>OY770114.1:8405697-9605697 GCA_963669365.1 Verbascum thapsus
TAGAATTACTAATTTATCCCTCATATTTAACCTAATATCTATCTTGTTATATTTAGTCCAATCTTACCCAAAAACCTACACCTACGCCCAATTCCCTTCAATTTCAATTTCAGCAGCTCCTCAAAATATTAATATACTCAAAATATTTTTATTTGATGTATAAAATATATTTCATATTTTAAGTATAATTTTATATATATGATTTTGATAATTCAACTTCAACAATAAGATAAGAAAAGTAAATATATTTTATATAATCATGTTATTTTATCAAGATACTCAAAATATTTTTATTTGATTATAAAATATATTCTATATGTTTAAGTATAATTTTATATAAATGATTTTTATAATTCAACGTAAGTAAAATAAGTATATTTTATATAATCATGTTATTTTTTAAGATACTCAAAATATTTTTATTTGATTTATAAAATATATTTCATATTTTTACGTATAATTTTATATATATGATTTTGATAATTCAACATCAACAATAGGGTATTTTAGACTTTTCCATTGTATCGATCCTTATATATCACGGCAACCAAATAACTTAAATACATATCATGTAGGATATCACTCTCATTTATATCCTAACCAAATAAGTTTTTGGCCATGAATCTCTCAATTTCTCTCTTAACTATCAAACATAATATTATCATGCGCAATCAAATGATACCAACCAAACGAGCACTGAATGTTTTATAAAAAACTCCGTTATTCAATAGTAATAAAAAACGACTCTACCGAACTGGAGCCAGTATATTATAAAATTTTCAAATCTTTCCTAAATAAAACATTATATAATATCCAAACTACAAATGTTTTACTAAACACTCAAATATCTAATGGTATAATAGACCAGCTCCATTGAATTGGAGCCTATATATTATAAAATTTCTAACTATTTCCCATATAAAGTCTGAATTTGTATTATCAACCCATGTAAAATCTTCTCACCTTCATCATCTTCCAAAATCGAAAAATGGTGACTATCAAAGCTACACACATTGTACTTCCAGCTGAGCCAACTCCAAATGAGATCATGTACATAAATGCTTGTGATCAAATAAAAGACATAACACACACACCCACAATCTACTTCTACAAACACTCACCAAAGCTACAAACTTCAAACGTTGTCTCAATACTAAAAGAGTCCCTTAGCAAAGCCCTTGTCCTATTCTACCCACTCGCCGGCCGCCTCAACTGGGCGGCGCAAGGCGGCAGCAGGGTGGAGCTCCACTGCAATGGCGCCGGAGTTCCTATATTCGAAGCCGAATCCGATTCAACTGTCGAAGATTTCGGAGATTTCACTCCGACTCCGGCGATCCAGGCGTTGATCCCGACCGTCGATTACACTACCCCGATCGACGAGATTCCGATGGTTATCGTCCAGGTGACAAGATTCCGGTGCGGCGGCGTTAGCATTGGCCTCGGAATTTCACATGTCATGGCTGACGGCCCAAGTGCTCTTCATTTCATCGACGAGTGGGCGAAATTCGCGCGCGGCGGCGCAAGACCCGTAATCCCACCGTTTCTCGATCGGAAGGTCTTAGAAACTGAAAACCCTTTGAAGTGTAGATTCGACCCCGCCGTGCTCCGCCGCCCGCCGACGTTGATCGGCGAGGAAGACAGTTTACAGCAACGGAAAAAACCAATATCCGTCGCCTTTCTCACTCTCACCAAGCTACAAATCGAGAAGCTACGAAACAAAGCAAACATGGATTTCGACTTCGAAAGCTCCGGCGGCCGTGGCTACAGCCGGTTCGAGGCGGTCGCCGCCCACATCTGGCGGTGCACGAGCAAGGCACGTGGCCATATCTCCGACCAGCAAACCAGCCTCCATTTCGTCGCCGATTTTCGCAACAAACTGAAACCGTCATTACCCAAAAATTTCTTTGGCAACGCTTTGATTCGTGTCGAAGCAACTGATAACTCCGGCAGCTTGCTGGCCAATTCAACCGGCACAGTTTGCCGGAAAATTCGACAAGCGGTGGAGAAGGTGACGGATGATACTGTGCGAGCTTACTTAGATTATCTTAAAGATTTGCCTGACGTGGGTCGTTTCCGATCCTTAGATAATAATGGTAGGCCAAAGGGAGATTTTTATGGGAACCCGAATTTGGCGATAATAAGTTGGACCGGGTTGGCATTGTACGGTACAGATTTCGGGTGGGGTAGTGAGATACATTTGGGACCGGGACCAATGGGGTTCGATGGGAAAACTTTCATTATCCCGGGTATGGAAGGGGATGGTTCGTTTAATGTGGCGATATGGCTCCAAGAGGAGCATATGGGAGCTTTCAAGAAGTGCTTTTATGATGATATTTGATTACGTTATATTTAAGAAATTACGTTGATACATATGTATTTGTTTGAATATTGTATGGATTCAAAACCATCCAATATATGTTTTCATTTATGAAAATATCATATATGATTAATATTGGTATATTACGAATGTTAGAGATGTTGGGATTTTTCTATATACATCATATATCAAGCTGTTTACATATTTTATAGGAGGATCAAGTCTAAGATCTTTTAAAAGTTACTGTATAATAGTGTAAAGATTCTTAGGGTATGTATATATTTTTAGTCATGTAATGTGAAAGCTCTTAGGGGTTTATGGTGTGTCGACTGAGGTCCAAGGATTGGATCGTATAATGTGTATGAGGTAATGTAGCCCTAATTTACATACTAAGATGATACTTCGAGTGTATATAAAATACTAAGGAATAATTGGATATGATGCTATCTCTAAAAGACCTAAGAAAGGAGATTGGAGAGAGCTCAATATGTACAAAGGAGATAATATTTATAGATGTAAGTATTATACAGATCTAATTAGGTTTCACGTGAATTAAAACATAAATATATTAAGAAAGTGAAATTAATTTTTTTTTTACTTCGTTATCTTTTAACATATTGTTAAAGTTATCATTATTTTTCTATTTGACCTTTAATATAATACAATATTCAAATTATATTATATTTGGCATCCAAAGGCATGTTAGAATACGCAACATGAAGTATCAAAAATGGTGCTCCGAACTTCTTTTTTAATTTTCTTGTTGGATACATCAAATATATATCTGATATGTATCCGTGTGGTATCCACATATTAGGGATGACAATGGACCGAGCATGGTGAATACTCATCCCCGAACTATCCCGATGCGGCCGGTACCGAGTCCAAGAAACTGGAACCGAGTTCGAGTCTGGATATCGAATAGGAGTGTACACAAACCTGTCCGAACTACTCAACCGAGCTGAACCATTTGATAATCCCCGGCTTTTAACTTTTAGATAATAATGACCTTTTAATATTCTTGTCAACCCACGCTTTTTGATCGGGTGGTGTGTTTAAAATTTTCAACCCGCCCAGGCCTCAATTACACCACTAATTATATAGAATGCAAATAAATATATATGTTACAGATTAGAACAAGTTTTAAAGTAATATATATAGATATATACTCTCTAACAATAACAATTTTATCATATTTATTTATATAACACGCTTTACTTTTATTTGGGAAAGATACCTTGTTTGAATACTTATTTTTTATTTGAATAAAGTTTTATTTTCGCAACCAAGTAATATGTTATATTATATTATATTTATAATTGAAATTGTATGATATTTACTTTTAATAATATTAGAATTTTCACTCATAATAAATTACATTATGATATTTATTTATAACATCACTAGATTTTCTATATTCCACCAAATCAATCTAATAAGTAAATCTACAACAAATATTATGTTTATTTTTAGTTATTACTAATTAGTTTTAACACCAAATAAAATAAATGAGCTGGATGCGTCAACCATCCTGCTAAACTAACTAAATCCGATTGAATCAAACTGCCCAATTTTGAAATAAATGTGCAGTTTGGATTGAAATTTTGTCCACCTGCTCAAATTTGGTCGAATTTATTTTTTAGAACTCGACTATGTATGCCCCTAGTATAGAAAACCAAGACCTAGTTAGGTTCGGTCCGATATTATATATAGTTTTATTTTATTATACTTAATTTTAAGTGAAATATGATAAAACTTAGGGTTTAGCCATATAAGCCTTAAATTTTGTTGAGTGTGAATAATTTAAGTATTTTTGTGAATGGTTTAGTTGTATAAATTACTTTCATTATTCAAATTTGTATTGTTATGAATGATGTAAGTATTATGATTGTATTTTGATGTGTTTTCTGTGTTTACATTGATTTGACACTATTTATATTTATACTGAATGTATATATGAGAAAATGAAATGAAAAATAAAAATTATTATTTCATCGCATTGGTTGGGTAGGACTCAGACTTGTCCGGTACTCGACGGATCTAAGGTGGGTCCATGTAATTGAGCGGGACGAATCTCGAGTCCTGCATGACCCACCTTGGACATGCCTCATCGTCACTCCTACCATATAGTATTATATCCTACACAAATTCATTTTTAAAAAGTTCTCCTTAAAAAGTTATTTATCTATCAACCCGTTTGTAAATAGACAAAAGCTAAACTAAATTAAACTAAAATAAGAACATGATTGTCTAAAAGAAAAAAAGGAAAAAGAAAAAAAAGGAAAAAAAGGGGAAAGAAAACCTCAATAAAACCCCATCTTAAACCCCATTTTCTTGCACCTTATCATAGTTCCATGCTCTAAAGTACATACATTTGAAAAAAAATGTAATTTGTTGTGTCTGACATTTTATACGACACTCCTTCAACACTCTTCGCCATCGCATCGAACATAAAATTCAGTCTAATTAGACGGAAAAAAAATTGAACACCGTATTAAACGCGGTTAGGAGGCGTGTCTTGTGTATGAGAACACATCGTGACTTGTACGAGAATAAAGAAATATGTGTTCAAATTGAAAAATTGAAAAAAATAGAGTTTTTCGTATAATTCTTAACAAAAGAGAATATTTATGCATTATTATATTTATATGACATTTGATAGTTATTTCACTTATATTAAAGTGATTTTGAAAAATGAAGTATTTATTTTTCTTTGAAACATATAGAATTTGCAAATCAAATACAATTTTCATAATGTACGAATAATTTTTTTTCTCTAACCAATTATATTAAATTTAAAATGAAAAGTCTAATTTATATAACTTAATTTAAAATATAATATTATATATATATATATATATATATGTTTGATAGCGGTTCCCAAGCAAAGAACTCATCTAAGTTTAAACAGCTTCAACAATGCCTATAATCTCCCATAACCGTAACCTCACTTTTTCTTTCAACAAGTTTTCATCCTCAAATTCCAACTCTAAATTCCCATTCTCAGATTCCAAAGAACCCCTCAATTTTCCACTCGATGTTAACATAAAATGTGCTAAGAAAGCCAGAAGGACAGAGAAGTTGAGGTACCCACTACCCATCAGAAAAGAAATTAAAACTGCAAAAGCAAACCCCAAATGATGTGACCAGAAATTTAGAAGGCGTCGAGGCTTGAAGTTTCAGTTCATGATGACCCTGGAAAAGACTTCTGGGGGTGCTTCTGAGGCTTTGTTTAGTCATTAGTGAGATTGCCAAAGTTCTCGAATTCCCGGTAAAAATGATTTGATCTTTGAAATTCCCTTCATTGTTATTTGAAAAAACATGAGATGGGTTGTGATGATTTCTCCTTTTTGTTGCACAATTTGGTGAATATTGCTTCTTGTTGATTATCACTGTTGATCATGAACGATGTTATATCCCATTGTTATTTGAAAAGATTTGAACTTTGAAATTCCCCCTTTTTGTTGTTTGAAAAAGCAAGAGATGGGCTGTGGTGATTTTCCTTTTTGTTGCACAATTTGATGAAAAATTGAGTTTTTCTTGATTATCTCGTTTGATCATTAATCCATTGTTTTCTTTTGAGTGTATATTGCATTTACTCTATGCATTGTAATGTTCGAAGACCAAGAAGAGAAAGCATAGCTAACTACACGCAGGAATATACATCATGTTTGTACATACTGGCTTCGTGTGTGGTTTGCACTTTTGAAAGCCCTTTCTGAATGCATACTTGTTTCCATATATGTGTTGCAGGTTGCTTCTATGTTGCCAGCAGAAGCGTTCGCGGTGCTTAGAAAATCATTTGATGCGAGGAAGGTATGTAAACAGTTGCTTACCTTCATTTGTGCTTGAGCTGCTGGTTCATGATTGATGCCATTCTTCTTACTTATCCAGATGAACCAAGTTATAGTTATTTGGACCAAAGGAATTATGGTTTTTATGTGAATGCATTTAATTTTAAGATTGATCATATGATGTGAGGAGTTTGTAACTATCCCTGACATTTTCTTTACAGAAAATTCTACCGATGGGAAATTAATTACGTTAACAAGATATTCCGCTTGTTATTGAAGAGCTAAAATACTTCCCCTCTTCACACTCGGATATGACCTTGAATTTTCATAGTTTGGAGTTCCTCAATATAGGATTTGAGTCCAATATCAGATTTGCTAAGCAGCTGTCCTTGGAAATGTGATACCAACTTTAATCCATAGATAAGGCCTGAATAGTGGAAGTAATGTCATTGTTTGATACATGAATGACATAGTATTAAACACCTGGGATACCTATACCTGACTACACTGGCCATTTTACATAATTATGTGATTGCCCAAGTACTAGAACACATGTTTTTTAGCTTGCCTGATCCAGATTCATTGGATTTTTTGACACTCTTGATACATAAGTATTTGATATGTAGCACTGGAATTGCCCTCTTGGAGAATGGCGCATGAAACTACCGAAATTTTTGATCTTAATTGGAGCTCAAATAATTCGTTGTGTCACATTGGGTTGTTATGAGTTGATACGGTGCACTATGTGCTCCAAGACCCCCACAAGCACTTTGAAATCAGGCTAAGTGCATCATTTGCTCATTATTCCTTTTGGAGATACTTATGAATTAGTCACATTTATGTGCTTCACTCGACGTGGGACAAGTTAGGATCTCACGATGTCTCAAATTAGATCTTTGATGTCCTGGTCAGTTCTAAACTGATTAGGAATCTGATATTTGAGATTTTAGAGTGTGGGTTCAAAAGATGGATATCTTCAAGTGACTGAGGTAAAACCTTTGTTCGGCATGACACTGACTATTCTACCTGATTTAATACCAATTTTCGTGCCTCAGACTTCTAAGCCTTGTTTGTTTATGTTTTCAAATTCCATTTTCAAGTTTTTAAATCACAAAATTGTAAATAAACTTCACACACCAAATCCTCATCCAAATTTTCATTTTTTCAACTCTACTTTTCAATCTTCTATATAACTACCTATCAATCATACATACATCATTTCACACATTTACCAATCAAATCATTTAGTATAATCATTTTTTCACTTTCTCTTTCATACTTTACAATTTTTTATACATATTTTTTTTATTAACATAATCATTATATACACCACTAACACAATTATTCTATACATCATCCATCAACCTATCACTAATGATTTGACATGTCTTAAAACTTTTAACCTATTTCTAAAAACATAAACAAACACCTACCATTTTCACACGAATTTCAATAGTACGCGAACCCCGAGAAAATTCTAAAATTTTATCTCAAAAACATAAACAAACAAAGCCTAATTTTCTTGGCTCCGGTCTCCATTTGCATCTCGTCTCCACTGAAGCACCACAAAATTGACAAAGCCAACAAAGTTAGGCACTTGGTACTCATAGGGTTTTTATTTGATTACAAAGAGTGAAATATAGCACCGGTTAACCCCTTATTAGAAATATTGGCAAGTTGATCTGTGGTCTTGACAAATGGAGCATAAATGAGTCCCTCATCGATCCTTTCCTTGATGAAATGACTATCCACTTCCACATGTTTCGTCCTATCATGTTAAAATTGGCTATGAACAATACTAATAGTTGCTTCGAATTTGTTATAAACTGTCTTTCTGAATATTCCGTTTGGTCAAAAGAGACCACTTAAGTCTTATTGATGTTATGCTCCTTTTTCAGTTGAATAAAGAAGAAGTCAGTCGATTATGCTTTTCTTTGTTTTCATTTTATTTACTAGTTTTCTGTTAGAAAAAGGTCACTCTTTTGAACTTGAGCTACATCACCCAAAGATTCATCTACAGATCTATGATATAAATTTGTATTTCGTTCAAATAATTTCCTCAGTCATCCAGTGCAGTTCGATGCTTGTCATAGAGTAAATAAAAGATAAGATTGATCATCCCTGCCTCATCATTACACAGTAAGAAAGGTAGGAAAAAAAGATGAGAATACGAAAAACATCTCTATTTATAATATGGATCTTGGAAGGTGGTTCTTCCCATTGTGAATAGACTATTTTACCCCTATTAATTCCTTTATTCACTAATCTACCCTTATTAATTTAGTTCATTAGTATCAATATGTAACTCATTTACAATAAACAATAATTAAATATTAGTATTTTATTAATTAAGTAATAATGTTTCATATCCAATATTTCAACACCTTTTAAAACTTATTAAATAAGTAACAATTTTTCATGTGCAATATTTCAACATTTTTTTAAACATATAAATATGCTATTAACTTTTCAACTCATCACTAATATTTATCCATTTTATAGTAAAAATTATGTATTGTTCATCCCTAAATTCTCAAGTTAAATTTTCCAAATTTTCAACTTCATGCTTATTAAAAACTTAACATACATAGATGTAATGCTAACTTTTCAAATTCACCTACCCCTTTTAAACCCAAAAAGAAGAGGATGTATTTGGATTATTAATATGTAACTCCTTTGAAATAAATAATAATTAAATATATATGAATAATTAGTTTTTAATAAATACAAAAAATTATTATCTTATTCTAATTTTTATTATTTAGTTAATTTACATGTAATAAAATATAAGTTTTGAGACAATTTAAGTATGCAAATATGTGGAAGGCATAATTTAACTCAATTGTGATACATTAATAATTTAAATTATATTTCTTTCATTCAATTTTGATAAAAAGACTTACTAATTGTTAACTAAAATATTTAGAATTTGAAATTTTAAAATAAAGTAGTTACCAATATAATTTCTATTCAAATAAAAATGTTGTCTTTTCTATATCAATTTCTCTATTAATATTTTTTATCGATTATTTTATTTCTTATTCAGTTGTTCAATCATGTATTATTATTTCTTGAACTAAGATAATATGATTTAATACTTATCTAAATAAAATTTGTGATGATATTCATCAAATCTTGTATATTTTAAATAAATAAATAAATTATATAATAACATAAGTAATTATTTTTTTATTGGTTAGTATTACATCCTTGATATGAGGTTCCACAAGTATATAATAATAGTTAATGTCTAAGTAAAATAAGAACAAATTAATTATATTTGGTCATGGAATAATAAAGATTACTTATTTATTAAATTAACTAGTTTTAATTCATATAAATAAAAAGATTTCAAATTAATTTGATTTAAAGCCAAAGTGATACAAACATGAAAGTTTAGAACCCAAGTACAAATGAAGAGGCAAATTTGGTTAAATATTATCGAATAGGACTAAAGTGAGATAAAAGTATAATTCAACAGCAGTAACCTAACAAATTTTACTTTAGGGAGGTGAGTGAGGTAATTTGTTACTTTGGGGTTATTAGTGGTATTATCTCAATAAAAAATATTAAAATTTTCTAACATTATAAGAGTACACAACTAGTACTTAATTGAAAAAAATATATGAGAAAAAAGAAGTTTTAGCTTCATACAACCTCTTGAAAGAATATACATACGAGAATGTCTGGTTTAAAATTTAAGTTAATTTTAGATAAATTTGGCTTCGTGTCTGATTATCTTTTATTATATTAATCTATATGTAAGTGGATCGAATAATTAGACTACAGGTTTGCATATCTCAATACGTTTGTAATAATTAAATCAATCTCATTTTTGTACATACGAGTATAACTTACATTTCAAGAAAAAAATTCAATGTTCCATTACACCGAAAAATTCCTAACATAGAGATCAAATGATCACATACATTATCATTTATTTTAAATTTTCGATTCATGAACATGAAACTTAGTAATATATTAACTTATTTACAAAAAATATTTTTTTATTAATAAGACATAAATGTACCACATTACTTGATCCATATATACCAATTTTAGAAATATAGACATGTATAGAAGTTTATTCATATTAAAAATACCTAAAATACACATAAATTTACCTAATATATATATATATATATATATATATACATATCAAGAGAAATAGTAAATTCAAAAATCCTAAATTCATGACAATTATAGGATTGTAACATAATCCAATTCATATGTAACAAATTCAACATAATATTTTTTCACGAGGTAAAAAAATAAAGACATATAAGCAAATTAATGATTTATTAATTAAATTATAAAATTAAAAATTATTGACAATTAGGAAGAAAATTAATTAAAAATGTGAGAAAAAGTGGCATTCAATTAGTTGATCAAGGATCAACAAAAAGGAGCAACTGGTAAGCTAATACTTTCTTTTTCGCTATTTATTTATGTTTTTGAGTTTGAAACTTAAAAATATTTGAAACTTAAAAATATTTCAAAATTTTATCCAAAAACACATAAACAAACAAAGCCTTAGGGTTTAGCCATATAAGCCTTTAATTTGATTATATTTTTAAAAATTTGTTGAAAGGTGTAAAATATATCCAAATAATAGTGATAGATTGATGGACAATGTGTTGCATGATTGTGTTAGTTATGTATATAATGGTTATGTAAATAATTATAAAATATAAATTATAATTGTAACGTATGAAACTGAAAGAGAAATAATGATTATATAAACATTTTTGATTGATGAATATGTGAAACAATTTATATAGTGATTCACAAGTATTAATATAGGAGATTGAAAAAGTAGTGTTGTAAAAATGTGAATGTGGATGAGAATAGTTTATATTAAATTTATTTATAATTTTTTAATCCAAAATTTTGAATATTGAATTAAAAAACATAAACAAACTAGGCCAAAAGACTTCAAGCAACATGTTATTATTTAAAATAACAATAAGTATAAATAGTATGAGTGAATTAA
The DNA here is from genome assembly GCA_963669365.1 of Verbascum thapsus. Classification (NCBI taxonomy): domain Eukaryota; kingdom Viridiplantae; phylum Streptophyta; class Magnoliopsida; order Lamiales; family Scrophulariaceae; genus Verbascum; species Verbascum thapsus. Next base: position 8,416,802 of record OY770114.1, read on the forward strand.
GTAATTTTTTGTTCCATTTTAATACTTATATATACAATACTTTTTGACCAGTTTATATTTTGTATATTTTGAATAGAAAAATGTCTGTCAAGTTAATATCTATTGTTTTTTAAATGATAAATTATAAAGTAAAAGCTAACTATCTGTGTTATTAAATAAATTAAATCAGAAAAAGTTAATTGATAAAATTAAATTATGAATATTGTTACACCTTTTTCCACATTTTGGTATTATATTTAGTTATGCATTACAATCAAGTTAGATATTCCACCGAAATAGCAAAATTTAAGAATGACCTTACTACTAGCATGTTTGTTTATCTATACATGTCTATGTTATATTATTATATTATACTAAATTTTAGTTTCAAAATCAAAATAAATATCTTAGACCACGCACAACGCGTGCACATTTTACTAGTTATATGAAACGTAACTTATGTGTGAACAATTATTCTTTCTTTTCTTCAATGCATAGAGTGAAATGTGGGGAGTCGTTTAACAAGGAAAACGCCTAAGCTGATTAGACAAGTTTGCTCTGACAGAGAAAATATCCTTCTAAATTACTTCTTTTTGTTATACCTGTTTTGCTATCTTATTTTAATGATTTACAGTTGATATTAGTCCCTCATCTTCTGTTTCATTCTTTACTTCATTCAATCTGTTTATTAGAAACTTATGTTCTTGTCTGATCTTATCTGATCTTTGGGGTTTTATCATGAAGTTTGATCTTCTTAGAAACCATAATCTTTTTAATAATTTTTCGTTCATGATTGCGGCTATAATTTTCATAAATTGACATGTTTATAGTTTTTATGTTACGATTCTAATTGCAAGGTATGGGACTTGGATCCCACATTGGAAGTATGGGATTCCAATGTGGGGTTTATATGATCTTGGGCTCTTCCTTCTCATTAGCTAGCTTTTGGGTTGGGTTCTCCCAATGTCATATCATTTTAGCTATCTAATGAATAAATATTTTTGTAAAATATTCTTACTGAATAAACTTCATCTAATTCTAGATTTAATAGGTTCACAACTGGGGTACTGTTTAGAACACCACTTATTATATCAATGGAAACAGAAACTAAATATTCCGATTTTTTAAAAGGAAAAAACAACAGAAAACACATCACTAAATTGATATAAATTGAATAAAAACGACTTTCATAAAGAGTTCTATGGTGAAAAGTCCAGATATACAGGACTACTCAGAGTTTGAGCGATAAATCCAGACCGTCATCTTCTATTATACTCTCTGAATTATTGGTTTGACTGTTATGCTGAGCTTGGTAATTCCTTGTACCCTGTCCCATTCTTGTTTGGTATGGCATAAAACTGGGAGTTTTAAATGGTTGGTGCGGGATTGCTGACATGGCACCTGGGTTATGATTAGCATGCATTTGATGCTGTATATATCGAGGGTAATATGGACTATTCATCACAAATGGGTCGAGAGTTTTCGGGGTTTGGTTGAAGGAATTGGGAAAAGGGAATGAAGTCATACCAGTGTATGAGTATCCAAAATTACCTTCACGTCCTTTTTGTTCTTGTTTTTCAATCACCCTCTCAACTTTGTGGGCATTTTGGTGTCCCCCTAATGCTTGCTTATTAGTAAACTTCTTGTTACAGTATCTGCAGCCATATTCATGATCCTCTAATACATTTGAAGGTTTTGGTCTGATGATATTCGTTGGATTGATCTCAAGATTTGGATTTGGATTCATTTCTTTTCGAGATTGGTTCAGATCTAGTGATGAATAAATTTTCACCCCTACTTTGGTTTTTCCATTCTTTTCACACTGTGAATTATTAGAAATGTTTGACATGGAGAGAGATGAAACTGTATCAAACTTAATATGACTTTCCTAGGGATATTGTTCTAAATTTATAGAGGGGCAGCATTAATTTTAGTAATTATCATGCAGCGTGAATCTGATTCGGGGGCCGTGACAATGGTAAGTTCATAAAGACGGCTTAATCCAGAGCTTATCTGGCTTTCTGAATGAATTCATACTGTCATTAAGATTATTCCTGTTTTATCAGTTTACAGGTTTGTATCGAATCTAGAAGTCAGAAGAGGTGTACTGATTGGAAAATGAGGAAAATAATAATTATTTAGTGGACCTTACTTCCCAGATTGACTAGATTCCTCAATTAAGCTATCTGTAATTCTTGGACACACATAATGTGGTATATTGTTGTGTCTATCTTGTTCTAGCAATGAATGGGTAATTAGTATTATGCTGTATTTGTCTGTACTGAGTTGGAATTTGTACAATCTCATAAAATTTCCTAATTTTCTTATCCAGAGATTACCACATATCATAAATCATATTTACTAGTCTCATTTTTTGTACAGAGACCTCCAATGTGGTTCGACTTAATACTAGTTGACTCCATGTAATTCTAAAAATGACATCCATGTCTCCTCATAAGTTGTCATCTTATATATGACCCAATTGTTATTCTCCTTAAATCCAATCTTAGCCCTTATTTTACTGAAATCACAATTTTTAACATTACTCCACACGAATCATTATAAGATTTATCCAATTTATACTCACCTACCTTGAAATATAATTCTACAAACATATCATCAAGTTTTAAAAATATATTCTATGACATAAATAATCCTATTGTAAATTAGTTAAAATAGAATTAGTACATACTTTAAATAAATTTTACACAGATGACCTAAATTTTTATTTTTTCTATTCATCTTCTATTTCCTAGAATTAGTTAGCCGTGTAGTTATCCAAAATTACATAAATATCGAACCGACTAATTCAAGTCTAAGAACCTATGTTTGGAGGTTTGCTTATACTTTAGGCTTGAGAGCATGGTGTTGATGAGCTTAGGTCTCTATACAAACATAGTATGGTGGACCTATATTTGGATTTGAACATTTAGCTTGTATTTAGGTCTCTACTTGTATTTAGACCAAAGCTCTAATGAGGTTTATGTAATTATCTCTAAAAGATAATCTAAAGATAATGTAGTTTCAATGTATGTCTAATCCTCTTACAGGATACATGATCATTGGGTATTTAATTTTGATAATTTCAAGAAATTATGAAATTCAAAAATTACTAAAAATCTGTATACAATGGCTGATTTTTGCATATTTTCTTCTACACTTAGTTATATCAATGGATACCACTTCCATTGCACTTGAATGAATTTTCTATTAGCATCAGATACAAAGGCTTGCTTATCGAGGCAACTTTTCTTCCAAACTTTCTGTGTGTGCCTTCCAGAATATATATATACAGCTAGTTACATTTTCCAATGCTGTAAAGATGGAAATTTAGAAGCTATAAGATATATTTTACCTTTCAGATCTTAGTAAAGCAGCTCTGGCATGACTGCAAAACTTCCTTTTTCTACTACAAGCATCTTATAAGATTTTTTCTGTATTGTAATATTAATTAACAATCAGTCCATTAATGATCAACATGAATGTTAATACACAAGTAAAAGTTGGTTAGCCGAAAATGATAATGTACTTAATAACAAAATAGTCAAGTCATCTGAAGTTAGTGACTTTACGATTGATTAGGAATGAGAAATAAGAAAGAATTCTGCAAGCAATCCTAGGGTACTGTTACCCAAAGAACAGCATTTAAAAACAAAATAGTTATGTCATCTGAAATTAGTGAAATTTCAATTGAACTTGTCTGTTTATTTTGCATTAGTAAGAACTTGTCTTAGAACAGAAATGTTTATTAGTTTCCTTGTTCCAATCAACAAGCTATCTAACTGCCTATTGTTTCCATAAAGATGAAATTAGATTCTAAATCTAAGAATATACTAAATCGTTTTAAAATATTTTGTGAAGACAACCCGATAAGTTTACACGTTTAAAGCATATTAGATGATGTAAGGCCAATAAAAAATTGTAGCATCATTTAATGAACTGAAGAACGCTTTTGAATATACTCCTAATTTACGAGGTGACATCCTTGTTTACCTGTATTGTCAGAAATCAGAATGTACATGATGTAGTATGTCTTTTGATATGGAATGCAGTATGTTTGTGTATATCGTTAACTACGTACATTTTGTCTTTTAACATCGAATGTGAAATTAGCTCGACTCAGATCAATCTAAAGTTATCATATGCAATTTTTATGGTTCTTCATAAACAAAGTAGGAATGTAGTAACCATTTTTTTATTTATTAAAGACTTATATGTGACCAATTGTATGTTTAAAGAAGATACATGAGTTATGCATATGATTCAGACCAATTGTATGTTTAAAGAAGCAATTTTATTCTTGCAGTGGGACATTCTGCACGTGACACTTGTCAAATGCTTCTTTCTCATATGTGGACATGGTTCAGAAAGATTTTGCTGTGAGTTTCTCTTTTATTGCCATGTATATTAGTAGTAACATTTGTTGTCAAATTAGATATTAAAATAAAAATAGACGAACTAAATTTACCAATTATGATTTGATTTCGACTATCTTAGAAAGGATAAGTAGCTTTGGTTTATTTATGATCTCAGTTTGGTAAAGTTCTTAACAAGTTTGTTTAAGCTTAATCTTTTATTTGGTCGCCAGTTTCTTTCAGCTCTGGTCTGTACATTTCAATCTCCACTAGCGGCGTGCATTTTCTTGTGTTTAAAAAAAAAAAAAAGACAATGCATGAGTTTTAGTCTAAATTTTTTCATGACGATAATGGAAAACAATTTCTTGCAGTATAAAAGCGTTTTGTTTTGGTATCCTATTCTGATCAATTTGCTTGTTTTTGATAATGTCATAAGTTTCTTCATTATACGTAAATCCACTCATTTAATTGGTAAAATTGATTTTGATAATGGGTGACTCGATTACATCCATTAAACGGAGTGAAACACCTAGCACATTTAGAGTTGCATAATTGTTCTCTAAAGATTAAAATACATTCAAAAACTTGTCAAACTATTTGGATAAATTCTTGTTCATTTCTCTCTTTTTGAATTATTGTCTTTTGAATTTAAGCTCTTTTCTTCTTGGTTGCAACACCATGGTCCAAGAATCACATTAGTCAACATTCAAAACACCATCCACATGAACATTTTATGTATTGTACTCATACCAATGTCCATAAATTCTTTATCTGGTACATACATATGGATATTGTAATGTATAATCCATATATATCAGATTGTCTTGCTCCGTTGAAAACCAAAATTTGATAGGAACTAAAAATAAATAGAAAATACTTTTGATTACTCGAAAGTCCTACAAGAATAATTTCTTGCCCAACAAACCGAAGTTTGCTCCAAGCGTAAGCTCGATTCTTTTATTGATTCTTAACTGAATGCCTGAAAAACATAAACCCTAAGGGCGTGATTGGTATACTGGAATGAGGTAGGAATGGAATGGGCATTCCTATGTTCATTCCTATTCTAATGATTGGTATGTTTTTTTCTTAGGAATGCTCATTCCTATTGGAATTCATATTCCCAAAAGTATGGGAATAGTGATTCCTTCCATACCCCTTGGGTTTGGCTATTCCTTGCCTATCAGGAATCAATCATATTTATTTTTCTTATGATATTATTTTTTTCACACCAATATAAAAGGTTTGAAAATTTGATGAATGCAATATATATATTTTTTGGACTTATGATTAATAATCACAAATTATTTAAAAAATAATATAAATTATTAAAAATTTCAAAAAATTATTTAAATGCATTGAAATAACTAAAAAATACATATTATTTTTCGTGCGTACTAAGTCGAAATATTTTCGTCAATAAGAATTACTTAATTATAATAAATATAATTTTAAATGTAACAAAAATAGAAAAAAAAATACAAAAATGAATTGAAAAAAATATAAAATAATATTGCGTTTACAAAATAATATCTTATCCTTAAACTAGTTTATCAATAAAAAGTATTACAAAAGTGAATTATTATATAGACAATATTACATATATAACTCTTTCAATCATTATATAATAACTATATTTTCCCCATTTTTTATTTAATTTTTTTCATTTTTCATCATGTCCCGTGTTATTTTTCTTTAAATAAAAAGTTCAAAGTCTCAAATCATTTAAATTTCATAGAATTATATTGGATTCAAATTTGTATTCGAGTTTAATAAATAACTCAAATATACGAATATACAGAATTAAAAAAAATCTCATATCTCGAATTCATTTCTTTTCTCATTCCTGCACTATACCAATCATAGGATTTATGAAATCAATATCATTCCATTCCCATCTCCATTCCATTCCTTATACCATTCCATTCCCACATAATTCCATTCAGTCATACCAATCATGTCCTTAATACCTATAAATAATAAAAGACTCCTAATAAAGTAAATAACTCAAATCCTAAACCTACTAGGAAACCTAAACCTAAATCAGTTTTCTAAAATCCGCTACATAACAGTATCATGTCTTAAAATTTGTTTATGGTGTCCGTATCTGTGCATCATCTGTGTTGCCTATAGTAAGAACTCAATATTTTAACTAATAAAGACATGTTGGAATGGAAAATCTGCAGCTATTAATGTATATATGTTTTGATTTTCCAGAAAAAAGATATTTTATTTAACACTCAACTCATATATTTTTCTGAATTAAATCCCGAGTTGTTTTCCTAACACACTATTTTTACCCACCCAATTATACCCATTAATCAAATTGCAGCATTTACAAGCCAGAGAAATCTGCTACTAAATGTATAAAATACTGCCATCTTATGCCAGTTTCAACAATCTAGTTAATACCATATAAGTTTTTGTTTACCGTTCAAAATACACAGCTTGATTGGCTTCTCATGAAATGAATTTCGAGTTAACAATTTATGCAGGTGGTTCTCACCAGCACAAATCCATCAGAACTATGTATCAATGGCATGTCGTTTTCAAGGCGTTCGTCTAGCGGGCTAATGCTGCACTTTTAGTTAATGTATCATCAAATGATTTCGATGCTTTAAATTTTAATCAGGAGCTCAAATCAGGTATTTTTTGGGTCCAAATATCTTAGTTTATAATATTCATTTGTTTTTTAACTTACTCGTCTCTAATTTCTTTCATTAAAAAGAGGACGTAAATGCTTACGATTTAAATGATGTACTCAATTTTTTGAGATACAACCTTTCTTGTTTTTGCATGTTTTGTTAAATGATATTACTTTGTTGTGAAACTGCGTCTACTCATTATGCTTGCAATTCTTTCATTACTTCTTATCAAGGTTTTGAAACTCCCCGGTTCAACCGCTTTGAACCAAAACCGGTCCTTAAAACGAGCCGGTCACACCCATAAAACCGTTTGGCTCAAAACCAGTCAATTTTGCACAAAACCGTTAGACCAACCGGTCGAATCGGTGACCCGGTAAAACCGGTCTCGGCTAAATCGAACTGTTCGATTTTTATAAATACCAAAATTCAAATTTAAAAACTTTTTTCCCAAAAAATCATAAACCTTCCCAAATCTCATTCTATTATTTTGCTCCTTTAACATGAAGTTCTCAAAAACATTCCTTTTGAACAAATCAAATCAAAACATACTAGTCTTTTTCGTTTTAATTTTTGTTGGTTTGTAAATTATTAAAGCTCTTTTAAGTTATTTTTTTCAAAACTGTTGGTTTTATTATACAATGGTGTAGCAATTATGTCATTTATGATGTACATTTGACGTTTCGTTCCATGAATTCGGATATTATATCACTTGAACATAATTTTGCTTGTTTACTGGTTTTGACTGGTTTTGAGCCAAAAACGGTTTTGTGGCAAGTGCTGCCAAAAAACCGTCATGAAAACCAGTGCTTCGACCAAGTGCTGCCAAAAACGGTTACCGGGATTTGTCTCCGACCAAGTGCTTCTTCATGGAGTTGAGGTAATATTAACCTTATGAATGGTTTTCTTCGTTAACCGTTCAAAAAGTTTCACATTTTTTGTTACAAATCGAACAACCAATTGCTCTCCTCACTTGTTTATAATATCAAGTTTTGGATGTAAACTAAATGGACTTCAAAATTTGCTTCAAAATTGTGCCAATATATCTATATCACCAGCATGAGCAAGGCCCTGTTTGTTTACATCAGTTTTCTGGATCGAAAATTGCACCTACAATCTATTTTCAACCAAAACCGCCTTTTCTGCAAAGTTCAAACTCTCGCTCATCAATAATTTACCCACATCAACCAGTTTTCTCTTCTCCTTCTTACTCTACTATTTTTAAATCACGTAATCAGTATTAAAATAACCAACTCAGTAAGTTTACACATTGTACATCAATCAATCAGATTGATTTAACACGTTTTACTAATTCAAACTATTATCTGGAAACACAAACAAACAGATCCAACATTGAATATCGCGAAGAATTTTCCGAAACTAACAAGGCTGGAAAAAAAGTGCAGGTAGTGTAGTCTTTTGTAACCTCACACAGATCAAAGGAAATGAAGTTATCATGGATGATTTTAACGAGCATCTCTTAGGGGCCCGCCAAAGTTGAAGTTCGATATAATCGAAATTATTCATGCATAATGGATCGCACATGGATATTTCGGTTATCTTTGAACTCAGGATGCCAGCAGCTCTTATGGAGTGTAAGAAAGATTGTAAAACTTTACTCATGAATGATTCTTTTTTCCTTTTCTTAGTAAATGTTTGACTCTTCCCCTTCTCATAACAACAAACTCTAATATTGTTATCTTGTTGGAAAACTAGCTAATTAAGTGTGTATGTTGACGTACTTTAGATTGAAAATTCAAAAATAATGTTACTCGGATGTATAATATTTTTACATATTATGAAACTTTGTTATGAGTAGATATAGTAGCCTTTTGGATTTCTCAATTCTGATTTCGGGCGGATGAGAAAATTGATGTTAAAGACTTGCATTTTAATTTTGATTTGTAATTTAATTAATTAAAGTTACACTAATTTGAGTTGATTTATTTCTATCTGTTGGAAACAAGAATAACTACCTCACAATGGATGCTCACAATTGAAGGGTATGTTTGGTTTTGTTTTGGTTGGTCATTTTGGTGAAATTGTTGGTGGAAATTTTTTGGGGACATATGCATTACTATTTATTGGTGAGATAGTGTTTCGTTTAATTTGAGAATTGGTTTTGATTGTTTTTTTGGTGAGATAGTGTTTGGTTTAATTTGAGAATTTGTTTTGATTGTTTTTTTTTTGTGAGATAGTGTTTGGTTTTATTTTGAAAGGGAACATAAATTACTGTAACAAGTCAAATCATGATAGTTTTTGTCTGTTAGTGATTAAATAATGATTAAATATTATAATATTAAGATTATAATAATTTTATTGTAGTTGAGTACTTATTTGTATATATTACAATTTAAAATAGATTAAAAAAAATTATTAAGATTGTAATTAAAATATTTACATAAATGACTTTAGTAAAAACACACTATTAAATATAAATAATTTAAGTCAAAATATATTATTAAATAAGATACAATTATTTTAAAAAAAAATTTAGATAAATGAGACATCAAATATATATGATGAGCATATGTGTTGCTCATCGTACAATTTTCTAAAAATAATTGCGACACTAACAAGTTCCACATGGTCGATTCCAGCATTTCTAGATTCATCTGTATTTGATGATCCACTATCACGTTGTTCATGACAATCTTTCCCCTAGTAGAGAAAATTAACTTTGACGTTTATCAAAAGTTTTAATGGGTGCTAGAGTCGTACCCAAAAAAATAAATAGACTAAATGATTTAGATAAATTATATATCTTAGCTCTTTTAAGTCTTTAACAATATTTACTCTAATATATTTGTTTTAATTGTAAAAACATTTCTACATAAGATGCTTTGGAAAGACAAAAAAATTAATAATAATTTCATAATTGGCCTTTTATAAATTTTGTGAAAATTAAAACTTTTACTATCCCAACTCTTTTGAAATTTTTATCAATAATTTTCACGTCTCACATTTTAGAAAATTACTTTAAGATGTCAAGTCATTTTCTTTTAAATAAAAAAATTCAAAATATTTAAAGTTAACAATTAAAATTCTTATTATAAAATTTACCGAGTTAGAAAGTTCAAATATTAAGATTTCTGTTTGATCTAAATCAAGAATACTTTGATCTAAAAATCATTAATTTCAAATAAAAATATTTTAGAATAGTATTTGAGCTCAAAATATACTTCTATTTATTCTTTTGATATAAATATATATATATATATATATATATAGGAAAGTTTTACTATGAGAAAATAGGTATTCTAAAATTCTGATTGGTCAAAAATTCCTAAATTTGGTTGGAAAAATATTTCATATTTTTAGTAACAAGTAAAGCTTTTAAATAGGCAAACAACATTTCCACACTATTTAAGTTTTTCTTTTCTTCTTTTAACTAGCTACAATTTTCACATTTATTAACTATTATTGTATTATATTTGAAATGATGAAATTTAATATGTTTATCAACAATACCGATTAAATATGTGAAACTTAATTGAACATAAAACTAACCTTTAATATTATCATAACCATGTACTTAATCAAATAAGTTAAAAAGACTGACAATATTTAAATCACAAATCTGTTTATAGATTTTATATATTATTTTATAATTTCTTTTAAATATTTCTAATTATTTTAAAATATAAAATTAATTTTTACGTGCAATTGCACATGCAATTTACTAGTATGATTAAAAGTGTATATGGCGACACTTATAGGATGAAAAAAAAATCCGACTAAATGTTATACATTTAAAAGTTTTAAGAGTAAATATGAAACATAAATATGATTAAAATTAAACTCAGACTAAGGTACAAAATAGAAAGTACATTTTTTCCTAATAGTTAAACAAACATTAGAGGTCAGCTTCCTTTTTGCAATTTGATCTCAAAAGTAGAATTATACATTTGAAACATGAAATAACTCCATTCTAATAAAATTATTAAGAGAAATTGTATTTTTTGTTGGGTAATTTAGCGGGAGTTTGATTTTGGTCCCACTTGTTACAGTTTTATTATATTTAGTCTCACAACTATCAAAATATCTCACATTTAGTCACAACCGAAATTTTTTTCCAAAAATTAATCGTCAACTCTATTAGTCTTTTTTTATTTTAAGAATTCATGCACGAATGTACTCAAACACGGATTATATTCAATTTCATAATATTTCAACTCAATATACATGCTATTATTGCACAAAATCTTTGCTAAAAAGTGATAAACCTCATTTTTACGCATATTATAACATCTATTAGATTATATTTTATACTCGATTTCGTCTATTTTCCCCCGCACAATGCGTTTAATAGCTATGTTAAGTGTGCAGGCGAATATAGTAGTTCGAATCGGAAACGTGTAGCGTGAAAAGCCGAGAATAACAACATTTGCAGAAAACAAACAGCAAAGCCAAACAACCTGCCCCGCACGCTTAAGCGCATGCGCTTAAGCGCGCGAGGCAGGGAGGTGCGCTTAAGCGCTTAGGCGCTTAAGCGCGCGCGCTTAAGCGCGCGCTTCAGACGCGTTTTTAACCTTCTTCTTCTTTTCGGCCTTTCTTTCCTAGGGGATATAAATACCCCTCCAAACATTGTATTAGGGTTCGACCCTTATTTTCTTGAATTGAGTTGTAAAGATCGGAGATCGAGAGACGAGATTCAAGATTTTTGTAGACAATTTGATTCGACAACGGGTTTAATCGAAATTATTTTCTTTAATCTCTTTTAATTCTTGTCGTTTCATCATGTTTACTTTATTGATTGTTGATTGTTTCTTCGCATCTATGGAGTAATTCATATTATTCTGGAATCGGGAATAGCCCGATAATATGTTATCGATATAGATTATAGGATCGTTGATTTTACATCGCGTATGCTTATGATTTGCATTCTTGATTATTAATGCTTGTGAATTTGCTGGCCACATATTTGCATGATCATAGATATTAGGTGAAAATTCTGAAAGGTGACATCTATATCAGAACCCTAGAATTCAAACCTAGGATCCTAAATCACGAAAGTAGTTTTAGGTCTTTTGAGGAATCGATACACTATCATAGAGATTAATGAATCTGAGTTTAGTCTAATCATCACGAAAGTAGTTGATTAATTAGCTTGGGTATATTGTTATGCTTCGACAGAAGGTAGCGAGTACAATAGGATAGTGTCCTTCATAAGTAGAGATCGTAACTTCATCGGTAATATAATTGAGTCGATAATATTTATCGTGGTGAAACCTAATTCCGGAATTTCCAATCGTATATAACTCGAATCAGTTTTCTTGCGTTCTGTTTAGTTTTCTTTACAATTTATCTCGTGCTTTTGATTAGGCTTAGATTACTGATAAGTGATAGATTAGTACTTGATTATTCGGTCCTCGTGGGAACAATATCTTTTGTACTACACCGAAGCCGTGCGCTTGCGGTTTAGGCACATCAAGTTTTTGGCGCCGTTGCCGGGGACTTGAATAGTCAATATTAGTTTTTATCAGATTTTAGTGAGACTAAGCCATTTTATTTCATTTTTAATTTTTAATTTTTATTTTTGTTTTTAATTTCAGGTTTTCGATTTTTCCTTGTATGCGAAGTAAGCTTGATTTCGAACTTGATCCAGAAATCGAGAAAACCTTTCGTGCTAGGAGAAGACAACAAAAACTGAAACGAGCTCAGTTGGAACAAATAACAATGGATGAAGAGAATGTGAATGTAAACGTCAACGCAAACGCTTACGCGAATGCAAACCCAGCTGCAAATGTGAATGCGAACGCAAACGCGAGATGTCTTAAGGATTTTGCAGCACCTAATGCGCAGACACTTCACTCCAGCATCGCCAGGCCTACTGTAGAGGCCAACAATTTCGAGCTCAAGCCATCCCTTCTGCAAATGGTTCAGCAGAATCAGTTTGGGGGTGCACCTACTGAAGAGCCAAACCTCCACTTGTCAATGTTTTTAGAATACTGCGACACTCTAAAGATGAACGGGGTTTCTCAGGATGCCATCAGGCTGAGATTATTCCCGTTCTCACTGAGAGACAAAGCGAGGGCTTGGCTACATTCCTTACCGACCGGGTCCATTAGAACATGGGATCAACTGATGCAAAGCTTTTTAGCGAGATACTTTCCACCAAGCAAGACTGCCCAATTAAGGAACCAAATCACGACTTTTGCTCAAAGGGATGGTGAATCACTTTATGAAGCCTGGGAACGATTCAAAGACCTTTTACGACTGTGCCCACATCACGGGCTGGAGAAATTGCTCATAGTTCATACATTTTATAACGGGCTGATTTATACCACGAGGATGTCAGTCGATGCAGCAGCTGGAAGCGCTGATGAATAAGGGTATCGATGAAGCCTACGACTTAATCGAGGACATGGCATTGAACCACTACCAATGGTCTAGCGAAAGATCGATTCCACAGAAGACACCAGGTAAGTATGATATTGATGGCATTACTTTACTTTCTGCACAAGTTGAGGCTATGTCTAAGAAGCTTGATTCCATGAATATGCATGTTAACTCTGTCACGACCCCACCCCCTATGTGTGAAATATGTGGTACAATTGGTCATGTTGCATTAGAGTGTCAATTTGCAAGTATACCGACTGATCCCTCTATAGAGCAAGCCAATTATGTGAATAACTTCAACCAAAAGAACGACCCATTTTCAAACACTTTTAATCCTGGTTGGAGGAATCACCCTAATTTTTCGTACAATACAAACCAAAACGCAGCTCCACATCCTAACTTTAGGCAGCCACCTGGATTTCAACAGAAGCCTTACAATCCTGTTCCACCACAGAAATCGAACCTAGAGTCCCTCCTTGAGAGTTTTGTAGTAGCCCAGACTAAGCAAAACGAGATAGTAAATGATGCAATTAAGCAACTAGCAACAAAAGTAGACTCTTTAGCAACTCACAATAAGATGCTAGAAACTCAAATTGCACAACAGGCTAGTAACTCGAATAGGACTTCCGGTTCTTTTCCCGGACAACCTGAGACAAATTCGAAGGAACATTGTAATGCGATTACTTTAAGGAGTGGAACCGATTATGAAGTTCCAAAGATGCCTACTAGGGTGAGTGAAACTGAGTTAAATGATAAGGTTGAAAAAATGTCTAATCACGACAACTCAAAAGATAAAACGAATGATGAAACTGAACCAGTCTATGTACCACCACCACCATATGAACCACCCGTACCCTTTCCCCAAAGATTAGCTAAGGCAAAACTCGATAAACAGTTTGGAAATTTTTTAGAAGTTTTGAAAAAGCTCTACATTAATATTCTATTCACCGATGCATTTGCACAAATGCCTACATATGCTAAATTTTTGAAGGAAATTCTTTCTAACAAACGTAAACTAGAGGATTATGAAACCGTGGCTTTAACTGAAGAGTGTAGTGCATTAATTCAAAATAAACTGCCTCCTAAGCTTAAAGATCCCGGTAGTTTTTCGATTCCATGTTTAATAGGTAACGTAAGTTTTGATCATGCATTGTGTGACCTTGGTGCTAGCGTTAGCCTTTATGCCTCTTTCTGTTTCACATAAGTTAGAAATGGGTGAGTTAAAACCTACCACGATTACTCTGCAATTAGCTGATAGATCTGTGAAGTATCCGGTAGGTGTGTTAGAGGATGTACCTATCAAGGTTGGTAAGTTTTTTATTCCTACAGATTTCGTTGTTCTCGATATGGATGAGGATTCTCAAATCCCCATTATTCTTGGTAGACCATTCCTAGCTACAACAGGAGCTATTATTGATGTAAAAAATGGAATGCTTTCCTTGAATATTGGGGATGAGAGAGTTGAATTTAAACTATATAAATCTGTTGCTAACTGCTCTATCGAGGACTATTGTTACAGGATTGACGAGGCTATAACTGCGGACAAGCTTGCTAGGCACCACTATAAGGATCCATTAGAAGCACGATTGTTGAGTGGTGGCTCGATTGAGGAGGAAGATGAAGTTGTCGCTGATATTGCTCGACTGTTTGAGAAAAATCCATCGTTGACTTCAAACATTACTAGAGAGGAGAGGAAGTTTCGACGTCGTGAACCAGATAAGTTCAAATTTGATGCGCATGAAAGTGCAAGGATTGAAAAGGAATGTATTAAAACTTTGCACGACAAAAAGATCCCTCGACAAAAACTCAAGAAGGGGCTATTTAGTTCTTCTATTCGACAAGAACCTGAGTTTTCTTTACCTATAAATCGAGATTCTAAAGTCGATTGGAGAATCGCCAAGTCATCGGGTCCGATCCGGGATTTACACTAAGCATGGTAACGTCGAGCTAAAGACGTAAAACAAGCGCTTTTTGGGAGGCAACCCAAACGTATCTTTTATTTTCGCTTTCATTTTATTTTTCATTATTTTTGTTTTTTTTCTTTCGATTCGAGGTTTAAAAAAAAAAAAAAAAAATCGAGTTCAATCCTTCTGCATTGAGCTCTCAGACGCAACATTCTGTACTTTGGCCAAGCTAAATAGAGGAATCAACACGAGCGACTCCAATCTTGAACAGGTTTTGTTTCCTTTTAATTCTTTACGCATGCATATCATTTCGATACATTAGGGACAATGTACGTTTCAAGTTTGGGAGTGTTTATGGCGATATTCGAAGATGTTGGATGCTTTCTTAGCATTACACTTTTACTTTGAGTGATAGCTTTATCTTTGTGATCGTCTTACAACGATTGACTCGAGAAAAATAAGCCGGACATTTTAATACATATGACGCATGAACTTTTCTGTCGGTGATATCATCTGCTTAGTTACAATTTTCTGGCTAGTCACTAATACGTAGTAGTCCACGGCATAGGAGTTGAGTGGATCACCCGTTTTCGAAACACATAGGTAGTGGCCTCCAAGTCTACCAACTTAGAACAACGTCTTCTGGCACAATTTGAAAAAAAAAAAAAAAAAAAAAAGATACATATAGAATCGCTACTGCATGGATTAGTTCGTTCTGTGACCTTTGACACTTGAGTGATTAAGTCCGAAGGAGTCTCTTAAATCTTAACGCCCTATGACTATCTAGCTTGGGAGTCGTTGACCCAAAACTCGATAAAGGGTGTCATAGAAAGTCTAAGGGAACGAACATTGCACAATCCTGTCAAGAATGAAATCGTTTGTACAGTTGACTTATGCTAAAATCTCAATATTGTGAACCTGTTAGACCAGTTGGTAGGAATGGGCGCCACTCGAATTTTGTTAGAAACGCCACTCGACTATAATGCTTAAAGATGGCTTTATTCAGTGCTTTCTAGAAGCTTGTTTAACTCTGTGGTGTGAGGTAACCAATGATTAAGTGAATGCATGATCTTTTTCTAAAAATGTTGGGTCATTAGTTCACGTCGATTTTTGTACGATTGTATCACATTTCGATTTAGCAAAGATTCATTGATTATGTGATTTTGTGGGTATATCATCTGCAAACCCTCACGAGACTATAACTCGTCCTTTTTGGGTAACAAAAAGGTTTAAAGGCTTGTTGCACATGCTAAGTGCAATCGTGTACTCTACGAAAATGAGTTTATCTTTAGTTTTTGTTTTCGTTTCTTTAGTTTACCGTTTGTTCGAGGACGAACAAAAGCAAGTTTGGGGGGGTTGATAAACCTCATTTTTACGCATATTATAACATCTATTAGATTATATTTTATAGTCGATTTCGTCTATTTTCCCCCGCACAATGCGTTTAATAGCTATGTTAAGTGTGCAGGCGAATATAGTAGTTCGAATCGGAAACGTGTAGCGTGAAAAGCCGAGAATAACAACATTTGCATAAAACAAACAGCAAAGCCAAACAACCTGCCCCGCACGCTTAAGCGCGCGCGCTTAAGCGCGCGCTTCAGACGCGTTTTTAACCTTCTTCTTCTTTTCGGCCTTTCTTTCCTAGGGGATATAAATACCCCTCCAAACATTGTATTAGGGTTCGACCCTTATTTTCTTGAATTGAGTTGTAAAGATCGGAGATCGAGAGACGAGATTCAAGATTTTTGTAGACAATTTGATTCGACAACGGGTTTAATCGAAATTATTTTCTTTAATCTCTTTTAATTCTTGTCGTTTCATCATGTTTACTTTATTGATTGTTGATTGTTTCTTCGCATCTATGGAGTAATTCATATTATTTTGGAATCGGGAATAGCCCGATAATATGTTATCGATATAGATTATAGGATCGTTGATTTTACATCGCGTATGCTTATGATTTGCATTCTTGATTATTAATGCTTGTGAATTTGCTGGCCACATATTTGCATGATCATAGATATTAGGTGAAAATTCTGAAAGGTGACATCTATATCAGAACCCTAGAATTCAAACCTAGGATCCTAAATCACGAAAGTAGTTTTAGGTCTTTTGAGGAATCGATACACTATCATAGAGATTAATGAATCTGAGTTTAGTCTAATCATCACGAAAGTAGTTGATTAATTAGCTTGGGTATATTGTTATGCTTCGACAGAAGGTAGCGAGTACAATAGGATAGTGTCCTTCATAAGTAGAGATCGTAACTTCATCGGTAATATAATTGAGTCGATAATATTTATCGTGGTGAAACCTAATTCCGGAATTTCCAATCGTATATAACTCGAATCAGTTTTCTTGCGTTCTGTTTAGTTTTCTTTACAATTTATCTCGTGCTTTTGATTAGGCTTAGATTACTGATAAGTGATAGATTAGTACTTGATTATTCGGTCCTCGTGGGAACGATATCTTTTGTACTACACCGAAGCCGTGCGCTTGCGGTTTAGGCACATCAAAAAGCTGGTCAAAATGTTGACTAACGTAGTTGATACTTGACAGTTAAATTTGGGATATGAAAATTTTTGTAAAAACTAAATGTGAGATATTTTAAAAATTAGAGAGTTAAATGTGAGAAACACATAACAAATAGGATCAAAAATATTCAACTAGAGCTAGTTATGAGACAAAAAAATATAATTTCTCAAATAATTAATAATTCAAGCTTATGTTTTCTATGTTTTAAAATTTTATCCTATTATTGTACCTAAGTTCACATACATGATGGAACTCGGAAAGTTGCAATGTTGCTAGTATATCTGAGGACAAGTTTCAATTCAGATTGTGATATAGACCAAAATGATGCGACATTGGTGTCCAATTTGCCTAACTGAAAAATATGGTCAAAAATTAATATATATTTATTGTTGTGTATCACTTCCAAGTTTCAACTACCCAACTACATTAATTTCTAGAATTTTATTTATCAATTTATAGAAAGTAATACGATATTAATTTTCTTGGAATCTATTAATATCTGCAGTGGTTAGGTACAATGAATTCATTTTACAAACTTAGCATAAAAATGTAATTCATCCTAGAAAGTTAAAATTTTCTAATTTTGAAAAATCACATTCATTCGTAGAATGAATTTATTGAAATCAATATATATATATATATATCATTTTAACTATCATAAGTGTTAAACTTTGAGATTCATTATTACCGAAAAGAAAAACAATTATTCGAGATAAAGATATATTTGGTAGTATTTCTATACTACCCACGAGTAGTATAGTAATTGCATAAGAATAAGAAAGCAGTTTAACAAATTTAAAAAAACACAATCAAGATATAATATATTCTTTCATAGTAATTCTTTTTTGGGATCATAAAAGTTTTTACATTTGATTCACGGGATTTTAAAGTTTAGGAAATTTTACGATAGATACATATATATACATATATTATTAAATCTTAGATGTTTTATTAATTGTTTCTTTATTATTTTGCTATTCAATAATATTTTGATAATTTTTAATTAAAAAAAACAAATTAGTTCATGTAACTCGACTTTTGCTTAGCTCAAATATAAAAGCTATTTTAAACATTTATTAGTAAACCTTGTAAATTTTTTAAGAGGAGGGCAAGTCTATGAAAATATAACGAACAAAACTGCATGTGAATGTGAATTATCTTTTTATTGTAATTAAATAGCTAATGAAAGCACAAATCGAGCAAAATTATAGGTCACATTCATTTGATAAATAAACGTAGAACATATCATTTAATTTAAATACATTGAATTTGTTGTTCAAAAAGTGGTCCTTTTTCTAATTTTGGTAGATCAGAAGATGATGAAATATCTCTTATTTTTTTTCTTTTGGTTATGAGAAATATTGGATAAATCGATTATCTGAATGATCCTTTTCTTCCCCTCTCCCCACATAGAAAAGAATGGGAAATTACGAAGAAAATAAATATATAATAATTTACATGAATTATTTTGTGCAAAATTAAATTAGATACATCAGATCAAAAGAGACCAATTAGCTTATGTAATGTCGGGTTTTCATCTGTTCGTTGGGTCGAGATTAATAAAAGAACGTCGTACTGTAAACCCGAGACTAATAATGAAATATTTAATATTAATTTTTAGTATATTTAATAATATATGCATACTTAGAAACTTAATAATATACATTAATAAAAATAAGCTCGGCTCAACTCGAGCTTGTGATTTTTGGCTGTTCGTGGACACTCTTATAGAAGACCAAGAAAAGAGAACAAAAAGAAACATCTATTTGGAACAAATATTATAAATTTTATATATAAAAAAGTTTAAATATCATAATCATTTTCGTTTCTGGTTGAAGATTTCAAAATTATTTTCATATACTATTTAATTGTTAGTATGATAGTGATAGTTTAATTATGTACACTAAACAAGTTTCCTCATAAGATTACTATTATTTTTCATTCTCTAATAGTTAATAACTATTGGAGATTGATTGTTTGCTGAGTTTGATTCTTTAAACGAAAATGAAGTTTACTTCAACTGTAAATTTAATTTGTTGTATAACAATAATTCAAATAGCAATTCATCAAAATTTATGATTAAATAATGCATACAAACAAAAGGAAACAAATGTAAATTTTGTTGCATTGTTTATGTCATTTATGATTTAGCAAAATTCAAGTTAAAATTAAACGGCCATTTATATTCTTATACCAAGTTATTTTGGAGCATACGAATCATACAGTTTGATACTATTTAATCATTACAATTTTTTTAGTGGATGTACATTGCCATTTTTTTAGGAAAATTATATTTTCCACCCTTAACTTATCAGTAAAAATATATTTGGTCCTGTGTTAGTAGATTTAATCCATCCACTCTCAATTTCTAAACAAATTTAGTCACTTGCGTTCAACCAAAAAACCCACCAAACATGAACCAAGTTCTCAAAAAAAATTAAACTTTAATAAATTTATACATTTATTTATCATTGGGTATTTCAAATCAGCTCTTACAACTAACTAGCCTTATTTCGTTTCCTACCTTAAGATGTAACGAGTACTCTAAAAAAATATATAATGAATTTTGGTCAAGCTATTTAGACAAACCTTATGTTTTATTGATAAAACAATATTAATATTATTGATTAATAGTTATATGAAATTATGGATGTAATGAATGATAGGTATATTATAAGGATTGAAAAATATATTAAAAATATGAATTTGAACTAGAATAATTTAAATGAAGGGAATTTATAATTTTATTAGAAATTAAATTCAAAATATAAACAAACTTAGTCTAAATTTTGTATTTGGAGTCCAAACGCTATGTTGATAAATGATTGCCCCTTTTCTCACTAATGTAATTTCAAACATTTTTGCGTGACAAAAATGATTAGGATAAAGTTCAAAATCCTCGATTTGCCTATAATCAATTCTATAAGAATTAATTATCTTATTAATAATTAGGATTAAAATGTGTAAATATCCAAGTGTTATATAGAAAGTGCAAAAAATATCATCTATGAATAAAACAGTTTAAACATCTCTATATTATAAATAAATTTCATCAACAAATTTTGCTTAAAAATTAAAGAAAAATAATGATGGAAAAGTATGCTAAATAAATATGTTTATATAATTATTAAATAAAAAATTAATTAGGTGGCGCGAAAACAACTGCCGCATCCCCTTCCTCCGTCTTATTTCTCAACCTCCTCATAACTCAAAAAAACTTCCTCTCCATTTTTTGTATAAATATTATAGTTTTGATATTTCATATTTTTAGTTATTATTAGTATTTATGTATTCAAGAACACTCATTTGTGTAGATATACCATAATAATAAATACACATCACCTTCTGGAAATATATTTCTAGACTCCATAAAAATTAATACAGTTACTCTTCTTTGCTGCAAAACGTTCAGGTATTTTTTTTATTTTTTATTTTGTGGCTACCTACAAAAAATACAATTTTTGGTAAAAAAAATGATTTTTTTAAATTATTATGTAGTTCAATGTTTAGTGGGATTTATATGATCTTCCTTTTTCAGTCGAATTTTACAAAACTTTAAGATTTTTAAAGAATTTTATCAGTGTTCTATGTGTTTTTTGGACTGTTGAGGGTTAGGTTGAAATAACTTTTCTCTGATAAAGATAATTTTTTCATTGTTTTATGGAAGTTTCTACTTGGCCAAAAACAAATAAAAAAATTGTTTACTTAATGTGAATTAACGGCTAATTATGATTAAATTAGAATTTAATCTATGTTTTACTGTGTAATATGGCTGAAATTAAGAAATTCAATCTGATTGAGATCAATGTATCTGTAAAGATGTATTCTTTTGAGCATCTTTTCCACCGTGCATTATTCTTCTTTTGCTTGGGTATCTTAATTTTCCCTTCAAAAATTTATGTCAGATTTTCGCAACCCGAAAGGAACTTTCTTTAGGACAAAACATTGTGATTAATCGAGAATCACGAATCATTGTTATTAGTATATAAAGGGCACATTAATGCATCCTAATTTGCATGTGTTTGAATGGATGTTTATGAATCAAAAAAAGCATTAGATACAACAACAGATAACAAGAATGGAACCCAAACCAGAGAAGTTAGTTCTAGGTATAAATCACCTATACCCACCGGTCCAAAACGTTGTCCCAATACTAGCAAAACATCATCAACATCAACTGTATTGGTCCCAAAAAGGGCTATATCAGCTGAAAGTAAGCGCCTTTCTACACAATCACCTGTCAAACATACATCTGTCGAAACGTTATGGCCATTTACAATGCGGAGTTTAAACGTTTCGTTTCAATATGAAACGATTTTACTTCCAGTTAGTATGAAAGAGAAAGAGAAATCCGTTGATCATACACCGTTGGATCGCGCTCTGAGGCCATCCTCAAATGCGACTTCGAGAAAGCCCACATCGGAGAAAGCTTCACGCGCTCGTATAGTTGATCAAAATCGATGGCGAAGTGGGAAAACGTCGAGTTTTCAAAATAGAATCATCAGTTTTACTGATAAGACGAGCAAAACAAGTGGTACACATTCCCTCAGGAGATTATCTCTCGATGGCGCATGTAGTATCACATTACCACCTCAAAATTCGACATCTGTCCTAAGTTTTATTGCAGATGTTAGAAAAGGGCAAAAGACGGCGAATCAGATCGAAGACGTTCATCAATTGCGGATGTTGTATAATAGACACTTACAATGGCGATATGCAAATGCTAGGACGAATGCTGTTTTGCGATCTCGGAAATTAAAAGCGGAGGTTAGAATATATTCTTTAATAAATTTAGTTGTTAAGGCATTGTTTGTTTATGTTTTTTAGATGAAATTTTGAATTTTTCTCGGGAATTGTGTACTATGGAAATTTGTGTGAAAATGATAGTTGTTTGTTTATGTTTTTAAAAATAGGTTGGAAGTTGTCAAATATGTCAAATTATAATAGTGATAGATTGATGGATGATGTGTAGAATAATTGTGTTAGTTGTATATTTAATGATTATATGAATAAAAATTAAAGAAATATAGATAAAAGATATCGTAAAGTATGAAAGATAAAGTGAAATAATGGTTGATTTGATTGGTAAATATGTGGAAGGTTGTATATATGATTGATAGGTAGTTATATAGGAGATTGAAAAAGTAAAGTTGAAACAAGGGAATTTTGACGAAAATTTGGTGTGTTAAGTTTATTTTGAATTTTGTGATTTAAAAACTTGAAAATGAATTTTTAAAACATAAACAAACTAAATGTTTCATTACATCCATTTTAAGTGCATTCAGTGATGGCCCTTTCGTTGGCTCATTCATGCTCGTTTCGGCTCTCTGATGGTGCAGAAATTGTTGTACAATGTGTGGAGGAAAATTGCAGGTCTTTGGGACTCGGTAGTCGACAAAAGGTTTGAGCTTCAACAGCTGAGGCTAAAGTTGAAACTTTACTCGGTTTTGAACAATGAAGTATGTCTATCTGATCCTTACTGTAACGATTGTAGCAACTATTAAGAGCAATCTATCCCGAGTCAAATTGGTTTGGACGTATATAATTAGCCTTCAATATTAATATCATTGCCCTTGAAGGTTCATATATAATTAATTTCTATCTTGTTTAGCATTTACGGATTTTCTTAATATCATACAGACCTATATATCTTCGTCTCTTCATTATAGACTATATTTATAACTAACATTGATTTAGCTCATGAAGTGAGGAAACCTAAATCAAGCCGAGACTCGTCTATAAACCCAGTAGAGACGTAGAAAAGTTACGGACTGCACTCAGGTTCACTGAG
This sequence comes from Verbascum thapsus, assembly GCA_963669365.1. Lineage (NCBI taxonomy): Eukaryota > Viridiplantae > Streptophyta > Magnoliopsida > Lamiales > Scrophulariaceae > Verbascum > Verbascum thapsus. The sequence goes on from OY770114.1 coordinate 8,440,347, forward strand.
CTACATACGTACCTTTCAACAGGTCAAGTAAAACGTAGTTCATAATATTGTTTTAGGATTATATAACGAGTTAACTTAGCTCGGTATAGAATACGTGGAATCGTACTATTAGGTCTGCTAGGAGTCGTAAGCTATAGGACGAGTTATAAGCTATAGGACGAGTTACTGTAGTTCCTCCTGTTTGTGTACTCAATGGGTTCTATTTATAGGAGTGACATGCTGTACAAATAATGGAATGTCATGTGAATAACCGTACATGTGTCCTAAATGAGTGTACTAGATCAACCGGGTTGTCTGCGTATTTGACCCGTTCCTTAAAAACACGTGGATCTTCTAGTGTTTTGCAATTAGACTCTTCATATTTAGGGGTCTTTGTGCAAATATAGATAACTTCATGGTCAGGTTGTATAGGGATGTGACACGTGGGCACGATGTACGAATACGAAGTACATTTATACATTTTCTAATTCAAATTTTTCATGGCTAGACGACGTTTCTTGACAAGTGGACTACAATTGAAAGAGATCATACTAACTCATTAACCTCGGCCATCCGGGATCTGCAAACGAGCACCCTCCGTGTTCCAGTCACTGCAGGAGCAAAGGTAACTTAATTCATTATCTTTAAGCAATTACGAAAAATCACTTAAATCTATGTACATATTTTCAGGGAGATATTGAAGCTGTTAAAGCATCTGTATGCTCCGCTGTCGATGTGATGAAGGCAACGGGATCCTCTTTATGTTCCATCATTTCAGAGGTTAGAATTTACGCCTTTATATTATCGTATTTTAAATTATTCAGGGATGGATCGGTCGAACTATTTACATAACGAGATCCTTTCAAGTGAATGTATCATTCAAAGAAACGACGATTTAGATTTCTAGTGTGTATATAATACAGGTGGAAAGGACAAATTGCTTGATCTCGGAACTTGCTCACGTTGCAGCACGTGAGAGAGCCATGCTCGGTGAATGTGAATCACGTTTGATTTCTACAATTGCATTGCAGGTTAGGGAAAAATAGTTATAGTTTTATACTTTTATCATTTATGTGGAATTGCATCCTTTCAGGCTTTTGGATTTATGGGAAAAATATTTTACCCGAACCCGACCCGTGGGTCCAAAAAAAGTTAGACCCGACGGGCCGGGTACGTTTCGGGTCGGACAAATGCCCATGGGTGAACACAGGTATTTTCAAAGTATAAATTTCGGGTATTTTCGGGTGAAATACCCGCGGATAAAATTAGACACGGACCCAAACTACCTAATGTCATCGGATCCGGTTCCGGGTCTGCTCAATCCCCGCCCATTGACAAGTCACTCATTCTCCGTTCAGGCATTGTTTGCAAAAACTTGTGCTCTTGAAAAATTGTTAGATGATCTTTGCATATTGATTTAATATCTTTGCAAACAATGCCTTACAAGTGATTATCATTGTATTAACCCATCTTTCTGCAATTTGACTTGTGATTTGGAATTTACTTCATGTTTGTATGGCATAATAATATAAGTTTTTGTTTCGGGATTGGATTTAATGAGGTCGAATGTACTTGAACAGGTTGAAGAAAACAGCCTTAGGACCAATCTATTACAGATGAAACACAGGTTATTAAGACAATTCAATATAGTTCCTAATATGATGGATACCAACAACCTCAGCTTTGCCTCCTCGTTTAGATAGTGTATATCGATGTTTCTTTTCTCGTTTTCTCTTGTAATTGTGTTACTATGTATAGTTTGAATTGCGAGTTTTTTTTAGGAAAGCAAGTAAACTAAGTGTAAAAATCCTAAATCCAGGTTCAAGAAAACGTTTTGAACCATAATTTTATAAATTCCGCATTATATATTCGTATGAGCATGCAATAATTTTTTACTATAGCCCTTCAACATGCTGAAAAATACTTATCCCATGCTTTATATACTTCAGGAAAGTAGCTTTTACAAAAATAAAAATCACAGGAAAAAGGAAAAAAAAGCTTTGCAATTGATGACAGGATTTGAACATCATCAAGTATCAAACAAAAATTTACACAAAAATTGAACATTGAACTGTCTTTTGTTGTACAAAACTCACCAAAACATCATATGAAAATGCAATACATCAGCAATTAATCCCACATTGCTTAGTATCAGGCCCCTTAGTTTTCAATATGAAAGGATCAATTCTAACCCAAAGCAAAGAGAAGATTGAAGCTAGAAGGATTGACCATATTATAACAATCGTCGGTGTCCTATTCTGCTTGCCCATTAGACCTTTAAGGAAAGGGTAAAGATGTACAATCACCCAAAAGGCAAAAAACAGTTTTCCGAATAAGGGTCCCCAAGATTGGTACCCATTGTTTATGGCATCAGATATTCCGGCCACAACTCCGATCAAGTTTATTACCAAAATGGTCGTTGGTGGTATTAAAAGTGTTGTCCATTTAAAAGCATATAGCTCTCCAAAGTCCTCGTCATCTGAGGCTTTGGACGTGACTGTAAAACTCGTCTCTATTCCGGCCAAAACTTTCAAAAGGCCTTGTATAACGGCAAAAAGGTGAGCGGAAATGCCGCCAATCACCCAAAACTGCTCATTTCTCCACCATTCCTCGATGCTTACTCCGCTCCACCTTAGTTCTAGTATACCCGTTATGAATATCGAGAGGAAGAGTGCAATGAAGAATAGACTTGCAAATGTGCTTATCTAGAACAACAAGAATAAGCGTTGATTTATTATAGGATGTTAATGGAATCTTATAAGCTTGTAAAAATTAGGGTAAAGTGCACTTCAACCCTCGAAAAAATTGTATTTTGCACTATAAAAACACGAAAAAGAGACATTGCCCCTTAAAAATTTGATATGTGTATCACTTTGCCCAATTACTATTTTCCCTCAAGGACATTATCGTCATCACAATTTTTCCGTGATTCTGTCACATGCCCGAATTTGGACCCAAAACCATTTTGCTTCTCGAATATATCATATTAGAGTTGCAAAATTCTCACCATGATCTCATCATTCATTTGTTGTGAGTTCCTATTCTGATTCATGCCATTCTTTATACGCAGGATGATATTATGGTGAAAATTTGCAACCTTAACATAATATGTTAGAGAAGTACAACGATTTCGGCTCAAATCCATGCATGTGCGAGAATCACAAAAAATAGTATAGACGATAATGCCCTTGACAGAAAAACCATTTAAATGATTTCTGATCAAAATTTGGCTAGAAAATAGTAATTGGGGCAAAATGATGCGTATATGTCTCTTTTAGGGGATAGCGCAAAATAGTGCATTTTACTAAAAATGAATTTGAATTTCAGTACCTCTGGCATTATGAACTTTCCAGTAAGCAAGCAAATAGCAGGGAGGGTACAGTAGGCAAGAAGAGGTAGCGAAGTGAAGGGATAAACGGTCGTATTAATATACGCAAATCGTTCGAGCCACTTTAGTTTGCCTTCTTTATAACCATACCAAAGAGGGCTGTGATGACTGAAAAAGATCTCGACAGAACCAAGAGCCCATCGTAAAACCTGATTGAGACGATCCGATAGATTGATTGGAGCCGACCCTTTAAACGCAGGCCGTTTTGGCATACAGTAAATAGACCGCCATCCACGACAGTGCATTTTAAAACCCGTTAAAATATCTTCTGTGATCGAACCGTAAATCCAACCCAACTGCATGAAACAAGAATTAAAATTTAGAAAATCGTCTTTTTAAAGTGAAGGAGATTATATATTTTGAGATGTTAAAGTACAAATACCTCTGTACCCCATTCAGTCTTGTCTTCATAACCGCAGCTTATGACATGAATGGCTTCTTTAAGTAGAGCTGCCGGGCTCGAAGAAGGTGGAACGCCACCTTCGACCATCAAAGTTGAAGTAACGAATATATTTGACTGTCCAAATTTCTTTTCGAAATTCATTTGAGAATTCAAAAGCTCATTGTCATCATTAAATCCTGTGCAAAATTTTTTTTTTTTACATGTTTTAGTGACTTTGAAGAGAGGTGATTAAAATGAGTGTATTAGTGTCGTAAATGCTAAAAACCTTGAATATCTGCTGCACCGTCTTTCGAGTATTTTGGAAGGCTTTTTCGACGTCCAAAACAAGGGCAACAATCACAGCTAACCATCTTTGGACGCTTACGGCCTTTAGGAGGTTTGTAGCCATATAAAGCTTGTCTTCTAAAGACACATCCCGTTCCAACGTAGACCGGCCCTTGAATCCCATCTAAACCTTTCATGTTTATCTACGAAATTCATGGGTCCACATTTGTCAATAGGGGTATTCCCGTAATTTAATAAAATAACGTTATATAAGAACAACATTAATATATTATGATAGTGGACTGCACAATGGGACTCGAGCTGTCAGCCCAATAAGACGAGCTCATGGCCCATCTTAATCAGCTAAATGATTATGATCGAGTTTACATTCTAAAAACTGGAATTAATTAATCTACGGGTATATATGACTAACTAATATGTCTGTCGTGTGTCGTGTGTCGTATCAGATCTCATCCTTACGTGTTCATGTGACACATATTTGATCGCGCATCAGAAATAAAGTCTAATACTTAGCATATGATAGGCAGAAAAAATTATAATCAAAGTTGCCTAGAGCCTTCTTATATTGACGATATTTTCATAGGGGCTTACATCGAAGAAGACTGTGTTCCTATTGGCGTATCGATCATTTCTGTCGATTCCATCGAATCTCTGAGGAAATTGCACATAGCAAACCTTCTTTCCGACTTGTGGGTCCATCAAGAAACACATTGCTTCTCTTGCAGCCTTGCTGTTGTTTATGTAATGATCACAGTCCAAGTTCAACATGAATGGAGCATTGGTAAGAACACCAGCAACACGAACCTGCAAGTTTAAATGCATAAGAAATATAATATCGAAGATGATAGGAAACATGAAGCCTACTTAAGATTCATTTCACATCCTTACACGAAAACAGTTTCTATGTAAAAAAGGAAGTGTTTGTTAGATAAAACTAAATAACTATAAGATTATGATAAAAGATACGATACGTATCTTTTATCTAACAGTGTTTCGCAAAGTTTGATAAGTTGAGTTAAAAAAACATTTGGTTTTGAGAAAAATATGTTTTAATTACTTGTCTTCAAAAATGGAGGTGTAAGTTTTGGAAATAGAGTTGTTTTTCGAAAACGTTTTCAGTAAATGAGTAAAATAAACTGATGATTGAATATTTTATAAGATTTACCAGAGCATTCATTGCACCAGCTTTTTTATGATGCTGAAAACCGGGCCTTTTCTCACGGGAAACATAAACGAGACGTGGAAGTTCATTTCCGTCCACATCAAAGCCTCCACTGTGTCCGAGAAACACTTGAATCATACCAGGATGATCCTTAGTATTATTTCCAGGCCATGGTGTTCCATCTTGCATTATCCATCCTTCAGGAGGTACTTTTGTGGCTTTTGCAACCATTGCATTTATTCTCACCTTAAACTCCTCATATTCTCTCTGTCACATTTATCAATAACCATATATAAGTATGGAGTGTTTGCAACACATTATAATTTTAAGGATAAGAAATGTGCTTTGAGAAGTAAGTTTAGATGGATTTTTTTAAAGAAAAATATGTAATGATTATGGTTGATGTGATATATTTTTTATTGTGAGAAATTTGTTTGAGTTAATATTTAAATATAAGTTTTATTAACTATTTGTAGTTAAATTCATCGAATAAATAGTCATAATGGATCTTATTTTGAATGTTGTGTTATTTTATATTTTAATCTGTGATTAATTTAATTTTTTTAGTTGAAATACAACCGAAAAAAAACTCATTTTATTTATTATGTTAACTGTCAAATCATAAACAGTAAACATCATTTTTCTCTTTATTTTAAAGAATTTTTTTCAAAATTTTCATGAATTTTGAGAGATGTTTTTTAAAGAAATATTTTGTGAGATACCAACAAGTGAGTTTTATGAGATTTTCTATACTGAAATAATTTTTTTGGAGGTTGATTGGCCAACCAATTGAGGCCTAAACTGCAGAGATTTGAGATTATACCTTCATGGCCCTTCTCTCTTTCACAAAAGTTGGCTGCACTTTGTCCTTCAAATAGTCGACCTTCTCGGAAAAGTACATCTCCGGGGCTCGAGGCTCGATAGAAAATTTCTTACAGAAGGGAACCCATTTTCGAGCAAACTCAGCTGTTTCTGATAACGCTTCAAACGTACACATCGAAGCACCATCGTCGGATATATAGCATGAGATTTTATCAACAGGGTAGTCCATTGCTAATATTGAGAGAACTGTATTAGCTGTAACAATGGGTGGTTCCTTTAATGGGTCCACTGTACTAACAAATACATCCACCGGCGCTAGCATATTCGGTTCGCCTTCCCTTTCGTACCTGCATCGAAAAATCCGTTCATTTCTACGATTTCCTGTTTACAGTGTTGTCAATGGGCGGGGATTGCCCATATTTGGACCAGTTCAATTGAAAATGTACCCGACCCAGACCCGAAAAGTAGGATTTAAGACCCGGACCCAACTTGGACCCGATGACATTAGGTAGTTCGGGTAAGAGTCGGGCTCGTGTCCAACTTTTACCCGTGGGTATTTTACCCGAAAAATACCAGAATATTACCCGAAATTTGCCCGAACTCTACTCTTTGAAAATACCAGCGGGTCTATACCCCAACATTAGTCTACCGGGTGGGCCTTTACGGCTTTACCCGACTTGGACCCGACCCAAAACGTATCCGATCCATTGGGTCTAATTTTTTTGCCTATCCGGTATACGATCGGGTCCGGGTCAGGTCCGGGTACAATAATTTTTTGCGGGTATTTCGCGGGTCTGAGTTTAGGTTTGGGCATTTCCCGCCCATTTGACAGCTGGAAACATCTATAAAGATATGCTTGTGAACAAATAATCTACAAACTTGTATTAGTAATATGGTGTGATTCTTACATGAAATCTATTAGCAATATCAAATGTCATTAATGATATTTATAATCTGGCAATAATTTTTTGTTTTTCAGAACAATAATTTTGACAAACTCGGTAGTTGCAAGAGTATTTCGACAAAGAACGGTTTTGTCGTAATAATTACCTGAGGGAAAGGCGATCAAGATAAGTCTCGCGATCAATTGGGAACCATTTGGGGAACTGATCAAGAATCCATGAGAAAGCAAACCAGATTTCACACACAATTGAAGTGAGCCACAGGCCTAAGGCATCGTGCACCGGGTTCAAAATCCGATAACGGAGGAATAAGGCCAATACCACTAGCCGAGTCACTATCACCATTCGGTAAGGATTTATTTTGCTCGATGCAATTGGCACTTTCCTTGATAATGGTTGTCTTGCTTCATCTACACTGCATTTCCACACATACGAAGTTTTCGTCGTGTTTAGGCCATGTTTGGACGACGAAAATAGTAGAAAAATATATCTTTCATATTTCAAATGTTTGAGTATTGATGAATAAGACTAACATGGCCATGTCAGGGTCGTCATAGTCGTCGTGTTCGGGTCCCAAATTTCCCTGCTGCAATTTCCAGTCATCCATTCTTTCTTTCCATTCCATCTCTTTCTTATCATCCCATCTACCATTCCCTATATATGCATACTAGTACTAGTTTAATATAACATGATATATATACTACTATATTCTTCATTTCTATAGATATTTGTACCGTGATCATCGGAGGATGGAAACGGATGCACTCGTTTATGCAAAGAGCCGCCCATCGTTTGATCTCCGTAAGCATAACTTGAAACCGGGATTTCTCCGCTTACCTATATTTACAAAACCATCAAATACTAAAACTAATGACAAATAAAAGTAGATAATATGTGCAATTATGGGATAAGATTTCATGTTCCAAATTGTGTTTCAATTGCCTATTCCAGATGTGTGACACGTGTAATTCATAAACATTTATTAAGGGATGTGTAACATGTGTTAATATTTTGACATATGACACATCTACATTTGTGGAATAGGAGATTGGAACACAGTATGGACAGAAAATCCAATTCAATGTAATTGTTATTACATGACGCGAGCGGCCACCCGCTATAACGGGTGGATATTGGGCGGTATCCTCGTCTTCTGGTCCTCTTCCGTAACTCATCTTCCCATGAAGCATGGCTTCAGCAATAGTAGTGTTCTTTTGCTCATCAATGTTGAATTCATGTTCAATGTCGTCGATATCTTCCTCATCCTCGTCCCCTTCGACCCTTGGACTCCCTTCAAATAATCATGGTTAAAATGAATATGTAAGGACTCAGTTGGATGGCTACTCATACCCCAAAAAGAGCATTTCAGAGTAAAAAAAACTACGAAAAAATTCATTTGTTTAACATGTCTTAAAAAATTCTTACAAAAAAAAGCTCTTAAAATTACAATAATTTGAAAAAAAAAATCAACAAATGAATTTTATTATTCATGATTTGACAGTTAATACAATCAATTAAAAAAGTTTTTCCGATTATCTTTCAAGGCTGAAAATTAAATTAATTACATATTCTAATGCAAAATAATGCAACGTTTAAAATAAGATCCATTGTGACTAGTTTCTGACGTCTAAATCAACGAGTTTGACTTAACACATTTAATAAAAATTATATTTAAATACCACCAACCCAAACAAATTTTTTATAACAAAAAAAACATATCACATTAGCCACAATCATTACTTATTTTTCTCTTAAAAATCTCATCCAATCTCATCTTTCAAACCACATTTCTAATTTTTATCATGAAAACAAATTCTCGAAGATGTACATGCCAACCAATCGGGCCCTAAAACAAATATTGGAATATTTTTTTCCAAATAAAGTTATTGAAATTTGAAATGTACCTTTAAGGCGCTTGTATCTGGTTCTGCACTGAGGACACACTTGTGTTCCCTCTCTTCTCTCATATTCATAGCAAGGCCGGCAAGCCGGAAAACCGCATTCCTCACACGCGACGAATAGTTCACCCTCGACCGTTAGGCCAACTTCGTCGCCACATATCTCACAAACTTGGCCACTCAAATTTTTCAAAGGCTTATGCTGCAAATTGCAATACAAAAAAGTGACAATATATCTTTTGCAATGAATATGAATGTAATTCTAATAATGCATTAAATGGGGTAGAATATAAAGTTTTTTTTCTTTTTTTTTGCATATATGCATGGTTTATATAAAAGTACCTCTTCATGGCCATGAATGACAACAAGCTCGTTCCGGTTGTGAGAACCGGCAACCAGTCCTGCACTGGCTTCCATTGAAGGCGGCAATGTGGTAGAGTAATGTAGAGGTGAAGTACTTGGAGGGTTTATGTATCTATCTATAGATATATATATATATATATATGTATACATGTTTGTATGGTAAGAGGTTTCTTTTGAAAGAATTTTTCTAAGTAGAGAGGTAGAATTTGTATCACTTTCTTTGTCTATCTTTTGGCACCTAATTGGTGGCCATTGCTGCTGTTGGTTGCAGGGTCACCATTGCCTGCAAGTTAAGCTTCCTTTTTTATTTCTTTCGGTAATTAGTTAGGCTTCCTTTATTTCTCTTTTATGTACCAAACATTACTATTATTATTATTATTATTATTATTGGTTCATTCATGTAATATTTGAAGCAAATGATTCTTTGAGGGGAAAATTTCATTTTTATGTCCCTTAATATTTATCACATTTAGTCTCATAATTATCAAAATATTTCATATTTAATCCCAACTGAATTTTCTTCCAAAATTTAACGGTCAACTCCATTAATTAACCCTTTGACTGAGTTTCTTTTAAGTACATTTTCATAAATACACTCAAATACAAATTATATTCAGTAATTAATATCATATGCCATTTATGCACGAAAGTTTCTCTAAAAATTCGGTCAAAATGTTGATTTCCAAAGTTGACCGGATGAAAAAAATAATAACCTAGATTTAGGTCCAACCGTCTTAGGTCATGTTATTCAATTAAATATTATTTACCCTAAAATTATATATGATGGCACCATAAAAAATGTTGAAAATTTAGAAAAAAATTAAAGGCACGCTCAATTTTAATTCTGAAAAAAAAAATTGAAGGCCCTATGGCGTAAGCATAATAGTTAGGTTAGGCATAATAAGCTGAGACTTGTTTCTCTTGATTGAGAGAGAGAGAGAGAGAGAGAGAGAGAGAGAGTTGGCATTTTTGTAATTATCAACCTTGATTTATCACCTTTATTTGGGTAAAATTTGCATTTTTGGGTCCCACATGCAGCATGCTAGACGAATTTTAATTTTAGTCTTATTATTACATATATATTACATTTAATTTAATCAATCTTGAAAAATATCAATCGTATTCCTACGTGAGATCTCCAGCAAAAAGTTGACGGATTTCTTAGAGAACGATATTGTTATTACTTATTTCCACTGGCCATTCAAAATCTTCATATTGAAGTTTTTATCGAAAAAATAAAAATTAACATGAACGTAAATATATATAATTGTAAAACAACCTAATATTTTGTTGGAAATAAATATTAAAGATCAAAACTTTCTTGTTCTCCACTATTATAAAAAAAAAACTGAGTAAATGTTTTGAGGGTCCTTTAAATTCATGGTTAGATAAAATGAACATGAAACTTATGCTCTTAATACTTTGTTTATCAAAATGAAGAAAATAAATAAATGTATGTGGAGCCTAATCTAAACTATCAATTTGACAAAATAATAACTGAAAATGATGGAGAATACAAATAAAATAAAAATATTAATTTTGAACCACATGGGCTTTTGGGCCGCCTATTTGGGCCATTCTATTACACTGTTTATGTCTATTTATCTTCAAAATGACATGAATGAGATCAAATTAGTGTTCACTAATTGTAAGAAAAAATTTCACTTACGACAAATTTGAGATTGGGAAATTGGTACATCGGTAAATAATAAGACCAAAACTGAAACGAGCCTAAGTTTGACAAAAATTGCAATATTCTCTTCATTTATGACTCAGGATTTTATGATTAACCAGTACTCCAGTTTCACTAATTATCATGTATAGTAAATGCAAAGGGATTTTCCTGACCATACTGAATGAATATTTTATTTTACCGTGATGTCACATAATTATGGATTGACAAGTGTACATGTATTTGAGTTATTGTTTACTGCATGTATCCCGTGTTATGCATGGTGCCATGTACAAAAATAACCAATAATTCCTTTTTCCTATAACTCAGAAATTAAGTAAAATTTGGTACATACTTTCAAATTAATAATATATAGTATCTAACTTATTGTATAATTGATCAAATAACTATATTGAAAATAATGATTTTGTTAACAGTTAAATCTTTTACAATTTGTATATAGAGTAATTAAACCAATTGAGAATAAAAGATATTTATTTGAATATAAAAAGATGACATTCAAACAAAATTATAAAGATTAGGGCTTTAATAAATAAAATCACTGGAAAATAAAACAATCAAATAAAATTCGATTTTCATTTAAAAGTGAAATAAAACAATCCAACAAAATCAGAGCGTAAAAAGTTCCAAATTATCAAAGGATAATTGAAAAAAACCAATATACCTATTTAGTGAAATCATGTAATAGCTGAGAATGGGCAAAAAAGTATTACATCACTAAAAAATACAATGATGAAGACTATGTTAAATAAAAATAAATAAACAAAATTTAGAACGTAGTTCAAGATTATTGAAAGAGAAAAATGTAACCAAAAAAATTGAAAAAGAAAAAGATTTTGCAAATAATCAAAATACTTTTTTTATCAAAACCAAATCGACTTGGTATAGAAGAAAAAGTAGTGAACTCTCATAACATTGTCATAATGTAATTGATGAGAAGCCAAACGTTTTGTAAACAATCGACATATATAATTGAAATGCGAGAATTTAACTAAAACTAAAAGATAATATGTGAGTTTTTCATCTTAAAATACGGTTAATTAGCTAGTTAATGAAACGTTAAATCTTCCTTAAATTAAGAAATCCATTAAATGAGAAAAGGATATTATAATACACGTTCATGATTAATTCAAAATTTCAAAAGATTTACGACCATAAATATGGTTCATCTAATGAAATGATTTTTAGTCAATTATTTCAAAATTATCATAAATTAATATTAAATTTTTAGATAGATATATAAAGAAATTTTGACTAAATTAGAATTTAAATACAACATTTTGGCAAATTTATTGCTGTATTTATGATCATAAATATGGTTTGAAAAACAATTGTCAATTATTTCAAAATTATCATAAATTAACATTAAACTTTTAAAGATATATATAAAGAAATTTTGACTAAATTTGAATTTAAATAAACATTTTCGTAAATTTATTATTGTATTTCTATTTGTACAAATCATTTCAATAGAGCATATTGTATAAATCTACGTATATTTGAAAAGGTCCAATTATCATTAATCAAGAATGAAACTAAACATATTAATGATAATAAATATAATAAAATTAAGTTACCTAAGAAGAATTTTTCTATTGAATAAAAAAATCAAAATTCTAGAAAATTAGGATTTGAGTTCAGTAGTCAAAATTAGTCAAACAACGCTTTGCTATAATATATAACTAGCGTGTACCCCATGCTATACACGGTGCCATGTACAAAAATAATCAATGATCCCTTATTCCTATCACTAAGAAAGTAAGTAAAGTTTGATGCATATTTTCAAATTAATAATAGTATCTAACTTATTATATAATTGATCAAATAAGTATATTGAAAATAATAATTTTGTTAACAATTAAATCTTTTAAAATTTGTATATAGAGTTAAAAAATAGATTCTAATTTGGGCTCTTTTCAAAATTATTTAAGTGATAAGAATGATAACTTTGTATTGTATTGTCAAAACTTATATTTATTAAGATAATTAAATATTATATTTTTTCCACAAAACTCAACCTTTTTGACTTACCACAAAACCTAATAACTTAATTGGTGTTTGCTAATATTGCCCTGCAATAAAATATATATTCAAAAATTGATATAGCATTCAAATTAAAAAATTATTTAATAATTTACTTCAATCCTCCCGAGTGAGGACCTGCTTTATAATGAGGAGATCATATTGCCAGACTTTGTGCCCATTTTCACAAATTCAGAAAATATTTAGAATAATTAGAAGGGGACACTTATTAATTTATTTTACCAATATGAGAATAATTGAGCAAATGCCACAATTAACACATATTTTAATAGAACTATCAATAATTATCAATTGTATGTAATATAAATAATAAAATAAAATCGTACCTATAAAAAAAGGGTTAATAATTAAAAATCAAGGTCAAAATTCGTAAAAGGAAAATTAAAAGATCACTAATAAACTAAATCTATAAAATAGAATCAAATATGATAGGAGAAATGATAAGTCCAAAGAGAAAGAAAAAAAACCACAATCACAATGATTTCGCTCTTTTTATTGAATTAACAAAAAATAGATTGAAAAGAAAAAGGGAAAATGTAAAGAAAAGCTAAGGAAAATAGTGTTCTGAGTTAAATGAGCAAAAAAATCAACTAATAAGGAATAACTTATTGATTGTAAACATAAAAAATGAAAAAATTGGAACCAAATAAAAAAGAAATTTTATTGCTCATGAAAACAAAAAAGAGAAAATTTACACAAAATCGAATTAAAGTTTAACAATCAGACTAAACACAAAAAATATAAACTCAAAATAAATATTATAACGATCAAGAAAAAATAAAAGTTTAAAGACTAAGAAGATATGGTGTGACAAATACAATTCAAAACAGAAGAAAATAACAACCCCAGCCTGATTAAATCTACAATTGTTTTTAAAAAATTAAGATAAAATAAAAGAAAAAGGAGAATTAAACTGGAAAAAAGCTTTCGTAAATTCACAATAATTAAGAAATTAAATAAGCACATTTCAAAGTTTTTAACACAACCACCTAATGATTTCAATATAAAAACTAAAATTCAAGAAAAACCAAATTTCAAACATTGCCTTTAAATATATAAGAGTGTAATAATAATAGATAACCAAAATTAAGATCACATGTTAAAATACAATAAAAATGTATACTTTAATCGGAATAATGAGTTGGGTACCTAAAAAACATTGTGGAGAGAAAAAATAAAATAAAATAATCAGACAATTTTTTTTATTTGTAATCAAAGCCACAATGTGATATAGAAAACGGTAAAATTAAACCCAATGGACAGTGTATGCATGCAAAACAAATTTAAAGAAAATATAATATATTGAATTGCTAAAGATATATAGTATATATACATTTATAATTTCAAGAATTAACTCTTCTTTCTTTAGCATGAAGCTTCCTAAATTATGATGAATTTTCTGAAGATTATGATTTGTACATTCTTATATAATAATTTCTTCCTGCAATTCAAAATGAATAAGATATAGTAATTAACTAATGATAGCCGAGAATTGGTACTTTCCATTACTACTGTGAACGTTAGTTTTATTGGGGAGAAAATTTTGGCAATTTATCATTAAGGTGATTGGATCTAAATTTGGAAGTAAATTGGATCTTTCCATTTTCAGTGAATATCCTAATTAAAATTCTTTCCATCTTGACTGTATACTAATTAGTATTAACTGGTTGGTTTAGGTATAATAATTAATATGGAAAAAATTACGGCAATCAATTGTATTAAAATAATTTAATATTTATTGTATTGTATTAAATTATTTATTGTATTAAAATAATTCAAAATTTTAAAAAATTAGGATTTAAAGTCAAAATTAGTATTGTGGTCAACGGAGCGCTTTGCTATAGATATATAATAGATAATAGATGATATTATATTTTTAGATGCACACTTGTGACACTATTATGTAAATATCTGCTCCCTATAGATATGGATAGACCACAATTCTTACAACTAAAACTCGTACGATATAATATATATGTATATATGTGATTGAAAACTATATATGTTTCATGTGTATCCTTTATAAATATAATTATGCTTTTGAATTGGATCGTTCAATGTACGACTTATTTTATGTATGTCATTTTACACTTGATGAATAATCACTCCATTTTTGAAGGAAAAATACATGTTAATTCAAAACTTTAAACTATATTTTAATCAGTATTAATTAAAGATTACAGTGGATAAACTTCAATATTTTTTATCAAAGTGTTAATTATTGTTAACTAATTAACAAGTAGAAACAATGTATCTAATATAATAATACAAAGCTATGTTAATATACATATGTGTTACATGCCAAAAAAAAATTTCACCCCGTATTTAACTAACTAGACCAAAGATCAGAGTAACCAAGAAGGTCATCTTTGCAATTACTCTCTTTTAATTGGTTGGAAAATATTGATGAGCAAACAAAAATGCTTTAGCAAGAAAAATAAATAAAGTTTCAAATTTCAAGATCTTTTGATTGTCCTATCCTAGGAAAAAAATTGAAAGTGATGATATTAATAATCAAACAATGTTTGGCATTGCTTTTTATTTTCCCCATCAAATTTTTGTACCAAATAGGATCATTTGAAGAATAGAAAACACTATTGCCGTTCAATGATCATTCTATTTTAGTCTGGTTTCAATTGATTCAGTCTAACTTTTTTTTATTGAATGATCCAATAAGTAGAGTATTCTACCAAATCACCCTTCAATCAAAGGGTGAAAATTAGACTGATTCCTTTAAAATTGGCGTGGCATCAAATTTGTCATAATTTTAAGTGGTGTCCCAAAATTGTAGTTTGCTAAGAAAATAAACAATTCCCAAAACTTATAGTTATAAGAAACATATTTCTTTCTAAAAGGCCAATTGTATACCTTGTGAAAGAAAATCAGCTTCTAAGTCCTAAGTAATGGACCTACTACAAATTACTAAGAAATTTTAATGTGTCATAGTGGATGAAATTATGAAAGAATATGTCGAATTTAATGAAATTGGTGTAATGTGGCAATAAAAAATGTCATACCAAAATGATTTTATTATCCATTGAGATATATAACAGACTGACTTCATTTAACCCAATTTGTTATAAAAATTCCAACGTTGATCAATGTTGTTAAAACCGAACCGGACTGGCCGGTCCGGCTGGTTTAACCACCAACCGTCCGGGAGCTCGGTTCGGTTGTGTTGCTGGGCGGGTTGGCAGTTGACCCAACATGAACCGGCACCAAACTCGGACAAACCGGCAGAAATCCGCTAGTCAGATCGGCAGAAATGGTTCGGTTGTGTTGCTGGGCGGGTTGGCAGTTGACCCAACATGAACCGGCACCAAACTCGGTCAAACCGGCAGAAATCCGCTAGTCAGACCGGCAAGAAATCCGGTTGAACTGATTTGGTAATCAAATCAGTTTTTTATTTTTTTTATCTCTTTCCCCAACTAAAAATGCATACATATTATGTGTGCACTGGTGTAGAATTGATCCCTTACTTTCCCTACAAAGGGTTGAGAAGTTAACCACTACATTAAATATATTTTTTATGAAAAATATAACATTATACATTATATTAACTTTTCATTCATTAGTTTTTGAATTTAAAAATATTATTTTTTTACTTTATTAAATAACTCTTTTGTATATGAGTTGAATATTGATACGAGGTATTTACGTGCCCTCCCTATACGAGTTGGGAAGGGTATAAGAACACGAGCTGGTACGAGTATAATGTATACGACATGGTAAGATTGGGCCCATGAACAGGGAATACATCCTATAAGGAGGCCCAGCCCAATCTCATCAATGATATAATAATACTTAGCCACCAATTAAGCGACAAGTGGCAGTTAATATATAGGTTACAAGTCAGATCATGAACAGTTGGTTTAACACCTATAAATATGACAAATAATCATCCTTGTGGGGACGGATAATTCCAGACCTACGAGCTATTAACACACTTCATACACAATATCATAGAACTACGTCAGACTTGATCCCCATTGTGTGGTACGTAGGCAGCTGTTATACGAGCTCAGTCTTTGGAAACATCTAAACGAGTATTTGACTTGATCATTTTGGCGCCGTCTGTGGGAAACCATAAAACTGTCATACGAATTGACATGGATAGTGAACACCATCGACCGGGAAAAGAGCCGGTGAATGTTGAGGAAACGGAACAGATTCGTACAAACCGATTGAAGAAAGGCCCGAGAGAATAATTACAATGACTGAATCTGAGTTTGATCGAAGAATGCAAGAGAAGTTTCAAGAGTGGGTGGCGAGGTTACCTCCAGTTACTCCGAATATTGGCACAGTTAATCCCCCCCCCGAGTATCCCGAAAGGGCCATTCCCAAAACTTGACCCAGAAAGGGAACAAGGGGAACATGGTCCATACTCGGAGACGGCAATTCCCGGAACTTGACCCTAACAGGGTACAAGGGGAACATGACCGCGAGCGAGGGACACGACGAAAGCTATTCAGCAGTCGTGAGAATGATCGAGGTGACAGTGTCAGGACGTACGGGTCAGATCAGAGTGAAACAGAGGATACTGATTCCACGTCGTATTCACCGAGTTCTCGTAGTTGGGGGCTGTCAAAACAGACATCAGGGAAGGCAGACTCTGGAAAACGAGAGAGGTCAGAGAGAGATATGGGAGACTTGTCGTCTATACAGAGAAGAAACAACCCATTTGGGAAAGAGATAATATCAGAATCAATGCCAATGCATTTTAGAATGCCGGATCTCCCAAAGTACAGTGGAATAACGGATCCACGAGAACACCTCATAACCTTTGAGACGTTGATGACCTTGCACGGACTGTGCGACGCATTGAATGCTCGTATATTCGTAACAACGCTAACCGGAAGGGCACAAGACTGGTTTGTTAACCAGCCCTCGAATTCCATCACCTCGTATGACCAGTTGGTTCAAAAATTCGAGTACCACTTCGCAAGTAAGCGAAAAACGAGAAAATTTGTTTCCCATTTGTTGGGGATAAAACAGAAAGACGAAGAAACCCTGCGAGAGTTCGTCGATAGGTTCAATAATGAAGCTTTAGACGTTCAGGGTGTGCAACACGAGGTCATAGTACAGCTCTTTATAAATGGGCTGAGGATGGGACCCCTTGCAGGGGCACTTACTCGAAATCCTCCGAGGAATCCAGAGGAAATGATGACCACGGCACAGCAATACATCTACGAAGACGAGATGTATCGTATGAAACGAGCTGAAAATACGGTCAATAATAAAAGACAAAAGAAAGGAGAAGAAGATAAGGATGAGAGATGTACCTAATCGAAGGAGGTCGAAGGTGATTTAAGCGAATGTGACCAAGAAGAACTTCAAAAGCGACTGAAGACAAGAAGCTCGTAGCTATAGAAATTTCTCTCTCTATAATGGTAAAAATGCAAAGTAACAAATGAGAAAACCCACGCCTATTTATACATATTATGGGCGGCAAAATGAATGATTGAGATTGTAAGTAGAAATTTAAAATCAACGGCTCAGATCAGAAACCTTTCGCGTCCTCGCAGAATGATTGGGGCAGCCAGACGGTTAAGACACGCGCGTCTAGGGCACGTGAATTCACGAACTTACAAGATCGTAGTCTACGAGATCCATCACGATCCTCATAGACTTACGATCTGGGGGACTTATTGATACGAGGTATTTACGTGCCCTCCCTATACGAGTTGGGAAGGGTATAAGAACACGAGCTGGTACGAGTATAATGTATACGACATGGTAAGATTGGGCCCATGAACAGGGAATACATCCTATAAGGAGGCCCAGCCCAATCTCATCAATGATATAATAATACTTAGCCACCAATTAAGCGACAAGTGGCAGTTAATATATAGGTTACAAGTCAGATCATGAACAGTTGGTTTAACACCTATAAATATGACAAATAATCATCCTTGTGGGGACGGATAATTCCAGACCTACGAGCTATTAACACACTTCATACACAATATCATAGAACTACGTCAGACTTGATCCCCATTGTGTGGTACGTAGGCAGCTGTTATACGAGCTCAGTCTTTGGAAACATCTAAACGAGTATTTGACTTGATCAAATATAAAATGCATTTTTATATTTAATGGTCTCATGATTTTTTTTTTAATGTTGAATGATATAAATATTTTATAGGTACATGTGTGGTAAACATTTTTAATATTATATCAATTTAACTACACTATTTCTTTTAAATATAATTGACTCAAATTAATTCATTTGTAAAATAAATATGTATACTATAAACATATATAAGTGTACATATATATAATATATATAAATATATAATCCGGGTTAATTGGGTTTTTTATACCGGTCCGACTAGTCGAATCAGTGATTCAGTGACCTAGTAAATTATTTGGTTTGATCACCGGTCCAGTTTTAAAAACATTGACGTTGATATATATAATCAATATGAGATCTATTATTTGTGCAGATTTGTTATAGAATGGTGGAAAGAAAGGGGAAATTAATTTTGTTTCAATTTCTCACTATATGAGAGCATTGAAACTTGTTTATAGATTTATATAATGAATTCTTCTACCAATTAAAATTCATGCTTGTGAATAGTTGAATTCGACCAAATGGGGCAAAAAGATTCTTGCCCTGAAATTATTCTTCTGGATAAGTTAGCATTTTCATCTTTTAGTGAATGTAAAGAAGTAATGCTCTTATTTTTTGCACTTTTAGGATACTTATATGTTATTCTTTGAGATACTACAATAGGGTCTGCCTAGCCCTTTAATTACCTTGACAAAGGTGGCCTATAAACAAGATTTGTAACAAAGAGGGGGCAACCCCCATTAGAGTTGGTAAGGGCATTTGAACTTGTGGCCTAGGTCACGGGTTCGATTCCTGATAAGGGAATGCTTATTTGCCTTCTCTACTGTGAGCCTGTCAGCTATGGGCAACCTAGGTTGGTTTACCTCTCTTGTGTGGTTTGCAGGCTATTACACAAGAGCGGGGTTTACCCAGTGCGCACCTCACGGTAGCGGCTGCGGGTTTTCCTCGTCATCCAAAAAAAAAAAGATTTGTAACAATGATATTTTGTTATGATGAGGATATTATGCAACCGTTACTATTAAATGCGCATTAGGTAAACATAGTTCTGGTGTAATAACTTAATTAAATATGCATTTTTATAAGAAGAATTGAACATGTGACCAAGACAATAAGTTCAGTTGTTAATCCACTGGAGCTTGCCCTAACAATGATTTAGGGATAATTATGACAAGATTTTTTTTTATATAACCTACTTGAATTTTAAAAGGAAAAGGTAATTATTAAAATTATTTGTAATTGTAAGATAATTTCCAATTGATTGAAATATCAATAGATTATGCAAGTACTTAGGACATGGCAATTTTTTGGTGAAATATTCTACTTTTTTTCAAACGAATACAAAAGGATCTAAATGGTAAAGTGCAATATTTTAAATATTGTACATAATTAAATGCTTTTTCGTTGAAAGTTGAGAGGAAAAGTGAATATGCCTTAAGATATCTAAAATATGGGGTCGGTGGAATTTTGTAAGAAAAAAAATCAAAGACTGAGATATCGGGTAAAATTTTACAGGATTATGGACAAAATGCACAACCCCAGTAAATATTGGTAATTGATATATATCTACCTTTTGCCCTTAAATAATTTTGTACAAAATCAGTAAATTTGTTGTGCACTAAATAATTAATTGAATTGTAAATAACTAAAGTATTTTTTTTGATATAATTTATCAATTCCAAAAGCGTCACAGAAAAACTGCTCAAATAATTTTTCGTTTCTTAATCAAAAAGGCAAAGGTAAAATTAGAAAAAATTAATGTGATATAAGGAATAGCCTCGTAGAGGCTGACCTCGTAACCCTACGACCCTGAAATTAATTACTATGGAGTATTTGCTAATAGGTCCCTGATTATAAGATACTTATCTGCACAACACTATCAAACCCACGTGTTTTTCAAGGAGCGGGTCAGATATCACCCAAACCCGGGAAATCTGGTACGCTCATTCGAGAACACGTGTAAGACATCTTGTGTAACATGCAATCATCCGTACAATGTGAACAATATCTATAAATAGCCCCATTTAATAATATTAAAAGGACTTTTGACCAATTGAACAGTACCTGTACAGTACCAAGTACGATCTGACAGTACATTCCCATTTTCTCTAAACCGAGTTAAGAACCTCGTATATGACCTTAATTACATATTGAACTACGTTTAGACTTGATCCTATCATAAAGGTACGTAGGTAGCTCAGTGAAATTGAGTGCAGTCTATATCCATTCTACGAACCACCTTGGTCTTATTCGAGCCTCGGCTTGATTTGGTCCGTTAGCATTTTACGAGCTAAATCATAATGCTAGCAATAGATTTTTCTTTTGTGCTTGAATAAATTATTTTATGGAAATTTTAGTATATACAGTTTTTTTTTTCTTTTAAGTTGTTTTGAGTATGTTTCATTTTCTGTCCATTAATTTTTAAGTAGCAGAAACTCTAACAAAAAAGAGAGGGATCATGTTACGGAAAAATAGTGTTGTGTTCGATCATAGATAAATAGATTAAATGGAACGGCTTTTTGAACCCTTAAAAAGATCGAAAGTTTCGGTGTTAAAATTCTCTTAGTCCGAAAAAGATATTTATTATTTCACTTTTGTTTGTCCTAAAATATATGTTACTTACTATAAAAATATGTATTTATTGCTTTATCTGACTAATATACCCTCAGTTTTAATTGAAAAATATACTATTAATTTATTTTATATATAAAAGTATCATCATTTTTAACGAAGCATATAGTTATTAGATAATAAATATATTAGTTTAGATTATATCATATCTTTCATTATTTTGTAATTATTTAATTTATCTTATTTTCTTAATTATAAGTAAGTTATGCTTTTATTAGATTTCATTATAATCTCTATTTATATTCATTACTAATAATACAATCTTTATGAGATTTTATATTATTCAACAATAACAAACAATAACCATAGCCCATAAATTAAATTGAAATAATGTCATGTTTAAAAATGTAATGTTATTAATTATCTTTTATATTATGAAAATGGAATTTTTGGTAAACTCTGTACATAAATCCTTTTGAAAAGTTAAAGGGAACATTTTTTTTCTGGAACAGAGGCGCAATATAGTTGGAGGGTGCAAAATGCTAGACTAGAATTTGGAGGATACAAAGTGCAAAATTATAGAATACAAAATACCTATTATCTTTAAGAGAAATATTATGATTTAAAGTTCAAGCTTGGTTTATTTTTGGAATTTTACATTAACAATTATACTATTTTCTATCATTTTTATGTTTCTATCACTTTTATGTTCTTCTGGGATTATACTTAAGAGTTAATGGTATGGTATTTTTCATTATCAATTCTTAATTTTCATTAGTTTTAAATTATTTTAATTTTTCTATTAATGATAACATAAAGAATAGGTATGGATGATATAGATGAGTTTTTAGATTTATAAATAGGGGAATGATAATGTTTGTTGTTATAGCGGTTTATCGTCGTACGGGAATGAGTAGAATGAATATATATTCGCTATATAATTTTTAAAAATATAAACGTTTATTTGTCTTTTCAAGTTTAAAATCTGTAAATTTTTTTGGAACTGTATACTACAGAATTTCGTGTGAATTTTAGGTGTTATGCGTTGTGTTTATTTATATTTTTAAAAATGATAGACAAATTTAAAAAGTGTAAATATAATGAATGGATAATATATAATGAATTAAATAATTATCAAGTATAGAAATATAAAAATATGAGTACACTAAATGGTTATTTATTAATGATTGCGTGAAATGACGGACAAATGATTGAGATAGTTATATTTGCAGTTGGAAAATATTAAAGAGAATTTGATGTATTACACTATTTTAAATTTTTTAAATCCACATACAAAAAATTAAGTTTAAAATATAAGCAAACAAGCCCAGTGAATGGCATTAGTATTACTTTTATGAATACTAATTATTGGTGGAGCCCTTCTTAGCATTTTGTGTAATCATATTATTAAACAATTATAAAATGGGAATGAAAAATAAATTTATTTTCTGCAAAATTAGCATAATCAAACATTTTTGAGTTCTCTGAATATCTTTATATTTGTATAATTTTCATATTTTTATCTTTTCAGATAAATAGCAATATCCTGTTTATAAACTAATCACTATTTTATTTTCTTGTTTATAGTATAAGTTCAATCGATTATATTATAACTCAATTTATATACTTACATCATCAATATATAATTCATAAATTTTTATATTATTCAACATAATATCTCAATTTTTCACTTACATTATTCTCAAACCGTTGATTCACCTTATCTAGTTTATAGTTTAATTACTTTTTTTTTCCTTTATCTACTTCAATCTCACTTCCCTACTATCTACTTCAATATTCTTTCTATTTCTTTTCATTCCCTATTCTCATAATTTTTTTTTCCTTTTACTTTTTTGTTTGGAGTGGACAATGGAAAAGGACCCCCCAGGCCCCACCTATTATGTTTTTAGTGTTAATAAGTCATTCATATACTATGTAAGTTTCTTATATGATTTAGAATCTCTCTTAAAAAAAACTTTAATAAAAACCCATTAAAACTTAAAACACAAAACTCACATTTATAATTTGGTTCATCTCTAATCTTTTCTTTAAAATCTCGTACGCCACCGTAGTTCTTTTTATTTATGTTGCCGCTACTCACCTTTAAACTACATACGTGATTGGAGCTACATCTTTATTTAACGATTTTTGGACGAAATTGCTCCACATTGAGAAGTGTCTTTGTCGTCGCCACTTAAGAATGACCAGCAGTTTATCTTTTCGATGCCTTCTTTCTGAATTTGGATCCAGTCTCAACATTTAAGATCAACACATTTCGAATGGGAGATGAGTGTTAGATGAATATCTTTCCATATCGTAGATTAAAATATTGTCATATCTTTACTTATTTAGATAGATAGTAATTTCTAGTTCAAGATTAAGCACTTTCTTGTTTTATAAGTTATAATATCAATAGATTCTATTTTAGCTTTATTTATACACTTCCATTTAAATAATTCACGTGGATTTATATTATTCAACATTCTCAAATTATTCAAATTAAAAATGGGGTATTACAAAAACAGAATATTATATATAATTGTTCATTTTTCACCGATATTTTACAACCACTTGATATGGTAGGATATCTTTTTATTATGTAAATATAATTATAGAGATAATGTTAAATACATTTATTGAATACAACTTTTATTATATTTGAAATAAGAATGGTGACCTATAATAGGTTGTATATAGCATTGCTCTTATAAAAAATATGAGATGGACACTTTTGTAATATTTACACCAATCAATGTAATGAGACTCATGAAAATTCATATGTAGATCATTGTGATCATATTGAAATTCAAAATACCAAGAACTCTAAAAAATCAACTCATGTTTTTATCCATCCTCATATTTCCAAAATGGGTGGAGGGGGCCAACTAGCAAAAATCACTTAATCCCTTCAATTCCAGAGATAAATAATTTGTAATTCGAAATATTTTCTCGTATCCATTAAAAATCCTATTAAAATATAAAGCGGATAAATTTATCTTTGGGGAAATCATATTTGTTGAATAAGTACATCATCCAAGTAAAATGGTGTGCAAATTGTAGTTCCTTTTCATTTATCAAACACTCCTGAAATCAGGTTTAATACTTCTCCACCTATATCTATAAAAATGTAAAGACATAGGTTTATAAGATTTACTAGACAATTGTAGGATATTTGTAGGAACACTTCTAGGAAGTAAGATATTTGTGCATAATGTTTAAGAATGTAAATTAATAATGAATATCATTTTAGAGTATTTGATGTATATTTGTATCATTTTAGACTATTCTAACAAGTCTCATACAATCATTTGATGCTTTAAATCTCCACCAAATGTGGCTATATATAGATGAAACTTTTATTTGTAAACTAAGAATCTCCATAGCATAATGTGATTGGTTCATATTAGGTTACAGAAAATTATGTAAGCATTGTATTATTGATGATAAATTTAAATAGAGATTATAATATTTAGATAAGATAACAAGATAAAATTAATAAATACAAGATAGTGATAAAAAATATGATACAATATAAATTAATAAAGATATCAACTTTATTTGAAATATTTGTATGTCGTGTAATTAAGCATAGAAAAAGAGAAAAGATAAAGCGATACAACGAGATAAAAGAGATAAGAAAAACAAGTCACTTATTTTATTCAAAATATGTGAAAATAAAATCTGATTGGGCAACTAGACTCAATTTGTGAAGGAAAAAAAAGAAAATCACAATAGCGTATGAAGTGAGATGGTAAGTCCAAGTGAACATGCTTAAATAATAAATTATTGAGAAACAAACAAGCATGACCATCTTGAATAAAAAATATATTCACTCATGATAAATGAGAAAGAGTAATCAAGAGAAAAAGTAATTTCGTTTATACAAACCTCTACTCAAGACACTCGTAAAACAGACGGATCAGGACTAGAGTATGACAGAGGTGAGAGATATCGAGATACACAATTTTATTATTGATGTATTTAAATAGATATCACAATAGATAAATAAGATAAAAAAAAAAAAAAAAGTTAAGTAAATACAAGATAGTGACAAAAAGATATGATACAATTCAAACTAACAAAAATATTTATCTAGCAATTCTCAACTATTTTTAAGAAAATTAAATCTTTTATTAAAGTGATCTTATTTAAGTCTCGTATTATCAATTTTTTGGAGAATTTTTTGTTTTTAGTCAAATGCTTCATCCATGAAGAGATAACTTTATTTTTCAACAATTTATATGTCCATAACTTTGAAAAGCTTGAAAATCTTTAATATTTTTTTGTATCAAATTGGTAAATTAGTAAAATAACTAGAGTGCAGTTACAAAATAGTATATTAAAACGGAGTAAATATGAGTTACAAATCCACTATTAAGGGATTGAGTCGCCAACTAATGCATATACTTACAAACTTACGGATCCACTATTGTTTGGAATGTGAAGTGGTCAAAATGTAACATGAAATATGTTACAAGACAAACTAATGTCATATTTCATACTTTGGCTAGTTGGACATATAATTTGAATTGAGTTTATATAATTCATTTTGATGTTATAAATAATATTTGGAGATTCACAATAGCACTTATTTTTTATTATCACACTTTATCTTTTGGCGTCGAATAAGTGACCAAAATATCCATTTTTTATTAAAACACATGGCATCACTTGTTTATGAGAGAAATATATCCCTCATATACAATCACATTCTTCAATTTTTTGTTCAATATTTGACGTGCAATGTAGATCACGATCTTAGTGTTGAAGACCTCTCTTGTTCAAAACTCTATTTTCATCGGACCCCAAGTTCATTGTTATAATTAAAAACAAGAAAAAAGAGCTCATTCGAGCTCTGTTTTATAACTTATAAAACCAAGCTTGAACAAGTTTTTTTTGTGTTTTATAAGTTTTGAAATTCAGTTTGAGTTCGACTCGATTAGTAAAAAATACTAATTAATTTACAAAATAATCAAACAGCTCGAACTCGACTTATGTTCGGCTCGATTAAAGCTCGTTTGAATTCGGCTAGATTAAAAATCAAACCAAGTTCAAACACAATTTTCGAAGCTCCATTATAATTCAAACAACTTAAACAACTATATATTTAAGTGAGTAGATTCATTTACCAATGCATATATTCAACCCCACTAGAAGTAAGTCATGCAAGAAAATAATAACCCCATCAAATTAACAGAATTTTCAAAATAATTCATCAGAATACCAATATATAAAACATATATTTGTACCAAAAACATCATCAACTATTATTTTTAAATCAAAAGCCACCATAAGGTTGTAATAGACAAAGACCCACCTAAATATTACTTCATGACCAATACTTTACACGAATGGGGGTGTAAATAAACCCCCCAAATTGAAAAATCAAGAGGCACCAAAGTTTCAACCAAACAAAAACCATCCCAAAATAATATCAAACTACACACTTTTTGACAAATAAAAAATCATCTAAAAATAATATTAATCTACACAATTAAGATATATATATATATATACGCACCTCAAATTAACAACAAAACACTTGAAAACTGATAAAAACACCCAAATGTACAAAGATTCAAATAGTTTGTTTCCAAAAAGTACACCATTCACATGTTTAATATTAGAATGCCAAAAAATAATGAAAGGCCTTATATAACTGTTGGCCCCAAGTGGTGTACAAAAGGGTTTAGAAGGGGTTGAATAGACTTTAAACTTCTTTTTAAACTTCAAAAAATTCGTGAACAAAGACTATCAGATTTAAAAACTTAACGTAGACAAAGATATGAACACTACAGGAAATGTAGCACTCAACACTTAGATCAGAGTTAAATACGTAGCAGAAAAGATTTTTTAGTCTTTGGTCTTATCAATGTGTTAAGCAAGTTACTTTTAGTTGACTTTACTTTTGTGCAAAATTAGTTAACTTGATTGCTAGATTATATAATGTGCACTAAAGAACAAGATAATAAAGCAATAAATTACAACTCAAAATACTTTCTATCGCTTGATATATGATATTTAATATAAACCAAATTTACATTTTTTAGAGGTCTAACATTTATACATATCATATTATTATCAAAACTTCTAACAAAGAAATTCCTAATAATTCTCATCAAATAAATTATGCCAGATGTAGTTTAATAAATCAAATATCATTTTGGCATAAAGTGAAGATATAAAATAAAGTGGAGTGCGATTATCATAAAAAGGAGTATAAATATAAATTCTCTAATATTGTTTTGAGAGAGGAACATCGTTATACTACTTAATTCATTTTTGTGATATTTGTCCTTTTTTTTTTTTAAGAAAAGAAAGAACACATGTTATTTTGCATAAGTTCACCTAACCACATCTAACGTAATGAAAAAGAGTGAATCCAATAAGTTCATTTTCAAGAAATATATATTTATGTTTTATTTATATTTTTGAGTTAAACATTTATAAATTTATAGAGAAATGGGTATTGTGAAAATTCGTATGAGAATGATAAGAGTTTGTTTATGTTTTTAACAATTGATTAAAATGTGTATATGATGTCAAATCAATATATATAAGTTATGAATGATGTATAAAATTATTATGCTACTTATTTTTAAGATAATTATGTAAATAACATAATAATAAAATATAAATTGTAAAAAATTATGATTATAACAATGATTTTGATTGATGAATTTATGAAATAAATTATATATATGATTGATAATTAATTATATAGGGATTGAAAAAATAGAATTAAAAATATGAATTTGGTGTATTACATTTATTTAAAATTTTATAATCTATATACTTCAGAAATGAAATTTAAAAAATAAATTATGAATATGATTTCTATCAAAAAATTTAAAAATATCCATCCTAAAACCAAAAAAAAAAAAAAAATTACGCGGACTTAAATTGTACCTAGTAATAATAATTAAAGAACCAAATTGTCAAGATTGAAAGAATTTTCATGTGAAATTCACTGTAAATAGAGAAATTTGCAAATAAAAAAGACAATCAAATTAATCTCAAAATTCAAGCGTAATAAAAAAGGAAAACAAAAGCCAGATTCATAGTATCAACTAAATCTAATCTAAATAAATCTCGTAGATTTCCTTTATACACAAAACTTCTTGCACAACAAAGTTAAGCAAATTACAAAACGGGACACAAACTTGCATAAACTTCATATCACACCCCACAAAGGTAAAATATTTATAAAACCATATTCTCAAAAAGACCCCCAATACTTTAGCATCACATTCAAACTACCCCCACAAAATAAGGGTTTCTCTCTCTCTTACCTTACATAAAACATGACCATACCCTTATTTTCCTTCTTCTCCATCTAGAGAGAGAGGAAACAAATTTCTCTCTCTAAAAATCCTATTTATATAGATCGTATCAATTTCCTGTTGGAAAGTTTTGTGGTAGATTGGACGGCTCAGATGCAGGCTGATCAGACGGTGTTGAGCTTGAGACCAGGTGGCGGCAGTCGCGGCGGCGGCGGAAGCAGAGTGTTCGGACCGCGCTTCGATTCATCTTCGGCGGGGAATAATTCCGATCTACCGTTGCGTTCACATGGCGGTGTCAAGGTCGGCGCTTTTTTCTGATGAATTTTGGTCAGATCTAGGGTTTCGGATTTGTTTTCTTCTTTTTAATTGAGTTTACTCAAGTGTTTGCTCTTTAGGTGATGTTTTTGATGTGTTAATTGTGATGTATTTGCTAAACGAGTGTTGTCTGAATTTCTGTTAGGGTATATTGTGTAGCCTCTTTTTCTTTTTAATTTCAAGTTTTGATTTTGTTGCTCTGTTTTGTGTTATTTAGTGGTGTAGTGTAGTTTATGGAGATTGTTGATTGAGGTGTTTAATTTTATGTCCATATGCTGAGAATTGATTTTTCCTGAACCTGTATAGTGTGTTTTTTGATATGTTTGTTTTAAAGATAGTGTATTGATGCTTTCAATTTGACTGGCTAATTTGTGTGGGATGTTTAAAAATTAGTGTTTTATGCAATAGTTTGTGAAAAAATCGTGATGTTTCATTGGTTACCTTGAGAATATTGATGCTTTTAAAAAAAGTTAACATCTTTGTGGTTATTTGCTATTGTACTTGTTACAATCATGCATGTGAATGTGACTCAGTGAAAACTGGTGTCCTAATTCTTGGCACTGCACTTAAGGTGTGTAGTTGCTGTAAATATGGACGTAAAACAATACGTGGGGGCTTTAGGTGGACATGCAAGGAGTTACTGGATGTCCATAAAGATACCTGCGGATATGCAAATTTAGCAGTTTTAGTATGTGCCTGATGACATTATAGATTAATTGGTGCTGTATGACGTTCATTTTCTAATTGGCCTCCTGCAAAGCTGCTTTTTTTACATATATTAACAGGAGTGTATTCCTTATTGTTCTTGTTTATTATACTTAGCTGTAAAATAATACATATCTAAGATTCGGAATAATATTTTCTTAAAATCACTGATGCTGCACTTACTGCGGAATTTATACTTTGTAGATTCATATATTAATAGAATGGTTATTATCTGTTTTTTGTCGTTCAGTGGAACCCCATTATATGATGGAATATGTTATCCGCTCTGATTGTTAATAGAGTATATTCTCTTGATGCGTGAAGAATCTGAAACTTTCTTATCAGTAGTCTGTTGTAGTTACTGTTTGTCTGTTTCTATACAAGTACTGACTCTTGTTTAATTAATTATAGACTGGAGAGTCTCGTGATGGCCATGAGCGGATCCGTTATACTAGAGACCAGCTGCTGCAGCTAAGGGAGGTAAAATTAATTTATAATATACTTGTGTATTACGAAATTGTTATCCTTTTGGTGATATTATGTTTAAAGAATGAAATTCTTATTGTGGTGGATTGCTTTCAACATAAATTCTGGATCTTGATATCCTAGTAAAAGAATAAAGAAGGAACTGAGTTGAATCGTAAGCCCATCACTAGTTACACCACTTTTCCATTTACTTTCTTTACTATAAAGAATCTTACACGTCAATTGGGCCATCATGCATAGCGACAAGAATCGTCATATTTAGGTAGTTTTTTTTTTGTCTTTAACAGATTAATTCAAAGATGCATTCAAAGTTTTTCTTTAACTGTTTCTTAGCACATTTTTCATCTTATTTGTAAATAATTACTGCCATATTGCCTTTGAACTATTGCTGGTGCTTCTGTGCTGTTGGGCATATCTGCTTTTAATGCTTTCCATGGTGTTGGATTATGTTTTTGTAGGTGGTCAGTATCACTGAGGATATTCTAAAAGTGAAGCAAGAAGTTGAAGCTGAATTTTTCGGTATAGATCCTAGCTGGAGTCGCGCAGAAAACATTGTAAGTAATTCTCAGCCCTCTATAATAATCCATGCCATGTTTTTACCAAGTGGTTCAACGTTGTGATGCTTTGACTACAATTTTTCTTTCTTTCTGTCGATTCCCATTGCTGTGAGTTTTAGTACGCAGAAGCCTAGTGTTACCCATTCCAGTGCCTTACTTTTCTTTGGGTTTCTTCTTTATTCATTTTTCTTCCCTTTAATTTGTTTGGCTGACGAGAGAAAACAATTTATTTTCTTTTGTAGCTCCCAAACCTGGCTCAAGTTCAGGGCCAGGCTCGTTATGCTGAACCAGACAACCGGGATTGGCGCAATAGATCTGCACAATTTCCTGCCCCTCAAGAGGAGAGATCCTGGGATGGAATACGAGACAGAGACTTTGGTGGTCGGTTTGACCCTAGGCAACAAGATGCAAATCAATACAATAAGCAAGACTCACAGTTTGCAAGGGTGCAAGTATCTTCGAATCAAGGGGTAAATTATTTTGTGAAATATGATATACTTATCTTACACAGCAGGTCATATAAGTTTATTTTTGAATCTCTTTAAATATTGGGACCACCCTTGCCTTACTCCATTTTTCGTGTCTTTTTATGAGAGTGGAAATTAAACTACCTACAAAGTTCTTCACTAAGTTGACATATCAGTTTCCGCCATCGGTGTGATTTACAGTTGGTTGTTTTGTACTTTTATGGAGGGTCTTGGCGGTGATGAATTTAAAGGCTAATTCCAGCATCCCAGTGACTTAAGTATATTTGAAGGCTTATTAAATGCATTTAGGCTTTACCATAGTTCTAAAGATTGCTGTGATCTTAGTTTCATGATGGTGTATGAGAAAATTTAGAATTTCCGCCAATCTTGCCCTGTCTTTGTCATGAACTAAAATGTAAAATGGTTGCTGAGATGTGTTATAGTAGCATACCATCATATAACAACCGCTTCAAAACGTTACTGAACATCCCTATATTGTCTATGAACGAACAGGCTTCACCTGCTCTAATAAAGGCCGAGGTACCATGGTCCGTGCGTAGGGGCACTCTTTCAGACAAGGAGCGTGTTTTGAAAACAGTGAAGGGGTAATCCTCTATACATTTGCTACATTTGATGAGTACATAGTTGCTTGGTTTTGTTGTAATCGTAATACTTTTGTCTGTTTGATTTTATTTATGAGGTTCATGGTAGATTTATTAATACATGTCCTTGACCACAGGCTAGTACTCATCTTGTCATGTGTACTTTTTACATGCCACTTCTTGATTGGGATCTGTTGAATTTCTGCTTTATTGAAGAACAAAATATGGGCTGAAAGTTGGGGATTTAATTGAATATTTGCTGAGAAGATCTTTGTATTTGCTGGATTTTAACCCAGTATTCTAAATCTAGGCGCATAACCTTCTTGTTAGTATAAAAAAGTTGTTGCTGATCATTATACGTTTCTTGCAGCATACTGAACAAGCTGACTCCTGAGAAATTTGATCTTCTAAAGGGTCAACTCATTGACTCTGGTATCACAACGGCTGATATTTTGAAGGTACTAGTTGTGACTTAATAGCAAACTCGTGATTTTAACAATTATTCGTTAAGTAGTTTAGTGCAATTGCTTGTCGACTACATTTTACATTTTATACATTTTCCTAAATCTTATATTGCCCTTTTTTTTTCCACAGGGAGTTATCTCCTTGATATTTGACAAGGCTGTTCTGGAGCCAACTTTTTGCCCCATGTATGCATTGCTGTGTTCAGATCTTAATGAAAAGCTCCCTCCATTCCCATCAGATGAGCCAGGTGGGAAGCCAATTACATTCAAGAGAGTTCTGTTGAACAACTGCCAGGAGGCTTTTGAAGGTGCTGAGAAATTGAGGGAAGAGGCTAGGCAGATGACTGCTCCTGAGCAAGAACAGGAACGCAGAGATAAAGAACGGTTACTCAAAATCCGAACACTTGGAAACATCCGCCTTATTGGAGAACTTTTGAAGCAAAGGATGGTTCCCGAGAAGATTGTTCATCACATTGTTCAGGTTTTCCTTTTCTCTTCTGTTTTGCCTGTTTATATCTAGGGTTAATTACACTTAGGGGTGGCAAATGGGCAGGTTGGGTTGGTTTGGATCGGTTCCAACGGTTTCGTTCTAAAATGGTTTGGGTTCTTAAATGGTTTTTAAGAAGGAACCAACTCATCCCAAAAGGGAACCAAAATCAACCCGAAAGGGAACTAAGCCCAACCTGACTCAATATCTTACATTTTGTTCTTTAATTTTAGAGTATTGAAAAGCAAGCGATTTGGGCCTAAGTTGAAATTAGTTGGACCCAACTTGGAACCAAGTTGGAACCAATTAGAAACCAAATAAAATTTTTTTAGGAACCCACCCAACCCAAACTAGTTTAATTGGGTTGGAACTGTGGTTCCGATCCATTTTGCCACCACCCCTAGTTACACTACTGGTGGTATTTAGTGTAATTAGAGGCCAATCAACTTGTTCTTGGCTTGTAACAGTTATCTCCGGTTATAATAAAACCTTACATGGAAGTTGGAACCCCCATTAGTCAAGCATGATGGAAAAAATAAAAATAAAAAGCAACTTATATCTAATTTCTGAATGCTCAAGTATCCGATCAGTTTGGATTTACTGCAATAATTTTTGTGGTTTTCATACTTTACTACGGTCTCTGATAACATGTGGTTTCTGAGCAGGAACTTTTGGGCCAAGATACCAAGAGTTGTCCCGCAGAGGAGAATGTTGAAGCTATTTGCCATTTCTTCAACACCATTGGCAAACAGCTCGATGAGAACCTAAAATCGAAGCGTATCAATGATATGTATTTCAATCGCTTGAAGGATTTGTCGACAAACCCTCAACTGGTTGCACGGCTTAGGTTTATGGTTCGTGATGTTATAGATCGTCGTGCCAATAATTGGGTTCCAAGGCGGGAAGAGGTAAGTGCATGTTTCTTTTCTTTCTCAAATGCAATTTTTAGTTTTTGGATTACCATTTTCTAAAAATCACAACTACAAATTATTTTCAAGCAAAAGCACCTTGTTCAACATTTTAATTACTGTATATTATCTTTCAATCAATACATCCATACATGTGAATACCCATAATATTCATTTCACAATTTCTTTGCAAAAATTTACCCAAACTTAGACAAAAGAGTCCAACTGTTTGTACCTCGCAACTATGCTATTCTTATTCCCATCTCTTTCAATTCTTCTGTCCTATCTGATTTACTATATTAATACACCAGGTGAAAGCAAAAACCATAACTGAGATCCACTCAGAAGCTGAGAAAAATCTCGGGTTACGCCCTGGTGCTACCGCCAGCATTAGAAATAATCGAGCCAATGCTGCAGCAGCTCAAGGTAATATTAGCCCAAGTGGCTACCCAATGAACCGGCCTGGTACAGGTGGCATGATGCCCGGGATGCCCGGAGCAAGAAAGATGCCCGGGATGCCCGGAATGGATAATGACAATTGGGAAGTTCCTAGGTCACGTTCTATGCCAAGAGGCACTGCCCCAAATATTCAGCCCCCAATCATGGGCAAATCCCCTTCGGCGAACCAGCGATTTCTACCTCAAACGAGCAGCTTCATGGGTGGCAAAACTAGTGCCCTCTTGCAGGGCAGTGGTGCACCTGCACCCCAATCTCCCGCTCCGTTCAGACCGGCCTCTATAACTCCAGCTGTCGAAAAACCATTGGCTCCATCTGTGAAAGCAAGTCCCGATGTACTAAAAAAGAAAACAATCTCGCTCTTGGAGGAGTATTTTAGCATTCGGCTATTGGATGAAGCATTGCAATGTGTTGAAGAATTGAAATCCCCGTTTTATTACAATGAAATCGTGAAAGAGGCTATTTTACTCGGGTTGGAGAAAAGCCCGCCATGTGTTGATCCTGTTTCGAAGCTTTTTGAATACCTGTTTTCGAAAAAGGTTTTTAGTACTGAAGATATTGCTGCAGGTTGCTTTCTTTATGCTGCTATGCTTGATGATCTCGCAATTGATTTACCAAAAGCACCGGCTAATTTTGGCGAGATTATTGGGAAATTGGTTTTGGCCGGAATTTTGGACTTTAAGGTGGTAAGGGAGATTCTGGCTAAAGTGGGTGATGACTATTTCCAGAAAGCAATATTTAGTGCTGTAATGAAGGTTGTTAGCTCTGGCGATAGCGGAAAAGAGGTGTTGGATTCACAGGCAGCTGATATCGAAGCTTGCGAGAGCCTATTTTAGAGCGTAATGAAATGCGTTCGTTTCGGTAAGTTGCAATAAGTGGGGTGTGTATTTTTCTGGAGAACATAAAACTTGTTCAGTAGAGAAAAAGTTATAAAAGAAACATAAAGATTTTGTTCTTGGAGTTTGAAGGGACCGGTTTGTTTTTGTATTTTGATTAGTTTTTAAGTTTTGTTTATTGTATGACTTATTAAAT
Source organism: Verbascum thapsus (assembly GCA_963669365.1). Lineage (NCBI taxonomy): Eukaryota > Viridiplantae > Streptophyta > Magnoliopsida > Lamiales > Scrophulariaceae > Verbascum > Verbascum thapsus. The sequence continues at coordinate 8,475,688 of OY770114.1, forward strand.
TTTGTTAAATTTGTGACTCATAATGTTACTATGCTCAATTATAAATGAGAATTTTATGCTATGTTTTGTTTTGTTTTATTTTCCCTGAGGGAAGGCATCATTATGTATTTATTGCTGAAAAATTGATCTTTTATGGTTTTTTCTCATTTACCTAAATGTGTGTGAAATATTATTTTTTGCTATGTTGTGATTGTTGATTTTGCTTTAAAGATGAACAGGCTTCTGTATAGAATATGTTTAGAAAATTGGATTCCAGTAAAATTTCGAAATCGTGTTGAATTTTCATTGTTCAAGAAAAAAAGGCTTGGTTTGTTCCTTGTTTGTTTATGTTTTCAAAATCAATTTTCCAACATTTTAAATCACAAAATTCAAAATATACTTAACACACCAACTTTTCACTTAAATTCTCCTTTTTTTTCAACTCTACTTCCCAATCTCCTATATAATTAACTATTAATCATATATACAACATTTTACATTTTTACCAATCAAATCAATAACTATTTCACTTTATCTTTCATACTTTACAATTTTTAATCTATATTTATCTATTTTTTATTCACTTAATCATTATATACACAATTAAAATAATTATTTTATATACATCATCCATCAATCTATCATTATTGATTTGACATATTTTACAACTTTCAACCTAATTTTAAAAACATAAACAAACAACTATCATTTTCACACAGTTACCAATAAAATTTCAAATTTTTATCCCAAAAACATAAACAAACATAAGTGTTTTCAAAACCTCGGAATTTTGAGCACAGAATCTAAAAAAAAATGTAACATAACAAATTTTCATTCAAAATTCACCCTTTTTGTTTCTAATTTTTGTATTATATATAACTACATATCAATCATTTATACATTAATTTACATATCATCAATTAAAGTTATTTATGATAGTCATTTTTTTCATACTTCATAATTTTCCCACACTTTATATTTTTTAATTTATACTTTTTATCCATCGTACAATCATCATTAATTTATCAGTATCGATTGATATATTTATAATTTATAACTCATTTTTAAAAACATAAACAAATACTAATCATATAGTCACGTGAATTTTCTACCGTAATTATCGAGAAATTTTTAAATTTTTAACTCAAAAACATAAACAAACATAATTATAGTAAGTGAAATTTGAATTCTCCGTCTTAGTTGTATGTGTTGGTTCGTTTCCCTTTTTATTTGCTTGCTGTTTCAAAATCGGAAGTTTCGAAAATCAGCATAACTTTTTATTAAGGGAGTAGAAAGCCTTCAAAAATTTGGTACTTAACCAACCAGCCAATTCATATCGAGAAACAAAATTTCACTCATGTTTCTTTTAGTTGCAACTTTAAATATTTTCTAGGCTCATAAGATAATTATTTATTTTTCGAGAACGAAAACAAAATGTGTATGAACATTCAAAAAATCGACAAAAAAGTGTTCGAAATCAAACAAAAAAAGACAGATCCATGGTTATGTTTTCAGGGAGATTAACCAAAGATGCAGTTCCATTTTCACCTGAGCTTGAAGAATGGCTAGAATAGAAATTCACTTATTGAATCCAAGTAACAAAATTGAATTACTTTAAACATACTAATCAACAATAAAATTCTGTATGTTTGGATTTGAGTGATTTGGATTTGAAATACAGATTTGAAATGACACTAAAATGAAGTCATTTGAAATCAATTATAGTAATGGAGAAAATAAGCAAGGATTATGAAATACATTAGAACTTGTATACATTCAAACAAACTTAATGAATTTGTTGATTAATTTAAAATTTACAAATTTCAAATCCTTCAATCCAAACACATCCTAATTGAATTACTCTAAATATACTAATAATTAGTATAAGATATCAGATCATTCTATGCACACCAGGTTCAATAGGGCGAAATACACCAGGGTGGGTGGTTTTCAGTTTTCACTAACCCATTTCCCTAAATGTATAGTCTAGATTAGGTGTGTTCATGAGTTGAGCCGACTCGAAAATAGCTCGATTCAAGCTCGAACTGAAAAAATGCCTATTCACCAGCTCGCGAGCCAAAAAATAATTTTTAATTAATATAATAAATAAATATTTATTTATTTATATTATAATATAATAATATATGTATAAATAATAATATTTTTTATATTAGTTATGATTATATTTAATAATATATGAAAATAAAAAATTAATAATATATTTTTGTAAAAAAAATATTATTTACTAAAAAAAACTTAAAATTTTGAGCTCGGCTCGACTCGAGTTTGGATTTTTGGCCCATGGTTGAAAAGACTTTTCATATAATATTGCAAATTGAGGGGAAAGCAGCCTTTGAATATTTCAAAAATTTATATATTCAAACTTCAAACCAATGATGCTTGATAAGGTCCACTCCTATGTTTTGTTTGAATTCAGAGCCATCCCCATCCCTCCAACACCTTTATAAACCGTCTCAATTGAGCTTCCTACTCCACCATTACAATCTTCTTATCATTCTTTCTAAGTGCTTAATTCTCTTTCCCTAAATATATCACATTTTCAAGCAATGAAATCAACAACCATCAACATCATATGCTTTTATCTATTACTATTAGCTATAGCTAGTGCAGTTTCATCTCAACCACATGTTGAACATGCCAACTGCCCGTTTCAATATTTATACCATTTCGGAGATGGGTTCACGGATGTAGGCAACTCAATCCATGTCCCTTCTCGGATTCCAAATCCGGCCGCACGTTTGCCTTATGGTAGATCATCCCCCGGCTGGCCCACTGGCCGTTGGTCTGATGGTCTTAATGACTTCGACTTTGCAGGTATATATATTCATCATTTCATAACTGCAATTAGAAGTGGCAAAATGGGTCCAAAACCATGGTTCCAACTCAATTAAACTAGTTTGAGTTGGGTTGGTCTGGTTCCTAAGAAATTTTATTTGGTTTCAAGTTGAGTCCAACTAATTTCAAGTTAGGCCCAAATCGCTTGTCAATAGTCTAAATTATAAAGAATAAAATGCAAGGTTTTAAGTTAAATTGTGCTTAGCTCTCTTTTGAGTTGAGTTTGGTTACACCTTAAAACCATTTAAAAACTCAACCCATTTAAGAACCAATTCACCGTTTGCCACCCTTAACTGCAATACTAATACTAATTTGTATCTATGAACAATCAAATATATGATTTATATGTGTGTATCTATGATTTGCAGCTACTGATTTTGGGCTGCCGCATCTTGCGCCTTATTTGTCGATGAATGCTTCTGAGAACTATGATGGAGTCATCTTTTCCGTTGCCAGAAGCACAGTGCTCGATATTAACTTTTTCAAATCGAGGGGCATACAAATACCACCTTATGCTGCTGTACCCCTTAATGCTCAAATAAGATGGTTTAAAAGTTATTTGAATTCCATGTTCCCATCACCTAAAGGTTTGTTATCATAACAACAATTATGTATACATCTCCATCATTTTTAGATATTAATTTAAATTAATGATTTTGAATGTATAGTTACTGATATTTGATTTCGTTTATATCAGAACGCGCCAATCGGTTGGAAAACTCTTTTCTCTTTTTGGGAGACATTGAGGGCAACGACATCGGCTATGCATTGGCCCAAGGCAAATCGATTGAAGAAGTGCAAACTTATGCATCCTTAATAACACGGGCTCAAATCAGAGTTGCAAGAGTAAATACCTATGTCCAACTTTGTTATAAATATACGATTAATATTTATTTTTCACTCTTTACATGATTTGTTAATATACTATTAAAATGATTTACTTATAGTTAATTTTATTCAATGGCGCAGGAATTGATTAGGATGGGTGCCACACGATTGATAATTCCAGGAAATGCACCTCTTGGATGTTTTCCATATATTTTAACTGCGTTGCATAGCAATAACTCCAGAGATTACGATGAGCTAGGATGCTTGAAGTCTGTAAATGATCTTATCGTGTCAAAAAATGATTATCTGCAACAAGCCATCAGAAATCTCAATGTGGAATTTCCTAATATCATTATAAATTATGGAGCAATTTATGATGGTGCATTAGAAGTAATTCGTGATGCATCTTATGGTAAGTGTCATATTCTTTCTATTCTTATTCATTTTTTTACATCTAATATGTATAATATTAATTATACGTTTGTAAATTGTAATAGGCCCTAACGGAGAACTAGCATTGCTAGCTTGTTGTGGAACCGGAGGAAAATACAATTATGACAGCAAGAGATTTTGTGGAAGCCCACAAGTGCCCGTTTGTAGTTACCCAAATCAATATATTTTCTGGGATGGAATACACTTTACACATCAAGCTTACTCTCGTATGGAGACTATTCTCATCGAGCCAGCTCTAGTAACGCTTGGGTGCACGAGATCGGTTAATAGCACAACACCAAACTTAAGTGCTTCCTCATGAAAAAATTCTTAATCTCATTATTGTTCGTTTTGTAATAAGATTATTACATTCTTTTGTTCTATTAATTATTTTAATAAAATGATTACATTCTTTTGGATTAATAGTTTTTTCAGAATAACTCACTTATTTTCTATGATTTACTAATTATTTTACCGGTAGAAATATATATTGGGTGGTAAAAGGAAAGGGTTTTGAGATTCATCAAATACAATATTTTAAAGTGATATTTCAATTATATTAGTTCTCTAAACTTAAAATCTTTTGTTTATAGGTACTTGACAATTTAATAGGAATTGTTGTGTAAATATATAACTTTTAATTCAAGAAAAACAATTAGTGTAGATTCAAATACAATATTTTAAAGTGATATTTCAATTATATTAGTTCTCTAAACTTAAAATCTTTTGTTTACAATTTAATAGGAATTGTTGTGTAAATATATAACTTTTAATTCAAGAAAAAACAATTAGTTTAGATTTTTCCACAAACATATACATCAATTATTTGCACTCTTTCCGAATTACAACCAAATATTTGGGTTATAATCTAGTGCTTTGCGCTCAAACTAAAAATTCGTTATCATCCACACGATCTTGATTACACGTGCGCATGAACTCGTGCCAAAAGAACCATCAACATGCTATGCGAATGGCGTAAGGCACTAGTAAACTAATATACCAACTCTCGTTGTAAATAAAATTACTTAATTCTGCAAAACTTTTCATGCAGAATAAACTAATTATTTATACATTTCATTATTCTCTTAGAATTAACCTTTAACTTTACATTATATTCATATTTTACGACAAAATTAAAATCATGACAGAATTATAAACATGTAAAAGTGTCTTCTAACTTAAACCTTGGTAAGTATAAATATTAAATATATCAAACTTACGAAATTTTCAAGCCTCAAATTAAAATTAGGGCTCTAATGTTAGAATGGGAAAATGTTACACATATCGCCCTATCAAAGTTCAAAGAAAAATTCAAACTTTTAAGCATCTCACCATTTGAACACAATCAATCTCATAAAGATCATGAAGAGTGAAGAAATACTTAACATTTCACTATGTAGTAAATGAACACTAATCTTTATATACTGAGATTTTCTATTTTAATATAACAGTTATACTGTACGTTGTTCTTTACCCATTAAACCTTTAAAACTCGTGATTTCCTAATGAAATTTCAAAGTGGTCCCGTAAGTTAGCCGAAAAATAAAAGTGCTCCCGATATTTTGTACCTCGATAATTAGAAATTTGTGATGTATACTACATTTAGAGCAACATAAAATCATTGATTTTTTTTCATTAATATAAATTTTTATTTTAGAGCCCACTGGGACCTTCGCGAATAAAGATTAGGCCCAAATGTGGAAGCCCGTTTGATCTACGGTATAAATATAGCTTCAATCCCATTCCCGCCTTTATTTCAAGCAGAAATGGAGAATCCTGCAAACCAAGCCAAGTGTGATCTCAATCCGTCTCTCAAGCTCGCCCTAGCAATGGCGATCGTTGGATCGAGACGTCGCCAGAAGCTTCCGTCTTCTTCTTCTGCTTGTAATGGCGATGCTCAAGCATTTTGCAGCACTAACTCTGAATCAAATCCTATCAAATGGAAACGAAAGGTATATTACATTTCCTCCATCTTCGTTGTTTTCGCATAGGTGAATTGATTTGTATTCTAATTAGGTTTCAGATTTTTTTCAGGCCAAACAGCGGAAAGAAGAAATTCTTCGACTTAAAGAAGATCTCAAAATTGCCGAAGGCAAGTCTCTTTATCTCTACATTTATATGTCTAATTATTTTACTTGCAGATCTTGAGAATTTGACATTGTTTCTTATTATTATTCGTTATTGTATATAAACATATGATTGTGCTCGGTTTTTTACGCAAACCATGCTGTTTTTTACTCCTTGTTATGTGTAAATGTGTATGTATGAGAAAATGTCTTGCTGTGCACATTTGAGTTTCGGTAATTGATGATTTTTTGCTTACATATTTCACTTATTTCTATACGTCAGATGGTATGAATTGCGATGTATTTCCTCAACACATCTCGTGCAAATGCTATTTCTACGATAATTTGGGGCAGCTAAGCCCTAACCATGAGCCTGATCAGCAGCGGTACAGTGATGTGCTTCGCCGTAGATTTCTCAGACAAGGTCTTTACCCATCCTTTATTACTTTTATTGATGTCGTTTTCACTTAAAATTAACCTCTCATATGTTGCTTGTAACGGTGTTTTTATGTCGAGTTGTTTTTTCTTTTGGTATTGTTTGTATTTTGTTATGTTTCTTTTGACCGAATTTGTAAGAATTAGTTATTTGGGTTTCGTGTTGTAGTGAGATTAAGTGAGAGAAAAAGAAGAAGACTTGATGGCTCAGTGAAGCAGTTGTGCATTTCAGGTGATGTTGCAATTTAGTTTGTTATTCCATGTGATTGTTAGATAGAATTTGACCTAGTGGTGAATGGATAGTTCTTGCAGTCAATTTTGTAGTCCAAAGAGATGTTCCTATGAAATGACTTACTTTTTTTCATATCTAAAGTTCTAAACAAGTATTATTTCATTATCAATTTTTGAAGACAGTCACCTGGATGGTATATCCTGATTTCACTTTGAAGATGACTTTTGGCAAAGAGAATTATGAAAAGATTATCTGTCGGTGACTTTCTAAAATACGGAAAATTTACTAAGAATGTCTTAGTTAATATTATTAGATAATTTTTATTGAAATTTCTGGAAGAGAATCTTACAATAATGAGAAGTGCCACTTGTTATTAAGATTCTTTTAGTGCACGCGTGCTGTGATTTTCATTGCCAATTTCATCTATAAATGAAGTGCCTATAAAGAATGTCTGTGTATAAATCTATATTTTGTTAATGCCACTATTCTCCTTGATTTTTTGGTATGTATATGCATCTTGTTTTGTGTTTATATATTTGCAGACACTGCTATTGAAAATGAAATGGAACAACTTAGAGCTTCAGTAGATTTTCTTGTGGACCTTTGCGAGACTTCATATTCTCTCGGAGTATGTTGCTCTTCTTGTCAACCTTCTAGGCACAGTTCATTGTTGATGAAAATTTGTTAATTGCCTTATCTTCTGTTTCCTTTTGCACTCTTTATGTTTTGCAGGCAGAGGAAGGAAATTTCAAGAACTGGTCGCATCAAGCCATTGACTTCATTCTTGGTACTGAATCAAGACTCATTTCTCTAACCTGCTACTCTAAATCTGATTATGCAATATTTGACCACTAAGATGGGCAATAAAACATTTATAAAGTTTTATAAGCAAATTATGCTATTGACATCTCCAATTGGCTGTCCCTGGTACAATTAGCACATAATTTAGAGGAAAGTTGAAAAGGTGTACTCTGATTGCATTTCTTGTAGATATCACCTCGGATTATGGCCAGTTAAAACCACTCATATCATGTCGGACACTTTTTGATTATGATTAGCTACTTAGGAAATGAAACACGATCTCTGGATATTCTGAAATGAAAACGGGAACATTCATGTGTGGATAGAAAGATGTTTAGACAGTTTTTGAATCTGAGCTGGTTTAAAAGATTATGATCATTGTAATCTTTAGAAGTTGGTTATTTAGAAAAAAAAACAGTTGAGCATCGAAAATTCTTGTAGAGTCACTTACATTATTAGCTGGTTCCCTGAAGCCACATTAAAGACTCTGTCATCGACCGGAAAGATAGATGACACTGTTGAAAGCATTATGAGTAGCTTAATCATGCGACTGATGCGAAGGATGTGCAATGGATCACAAGGAAATGGTAAGTCTTTGGTTATATTCTGTTGACTTTACGTCTTGTACCTACATTATAAGATTATACACATTGCTGATTAGTGCTCAAGTTCTCTTAATGGTCCCTTGTAAATTGGTTTTTGCTTTAATACACTGATAGAAATTGGTTTAGGAAAAACATTAGCACAAAAAGCTGAAGGTACTTGTCACTACAGTATAGAACTCTGCTTTAGACCTTTCACAAACATCTCTAGTAACTAACTCATCGGAACTCTTTGTAATAGATGGAATTAGAGATTTCCATTTGGTTATAAGACTTGGGACTGGAAGCATCTGTTGAATTCTTTCTAATGCTGCTAATAATTTTCTTCGGCATTGTTTTACATTCCTACCCCATTGGGAGGAGTTTTAAGATGTATAACCAGTGGTCTAGTGGAAAAAGATGTTTCACACGACTTCTGAGTTTGAATTGTTTGATACGACAAGGCTATCTAATGCAATAAAAGCTAACGGCCGGGAGCTACATAATTTTTTTTTATTGATAATTCCTGCTGTGAGTAACCAAAGTCGCTAGAGAAATAACGTACGTATTTGGGTGTTAAAAGCCTAGAACTGCTGGATCCTGTATAGGCATGAAGTGACATAGTCGTTACCCAACCAACATGTCTACTGTATCTTTCTTCAAAAAGATAGCCATGCCACATTTGGTGGCTAAAGGTTCAATAACGCACAGTGATTAGGAGAAAACATATTTTCTTAGCTTTTATAAGAAGCATTTCGAAGATGTATTTCACTTTTATTCTTTATTTGCCTTTTGATTTTTTAGAATGACGCTATTCCTTAACCTGATTAGCGATTCATAGAAACATGTTCATGCCTTTGGAGCACGCTTTTAGTTTTGTTTATGGCACAACTGTATCTAATCATTGTCAGTTTTGTCCAATTAGTTTTTCACCTAATTCCGTTAATAAAATTTATTTTCTTTTCAGAATTGCTTCACAGTCAAAATAATTTCCAGTTTTATGTTCAGCACTTGATGCGTAAACTTGGAAATGACCCTTTTGTTGGCCAACGAGTGATTCTTTCAGTTTCTCAGAGAATTTCTATTGTAGCAGAAAGTTTACTCCTTATGGATCCATTTGATGGTGCCTTCCCCATAATGCATAATTGTATGTATATAATGTAAGTTTTAGCCTATGATTTTTATTCATTATTAGCTTAAAGTTTCAGTGCGTATGTCGATAATCTTAAAGGGGCATTGAACATTTGTGGGAACTGTTTCTTCTTCTATCTTCTAAGGTAGTTCAGTTACAGATCTGAAAATAATATAAGATAAAGTACGAAACTCAAATGTATGTTCTCATGTTAGTATGCTCTTTTACTTTCTATGCTTTGGCTTTCAGACATCATAGGGTTCTATCAAAATAATCTCTCTGCAAATACAGATTCCTTTCTGAGTTTCTTCATATGTACTTTTATGCATTGATATTTTATGAAGATAGACACCTTTCTGTTCCTGAAAGTCTCTTTGTTCCATACTGTTCTCACACCTCAACAATTCAAATTATAATTCCCATCCAAAGCTGTGGTTGTCTTTTGAATGGATGTTATTTGTACATGTCAAGCAGCGGTTTAGTACCCCCGTTCCAAGTAGATAGACCATCCTTCAGATCATTAAGCTTTTTACTATTGGCACCTTGCCTATTGGCATTTTAATAACAAATTTTACGTCAAATTAGGGTGGTAACTGAGAAAAGACTGTCATGATACTTAATAATGCAGCACTTTGGTTTTTGCATGCCACAATTGTATAATTTCAAGTAATTCTTCAAGTAGGCTAAAGGGGTGTCCATGTTTAATCCTTGAGATTCTTCATGCTTTAGCAAGTCCGCATAAGTAAACACTAGATATTTTGTTATTGATCATTACTCATACTGATGCGTGTTTCTCGTCAACAGTTGGTTTTGACCTTTCGGTTTATGACCTGGATTAGTCATTTTTACAAAAAAGTATTGTCCTTTTGTCATCTGTCAACGCGGATTAGATCCTTGAATATGCGTAGAATTTGCCTTTTTCGATATGTGCAAGGCATATATTTTCGGTTGTTTCACATATTCTTGATTTGATGGCAGGATTCAGCTTATAGAGTTTCTGATTTCAGACTACTTACTTTCTTGGTCAACTAGTCAAGACTTTGATATAAGTAAGTGTTTTCTTTTTATCACATTTTTTATCTTCCACACTTGTTACCGATATTACCTACCAAATGCAATATCATATCATTTCAAAGCAAAAGCGACTACTGCAGTTTAACAGCAATGCAATAATGTGTCTTGTTTCTACTGCATTTGTTGTTATTGTGTATGAACCTAACTTGTTACGATGATCATGTAGATCTTCTAGAAGAATGGGTTTTATCCGTTTTCCAGGCTAAAAAAGCGTTGGAGCTTCTAGAAAGCAGGAATGCACTATACATTCTATACATGGATCGTGTAGTTGGGGATTTGACTAGACGTCTGGGTCAGGTTTCTTTCATTCAGAAGCTACAACCTGATACCCTTGCTAAATTGTTTGGTTGACTGCTGCATTTCGTAGTAAGTAATTCTGTATTTTAATGTATATCCGCAATTTACTCTCATGTTTCTACTTCGTAAATATGCTTCATTTGTGCAACGAACCAACCATAGTATTGTCGCAAAATTATAGATATATATGTCGACGTGACTAAGCAATGAACTAATTTCCTGTCGCTTCGGTTTTGTCATATCTGTCACATAGGAACTCCCTCTGGCTTCTATATGAATATGAGCACACATTTTGTGGGGGTGTTTTGCAGACTTTAAAAATTATTGAATGTTCGCAGAAAGCTAGGATAAAATAATCATACACTATAGTAAAATATTAGTATCGGCAATTTTGTTATTACTAGTAAAATGCACGCGAAGATAATTTTCATATAAACTAAAATATAATTATGGAATAATATACTTATGTAAAAATTTATTTATTTATTTCAAATGTTGTCAAGCTTGTTTAATTTATTTGCTTCAAGAAGAAAAGTTATATTAAGAATATCTTTTTTATGTTGAATCTCTTTTTTTATCTATTTATTCAATAATAACTCTAAAACTATGTTAAATACCATTCATATTTTAAATGAAAATTAATACGTATAAATTACATTCATAGACATTTTCTTTAGTTTATGTCATTGACTCTAGCTTATTTTAGAAAAAGTTAGATTAGTTTCTACACATATATAATAGTTTTATTTGTACATTCTAATATATGCAAATTATTTTTTATAAACTATACATAGGAGTTTTCGGAAGTCAAACATTTTCATAAATAATTTTATGTCAATGTATAAAAAATTAAAAATGAAATTATTAGAAGAGAAGAAAAATTTGAAGTTTGGATAGATGAAAATGATTATTACAACACAAATAATTTAGAGCAAGAATGCAACTTTTCATTATATTCTCTATTTGATATTGAAACTTCTATAATATGTTGTGTCCCTTGTATGATAGACCTTTAATCTTCTAACATAATCAAATGATTTCCCATAAATGGGTAAGTATTGAGTTTTTCTTTTTAATTGCCCAACATTTTTAGCAAAATGTATGTGCATTTGCACACAAAAATTAGTTTCTTACAATGAAGCTATTAGAAATATTTAACAGAAATTGCGAAATAATATAAAACTTATAAATAGTTTATCTATTCAAATTTGTTAAGTCTTTTTAATTTATTTGATAAAGTAACATAGTTAAGATCACATACAAAATTGATTTTATGTTGAATTAATTTCACATATTTAGTTAATATTTCTCTAAAACATGTTAAATTCATCTTCTCAAATAAACATTGTATAGTCAATGAATGTGGACATGTTATTTAGTGTATTAAATATTTTTTTTTATTATTATAGCTAGTTCAAAAAATGAAGAAAACAAAAGCTTAGTAGTTCGTCTTTTCCCTATTTGAAAGCTTAACTTGTTATTCAAAATATGAAATATTTTTTCACTAACCAAATTTAAAAACTTTTGACCAATTACAATTTCAGATTACCAATTTTCTCACAATTAATATAGAAAAATTGCTAAAACTTGAAGATCGGCATCAAGTCACGGGAAAATGTATGTTCACAAAGAATGTCCTGACAAATGATACCAAAGACAGGCGACAACTTTATTCAAGTCAAAGACTCGCTTCAAAACATTCAAGTACTCAGTTAAACAACGACTGAAAATTAAATATTCACTCTGATGCATTTAATGTTCCAACGAGCATTTATTTCAAATGCAAATGTTTATCAAAGCATTAATATGGATAATGATGTGGAAGTAAGGACAATGCCACTTTATTGAATGTGAGAAACAATCAGACTGTAGCAGATTGATACCTGTAGTTGAAATTCAAGATTGCACCAACCATTGTCTAACAAGTTATCTAGAGAATGAGTTATACACGCATGTTGAATGGCCCCAACAAATCTATTTCAGTGTTTGCAAAAATCAAAATCCTAGAAACCCTCTTATTCATTCAAATCTTTTGGAAGCTTTCGATATTGTATTAAAGTTCATCCTCAGATAACAAATCCCTGGTCATACATTAAATATTCACTCTTCATCTCTTCCCTTGGAAGAACTAAATTGAAGTGAATATTATTCAAGTTGTTTGATCTGTCCATAAAACAAACAAACACTAATCTCTTATTTACTTTACAGTTTGTATTTTTGTTTACCATTCATATCCTGAAAGCAAGCGACAAAGTTAATATACGATTTCAGTCAAACTAACAACTAAGTTAGAACCCTTAATCAATTTCAAAACTAAAGACTTAAAGTTATTTGTTGTACATTAACTCCGAACTAAGTGCTGAGTCCTATAACTTTTGTTGTAGCGCTCAAAACTGAGTCTTAAGTTGAATTTTACTAAATAAGTCTTTAAGCCAATTCTCTCTTCTAGACCTTTCGTGTACCACTTGTTACCAACAAATAGTAGTATAATATGAATAATATATATTGAAGAAAATTTATGAGTTTTAAAATAATGTAGCAATTTGAGATAAATAATTTTCTAAATTAATCTATATTATACTAAAATCATCTTATCCTACTTTAAGATAACTATTAACCAAAATCCAAGAGTCACCATCTCTTAATGTATCAATTTATATCTAATCTTTATCTATGCTAATTAATTTAGTAACGTTTAAAAAGTTTAAAATTCACATAATTTAATAAATTATATTGTAATTTATTCATTGTCCAATTGTTATTTACAGTTTTACCCTCAACTATCAATTGAAAACAAAAACAATATAATTCATTTAGTTAACATAAAATCCACTACTTCCCTCCAAGATTAAGAAGTCATGAAAAGGATACCCCATATTACTTCAAATTAATCTCAACTAATGAGAGTTACAACTTGTGTAATTTATAATTGTCAATAGAAGCATATAGGTTTAATACTTTTGAATTATTCATTTTCAAATTATTATGAAAATAGTGTATTTTAAATGTTAGGATTTGAGGGAGTAAATGTTAGAAGTGTACATTATTACATTTAATTGATTAAATAATAGGATTAGTGGGAATAAATTGTATCGGTATATATTCATTTTTAATAAAGATTAAATAGTCTTTTCACAATGAAAGAGACACATCCCAATATTCATATTCTTATAGTAGTATAGATAATTATTAAAGTAAAAGGAGATCATTAAGATATTAAAAAATAAATAGTTAGGGTACTCTTATTTATTTTTAAGCAATTTTTAAATTCTAACGTCATAAATTTAGAAAATTATAATATCATAAAATAAATTTATGAACATTTGCTATAAGCTTTTAAATATCTTAAATGTTTTAAAGAGCCCCATGAGTTCACCAAAACAAATTTGGGTCTTCTATTATAATTTGATATTTCATTTTACATTCTCCCCAAATGGAAATATACCTCCAAAGCATGAAAAGTGAAAACATGGTTAGGATGTATACAAGTAACAGAAATGGGGTGGAAAAGGGATCATGATTAAAAAATATATATAAAAAAAGACATTCTCACCAAGTGCTTAGTAGGTAAGGAATAAGCTTGAAAATTAAATCAAGTTACTCGATACTCTATTCGAACTCGATCGCTAAAAGCTCAGTTCGAGCTTGGTTCGAGAGCTTGGTTCGATAGCTTATCAAGTCAAATTTGAACAACTTTTTGTGTTTTGATAATTTTGAAGCTCGCTCGAGCTCGACTCGATTAGTAAAAATAGCAAAAAACATATACAAAATACTCAAACTATTCGAGTCGACTCATGATCTGCTCGATTAAAGTTCGTTTAAGCTCGACTCAATTAACATTCAAACTAAGCTCAAACACAGTTTTTAAAGTTCGATTGTAATTCAAACATACTTGAACATCAATGCGTTCGACTCGATTTGACTCGTTTACACCTCTAGCTGAAAAGATGGAAATGGGATGTTGGAATTTTAGATAAGAAATTTGTGATGGAAAGTGAATATGGCAATTATATGTTAATTTTGTTACGAGGGTAATTTCGGGTTATCAAGAATGAACTGGGGATAAAATTGTCAAAAGAATTTTAATTTATTCAACGAGTCATAACATGGCAGAAATTGAAAATAAAACCGAGTTTTGAGTTGGTCCTTTAAATATATTTGTTTGACAGGAAAAATAATTTAAAAAGTGGGAACTTGACTTATGTATGCACATATAACTTTCCTTTGTCAATTTAGGAAACTTTCCTATTATGTTCTGCACTTTGGTATAAGTTTTGTTTTGTCCCCACTTTGTATTATGTTTAACAAAACACTAATAGTTGAACAAAGGACTAATTTATAATTACCTAAAAAATTCAAACTACTAAAATGATCTCAACTAATGGATATTACAGTTTGTTATCATAATAAAATATCTTTTTATTATTTACACATTTAAATAAGAGATAAATAAATAAATATCTCGTGAGAACTCTGACATTATTTTTAAATTTTATCACTAATATCAAATTTTATTATTCTAATATATGTATGTAGACGCTATTATGAAATATAAAATGATACATTCTTTTAAAATAAAATATTTTGTTAGTGCAATGGACCCGGGGTCATTATTAAAGCTAATAAGATATCCACATTAGCTAATGCCAAAAAATATTGCAACTTGATGAGGTTTATTCAACTCATCAAAACGAGTCATGGGCACTCGGTAGAAATTAATAATTTAAAATGGGCTAGTTTTGACCTTGACCTACTTCTTTCTTTTGAATAATATCCAATACATTAATTATTAAAACATTACACACGTTTCAAATTATTAAAATCCTTAGATGACCACTATAAAACCAGCAACTAATACGGGTCTATTTCTCACAATCTACCATACTATTCTACATCATATTTTCACATCTTTCTCTAAATCAACTTAGTTCATCTTTTAGCTTATAGTAAACGAAGAAATGAAGTACAAAATGTCTATATTGTTGATAGCAATTCTCTTGTTAATGTCTCATGTTCCTTCTACGTTCTCAGCTCACAAAAATATCTCGAAATCTTCTAATGAAATTACTTATCCCTCAACCAAAGACAATTTGTTGAACTCTACAAAGCTCGTTTTTCAGATTAAGAGGACTCGTGTTAGACGCGTAATACCGGTTAGGCCTATAGGAAACGGTTCTTCTTCTTCTGCATCACTGCTTAGGGTTTCTTTTCTTATCAACTTCTCCATTTTATTTGCTATCTTCTTCTAAGGGATGTGATAATAGGAAGGTTCATTAATTGTTTTGTGAATGCATGTATGTTAAAGTGTACTTAGTTTTGGGATTTATTTAATTTGTTATTTGGTTACATGTAAAGTGTAATTAATAGGAGCTATGATTTAATTTGTTTTCTTGCATGATATATAAAGGAAAACTGTTATTTTATAAGCTATTAGAGTTTAAAAATATAATTACAACCATCATTTATGGTGGGTTATAACAATTTCACACTAATCTACTGCATATACAATAACAATCATTTTGAGCTCCAAATCCAAACAACTCTAAGAATGAATTTATTTATGTCGCAAATTTGAGGAATAATTAGTGATTATTGTCCATGTATAGATTTCACACCAATATTGAAATATATAAATAATCATAGGTATAAAGGATTCCATGTGGTGGGTGTTGAATCTAACAAAAATAAATACTTACTTAAAAGATTTGTAATCAGCGATAAGCATGATCGATCCACAGGGAATTGTGTAAATTCAATTCTCAAATTACTAAATATCGATTAAAGGGGGATTTTGGATTTGATTAACTAAAATTGAAAAGACGTAAATTAAAACGCAAACAATTTAGATTCGAATTCCATAAGTTGGAGAAGTTCTAGTCTTCGGATATTTCAGTATTGATCCTATAATTCGATCATCAATTGTAATGATAGTTCAGTATTCTTAATTAAACTGGCTATAGCCGTGTGGAAGCTCTAACGACCTAGTTTTTCCTTATGTCGTCGATAATCAAAATAAGCTCTTTGATTACCCCTCTTATCAATTAGACAACCCTAAACAAGCTCTTAGGATTTAGCCTATCGATAGTATTCATGTAATAGAAAAACACAAATTCTAATCAATAAACGCACAAGCTCGATTTATTTAAACTAGATTACTAATTCCCATAGCAACTAATTGAAAACTTGTCCATAATCAACGTCACTAATTGCTACAAAGATTAGGATTTACTAAACAATTATGGATTTGGGTCCTAAATAGCTTAATACAATTCCACCGATTAATTAATTGGCCAGATTAACTAATCAATTGAAATATATTGTCAACAAATCACCGGGAAAGAGTAAATACTTGAAGAATAAAGAAATTTAAAGCACAAGTCAAATCTCACGAATTAATATAAATCAAACCTCAAAAATCCTTCGACTAGAATTATGTGTTTAGCAACACATAATCAAAAATCGTCTACAATGTATCAAATTCGAAAGTTTCAAAGCAAAACGAATGCACGAACAGCAATAAAAACGTAGCTAAAAACGAGAACAAGTCTTGTAGAATAAAATTTCACTTATTTAAACCCTAAAAGAGTTCTATCTCGATAAGGAAACTAATTAGAATAGGATTCTAAGAAGCCTACCTAAACTAAAACTGCTCAAAAAAGAAATACAATAAAAGGGAATAATTCCTAAATACTAGGAAACATAATTTCAGCATATTTCCCTTGATTCCAACAGTCAAAGTCAACTCCAGCGGATTTTTATATTCTCGGGCAGAATGTTTATGGGAGTTAAGCGTGATCACGCTTAACTCTGAAGAACATCCTGCTGCCCTCTTTTGTATCACACCAACTTAAAGTCTGTCCAAGCTCTTTTTAGCATCTTTTCATCTCTTCTCCGTACAAATACCTAATCGTATCAATAGAAGCATAAATACATGAGATAGAGAATAAAAATATGGCAAACGACGCAATATAAAACATTCAAAACGTGTATAAAATACACGTTAACAAATACTCCCACACTTATGCTATTGCACGTCTCGGGCAATGTTTAAGTTTAAGCATCGCAAAAATCAACAAAAATCCAACACTCGATCCAATATGCGTAGAAGATCATGAACCGAAGAATAAAAATAGAGAATGACAAGTTGACACATCAAATAATCGAAGACATCAATACCATATTAGATCAAAAACCAACACAATGATTTCATTTTGAAAAATAAGAATGCGCGAAATTAGACGACTATTCTCACAATCCTCCCCAACACTCGTGTATAAGGTTTAACGTGTTTCGCTTAAGTCTTAGCACGTCAATGCAATCCCATAGGCTTGCTTATACACCAGAATCGCCACTACTTTCAAAAATGTGCACAGAAGAATCAAAAGGTCTTTTATTCAAGGTTGTAATGGGGCTAGGGCTCGGGGTCGGAGAAAAAGGATAATGAAAGGCTAAGTCCGTAAATTTCAAGAACATCAAGACGCTATTGGGTAGTTCTAGCAATAAGAACCCAAATACATATGTTTTCGTCCTCTCTCGGGACTAGTTTCATCATTCTTCGTTCTTTTTGCCATTTCTTTCTCGGCCTTTTCACTTTTTCTTTTCTTTCTTCTTGTTTTTTTTTTCCTTCATTTTGATCCCTTTTTTTTATTTTTTTTTCACAAATTTTTTCTTTTTGGTAAACACCATTTTTATTTCCAAAGGTTCCCCCACACTTAATCAAAACACATCATTGCTCTTGAATTCCCAAACAAATATGATCTCGATGTTCGACTCATTTTTGGACGGGTAAAACAAAGAGGTATCTACAAAAGTGGTGAATGCTCAAAGTTTGGATTTTCAAAACAACAAATAGGCTAATAGGCTCAAGTGGGTTAACTAGAGGAAAAAGAAAGGGTAGGTTTATATGGCTAAGTGGTTAAGTCCTAATGCATTTATCATGTTCGAGTGTGCACAAAATCGTGTAATCTTGAGATGGTTCAAAGCAAGTTCTAGAATATGCAAAAGACATGCAAGATTCAGACAAGAAAGAAGGAGAATTGACATGGATAGTTCAATCAAAACAAAGGCTTCAAAAGCTCACATGGTAAGGACTAGTCGTGCTAATACATGCAATCTTATCGTTTTCATTCAATGTTATGTTAGCAAAGATTTTCACATGGTAAGAGACTTCAATCAAAGCATGGTCAAAATGTTCAAACTTAACTCGTTCAACATAATCCACAAAAAACTGTACTATTGAATCACAAAGCGAAAGGAAATTCGAAAAATAAATCACGTGCTAAAAATAAACAAAGCTTAAGCATGTAACCGCAATAGAAGTCACCGCCCCACACTTAGATTGTACATTGCCCTCAATGTAAAAACATGTAAGCACAAACAATGCGTAATAATTAAAGAGCAGTGAAAGGGTGACTCCCCTAGGGCATCACTCAGGCGTGATGCCGAGGTTCTTGAAGAGGCGGTCTAGCTTGTTCTCTATTGCGTCAAGGCGGGCTGTGATAGCATGTGCATCGACTGAAGTCGGAGAAGGTGGAGTAGCAGTCGTCTCGGTAGTGGCAGCTGGTGGTGCTGTGGTATTAGTAATGGTGGCAGGGGTCTCATCTTCACGAACACGGCGTGACTGGGCAAAAACATTTTGCCATCAACTTCAGCATTCGGAGGATATACGACATTTCGGATAACTGCCGAACGTCACAGGTATGAAGCAATGTCATCACGTTCCATTATACCGTGCAAATACGTTGATTTCCATATATTAGCCTTATTGAATGTGCGTGATAAATTTATTGCTTTGGTTGAAGGTGTCGGGTTATATACATACTTTCACGTGCGTTGCCCTGCTTTTCTAGAACTTACACGTGAGTTTTATGCAACTTTCAAGTTTGATAAAAAACCTGACCTTACTTTGTCAACACCCGGGGTTATTAAGTTTCATGTAATAGGCAAAACATTTTCTCACTCAATTACGAACTTCAATTTGGTATTAGGTTTTATTTCTGATGAGTTTTCCTAGAGTCCTCAATACTTGAACTCTACTGTTGATTATGCCCCCGGCTTTGAACCCTATACCCTTTGGGAAACTTGGTCTACTTGTTCAACACATTACGCCCCAAGTTCATCAAAGGGTTCATTTTTACGCAACCCCGTTCTTAAGCTTATGTATAGATTCTTAGCGTATAATTTCTCGGGTCGTCGGGGTAGTTCAGGAACTTTGACTAAGGCTGAATTCTTTCTTCTTTGGTGCATGAAAAACAAAGTTTTTGTTAATATGAGTGCATGGTTAGCGTTACAATTTCATTCAGCATCTACAAAGCATCCCTCAATTTAGGTTCATATATTATACATATTGACATTTCACTTAGTCTGCTAGATTTGCAGAATATGAACATGAGAGTCGTTTGTGAGATGGAGCAGGATATCCCGTGTTTGATGAGGATGGGCCTTGTCATCAGGGATGAAGGCCACTACGCTTTCGCCGCTACCGGACCACCTGTCTCTACACATGCCCAGTCACGCCGTGTTCGTGAAGATTCGACACCCTGTCATGCCCAAGGTCTGACAGGGTGTCGAATGTTCACAAACACGGCGTGATTGGGCATGTGTAGAGATCAGTGGTCCGGCATCGGCAAAAGCGTAGTGGCCTTATCCCGGATGACAAGGACCAACCTCATCAAACACGGGATATCCAGTGGCTCCATCTCACAAACGACTCTCATGTTCGTATTCTGAAAATCTAGCAGACCAAGTGAAACGGCAATGTGTGTAACATATGAACCTAAAATGAGGGGTCGTTGCTTTGTAGATGTCGAATGAAATTGTAACGCTAACCATACACCCATATTAACAAAAACTTTGTTTTTCA
Source organism: Verbascum thapsus (assembly GCA_963669365.1). Classification (NCBI taxonomy): domain Eukaryota; kingdom Viridiplantae; phylum Streptophyta; class Magnoliopsida; order Lamiales; family Scrophulariaceae; genus Verbascum; species Verbascum thapsus. Next base: position 8,496,263 of record OY770114.1, read on the forward strand.
TGCACCAAAGAAGAAAGAATTCAACCTTAGTCAAAGTTTCTGAACTACCATGACGACCCGAAAAATTATACACTAAGAATCTATGCATAAGCTTAAGAACGGGGTCGCGTAAAAATGAACCCTTTTATGAACTTGGGGGTAATGTGTTGGACAAGTAGACCAAGTTTCCCAAAGGGTATAGGGTTCAAAGCCGGGGGCATAATCAACAGTAGAGTTCAAGTATTGAGGACTCTCGGCAAATTCATTAGAAATAAAACCTAATGCCAAATTGAAGTCCGTAATTGAGTGAGAAAATGTTTTGCACTTAATAACCCCAGGTGTTGACAAAGTAAGGTCAGGTTTTTTTATCAAGGTTGAAAGTTGCATAAAACTCACGTGTAAGTTCTAGAAAAGCAAGGCAACGCACGTGAAGTATGTATATCACCCGACACCCGACACCTTCAACCAAAGCAATAAATTCATCACGCACATTCAATAAGTCTAATGTATGGAAATCAACTTATTTGCATGGTATAATGGAACGTGATGACATTGCTTCATACCTATGACGTCTGAAACGTCTTATATTCTCCGAGTGCTGAAGTTGATGGTAAAATGTTTTTGCCGAGTCCGAGACGAGTTCGTCTCTGCATAGGCTGTCGAGAGGCAGTCGGAGTCTGAATTGGTGCATCGGGAATGGATTGCGATTTAGTTGAACCCGATTGTTCGGAGGAGCTGAACTCGGGTCCCGGAGTGGCAGTAGGCTGATTGCTCGGAACAGGTGGGGCTTCAGCCGGAGGTGTGATTGCGTTGGAAGCTCGGCTACGGGTGGAAGGTGTTGTCGAAGGAGTAGGCGTTGCACTTGGCGGTGGAGCAGTGTCATCAACCGACGTGATGCGGCGGCGTTTCGACGGTGGAATGGAATTAGATGGTTCGTTTTGAGCACGGCTGCGTGTAATCGCAGGGGCTGTTGGTGTAGCAGTTTGGGTTACCGCAAGTGGTGTAGTCGCGGCAGAGGACAGTGATTGCAGCGCGTCGAGAGGTGGTTCGACAGCCAGTGGTGGCGATGATTGGGCGGCGAAGTCTTGGAAACAGGGGTTTTGCGGTGTGAGACTACATTCTTGACCCTAGTGCGGCTGCGCGGCGTTGAAGGAGTTGCAGCAGCGTCGGGTTGACGACTCGACGGTGGTTGTGGTTGTTCACGGGATGATTCTGATGAGGTATGAATCACGAGGGGTTTAGTGGCGGAAGTTTTGGGCGCGTTTGGGTTGTCTTTAAGGATGGTGCGATTGGAGCGATGGAGAGGAGGCTGACGTCGTGGTGGCGATGGCGATTCCGACGAGACGAAATCGGCGGTGCTCTTCGATTGAGTCTCAGAGGGGGCGGCGAATTCATCAGATTGCTCGGGTTCGGGGTTCGCGTTTTCGGGGCTTTGGCTTACGATTGGTCCCATTGTAGGCTTTGAACAGAGGTGATGACGGAGCTGCGGCGACCGGCGGCGTCTACAGTTTGGAGAAGAAGATGAGTTAGAGGTGGCGGCTGTGATTAGGGTTAGGTTTAGGAGAAAAATATTGATTTGGGGATAAAGTGCTGTTTTGTTTTTGTTTTTGTTGTTTTATATTTTTTTATTTTTGATTTTCTGATTTTTTTTTTTTTTTTTTGTAATTTTTGGATAAAAATAAAAACGAAAATATAAATAAAAAAACGAAAACAGAAAAATAAGAGAAAATGGATGATAGAGGCAGAAAGTTTGTAAAGTTTAAGCGTGATCACGCTTAATTTTCATAAACTTTCTGCTCTTTCAAATCAGAATGTTTTTAAATTTTGAGCGTGATCACGCTTAAAATTCACAAACTTTCTTCTCGAAAAATTTAAAACTTAACCAAAGAAACAAAGGAAACGGAAAATTAAAAACAAGCATGGGTTGCCTCCAAAGAAGCGCCATTTTTTTAATTTCCAGTTTGTTGCTTCGGTTTTGCCATCTCTGTCACATAGGAACTCCCTTTCGCTTCTATATGAATATGAACACACATTTTGTGGAGGTGTTTTGCAGACTTTAAAAATTATTGAATGTTCGTAGAAAGCTAGGATAATACAAGCATACACTAGTAAAATATTAGTACCGGCAATTTTGTTATTAATAGTAAATGCACATGTGTTTGCATGCGAAAATCATTATCATTTTCGTATAGAGTAAAGTATAATTATGGAATAATACAATACTTATGTAAAAATTTATTTATTTATTTCTGATACTGTCAAGCTTATTTAATTTATTTGCTTCAAGAAGAAAAGTTATATTACGAATATCATTTGTTATGTTGAATCTATCTATTTAGTCAATAATTACTCTAATGGTGTGTTTGGATTGAAAGATTTGAAAGATTTCAAATTCATCCACAAATTCATTTAAGTTTGTTTCGATGAATTTATGTTATGATGGATTTCAAATCCATTAACATTCATTTGGAACTATTTTCTCCATAACTATGGTGGATTTTAAATTACTCCATTTTAGAGTCATTGAAATCATTTTCTCAAATCCAAATCACTCCAAACACACCCTAAAACTACGTTAAATTTTCCATTCACATTTTAAATGAAAATTAATATGTATAGATTAGATACATAGACATTTTCTTTAGTTTATGTCATTGGCTCTAGCTTATGTTAAAAAAAGTTAGATTAGTTTCTACACATATATAATAGTTTTATTTGTATATTCAATTATATGCAAATTATTTTTTTTATAAATTATATATAGGAGCTTTTGGCGAAGCATAATTTAAGTCAAACCTTTTAACTGCTCAACAATTTTTAGCAAAATGCATGTGCATCCGCACACAAAAATTAGTTTCATACATTGAAGCTATTAGGTGTATTTAACGGAAATTCCGAAATAATATAAAACCTATAAATAGTTTATTTATTCAAATATTGTTAGTCTTTTTAATTTATTTGATAAAGTAACATAGTTAAGATCTTATAAAACATTGATTTTATGTTCAATTAATTTTTACATATTTAGTCAATATTTCTCTTAAACATGTTAAATATCATCATCTCAAATAAAATACATTGTATAGTCAATGAATGTGGACATGTTATTTAAGTGTATTAAATATATATTTTTTATTGTAGCTAGTTCGAAAAATGAAAAAAAAAAAAAAGCTTAGTAGTTTGTTAAATATTTTGTCCCTATTTAAAAGCTTAACTTGTTATTCAAAATATGAAATATTTTTTCATTAACCAAATTTAGAAGCTTTTGACCAATTACAATTTTAGATTACCAATTTTCTCATAATTAATATTAAAAAAATTGCTAAAACTTCTCTATAATATATTTTTATATCCAAATAATTGACGGAAGTATTTTTGGTCTCAAATGTCCATCCTGTAATATTTTTAATGAAAAAAAAAATAAAATTAATAATTTTTGGACTAAATTATCTTTTATTTAGATTTGAACAGAAACCTTAATGCTTTGTACTTTTCACTTTGTCAATCATAAGTATTTTGAATATTGTTATATAAAAGCAAAATATTTTAGGTCTTAGGGAAATTTTCTAGAATACGAAAGGTGAGAATTATTGAGACATTTTAAAAAGAGCCATGTAAAATAGAATTCTAGGTGAGTTTATTAAACTTTAAAGGTTGAAGATCGGCATCAAGCCACGGGAAAATATATGTTGAGAAAGAATGTCCAGACAAACGACACCGAAGACAAGCAACAACTTTATATTCAAGTCAAAGACTCGCTTCAAAACATTCAAGTACTCAGTCAAACAAGTGGCTGAAAATTAAATTTTCACTTTAATGCATTTAATGTTCCAATGGGCATTTATTTCAAATGCATTAAATGTTTATCAAAGCATTAATATGGAAATGATGTAGAAGTACGGACAACAACACTTTATTGAATGTCAGAAACAATCAGACTGTAGCAGATTGATACCTGCATCAGAATTTCAGGAATGCACCAACCACTGTTTAACAAGTTATTTAGATAGTGAATCATACACGCGTGTTGAATGGCCCCAAACAAATCTATTTCAGTATCTGCCTATAAATACGACATCAAAACTCTAAACATATACATAATTATTTGAGCAAAAATCAAAACTCTAGAAAGCCTCTTATTGATTAGAAGCTTTCGATATTGTATTGAAGTTCATCCTCAAATAACAAATCCCTGGTCATCCATTAAATATTTACTCTTCATCTCTTCCCTTAGAATAACCAAATTGAAGTGAATATTATTCAAGTTATTTGATCTTTCCATAAAACAAACAATTTTCTGTGTGAAAAAACCCCATCATTTCAAAATGAGTGTGAGGAAAAAAAATGATATCTTCCTTATTTCTAAGTGAGAGGAGCAGATCACTAAAGACCTTGGAACAAACACTTATGTAGCCAAGGAGCTCAAGTTAGTTTGATTGATTGTATTAGAGAAGAATTTGAGTGAATCTTTGCATTGAATATAGTGAATTCCTCCTTGAAATCGGAGAAGGAGAACGTATATGGGATTATACCATCCAGCGAACCTTACAAACTATTATCTCTTATTTACTTTACGCTTTGTGTTGTTTTTGTTTATCATTCATATCCTAAAAATAAGCGACAAAGTTAATATACGATTTCAATCAAAATAACAACTAAGTTAAAACGTTTAATCAATTTCAAAACTAAAGACTTAAAATTGTTTTCGTTGTACATTAACTCTGAACTAAGTGCTGAGTACTATAAGTTTTGTTGTAGCACTCAAAATTGAGTCTAAGTTAAATTTTACTCAATAAGTCTTTAAGCCAAAAATCAGTCAGTTTGTAAGCGTATAAGTAGTTTTCTGACTAGCGACTAAGCGTTTGAACATGAAAATTTTTGAAGTTAGAAATAAATTTAGGGTCTATTCAACTCCCCGTCTAAACCTTTCGTATACCACAAAAAACTTTTGACACGAAAATTATTTCTCGATTGTAATTCAAACAAGATTGAACATTTATGTGTTCGGCTCGATTCGACTCGTTTAGTCCCATGTAGGAAAGATGGAAATGGGATGTTGGAGTTTTAGATAAGAAATTTGTGATGGAGAGTGAATATGGCAATTATATGTTAATTTTGTTATGAGGGTAATTTCTGGTTATCAAGAATGAACTAGGGATAAAATTGTCTAAAAGAATTTTGATTTATGCAACGTTACGTTTTTTACAACTGGTCAAAACGAGTCATAACATGGAAGAAATTGAGAATAAAATCGAGTTTTGAGTTGGTTCTTTAAGGCCTCATTCGATTGGAAGGTTGGGTTTAGAAGGGTTAGACTAATACATGGTATTTAAACCCAAACTTATTTTAATCAATAAACCCACCTAAACCTACACGGCCCGGTAATAAATAACGGGCCAAAAGTAATTATTAAGTTGCTTCCAATGTGAACCAAACATTGGAAATGGCTATATAAAATAAGCCAACCCATTTATTCACACCTACCAAATAAGCCCTAAATATATTTGTTTGACAGGAATAATGATTTGACCTTGACCAACTTCTTTCTTTTGAATAATTGCCGATACATTAATTATTACTAGAAAAAGCTCATTGGAAAAGGGGGATTTGGTTAGTACGTATCTATCTACTACCTAGCGAGACTCGGCTTGATTACGTTGAAGGATTTTGACCTATATCAGGTGGCGCCGTCTGTGGGAAACTACTAACAAATCATTGAGATTCTTGCAACGGAGGAAGGAAAAATTATGGTGTGTTTCAGATCGCCCGAAAAAGTAGACGAAAATGTCTAGCGAGAACGACGAAGCCGTACGCCGGAGAGAGGCGATTGATGCTTATCGGAAAAAGCTCTTAAGTCGCAAAGAGCTCGAAGGCCGTGTTCGATCTGGTTTCGATTTCTTAAACCCTAACTTTATGCATTTCGCTTTGAAGCATGTTGTTTCTATTTGTGGAGCTAATTTTTTCTACTTTTGCCTCACAGTTTTTGATCTGTTTAGTGTTGTTTGTGTTTGGAATTTTTACGTGGTTCGAGTAAGTGTGTTTGCTGTGTGTTCAATTTTATATGGAATTTGAGTTGATTTTATTGTTGTGGATTGCTGTAAATAAATGAACGATGATCTAATCATTAAATGTAATCTGAAGTTTCAATAGAATAGTTATAGGTTTTCAAATTACATCTTGTAATTTTGTTTAAAAGGGTTTGCTTACCCGGGCTCTTTTTATGAGGTTGATTTTGGGGCTAATTTAGTTTTAACTCTCTTCAACTTGTTCACAAATAAAAAAGTGCCCAAGCTCTTCTGTTGAGTTGAAGAACTTTATATGTTATTGGAAGAAGCAATTTTGCCTTTTATCTTCAAGTCCTATTCAATTAAACAATCAGGCTGCAAAGTTGTGCCAAAAAAGTGCTTTTGTATATTACAGCTTTGAAAATGAACTTAGAGGCCGTTCAGTCCTGCTTTTAAGATGGCAAAAATCGCGTATGGACTCTTAACCGTAATATCTGGTGTTTGAACCCCTTTCCTATAATTCGTTTGGACTCTTAGCATGTTGAAAAAAACATTTTATTTGTCAATGTTCCCGGCTGTGGTTCCATTGTCATCTTTGTTAAACTGTTTATATTTTCGATGCAATTGCAACTTATGTTAAAGTATTTTGTTCTGATGTTTGATATCATCTTTTTATAATCAAGTTATAAAAAGTGTTACCACAATGGAATAAATCGAATTGACGTCCAACAGTTATAAATTTAAAAATTACTTACAAGCCACAATGGAATAAATCGAATTGTTGCTATCCAAATTAAATTGACAAAAAATATCGCTCATTACCAAGGAATTCTCATCCTTACGATTTGATAGTCTTGTAGTTTATATATATATCGTATCTTAATCACAAATTCTTTGTCGAATACACAAAGACAATGATTTAATCCAAATTTGTATTTGTATGAACTCTAAAGGACCCTCCACATACGAAAAATGCCAGATGAGTTAGGATAAAGTATTTAATTATAACTATATATGTTAACTGTAAATTCAAAAATTAAATAAGACTCTCATCCAAATCTGTAAAATAATTGTCCAGGCAGTACAAAAGTAAATGAAAGCCGTAAATTTTCCCAAAGAATAGATGTGAAATTACCATTAGAAGTCTATCTTGGACCCAACAAACAATAATCCCACATGAACATGTTCGATTAAAACACCACAGATTCGCATTATAAATTTACTGAAATTTATTTGCTACTGAAATCTTTTGCACCCAACAACAACACAACTCATATTATAACCCTAAGTTAATTTTGATAGATAGGGTGGGCATCTAAATGACGCGACAGTGGAAATAATACAAACTACCTTGCCAATTTATATACAGGGTACACAAGAGTATGGTGAAGAGTTGATCATCTTCGAATTAGAAAACGTGGTGCTCAGGGTTTATCTCAGTATTTCGACTGCTTTAAATGCATGTCTGCCTACTAACAACAAACACAGAGGAGCGCATTCACATTGCCCGTCTATCATCATACTTCGTAAGCAAAGGGTTATATGATGAAAAATATAATTTCGTTAAATTTGATAATTTGAGACTTAATTATGATAACATGAAATAATACATGATACAAAGAGTAATAATATCACATGAAATATTAAATCGACAACCACTATTAGTAATATAGTATTATAAATTATAAATAACGAAAAAGAAATTTTCTATTTAAATAATGAAATATTTAACTACTTCAAATATTTATATAAAATTTAATTTTAATATTGAAATAGTCAAACAATAAAATATATAATTCTATTAGACACTAAAATTGATGGAAAATTAATTAGATATAGAAGTACATTAAATCACTCTTATTTATTTATTTATTATTTTAAATATATTCAAATTGTTTATGAAAAGAGAAGTTAATGCGTGGGTCACAATAAGAATAAGAAATTTTCGAATTATAATTATATGTACTTATGTTCAATTTTTTGTGGTCAGTTTCTTTTTTGTACCCAAAAGCATAGCACAGGAGTACAATAAAAATTATTAGTACTACTACCATCCACATAAAAGATTCATTTCTTGTCATTGTCCTGAAACTTTTATTATGTAACTCAAACTTGGCATAGTGTTAATTTTTTTTTTTATGACAAGGGAACCCACAACCGCTACCGTTAGGTGCGCACTGGGTAAACCCCGCTCTTGTGTAATAGCCTGCAAACCACACAAGAGAGGTAAACCAGCCTAGGTTGACCATAGCTGACAGGCTCACAGTAGAGAAGGCAATTAGGCATTCCCTTATCAGGATTTGAACCCGTGACCAAGGCCACAACATTCACATGCCCTTACCAACTCTACCAGGGGTTGCCCCCATTGGCATAGTGTTAATTGATTAGGTTTAAAAGCTGATTAGCACCAACTCTAATTTTGTATTTAAAACCTCAATTTCATATAATAAAGATTTACATCTTATTAAATATGAGTTGTTTTTAAGCGAATAGGTGATAATCACAAGATAGACATCACATTTTGATTTGAGTGTTTGAGTTCCTCAATATTCAAATGTTAGATTAAACCATTTAAATTATCAAAAGATGAATTATTAGTATCTAGATACGAACTAAGATTGAGAAACTTGAAATTTTAGTTGGGTAATTTTTCAGAGTAGGTTTAGTGTAAAATATTGAAAGGTTTCATATAATAATATAGAACTCATGTTCATACTTGAAAATATTGGGATAAATGTAGATTTCGTCCCTCTTCTTTTTTCCAATCGCAAAATCGGTCCTCCATGTTCTGTCTGCGTCAATTTAGTCCCTAATCTTGTCAAAACAGAACGCTTTTAGTCCTGCCGTTAACTTTTCCATCCAAATTGACGGAAAACTTCAAAAAAGGTCAAATTATGGGGAAAATTACATCTCTTTATCATAAATCTTGCTGTTAACTACATATATGTTTAATTACCATGAATCAGGCCCAACATGCTTCTGAAAACTAAGTAAACATTCAAAAATTCATACCTCTGTTTGACCTCCTTACTGCCGGGTATTCCAAGCCTCCGGTTTTACGGACTCGTTCCAACCACTCGACCGCAGAAGGTGGTTCGCAAGTTTTGGCTCCTTCAGCAATACAAAGCACAGCCCTATTTCGTTTCCTACCTTAGGGCGTAGGGGGTATTACAGTTTAAATGTCTAATTATACCTTCAAAAGCAAGTTGAAACAAAAGCCTCAAATTTTTATTGATGAAATAAAATTAAAATTACATAATATACTCTACTCCGCTATTGGAGGAGATAACTGTTTAGCCTCTCATATGAGGACTTACAAATTGGGGGAATTCCCCATACACTCGAAGATTAAAATACAGAATAAAAGTTTACAAATACGAAAATAATTTTATTTTAAAGACTATAGACTTGGATATGTTTTGAAGAGTTGGATAAAATTTTCGATGATCTTCCATCTGCTTCAGCCCCTCCTTTTATAGCCTTCAACCACGGATTCCAAATGCGGATTCCAATCTTGTAAAATGTCCACCGACGCTCTTATCATCTTTTATCATGTGGTCGGTCCCACCGTTTTAACTTTGTCTGCCATTGCTTTGAAAAAGTTGTGGCAGAAATCATTTTCTTTTTTAAAGACCTGGCCCCGTTTGTTTTGTAGTTGGCCAATCCTTATCCCAGATACGTCACTGCGTTCGTCATCCAACTTGTTCATTTCACAGCTGTTAATAAATTATAATTTTTTTTTTTCAGCTGTCTAACTCTGAAATTACATATTGTAATTTACATTGGACCTATGTTAATTAGGTCCTCCTTTGTTTTTTACATTTAAAAGTTTTTACCGCGTTTTGTAAAAACCCCGCGGATTTCTTGTCCTTTTACCCTTGTCTTGTTCTTGGTCGGGCTTTTCTTTCGTAACCCTGATTCTTGTATCGAACAAGGGTTTCTCCTGGAGCTCGCAACTTGAGCAGATATGATTGAGCCATTGACCCACATGCATCATATTGCATGTTTTCTTCCTTGTGTTCTCAGTTGCTGGTAACCTATTCATCCAAATTAGCGTCCTTTTTTGTTTAAAAAGGTTTTCTGCGAATTCGGTACTTTTTCCTGTCATGGAATTTAACAGGAATGATCCATTAATCTTGTTAGAAAAGATTTTGAATGGATACTTTACTTTGTCCATCTCTGTGAGACAGACCCAGAATCCCAACGCTCTTCGGGTGGAAATGTCATCTTCATTAATTGAAGCCACTAGAGGAGCCTCTCTTGTTTCGACCTTGACTCTGTTGTAGGCCGTTATATCTGGTCTTTGCAATTTCATAAAATGAAACGCCGGATGAGATCCCTTTCCTGCAATTTCTAGAGCAATTGATAAGAATTTTATTTCCAGAATATCTCCTCTCTTCAAATGTGGATTATTTTGCCATGAGTCAAACACAGCTTCACTAATCCATTCCGGTAATTTAGAAATTTTCGGAAATCCTGGTGACATAGTATGGATCGAGGCGAGTGCCCCAAAATCATACCATTCGCGAACATCGTCAGGTTTTGACCCTTCTCGCATCCAAACCCTGGGATATTTTCCGGATGTATCGACAATTGTTTTTCCCGGATTTATCCCTTTTCTTGAGATCAATTTTTCCCATGATCTCTGGTAAACCTGCCAATGCAAATTAACCTCGTTAGTATTAACCTTAGAGGTGCCTGTCTGTGGCCTAAGGTTAATCTCCCCCTCTTTAACCCCAGAGGTGCTGGGTTGACTTGAATCAACCGGAGATTTCTCTTCCTGTTGTTCAATTATTTCCCCTTTATCAGAGTCTGATATGGGACTTGGGCAAGCAGTACTTGAATCTGCTGCTACAGGTATAGAGCCATGTACTCTACGCGCAGGGTTAGAGGCCCGCTCTCTTAATTCTCGGGACATCACCGAAGTAGATGCCTTTCGAATTGGTTCTTGTAATGCCTCAAATAGGGACCCTGAGGCATATATTAAACTCCTGATTGAATTCTGGACAGTGTCCAGATCAGCTCGTTGTATTTGTCCAGCTGCCTCAGCGTTAACTGATAGCTGACCAAATTGCTTGTCTAGCTCCTCAAGGTTTTCCCTGAGATGCCTATATCTTGTAAGGACGGAATTTGCTTCAGCTGTTTCCATCTCTTGTTAGGAAATCTGCAAGTACATTTTCATGAGATTTCACAATGATAATATCAAAACAATAGTATTGACATTCTGCTTGCCATCTCATAATACGAGCCTTTTCTATTTTTGATTCTAATTTGTTTTTCAGAAAAGCCTTAACATTCGTATTATCAACTTTTAAAATAAACTTCTTTGCTAAAAGAAATAATGGCCATTTTTTGAAAGCCTTCCAGACAGCAAAGAATTCCTTTTCATTAATATGCCAAAGTGCAGCTTGTTGTTCAGTGAACAACCCTCCTGCATATCTACAAGGTTCTTCCCCTGTAGTAGTTTTTTTCATTAGAACCGCTGCCCAATGAAAATCATTAGCGTCTGTATAAACAACTAAATCATTATTGTCTTGAGGAATTGCGAGTTTTGGCAAGTTATTGCAAACTTGTTTCAACTCACGAATTCTTTGAGTGTGAATTTCTTCCCACTTCCACTTTGAACTTTCTGTTTCTTTCAACAGAGGTCGAAAATCTTTTCTGTACTTCGCAAGATTTTTGATAAAAATTCCTGCAAAGTTAACAACTCCTAAAAAGCTTTGAAGCTGTTTTTTATCTTTAAGAATATCGAGAAAATTGCGGATTTTCTCCACAATGTGTTCCTGAAGTTCAATACCTGCTTCGTCAATAAGAATACCAAGAAACTCAATCCTATTGACCGCAATAATTGCTTTTTTTTTCAGAGAGCACTAATCCTTCTTTATGACATGCATTGGAAAAGATTTCTAAATGTTTAATATGTTCGTTCATGTTTTTAGATGCAATTAAAATATCATCAATATAAACAAACATAAATTCAAAATAATCTTTAAACAGATTATCCATTTTTCTTTGGTATATCTGCGGTGCATTGGCAAGACCCATAGGTAGCACGTTCCAGATATACTGTCCTTGTGGTGTAGAAAATGCTGTATATTTCCTAGATTCATTTTCTAACTTAATCTGATAGAACCCAGATTTACAATCAAATTTTGAAAACACTTTGGCACCTTTGATGCAATCAATTAAGTGTTCCCTACTTGGGATATAGTAACCATCAAATTCTAATATCTTATTGATACCTTGATAGTTGATTACTAGTCTAGCTTTTCCCCTTTTTATTTCACCATGATTTCTTACAAGGAAACCAGGGCTACTATAAGCCGAGACTCCAGGTTCAATGAGTTTAAGATCGATATGCTCTTTGATAATCATTTGCATATCTTTCTTATCCATCATATTCATCTGGATAGGCTTGTATCGAACATACTCATACTTACATTGGTCCTTAACCTTTAGAGTAGCTTCGATCTTGTTCTTGTTCCACCAAGCCAAAGGATCCTCATTGTAATTCCTTTGTATTAGTCTTTTAACATGTTCGAGAGAGAGCTTACTTTCTTCGTCCATATACCAATCATGTTTCTTGTCTTGTAAGGCGTTTTTGAAGACATAAATATCTTCTTCAGTAGCCTCACTGTATCCTTCACCACAGAAACCTTGTTGTCTGAAAGACAACAGTGCTTCACCAAATTTTCTTTTATCCTGCATTTTAAGATTAGTCAATTTGGCCTCATTATCACCACGTTTGCTGCGAAAATGTATTGGCATAATACGATTAAATGCCTTTTCTCGCCGCAGAACCTGAATCTCACTTCCACAGTTAGTGGTAAAGATTAATAAATTTCTCTTATTATCTTGCACATATCTTGCAAATGTTTGGATAAAGTTATTACCCAACAAGATATCTGCTCCGGTATCATGAAAGTAAATTGGAGGCATTTTTACCTTAAACCAAGGCGTACCAAATGCTCCTCCCATCATGATTTTGGTTTCACGTTTACCTTTATTGAGTATAAGGATTTTTCTTGAAAAATCTCTACCTGCAATAATAGGTAAGGTTTCCATAGCATTGCTAGGAAAGACTCCGGGTTTTGCCGTGCAAATACCTGAACCAGAATCAATATACGCAGAGAAATATTCTGTTTTATATTGATCATAAATAACACCAATGGAAATGTATATAGAGAATGGGCTAGTCATTCCACTCTAATGAGATGACCATCCAAACTAAATTCCATACATTTCCCCTTTCGTCCCCAAGGTTTATGATCCTCGAGAAAGCTTAGACCCAGGGTTACCACTCCTGGTTCTCGTCCAGCTAGACCAACTACAAATACTTCTTGGCCTGCCATTTCTAGCATACCCTCATATTTGCCAACCGTTGTCTTCTGCACGTGATATAAATCATCACAAGGGAAATAATTTTCCATTTTTGTGATGTCGAATAGTACCTGCACTTCTTTCCATCCTTCAAGGCATCTAAATTTTATATTATCAACCCTAATGACTTGTGGGGTTGCATCCATGATCAACTCCTTTCCTTTTAAACCTTGTATCCTTTCTTCTGAGAAGGACATCCGATTATTAAATTCCATCTTAGAACTAAGTGTTCTATTTAGGACAGGATGGTCTTTAATGATAATGTCGACTCCTCCAATTCTAGGTATTTGAATTGGATCAGGTGTCATTACTTTGGCAAATTCCTTGAAGATTCGAGGAATTTCAATATACTCTTTCCTTAGGAAAAGATCCGAATGATGTGTGTTGGAAAGTGCATACGCTATTCTATAAGTTATAGAATACGGCCTATTCCCTTCCTTCATAAGATCCTTTCTTTTGAAATCTTGATGAAGGGTTAAGACACGACTGAAATCTTGGTCTGCTAGGTTATATGCAATTCTTGGATGAATATCAAACATAAGTTTTCCTGCATATAAATTTCCTACCATTGTACCAAGGCAGCCATCTCTTAGGTTATTGATTCTCCTATCCATTATCGATAAATGGATTTCTGAATCAATTCCTTCCTTGAAAGTGGCTTTTATGACCACCTCAATGGTTCCTATATGGATCCATTTCATGGTTACAGCTACTTCCTCGCGTAGACTACCTAATTCCTCAAGAATCTCTTCTCTAGGAATTAATTGCATATCCATCACATTTCCCGTAAGTTCCATTGGAATAGCAAATTCTCCCGAACTTACTTTGTATATGATGTGATGTTTTCTTTGGTTTAGTCCTATTTGATTTAGGACTCGGCTAAAACCTCCAATTCTGAAACCATCATATGGCCCAATATTGGAATTTTGCCTCATAATTCTTTCCAGTGTTCGGTTTGAAACCGACATTCTTGAAAAGAATCCAGAAAGGCTTTCAGAAGTCTGAAGCCTATCTCCCTCATTGTACTCAGTCTGATTCGGTTGAAGATCCATCCGAATCGCCTTCAATTTCTTCCTCGTAAACACTTTCGTCTGAGGGGAAATTTTCGAATTGGTAGATAGGTACCAAATCGCCATAAAAGACTGCATCCAATATATCGGCCGTAGCCTCAAATTGGCGGACTTCTCGCTTTTGCGGACAATCCGGTGAGATATGTCCCTTTGCTCCGCACGTCCAGCAGTTACAGTCTTTGAAACTTTCATTAGCTCGTGTGTGAGCTCTTTTGAAAGTTCGACGAGTTGGGGTTCGATCACTGGATCTTCTATCAGATTGTCTAGATCCTTGTGATGAAGCCCTCATAGGTCCTTGCCGTTGGCCCGATTTATAAGATCGACCCTTGGTTTTGGACCACCATGACCTTCGTCTAAACGAAGGTTTACTTCTGTAACTCCTATTGTCGGTGTTACTCTCCTTTTTCCTCTTCTTCTTTTGCTCACTTGTTTCCCCAATAATTGTTGGGAAATCGTTGTTTTCACAACAGAGAGGAGTTCTCTTAATCTTTCCTCTCAACTTCTTTATATTTTTCTGGAGTGAAGCTTGAGCACACCAGTCCTTTAATTTGTCTTTGAGGAAAGACATTCTTCTGGCTACCGAATCTAACTGGCCTTCGGGAACCTTGTAGCTTTGTATCAGCATTTCTCGCCATGGACTGCAAATTTTGGCGAAGAACAAAGGTGCTGCTACCTCCGTTGGGACTCCACTTTGAAAGAAGTATTTGCGAAACCAATAGATATATTCATCTATTGCACAAATATTTCTTAATTCCATACCTAGG
The DNA here is from genome assembly GCA_963669365.1 of Verbascum thapsus. Lineage (NCBI taxonomy): Eukaryota > Viridiplantae > Streptophyta > Magnoliopsida > Lamiales > Scrophulariaceae > Verbascum > Verbascum thapsus. The sequence goes on from OY770114.1 coordinate 8,511,461, forward strand.
AGAGCTTGCATATTCTCTCTAGTTTTTTCGGAACTACTTTCATCGAAGTATCCATCCCCGATGAAATGAAGCTTTATAAGCCTTCCGAATCTTTCTGCAATGGTGCTTTTGGATTCACCATCCAGAACTCCTTGTTTGGTTGAGGCAGGTGTTTGGTCCCAACCAATCTTGACAGATCCCTCTAGACTTAATTCTATCAATCTGACAAAGTTTTCTTTGTCGAGTTCTAGAGTGGTGGCCGCTATTTTCATGGCAGCTACCCATTCATCGATTATTTTTTCGATATTTCGAAAATCGATGATATCCAGATTTAGAATAGTTCCATAAGGGTGCAAGGGCTGAGACATCGTCCTAGCCCATGGTGTATTTTCTGGTACCCTTTTTGGATTTCTCCCTGGATTATCTTTGAGACGTGTTCCAACGAAAGTTGGCGTCGCATTAGTGTGGAAATCCACACCCTCACGCATCGTGCTATCCTCTAGAGGATTATTAGATGCTGTACTTCCTTCCGGAGGTGGTAGTGCTGGTGGCACCACAGTTGTCACCTCGTTAGGTTTAACATTGACTAAGTCTACCATCCCTAGCTGGGAGAAAGATTCAGCCAATTCTTGTAGATCAGATAGATCTACTCGTGAGATTTCCATTAATTAATCCTTTTGAGGATTTCATTAATTTTATCCTCTTGTGTTTTGGGCCGCGGAATTTCCGTTGCCTTACCTTTCTGGTGCAAAAGGGATACTGGCCCAAAAGCATCACGGATGCGGTCCGTATTGGATGATCCAATACGACCCTTCCGTTTTTCACATAGATCTGAAATTTCTTTTTTCAGATCAACTATTGAAGTTTTCAGATCGGGGATGATCTGTAATATCTCATCCATCTTTTGGTTCAAATTTTCTATTTTCATAGGTAGACAGATCAACCTATGACCATAATCTTGAACCGTTTTTTGAACTTCTCTAAGATCGTGGGTAATCTTAGAGGTATCAGTCTTAGTATCGATTTCTGTCCATGTAGGACAAAAATCTCTCTTTTCGTAACTTGTTGAACATATGTTCTTATGTTCCATTCTTGTTTAAATCTCCTCCGTTAGAGAGTAAAGTAATAAAATGCAATGATAATTAATTATTTCATCAATAAAACCTGGCTCTGATACCATTTTTTCGGAAATATAACAAACATGTTCATAAACAGCAAATTTCAGGATTAAAAGTATAATTTTCCCTTAAAAAAGCGCATTCCGTTAGTGATTTAACGGAGGTTTAACGGTAGGGCCTAATTTTGTCAAAAATACGTATGTTGAGGGACTCAATGTGTATAGGCCGAAACAAGGGGGACTAATTTTGCGATTTGAGTTTTGTTGAGGGACGAAATCTACATTTATCCCGAAAATATTAAACCAACTCCCATATTAGTCGTTTAAAAGATGCTAGCTAAAAGGTTTCATATAAATAATTTAGCCAAATCAATTTTATATTAATAATTTATATTGAACATTGATAGCAATTATAAATTTTTTCATTGATTTGGCTATATATTTTACAAAATTATTTCGATTCTCCTTTAGGTGAACTGGTAAACAATTAACAGAAAAATAATTAAGATATGAAATCAACTTTTATTGAGATAATTAAAATATCAAAGTTATATCGAAATAAATTTCTATTTTTGATTTAGTACAGTACGACAAATGAACTCTAATACTATTTTAATCAACACCAAACCTTTTCAAAAATAAAAATAAATATCAAATTTCGATTAATATTAGTGGCGGTATCATAATTCTATGCAAATAAATCTAAATTAACAAGTTGCCAAAACATATGACTCCAATTAGTTAAGAAAAGTTAATAAATAATAAATAAATATATAAGGTTATAATAAAAAAGAAGCAAAAACTATAATGTGGTAAAGTATATAACGAAAAAGTAAAGAGGAAAGTACAATAGATAGTCAAATGGTGAATGTATAATTTTATTATAAGAGGAGGCATCTATTATATGCAAATGAAATTAAGTTTACGAACTTATTGATTAACTTGTTTAAAGTTTTCTTTTTTAAAATTTGGGTGATATTACAAGTGTACAGTTTCTACAATGCTTGACTAACGACCATTAGTTAGAGGGGTCAATGTAACATTTGTAACATTTTTAGACATTTTAAAACTACTTTAGATACAATATTTAAGAATATACATAATGGACACGGTTATGACACCGATATGATATTGCATTAAATCTTTTTTTTAGTAATATGCTATGATGCACAAACACGAGATACATGACACGGGGCACGACATTTCAAAAAACACTGGACACGGTACGACACTAATATATCTATAAAAATAAATATAAATTAATTATTTTTTAAAAATTCAATATGTCACGAAAAATTCAACTACCCATCATCAGTACTCAATAACAATTAAAATAATCAAGTATGCGACACAAAATATAATATAACAAAAACAAAATGTTTCACTATCCAAATTTTAATGCAAAGAAGTGAAATAACAGTTAAACATTAATTATCATATAAATAATGAAAATAATAATAGTCTATGTTTGGTCAAATATCATAACCATTAAGACGTTCTTCATGACCATCTTTAATATCAATTAAAATTATATCAAAAAAAAGTTTTATTCTTGGTCCACTACAGTACGATAAATAAACTCCAATATTATTTTAATCAACAACGAACTTTTCAAAAATAAAATATATCAAATTTTGATTAATATTAGGGTCAATATCATAATCCAATGCAAATAAATCTAAAGTAATAAGTTGCCAGAACATATGATTCCAGTTACTAAGTAAGAATAGTTAATAAAAATAAATATATATAAGGATATAACAAATAAGAAGTAAAAATAAAATGTGGTAAATATATAATAAAAAAGTTAAGAGAAAACTACAATAGATAGTTGAAGGGGTGAATGTATAATTTTATCATAAGATGATGCGTCTATTATGTGAACAAACTAGGCATACTGACCTGTAATTACATCAAATAAGCAGAGTAGTCAAATTGATCAATTTTGTTTAAAAAAAAATCCTTTTTAGCGAGGGTGATTTATCAGTGTACTATACTTTCTGCAACGCTTGACTAACGGCCATTATTTAGAGAGGTCAATGTAAAATTTTCAAATATTTTAAAACTAATCCATATATATCATTCAAGAGTATACATAACGAACACGGTTATGACATCGATATGATACTGGACTAAGTCTTTTTTTAGTTATGTACAACTTTGGTTCAAAATGGAGTATATTTCAAAATTTTAGAATATGTTACACAAGGATATGTCTATTTATATGAATATATAATATATAAAAATGATTATTAAACATATTCCTTGACATAAATAAAATTCTATCAAATTATTTAAATTTTTTTGTCATTTGTTTAACTTTTATATTTAAGTTTTAACAAAAGAAAGAAAATATTATCTCCTTTTGTATTTTAGTCCAAAAATAAGAACTCGCAAAAAATGCAAGATGAGATCGTGGTGAGAATTTTGCAACCTTAAAATGATATATTAGAAAAGCACAACGGTTTTGGACCCAAATTCGAGCATGTGAGAGAATCACGGAAAAATGGTAATGACGATACTGCCATTGACGGAATAATCATTTAAAAGATTACTGAATAAGATTTTAGCCGGAAAATAGTAATTGGGGCAAAGTGATGCACATATCATTTTTTTGAGCGTGATGCTATTTTTGGAGTTTTTAAGGGGGAAAGTACAAAATACAAGTTTTTCGAGTGGGTGAAGCGCACTTTACCCTAATTGTAAAAAATAAATGCTATGTTAGGTACTATATCGAATACTTCAAATTTTATACCTGATACGTATTAAAAAATAAAAGTTTCCTTTCTTATTTTTCGACATTTTGAAACTAATCCAGATACAATAAATCTAGAGTATACATAGCGTGCAAATGTATGACAAATATGATATTGCACTAAGTATTTTTTTAGTATATGTGAAATATAGTTTCAAAATGCAATGGAGTTTAAGGTTTTGGGATATGATACATTAGGATATGTATGATGAATGTATAATATTTTTTAAAATTTATTAAACATATTCATTGGCATTTGACTTTTATGTTTAAGTTTTAAAAAAAGAAAAGAAAATATACCTCCTCTTTGTATTTTAGTCCAAAATATATTATAATGATAAAAATAAATATTATTTATGATACCAAGGCATGTTGAAATGCTTTAAATTTTTTATCAGATATGGTATATAAAAAAAATTCCCCTTCAAATATTTTCAGACATTTTAATACTATTCTGAATATTGGATTCAAGATTACTCATAGTAAACATGGGTATTACAATGATATGATATTATACCGAGTCTTTTTTATGAGTATATGTGCAACATGGGTTATGTGTTTTTATGTACACTCCTAACAGAAAAGGTGTACCACTGACGTCATTTGAATTAATATAATTAAAAAACAAAAGATAAGAAACAAGAACTCTGCGTAAGTATCCAAATTTTGAACCATAATGAAGAAATTCGCCAATATACAAAAAACTAAATGAAAAATGAAGAATATAACTTTATGATCCACTGAAATTGTGAATTTCGTGAAATGACATAAGAATTATTTGGTAATATTTAATTAGATTTTTATTACGTTAATTTAACATTTCATTCAATTCAAAATTTAATCTTTTAAACAATTATAATTTATTTTATGAACAGCTCATTTAATTAAGTTATTACATAAAATATTATGAAGTTAACCAAAAGTTTTTATTCGAAAAATTTAAACGAGATCATATAATTCATGTGCAACGCACGTGTTATTTACTAGTTATTAAAATATCGCACATGTTTTAAATTATTAAAATCCTTAAGTCACCACTATAAAACCAGCAATTAATAGGGGTCTATTTCTCACAATCTACCATAATATTCTACATCATATTTTAGCTTATCGCAAACGAAGAAATGAAGTACACAATGTCTCTATTATTGATAGCAATTCTCTTGTTAATGTCTCATGTTCCTTTTACATTCTCGGCTCACAAAAATATCTCAAAATCTTCTAATGAAATTTCGTATCCCTCAACCAAAGACAGTTTGATGAACTCTACAAAGCTCGTTTTAGAGATTAAGAGGACTCGTGTTAGACGTGTAATACCGGTTAGGCCTATAGGAAACGGTTCTTCTTCTTCTGCATTTATGCTTAGAGTTTCTTTTCTTATCAACTTCTCCATTTTCTTTGCTATCTTCTTGCTCTAGACTTTGCATAGATTTTCTAAGGGATGTGATAATGGGAAGATTCATTAATTGTTTTGTGAATGCATATATGTTAAGTGTACTTAGTTTTGGGACATGTAAAGTGTAATAGGAGCTATATATGATTTAATTTGTTTTCTTGCATAATATACAAATATGATTTAATTTGTTTTCTTGCATAATATACAAAGGAATACTGCAAGAAAACAAATTAAATCATATTGGGACATTTAGAGAAATAACCTTAAATTGACATTTTGTTTTAAAACTAGCCTTCATTTTGACATATTTAAATGGCATAGCCTTCTCATTAAATAAAAAGTTGAATTGCCCAAAATACCCTTTTGAATAAAAGAAAATATAAAAGAAAATAAGTAGAAGAGACTCATTTGAATAAAAAATAAAATTTAAAACAAAATATATTCCACAAAAAACCCAAATCAATATTCTTCAAATTATATTCCATTCTCTTACATTTCCATTTATCATTATCAAACTCATTTTAAATTCCAACCATCATTCAATGTGACTTGGATTTTCTACACTCATGTAAAGAAAAATTGAAGATAGTAACACCTTTTGAGAGATTAGTTCAAATGTTACTTTCATTTCAAATCTCATATTTTTATATAAACTTTGTTGTTTAAAGATTATGTTTCATTTTTAAGATTATTAATATAAGATATTGTCAAGAATGTGTTCTTTTGACTTTTACATTTAAAAATCGTAAAATTTTTGTGAGGAAGACGATGAACAGTATAAGCAGACCGGTGTTCAGGTTAACCAGTCTACTTAGTCGGTCTAATCGGACATTTACAGTTTCTGGACAGACTGGTTAGATCAGTATACCAATCTTTCGAGTCTGACACGTCCGACTGCCCCCAGTTTTCCCGATTTATTCAGTTGAATCATATATTATTTCCTTTTTTCTAATAGGAAAATGTTTGAGATCCTTTATATTATCGATATGATGGTGCATGGAACAAAAGAGAGGATAAGCCATATGAATTATTATAAAAAATGACAAATGATGAGCATATTAATACTAGATGACCCAAATCGGTCGGTCGATGTAGATACCAAATTCTTGCAATAAAGTTTCGATCAGGCCAATCGACACATTAGTCTCCCGATCGACTGATTCATATACTAAAAAACATTCAAACAAGTTATCAACTGGACTGACTAGTGGACCAGATTCACTCTAATGACCGAGAAGATTGTTAAACCGCTATGACCAATTGTGTAATGATTATAATAAATAAGTTATGGAGCAATATATATTCTTACAACTTTATTGTTAATCTTCTATATAATTACTAGTCATGCCAATGCATTGAAGACCAATTAGTATATTGTAACAAAGAACAAATTAAGTTTCTTATAAATACATAAAAGAAGTATAGATGTTAAATTAAGAATACTAAAAATTTCTTGAATATAATGTAATCAATCTACTACTATTAGGGGACTAATTGAATTTTCAATGTATCATCCAAAATCAAGCTAAGTGTGCGTAATCTTCAATTACATTGTTATTTTGTATTAATATTAACTATATACCCTACACATAAAACAAGTTGTTATTTGAAATCAATCATATTGTTTCTTAAAAAAAAACTTAATTTGTTATTTATCATAATAAATGTTATTAATAAAGTAATACATATTGAAATTTAATAATCATGTTTTTTTTCTTGTACTAGTCGACCGGTCAGACCAATATATCAATTTTCCTAGTCGGATGTTTATTGCAAGTGTTTTGAGTCTCTGCATTGGCCGACTGGGAGGACTGGAATACCGGTCGTTCCGGTCAGAAATTTATTGTGATATTTTTTATTTTATATTGGCCGACTGGTCATACTGGTATGCCAATCATCTTAGTCGCCATTTTATTGCAAGTGTTTTAAGTCTTTTAGGGTTTAGGGGTTAGCCGACTTGGACGACTGGAATACCGGTCTTCCCAGTCAAACATTTATTGTGACTTTTTTTTATCTGTATTGGCCGACCGGTCATACTGGTATGCCAATAGTCCTAGTCGACATTTTATTGCAAGTGTTTTAAGTCTTTTATGGTTTAGGGGTTAGCCGACTGGGACGACTGGAATACCGGTCTTCCCAGTCGGATATTTATTGTGACTTTTTTTAATCTGTATTGGCCGACCGGTCATACTGGTATGCCAATCGTCCTAGTCAGCATTTTATTGCAAGTGTTTTAAGTCTTTTAAGATTTAGGCTTTATCATCTCTTTTATTCTATTCACCATCATATTAGCAATATAAGGAATCACAAACATTTTCTTTCAACAAAAAAAAATACATATGAGCCAATTGGAAAAACTAGGAAGATTGAGGGTATACTGGGAAGATTGGTATACCGATCTGACCGGTACGTCTGTCCAGAAACTGTAAAAGTCCGATTGGACCGACTGAGTAGAATGGTTAACCTGAGCACCGGTCTGCTAATACTGTTCATCGTCTTCCCCATGAAATTTTACGATTTTTGAGTTAAAAAAAAGTCGAAATAACACATTTTTGATAATATCTTATGTTAATATTCTTAAAAATGAAACATAATCTTTAAATAACAAAGTTTATATAAAAATATGAGATTTGAGATGAAAGTCCCAATTTTGGAGTTGATTCTCAAACTTTTGAGGTTAACTATCTTCAACTTTTCTTTGCATATACGAGACTCTTGATTTGAAAGTTATTGTAAGAGTCCAAAAATTTCAAGAGTCCCATTTTGGAGGTTTATAATATATTATGATTTTAAACTTTTCTCCCCTTCTTTCTCCATTGTTGTTTTTCTTTGTTTTTTGCTCCCTGTTTGTTAGGGATTTATGTTTTGAATTGGGGAAATTTTGGATATAGGCTGTAAAGTAAAATAAGTAATGGGCAAATATGTCTTTTTACTATAAAATAAATAAATAAAAATTATAAAAAATAAGGAGGGCTATATATTGAATGACAGCACAATTGAGGGCTATTTACCCAATTGTTCCGTTATTTTAGAGTTTAAAAATATAATTACGACCATCATTTATGGTGGGTTTAATTTCACACAAAATCTACTACATATACAATAACAATCATTTTGAGCTCCAAATCCAAACAACTCTAAGAATGTTTTTATACAATGAGGGATGCGAAGAAACCGAGATTGCCAGCTGAAAATTAATAAGAATTAGACGGGAAATTAAACAAAAAATTGATCCCTAATGTTGTTACTATCATGAAATAATGAATTTATTGTCCATGTATAGATTTCATACCAATATTGAAATATATAAATAATCATCTATACTATTATAAAAGGACGAGTTGTTTTTTTACATTTTTACGAGTTGTTTTTTTACATTTTTGATCTACCTAAAATATCCCTACTTATTTCAATTTTTATTTAAGGATAAAAGTGTAAGTCTATTATCAATTAATTGTATAAAAAGTGTGATTATATTAGGACACTATAATTAATTATAACTAATAGAACAAAAGAAAAAGAAAAAGAAAATAAAAAAATTACTGGCCGTGTGCTTGTGTTCTGTTCTTATATCATTAGTATCTATTATCTATTATATATATTATAGGAGAGCAATATTTGACCAATTTTGACCACAAACTCAATACAATTTTGTGATAATTTTGAATTATTTTTATTGCTAATAATTTTTTTATTGGTTGAGTTGGTTGACTTTGTTATTTCAAAATTTGAATTTGAATTAAATTAAAGAAATATAAAATCTTTTAAATGGTAATTAACATAAACTATGAAATTGAAGAAATATAAAATCTTTTAAATGGTAATTAACGTAAACTATGAATTTGAATTAAATTAAGAAAATATAAACACTTTTAAATGGATTGATTCCTAAATTAACTCTATATACTTTAAAAAATGAAACCAAATCTCACAACAGTTTTCCATTTTAAATCATAAATTAATTTTTAATTCATTAATGGAAAATATTCGGCATTAATTAAGGAATTAATAGGATTCAAATTGTAATGTATTTAATCACTAAATTATCACTATATAATATACTTTAAGAAAAGTCATAGTATTTACCACGGTAGCAAAATTCATTTGTCTCAAACAATACAAACTATAATATGTATAGTGCTTTTTCAAAGTTTTGTTCAATAGTTTTCTTCCTATATAACTGATTTTATCTTATTTTGCTTTTTCTTTGTTTTCTAGAGAAAACTCGGACAAGAGATAGTAAGATGGGGCATTCTTCATATGTTTGTAAGCATTTTCTTTTCTTTATTTGTATGTGTTTTACAATAATACACATGATGTATTTGTATTTTCTTTGGTTAATACTTAATTGTGATTTGGTCCTTTATTTTGTTTTTTCTCTCTCCCGCCAAATTAATTTTACGTCCATTCAAAATTATTTTGATTTGTTTAGTTCATAAAAAATGCCAAAGAAATCAAATAGAAGATATTACATTGGTATGCAGACCCCGAATTCTCATGCTAATTGAAATATATATTCCCATGTTGAAATTGTTAGATAATTTGTACAAATAATTCCCTTTTCTTTTCTTTAATTTATATTTTATTTTTATGATATGTTAAAAATTCTCTATATATTTTTTTATGTATAATCAATATCGACATGTTATTTTATGTACTCACATAGTTTGATGAACTCAATTTTTGAGCAATTGAATAAATAAATTTTATTGAGTTGAATTATAAATTTTTGATATCGCAAGATGAGTTTTTTTTCAATATACGATTGAAAAGTAGCTAAAATCGTGAGTACTCTTATTGACTTATTCACTATTTTATATTTAAGACTTTTTAAACATATTCTTTATATTTTTTAAAATGCATCAATTATTTTAAGATTTTATATTCGATCTTTCATGCAATAGAAATTCATAATTATTGGTTGAACATCATTTACTAAATGATATCCTATCTCATAATAGATTTTTATTATAAAATCTTTAATTAATCTTTATTTAGATCATTGAAAAATATTGGGCATTGATTAAGGAATTAATAAAATTCAAATCTCAATTCATTACGCAAATTTCAAACTACAGTTCTGGAATCAATTAGTTTTTTTTAAATCAAAATTTCTCAATATATTTTTTTGTCCATTTGAGAATATACCTATGAAACGATTAACCTAATGCAATAAATACTTTTTTTTAGGTTCATCACAATATGATCATGTATGCTCATAGTTAAATGAATTGGTGAAAATACCCCATTGTATTTACTGCGGAGCTGTTAGATTAGAATATGAGCCCCCGGGATTTTATTGTGATAATGAAAAAATAAAGCTTGCACCCATTGAAGCTTGCACCCATTGAAGCTCTTGATGAATTGTACGAATTATATACTTCCCAATCAGAAGAGGCTATTGAATTTCGAAAAAATATTCGTGCATTCAATAGCATATTCTCTTTTACATCATTTGGGGTAAAATTAGATAAAGAGCTTGCATCTTCAAGACATGGGGTTTACACTTTCAGAGCACAAGGTCTTGTCTATCTTAACCTTCCAGGCTTAACCCCTAATGAAAATGGCCCAGGATACTTTCAGTTGTATTTTCTTGAAACTGAGAATGAAGTCGAGAATAGAATGAAAATTTTAGAAAATTCACCTTTATGTGAATCTACTGTAAAAAAAACTTATTAAAATTTTAGAGATAAATCCATACTCAAAAATCTTCAGAAGATTAAAGGATTATCCTTCAATGGATGAAGTTCAATTACATATAGCAAAAGATGTAAAATAAGATCAGAGAGTATACAATGCTCCAACTGCGGATCAAGTTGCCGCTATATGGGTCGTAGGGAACAATGCTAATATACCATTTGAAAGAGACATTATAGTTCATGCACATTCAGGTGACAAACATAGAATAAAACATTATTATGGATGTTATGACCCGTTGCAATATCCACTTCTTTTTGCAAAAGGCGATCCAGGATGACATCAAAATATAAATAAAGTGATTGCAAATAAATCAAATCACTTAAGTGTGATGACGGATAGAAGGAATATTGGTCAAGAACAAGGTTAATTTGTGTTGCTTTAATTTACTTATAACTATATTAAAAATCTGCATTCCTAACTTGAATATTCATACCATATATATTATGTTTTCAGAGAATGATATTGAGACATCGGTAATTTCTTTGATGATTGATGTTTCTTCTCAAGAACAAGAAGGTATCTACTCATCATTAGCTAAAATATATACTTAACTAATTTCTTTGTTTAGTAGACCTTACAAATTAAATAGTTCATTTTATTCTTTTAGCTATAATCTTTCTTTCTAAAGTATTTTGCAATTCAAAAAATTTCGGCGAACAATCCACCAAGTAATGATCATCAAACTTTCTCTACAGTGGATGATGTTCTTTCGCAAGAACAAGAAGGTAGTGTTTTATTAAGTTAGACATTATACTAACATAGCAAAATTGTCAGTGCACCAAGACAATCCACACTACTCTTAGGTGGTAAGCTATTGCAACAATTTGCAAATCGGTGAGAGAAATAACAATCATGAACAAAGAGTAAGTTTCATCTATAATAAACACAAAATTTTCTATCAAAGGTGTCACATTATGGAGCTATATTATTGTAAGGTGATATATTAAAAATGTGGTCATTTAATTGATGTTTCTTTGAGTAGATATCATTCAATAGTGGTATGTTTATGGGAAGACATGGCAAAAAATGAAGGACATATATTGCAAGAACTGGAGAAGGAAAATCCGGTAGTAGTTATGTCAAAAGTTTTGCCAAAGCGTTATATGGGTAAGATTCATATCACAATAATAAGATTTTTTTACAAAACATACAAAATTTATTTTTTCTCACTATGAATTTTTATTTTTCAGGTGAATTGCAGTTGCTAACTACATCGGCATCAGTTCTACAAATAAATCCAATTTCTAAAGAAGTAGACAACATGCAACAATGGTATACAACAAAAGCAAATCTTATTAATTTTGTTAAGTTATAATGATTGTTTTAATATTTTCCAGGATTAGTGAAATTAATAATCCACTCAAAATGTGTGAATTATCAATGAAAAAGAGAATGAAAGATGTGAGAGAATTGACTCTTCAAGAATTTATACACAACAGAACTACATTGCTCGAGGTACTAAAAATAATATCAATCTTATTGGCTATGTTATCCTAAAACAAATTGAAAACTAATCACCTTTTCTTCTGTAGAATGCATACTATTGTTTCAGGGAAATTATTGAAAAGGTTGAAAACACATCATCGTTGTGGTATGATTCGTGCAAGGCATACAAAACATCGGTCTTCAAAGCTTATGACAATGTAACATACAAGAAATGTAGTGACGAAGAGATTGAAACAATACCAAGGTAATAATATTTAAAAGCTACAAAATTTAAGTTTGACAAAATTGTGTTACTTTATTTGTAATAAATAATAATGTTTGTTGTATTATTCGTAGATATAGATTGGTTTTAAATGTAAGACAAGGAGGTAACAGTGCTTACATTACATTATTTGAAGATACTGCAACTATGTATATTGGTTGCCCCGTGAACGAATATATCACTTCAATTGAAAATGTAAGATAGTTATTTTTTTAGATTTAATTTTTATTTTTTAATCTACTTTAAAGTATACTATATGACTTACATTCGTTTACTGTTGCATGATAACTTACTTCTTATTTATATTTTTTATTAACTAATCATTTTAATTTAAATATATTTCAAAACTATTTTTTATAAGATAATTCATTTATCCAGGGCGATCATGAGTCTGAATATTACAAATTGAGCCTCCAATGTTCAACCGAATTTCGTTTCCTCTTCGCCCTCAACAAAAAAGCCGAAGAGATAAATGAAAAATTGAGTGTCATAGCAGATGCAATAGAAAGGATAACTCCAATAGTATCTACAGAAACAAAATCAACTTCTCCACTCAATATTGGTCTATCAAAAAAAATAATTGCACTTCAAGACAAAGACAAATTAGAGAAAGAAAAAACCAAAGACAAAGAAGCTTCTTTGGACAATGAAAAAATAATAAAGAAGGAAAGGAAAGTAAACGGCAAAATCTCTCAAAATATGCAAGTGGACATCGAAGAGAAACAACCTGAAATTGCTTCAGAAAATGGAGACACAAAAAAAGGTAGATAAGAAAGAAGAAACGAGGCAACACCAATGATACATGTGTCATGAAGAATGGAGAAATAAAAAAAAGAAGGGTAATACAAAGGAAACATGAAGATTACATTGATGTTGAAACTTTGAGTGATGATGATGCAACGATCGCAATATTAATAAAACAATGCACAAAAAAGACATTGAAAGGAAAGAAAAAGATAAATGCACGTGCAGTCAAAATCAAGCAAGAGAAGAAATAGACTACATATACATTAACATTAGTATTTAGATAATTATTTTATAATTTTTCATTTAAATTCTTAGTAACTTTAGCTTTCGAATATTTAGTTTTATATTTTTATTAGAAATGCACTTTTATTTTTCAGTTATCTTTTATATAAATAATTTTATTATTTCTTAAATTATATATACATATTAGTCTAAATATCATATTAGGAGCTAAAATTTCTATTTTTTTAAACCTAACAACAATAATTTTTGATACCCAAGAACAAATTTAATAATTCAAACTTATAATAAAACTTCATTTATTATATTAAACTTTAAGTTATAAATATAAATTACAAAATGTGCTTCACTTGAAAATATGAACATAATTTCTATACACCAAATATAAATCGTATGATTCACGTGCAACGCACGTGTTATTTACTAGTAGCTATAAAAGATTCACACGTCACCGTAAAATATAAGCATGCATGCCAGAATTAAATGCAGAAGAGATGAAGCTTTTCTTAAAATATAATTTTTCACCCCTTTAACTCTATTCTAAAACTTTGACATGGTATTACTTTACAAACATGTATTATGTGTGTGATATGAGTATTTAGTTTTAATGCATCAGTTGAACTATACATAAGTAAAGCGTGTGTTATAAAACCTATATAAATATATTATATGTACCTACATATACGATATATTCTATCCAATGATGGAATAATTTAACTTGATGGCCCCGAATCTTCGAATTTCATGATAATCACGCAGAAAACGATAAACTGAAAACATATCTGAATCCATAGCAATGGAATTGACCTTGGTTATGTCTTCCAGTTGATCGTACCCGGAAACCTTTCTTCAGATGATGGGAGTCCAGAGAGAAAGGAGAGAAAATTCCATAACCTCTATTTATAGTTGAATTAGGACTTACTTGCAAATTAGTCCATCATAAATTGCAATTCAGTGCTCAAGGTCTCTGCACATATAAAATATAATCTCATACCAAAATATATGGCCAGAGCCTATAAAACTTAACTTTGATCACTTGATTAAGGTCCAAACCTTATTTAATATATGATATACAATTTAAACTGCAATGCACACGTTTGCGTGCCCGAATACTTACAGTTATGATATGCACATAATATAAGTTCACAAAAATATTCCAACATCCAATGTCAATATAACTAATTCAATAAATCATATATGTTGTATCATAGACATATGTGTGCCTGTAGTGTTTGAAATAAAATGCATGTAATTGGTATTTACAAGTATGAAATATCATATTTATGCATATATATATATATATATATATGAATGTCCATATATTTGTATATAATAATTTATAATTTTAATTCGTTTGATTTTCAATTTATTCTCTCATAAGTTTATGAAGTTTGGATTGTTTTGAATTTGGTCCCTAATATATTAATAAATATAATTATATCCTATGGATTTCATTTTTCATTCAATTATATGTGAACCTAACTTTATAATTTTATTATAACTGAAAAAATATATTATAACTTGTATAAAATGTATAATTTATAATTTATAATTAAAAGCATCAACACATTTATTAATACAAAAATACATGTATAAGTGAATCAAAATAGCATGTATATAGTTGTTAAAATTACATATAAAATTGCATACATAGTTGTTACTTAGTTTATGAAATACTGGAATCAAATTAAAATATTTTTAATTGCGAATTTTATTATATAATAATATCAAATAACAAAGTATATTTTTTTAGATGAAAATGTACAAAAATTAAAAGTTTCGAATTTTATTTGTGAAAAATTGTTAAAATATACAAAAGATTGAAAAAATGAATATTCTAAAAAATTTCTTCTTTGTTGAGGAAATAGAGTTGTAAGAGTAGATCTACGGTAGGAAGAGCGAATTGGTGTAAAATTAAATTATGAGTTGAAGATTGCCTAATAGTTATTCAATAAATAACTTAACGTCGTCCGTTAACATTAACAGAAAAGTGAGTATGCAATTTTAGTTTATTATTTACAAATTCATAAACTTAGTCACATTTAATAAAATTTCCTAGTGATTTTGACCTCACATATTAAAAAATTAGATGGAATTTCATGTATGTAATGCACATACCAATAAATTAAATATCAATCGTTTTCAAAACACATGATCAAACTATTGATTTTCCTCTGATCGAACATTTGTGACTAATCAATATGCAATTTTATAAATAATGAAACTTAAAATGCAACACACCCTATCTTATGAGACTACAATTGCAATTCATCTAATAATTCAAACAGATATAGTAATTAAATTCAAATTAATCTGCTTTGCTATTTGATATTCTAAACGGTTATTCTATTTTAGGTAATGAAGAACTTATCTCAACTCTTGGGCTCACCAATTCCTATATAACTTAAGTGATACAGTAAAAGCTTTTTCGATTTTTTTATTAACTAATTTATGTATCGGTTTTCATTCACCCCATGGCTCGTAAACCAACTCAACTCATGTTACGATTCTTTTACTCATACTATATGCTTTTTCTTAAATCGATGAAAAATATATTATGTAGTTTATCGAGGGATCAAACACCCTATATGTTATAACAAAGTGAACTATACATATTCTCAATGCATGAACTCTGAGATGATTGATTACCAGATTGTTGGTGTCATTTAAGTTCTTGGACAGCCAAGGTACTACAAAGAAGTTGATTGGGACCATGCTTTGAAGTTAAACTATATGCAATTGTTTTCGACTACGTATTTTAGTAGTATAATTAACTACATGGTTGTGATATTTTCATAATAAGATTTACCGAATCGAGCTATTATTTGGTAATGTCACGGTGAAATTTTATCGAGAATCAACTGAATCGGAATCTACAGAAGCTCACCAAAGTTTCACAGATTCAATCAGACAATGGACAAATACACTAATGGTGATGGGCCCTACTTTTATCCGGCCCAAGAAGGTGCCCGCTCCAAGCCCAAACCACCCGAGCCCATAAACCAGGAGGTAGGCGTGGTGGGCTAGGGCTTGAGCGGACCAGGCCCATGGCCATGAACTAAGGCCCAAGGCCCAATTAGATGCCTATAAATTAAATACTCCTTAATTAATTCATTTTGACT
Organism: Verbascum thapsus; assembly: GCA_963669365.1. Lineage (NCBI taxonomy): Eukaryota > Viridiplantae > Streptophyta > Magnoliopsida > Lamiales > Scrophulariaceae > Verbascum > Verbascum thapsus. Next base: position 8,528,225 of record OY770114.1, read on the forward strand.
ATTTGGAGAATTACATTAATCCCTCTGAATATTGCTAGCTCTCAATTATTAGTGAACCATACCATTTTGAACTACGAAGAGGCTTGATCCTATCCGCTAGGTACGTAGGCAGCTTGAATTACTCGAGCGCAACCCACAATCCGAAAACACCTTATCTGGTCTGTCATGAGACGGGTCGGATCCCATCTCCACGTGTCTCTCACGTGACTGTTACTATTTGATCCCGCATCAAATGGTTCGCGGGCAAACCTAATAATGCAAGTGGTTACAATAAACACTATGATAATTCAAGGATTTTGTCTCAGCAAAATGAAACAGAGCAGCAATTAACTTGAATAATTCCTCTCAACAAGAAAATAGGAAATGAAAGCATATCAAGTGAAAAAGTATATTAAAATGGAAGACGTGGTATTATAGAGTTGCTTAACACATATACAAAGAATTACAATTAACATCAAACGAAGCCTGTACGCCCTTTAAGCGATTTATGAATAACATAGAATAGACAAAAAATCTATACAGGTGCAAGAATATGGTGGGAGATAGTTGCTGGAGATTAAACAAATGGATTGGATAATAGAAGAACCAAATAGTGAAGCAGATAAAATACCATCCTTAACAAAATTTGTTTGTATGCTTTAAACAAATAATTTTAAAAATATATCAATGTATCGAAGCATAATTTTATATATATCCCATTCCAAAATATCGAAGCATAATTTTAAGTCAAACCTTTTCATAAATAATTTTATATCAATGTATAAAAAATTAAAAATGAAATTATTAGAAAGGAAGAAACTTTCGGAGTTTGGATAGCTCAAAAAGATTTTTACAATGCTAAAATAATTTGGATTGAGGATGCAACTTTTCACTATATTCTCATGTAATATTGATATTGTAACTTTTATAATATATTGTACCCTTTGTACGATGACTTTTAACCTTCCAGCTGAATCAAATCATTTTCCATAAATTGGTAAGTACTGAGTTTTTTTCTTTTAATTCCTCAATATTTTTTAGCAAAATGCATGTACATTCGCACACAAAAGTTAGTTTCATACAGTGAAGCGATTAGAAATATTTAACAAAAATTTTGAAATAATATAAAACCTATAAATACTTTATCTATTAAGATATTCTTAGTTTTTTTAATTTATTTACTAAAGTAACATAGTTAAGATCATATAAAAAATTGATTTTAAACAAATTAATTCACATATTTAGTCAATATTTCTTTTAAACATGTTAAATATCATTTTCTCAAATAAAATACATTGTGTAGTCAATGAACGTGTACATGTTATTTAGTGTCTTAAATATTTTTTTTTATTGTAGTTTGTTCAAAAAATAAAATAAAAAAAGGTTAGTAGTTTGTAAATGTTCTTTCCCCTATTTAAAAGCTTAACTTGTTATTCAAAATATGAGATATTTTTTCATTATAAAAGTAAAAAGAGTTCATTAAGATATTAGAAAAATAAAGAGTTAGGGTACTCTTACTTATTTTCAAGCAATTTTTAAAATTTTAACGTCATAATTTAAAAGATTATATAATATTTTAAAACATATTTATGAACATTTGTACATGCTATAACCTCTCAAATATCTTAAATGTTTTAAAGAGCCCATGAGTTCACCAAAACTAATTTGGGTCTTCTATTATAATTTGGTATTTCATTTTACATTCTCCCCAAATGTAAATATACCTCCAAAGCATGAAAAAAAAATTCGTGTGCAAAATAATCAAATTATTCGAGTTTGATCCGTGATCGGCTCGATTAAAGCTCGTTTGAGCTTGGCTCAATTAACAATTGAATTAAGCTCAAACACAATTTTCAAAACTTAATTGTAATTGAAACAAGCTTGAATATTTATGCATTCAATTCGATTCAACTCGTTTACGTCCCTAACTAGGAAAGATGGAAATGGGATGTTGGAATTTTAGATAAGAAAATTGTAATGGAGAGTGAATATGGCAATTATATGTTAATTTCGTGATGAGGGTAATTTCGGGTTATCAAGAATGAACTGGGGATAAAATTGTCAAAAGAATTTTAATTTATTCAACGAGTCATAACATGGAAGAAATTGAAAATAAAACCGAGTTTTGAGTTGGTCCTTTAAATATATTTGTTTGACAGGAAAAATAATTTAAAAGGTGGGAACTTGACTTACGTATGTACATGTAACTTTCCCTTGTCAATTTAGGAAACTTTCCTATTATGTTCTACACTTCGGATAAGTTTTGTTTTGTCCCCACTTTGTATTATGCTGAACAAAGCACTAATTATTAGATTTCGTTTTAATAATAAATATGATTAAAAATTAATATGAATAGAAATTTAGTTTATTTCTGTATGTTAAATATTGTTCTACAACTAATGGAATTTTGTTATTATTAATAATTTATAATTAACTAAATAATTTCAAACTACTAAAATGGTCTTAACTAATGATATCAAAGTTTGTTAGTTTACATATTTATATAAGAGATAAATAGATAAATATGTAGTGATAATTCTGAAATTATTTTAAAATTTTATCTCTAATATCAAATTTTATTATTCTAATATGTACGCGCACCTAAAGTGCAATGGACGTGGGATCATTATTAAAGCTAGTAGGATATCCATTATCCATATTAGTTAATTCTTCAACATTATGAGGTTATTCAACTCGTCAAAAAAAAAAACGAGTAACGGGCACTCGGTAGAAATTGATAATTTAAAATTGGCTAGTTTTGACCTTGACCTATTTGGATAATTTCGGATACATTAATTATTAAAATATTGCACACGTTTTAAATTATTAAAATCCTTAAGTCACCACTATAAAACCAGCAATTAAATAGGGGTTTATTTCTCACAATCTACCATACTATTCTACATCATATTTTCATATCATTCTCAATTCATCTTTTAGCTTATCGCAAACGAAGAAATGAAGTACAAAATGTCTCTATTGTTGATAGCAATTCTCTTGTTAATGTCTCATATTCCTTCTACATTCTCGACTCACGAAAATATCTCGAAATCTTGTAACGAAATTTCGTATCCCTCAACCAAAGACAGTTTGATGAACTCTACAAAGCTCGTTTTAGAGATTAAGAGGACTCGTGTTAGACGTGTAATACCGGTTAGGCCTATAGGAAACGGTTCTTCTTCTTCTGCATCATCTATGCTTAGAGTTTCTTTTCTTATCAACTTATCCATTTTCTTTGCTATCTTCTTCTAAGGGATATATATGATAATAGGAAGGTTTATTAATTGTTTTGTGAATGCATGTATGTTAAGTGTATTTAGTTTTGGGATTTGTTTAATTTTTTTATATGTTTACATGTAAAGTGTAATAGGAGTTATATATGATTTAATTTGTTTTCTTGCATGATATATAAAGGAATACTGTTATTTTATAAGCTATTAGAGTTTAAAAATATAATTACAACCATCATTTATGGTGGGTTTAATTTCAAACGAAATCTACTATATATACAATAACAATCAATTTGAGCTCAACTCTAAGAATGTTTTAGTACAATGTTAGGGATTGCCAGCTGAAAATTAATAAGGACTAGGGGAAATTAAAAATACAGTTTTGATTCCTAATGTCGTTTCTATCATGGAATAATGAAGTTGTTTATGCCACAGAATTTGAGGGACAATTAGTGATTGTTGTAGTTGTTCATATATGGATTTCAAATCAATATTGAAATAAACAAATAAATAATCATAGGTATAATATAAAGGATTCATCACATGTCATAGGTGAAATATAAACATGCCAGAATTAAAAGACATGTCAAATCAATATTGATAGGTTGATGTGAAATATAAGCATGCCAGAATTAAAGACATGTCAAATCAATAGTGATAGGTTGATGGATGATATGTATAATAATTGTGTTAATAGTATATATAATAATTATGAAAATAAATAAATAAATATAGATAAAAAAAAGTGTAAAGTATGAAAGAAAAAGTGAAATAATGATTTATTTGATTGGTAAATGCATGAAAAGTTGTATGATTGATTGATAGTTAGTTATATAAGAAATTTGAAAGTAGAGTTGAAAAAAATAGAATTTGGATGAAAATTTGGTATGTTAAGTTTATTTTGAATTTTGTGATTTAAAAAATTAAAAATGAATTTTGAAAACATAAACAAATAAAGGTGAAGCTTTTCTTAAAATATTATTATTTTTCACCCCTTGAACTCTATTCTGAAACTTTGACATGGTATTACTTTACACACATATATTATGTGTATGATATGAGGAATTTTAATGCATCAGTTGAACTATATATAAGTTAAGCATATGTTATCAAACCTGTATAAATATATTATATCAAACCTATCTTCTGCTATCCACTATTCTTTGATTTACAACCAGAATTACTATGTATCATGGACAAATTTTGTTGAACCAAAGTTAAAATTGAAATTGATAATTAATATATCATTCCTATAATCTATAACCAAACCAGCACTATATGTATATAACAAAGTGAATTATACATATTCTCAATGCATGAACTCTGAGATGATGATTACCAGATTGTTGGTGTCATTTATGTTCTTAGACAGCCAAGGGTACTACAAAGAAATTGATTAGGATCATGCTTTGAAGTTAAACTATATGCAATTTTTTTCGACTACGTATTTTAGTAGTATAATTTACTACATGGTTGTGATGATTTCGTAATAAGATTCACTGAATCAAGCTATTATTTGATAATGTCACGGTGAAATTTTATCGAGAATCAACTGAAACAGAATCTGCAGAAGCTCACCAAAGTTTCACAGATTCAATCAGACGATGGACTAATACACTAAGGGTGTGTTTGGATCGAAAGATTTGAAATTTATGGATTTGAAATCCGTCAACAAATCCATAAAGTTTGTTTGGATGTATCCAAATTATAATGGATTTCAAATCACTCGACATTCACTTTTGAGTTATTTTCTCAATAACTACGGTGGATTTCAAATGACACCATTCAAATGACATCATTTTAGGTGTCATTTCAAATCCTTCCTCCAAATCCCCTCTCCAAATCCAAATCCAAATCCTTCAATCCAAACACACCCTAATGGTTTGTGGGAAAGTCAATAATGCAAAGTGGCTACAATAAACACTATGATAATTAAAGGATTTTGTCTCAGCAAAATGAAACAGAGCAGCAATTAACTTGAACAATTCCTCTCAACACAGAAATAGGAAATGAAAGCATAATAAGTGAAAAGTAAGTTAAAATGGAAAGCCCTCGTATTACAGAGTTGCTTACCATACACGGAACAATTACAATTTACGTCAAACGAAGCCCACTCGCCCTTTGAACAATTTATGAATATCATAGAATGAACAAACATCTATACAGTGCAAGAATATGGATTGGATGATTGAAGAAGCAAATAGTGAAGCAGATAAAATAGCCTCCACAACAAAATTTGTTGGTAAGTTTTAAACGAATCGATAAATGGTGAAATAGTGTTATTGCATGACCAAGGTAACAAGTTTTCAATAGCCATGGAACTGATCAGAGATGACGTAACACAATATCAACAACTTGACAGCAATTTTAGTAGCAGAAATGTATATTATCCCATTCCAAAATATACCTAGCATTTATCAACTTATATGAACTCAAATACCTAAACAAATGTCACCCAAGTAGTAAGGTGGTTATATCAACAGTAAGTGCTTCATTAATTTTTGCAGTTGTAACCACCATCTACTTCTGTATATGCATAATATTTATTGCACATATACTTTATGCTGCTTTGTTTATAATTGGAAATATTTATTTTACTAAACAGGAAGGTGAGACAGAAGACTACAGCTCATAATTGGAAATATTTTACTAAACACAATAGATCAACTTAACAAACATTTCCATTTTTTCATGACCCGAGTATCAAAACGATGTGCAGGATTTAGCACTTGCCTATCCTAGGAATGGGTTCGAGATTTGTTTTATTTCCTTCAAGTGCAACACTGAATCTAACGTAATTTGTTTTCTAAAGATACAATGACATTGTGGGAAAATTTTGGACCATCCTCTACACTAATCAAAGATGGGAAAATAGCTCATAAACCCCCCTCACTATATTGCTACCAAAAGTCCCTGTCATTTATTAGAATTACCAACACACACTCTCAAGTCTATTAAGATTCACATACAATAAAACTCTAAGAATTTTAAATGCGCAAGATGTGAATGTAAATACTGCTTTAATACGAGGGGCCTTGAGCAATTTTCAATAAGTGAGGGCTCGTTTTAGTAATTATACAATAACTGAGGGGCTTTGTGCACAATTCAAATATTTTCTACAAGTGTAACAGAAGATCTAAATTAGTTTGTATGTAATTTTCCCTAAAAAAAATCGATGAACTCATACATAAAACTCGAAATTTTCACTATATCGTAAAAATACACAAAGATAAAGCTAGATGATCACTTGAACAAAGATCAAAACTTATCCAGAAATCAGCACAAATTAGGAAATGGAACTACAACAGTTTAACCACCCCAATAAAAACAATTTAACATTAACCAAACCGAGATTAATTTAATTAGTTATGAAATGAAATAAACATATCAACAACAACAAGCAACATCAGATCGCCAGGAAATCTAATCAATTATGCAAGCTGATAATAATCTCGATTGAACCTGTCGCGATCTATGAAAACAATGGCGTAGAGAGCGTAAATAATCCCCGGAACGTAGCCTAGAATAGTCAACACCAAGCAAATGAAGAACTCTACCTGTAAACAAAATTGAAAATAATAAATAATCCACAATCATATGCAATCATCATCGCAAAATCATCATCATACTAAAAATTGAATTTGCGGTGTTTGTGAAAAAATAAAACGAACTTACAGTGCAGCAGCCATGGCGGAGACAAACGCCGAGAGGAGGTAGCAGGATCGCGAGCAGTATCTCGCAGAGGATCTCGCATCTTGACGCCATTTCAGAGCCCTGATTTTCTCTCTCTTGATTCTAGAGAGAGAGATATGTTGTGTTTGGTGCTGAATTTTGGTACTATATGATAATGATCATCATTTTAGTCTCATATTTGTTGGATAATAATTGAATCAACGTGGATCAATCATACTATTAATTATATAATTTATATTATGGCCAGATCCCCAAATCTTAATTTTATCTCAACTTAGTCCCTGAAGTATACACAAATTACATTTTTTGGCTACTCAATTTTTAACTATATGATCTCTTTAATTATAATTTTGTCTTAGTGCGAATCGGTCAAATCTAATCAAGACTCGATCGAAAAACAATCAATCTAATTACCCGAATCAACAAGTTTTACTTTTTTTTTTTCAATTTCATAATTAAAAAAAAATATATAATCAACAAGTTATACTTTTGTCACACTCACTTTTAATTTATGGTCCCGTAATTGTTTCGAGCCATAATGAGATAGACAACATAGATAGTTCCAGGACGTTAGTACCATAAAACTTCTAATTTGATGTGATTTTTTTTTAAAATGTTACAACTAAAATTGAAGTGCTCGAATCATTATATAAAATTATAGGATGATCTCAACCACCTCGAATAATTTGATGTGATTTTTTATTGGCACCCATTCGACACAATCCATGCTAATTAATATTGCAAGTTCGGATAGAATAATATTCCGTGATTTTGAATTAAAAATATAATCATATGGACATGAAGTGACTCAAAATTTATTAAGATCGTATTTTAGTGGTAGCAATTTTTGAACGTTCCAAATGAAAATTTTACGAACGTTCATATATAAAGAACAAGAGTTTGAACGGGAATTTTTACATGGTTTTTATGAAAGTTTATTTATATAAAAACCTCGTATTGCATGAAAATGCAAAAAGAAGAAAAAGAAATTAAAGAACAAATAAAATAGACTAATCAATCACTCTCTATCCAAAAACCAATTCGTGAACTGAAAATATTTTAACATGTATTTGAACACACACATTTTATGAGATCTTGACAAAATCATATTTGTCATCAATTTATATTGAATTTAATTTCATGACTAATTTTTTAAACTTTAAACTGATAATATATTACATATTTTTATACGAAAATTACAATTGATTAATTATCAATTTAGAAGGCTAAGAATAATTAAATTCATAAAATTATCAACTCCAAATGATGGGATTTCAGAGATAATTCATATATATTATCATGAATTTTTGGAAGATGATGAATTTATGTTTGTAGGATGTTTCTGATTTTGTCTATTAAGATGAGTAACTTTTTCTGATGGAGAAAAGATTGGTTATTCCTGCAAACAAGATTTTCACTAAAATAGACGAAAAATAAAACGCATATCTCATGCACAGACACAAATTCAGCTTTAATTTCTTTGGAAAATAGTACATGATTAAATATAAATTGCTTAAAAGATGATAAAAATTGTCCCAGTAATTCATATATATTCCCATGCAGACAACACTAAATAAAGCACCAAATCATGGTGAATATCTCAAGTCAGGTCTTTGATCTTACCCTTTTTCTACCCCCCTGTCTGAAATCATAAACGTATACCATAATTTTAAATCCCATAAATACAATTACAAATCATATATATATATATATATATATATATGTATAGTTCTCATTCTGTTCATCAATTTTAAGTCCTCCATTTTTTTTTTTCTCATTTTTCAGAACAAGCTCAGCTCATCCAGGTAAGAACATTTTATCTTGTTTTTTCTTTTTCGCCTTTTCAAGATGTCCTATTGTTGTTATGTTAATCTATTTTTTTTCTGGATTTGAGATGTTTTTGTGTTCTTAAATTAAATAAAATGTTAAGAAAATCCATGCAAAAGAACTGTTTGGCTAAGCATATTTTAAGGTGTTTCTTGGAGCTTATAGCTCTCGTTTGAAAACCTCTTAAAAAATAAGTGGGTGCTTACTGCTTACTAAACTTATTACAACTTATTTGAAAGTTTATACTAAACTAAAATCCCTCTAAGTCAAGTATGTTATATATATATATATATATATATCATTCTAAATTTTAGGGTTTTTTTGTGTGTATTTTTCTCTAAAAAATGTATTCTCAGTTTGATTTTTGTTTCCGTACAATGTCTGGATCTGCTAAAATTCGAATGATTTTTCTCATTTTTTTAGCTTATTTTCAAAAGCTAAAGGCTTTTATATGCATGTGTTTTTATTTTTATATAATACAGGATCTTGCATTTAAGGCATATGAAAATATTTGATAAACAAGTGAATAATATGGAAAGAAACATGTCTAAAATGTTGAGAATTATAAAAGTGCAGGCTTGACAAATTCATCAAATCCTTGTTTATGGTTTGTTTTTTCATGCATACAACATTTCATTTAGTTAGTTTGATTTATGTGTTCATCATCGTCGTCATCATTTTCAGGCTCACACGACATGGACGAGGCAAACCAGAGAGAGATTGAAAAACAACAGATCAGAGAGGAGATACTTAGGTCCGAGGTTGCAAGAAGGCGCATCAGCTTGGAGGCTGAGGTTAGAAGAGAGCTTATGATGGAAGAAGAACTGCCTCTGTCTCTACATAGACACAGTCAATTGGGCTTCGATTCGACAATGAGGCCCAACGACAGTGAAGGATTTGAGATTACGCCGTTTCACAGAGAGGCTGTTTTGGAAACGGGCAAAGAAAAACAGAAACTTATATTGCTGGTCAGTTTCTCAACTCTATCTATCTATCTCCTGTGTTTTGTGTGTTTTTAGGACTTCTGAAGAACAATAGTGTAATAATCTTAAAACCTTTGAAGTACTATAAAAGTTTATGTTAGAAATAAGAGCCTCAGATGTGGAATCGCATAGTTACTACCAATCTCGAATAGTGTCATGACCATGTATCTTGCAGATTTCTGTTATAGATAGATAGTCTTCTACCTTGAAAGGGTGTGGTTGGGTATAACATGTAAAGGATGCTTAGGACTTTTAGAGTTCAGTTAGGTGTCTCTGACGTCTGATCCACACTTGGAATACGATATCCGGGTAGGCATCTGAATGAAGGAAATGCAAGTGTATATAACTTTTTCGTCTAGATTCCCACGAGCCTAAACCATTTATATGTGTTAAACCAGAATGACCATCAATTTAACATGTTTGTTTGCTGTTTCTAAGTTTGATATTGAAACTTGCAGTGAAAGTTGTATAAGAACAAATATCAAACAGCATTTGAAGTTTTGGTTTCCATTTCTCTAATGTATAGCTATTGCAAGTACAAATATGTGACACTTTCCCATGATAATTCATATTATTTGTTCTTTTTTCCTTTCCTTTTCTCCTTTTATAAGGTTACTATAACATCTGGAAATTTGTTATGTAGGAGAAAAATGCAGCTGGATCAAAGAGGAAGGCCTCTACACCGCCACCACCACCTGAAGTTGATGCTACTGAACTTCCAAAAGACGTCATCATCTCAAGCAAGAAAGTTAAAGAGACATCATGGAGATGTGACATTTGTGAAATTAGTACCACCTCTGAGCAAGGTCTGCAAGACCACCTTACAGGTAGGAAACATAAATCAAAGGAGTCTAGATTGACGACATCTCACAAGACTGGAGAAAACTACACCATCGGGCTTTTGCCAAAGAAACCTACCAAACCGGGCCCGGCTGTAGAAACTTCGAAAGTGCAGCAAAAGAATGATGATGTGTGGTGTGATGTGTGTGATGTAAGGGTGACATGTGAGAAGAATATGGAGATTCATAAGAAGGGCAAAAAGCATGTTATGAGGGTATTGGGAATGAGTGAAAAGGAGAAGAATATGGTGAAAGCTGTGAATCATGAAGATGGGAAAGGCGTAACAACTATTGACGAGGCATTGGAATTGGATGAGCAGGATCATAAGGCTGTGGATGAAGAATCTGTGAATGAAACCCAGGGTGCCAAGGTAGAGGATGAAGTCGATAAATGAAGAAATAGTGGTTCAAGTTTTACATTTTCATGTAACTTTTGGGATTGTTTTGGATGCCATTATGTATGGAAACATCTATCTCCTATTTCGAATTATGTTTATTTCTTGATTTTGGTTCATGGTGAGTTCCAAGAATACACGTAAGTTACTGTTGGATAATATATTTCATATTTTAGATTATTATATTTCTATATTGTGTTGCTTATTTAGATATATAGTTATATAGGTTAATAATATTTTATTTCTTTTTCATCAATAATGTGTTGTTTTTCAAAGGCTTTCCCTTCCCTTGGTTTGTGTTGGATGATTCATGGCTTGGGAAGACTCTTGTGCACAAAACAAATTCAGCATTTCACCACGAATACATACATGGAGAAACCGAGAGTTAACTTGACCACATCTTGGGGCCAAATCATATATATGTAAAATACTAATCAAGATTCCATTCAAAATCGAGCCAAAAAAGTTATTATTAATCGTAATCAATCAGTTCCGTTAAAACTATGGAGTAAAATTCGATACATCATACTATATATTATTACCATTTATCAATACCACATTAATCTTAGCTTCTCTATTGTAAAGGCATTTGATTGATTGTTGGCCTTTTACAGCCTTCAAACTCTCAATGCAACAGGATCCTGCCATGAAATTTTACGCTTGCCCACTCGGGACGGGCCCTCTCCAGCATTTCTACATATCGACAGCTTTTGTTGATCATCATTTACACCTCTAACTAAACCTTTCTTCTCTTCCTCCACTGAAACATTACTCTCCAAATCCTCATCCCCTGTCTGTAAAACATACATAGAGGCAAACAATTAAGACTCGAAATGCTCTGTTTTGGTTCTTGAATATTGGTGAAAAGAAAGTACTACCTACCGAGATTTCATTCAAGTCAAAGATTGGGGCTCTGTTTGGCAAAGAAGCTTCTAACCCAATAGGATTACTGTTATACTCGTTCAAATCAAAACCCGCGATTGAATCCCCACCGTTCATTCTTCCATTCGGGTTCAAATCAATAATTGGGGGCAAAGCTCGTGTCTTGATATGTACTCTTCCTTTTCGGTTTAAATCAGCAACAGGTGTTACTCTGTGTTTGGGGGTCTCTTGATATGCACCACGTGAAGCAATTTGTTTACCGATATTGTTTTTCTTCTTCAGTATTGGCTCTGGAACTAGAGGCAATTTACGGCTTGATTCCTTTCTGCTTATATGCTTTTCTTTCATATTTGTATTTTGCTTAACTGAAATCTTTGCCTGTACAAGATTTTGTTCTTGCGTTGCACTAATAGTCTTTGCTTCCGAGAGGTATTTATATCTTCTTCGAAGAAACCTGTGCATGGTATTATGAGAGCCCAATTAGTCAAACAAACAGTGACTAACAGAGCATGTGATTGCGCAAAAATATGCTTATGATCAATCTACTCTTTATGGAAATACATATTCATGAAAGAACTGTTTTAAAATCACCGGCGGTTGATCATTTGATGCAGTTAAGACACACTTGAAAAGATTCGAATTTCACAGTCATACACGAGTGACCGTCGATAAGATAATGAAATAAGAACTACCAAGTATATAGTACCACCTCACTTTGTTATTAACTTCCCATTAACATATCATCCAAGTGTTGGTAAATTAACATAAACCAATATTTTCTTCATAAATAACATCTTAATAAACTAAACCGTGATCCCAAAAGATTGGAAGTGGAAATTTAATTAAAAGGATCTTCGAAATGTCTAAATAACGTTGAACCACATACCGAACTTCAGCAGCAAGTGTTAATTTCCTCTGTTTTGCAGCCTCTAATTTTCTTCTCATAACATCAGCTTCCTGCAAGAAGGAAGAATCATAACTAGTTATAAATTAATGCAACAGAAAATTCTAAGTACGAAAATTTCAATGGTCGATATACCTTCTTGATGCAACGTATTCAACATAAACTACTGGAGATGAATTGAAATTAATAAGGAAAGAATTACAAGAAACTTAAAGAAAATCAGTCCCTGTAACCATTCAATTTAACTTAAAACAGATCTAACTAAGACTAAATATACAGTCCAGCTAAATTTCACATTCGGGTAAAGCAATTAGTAAACACAAAAATTAAAATTCTTGCCTATAGATCAAGAATACCTGAAAGAACCTAAAAAGGAAATAAGCCCACCAAGATCTAACAAAAAATGGATTATATAAATTCAGGACAATTAAAATCAAAATCTATATCATAAAAACAGAACATAGCAAGAATTTGGTCTAGAAAATCCTAGTGAAGAATCACTAACAGGGAAATCAGCTAAATTGAACAGATCAATTCTATCTTGAAATTCACAAAGAAACACACACCCAAACCCTAAAATCTGAGAACATCACATAATCAAGAAAGCCAATAATGAAATAAATCATCAGATCTCCCAAATAACGAACAAAAAACAAAAACCCACAACCAAAATAAAAAAAGATTACATTTTGCAGGTCCTGATAGTCCTGCATAAGCGTCTGATGCTTCAACCTGGCCTTAGCATCCTCATACATACCAACATCATTAAAAACCCTCGAATCCAAAACCATCCCTTTACCCTTCTTAGACATCAGATCACAGCCCTTTACAAAAAAAGCTCTGTTCTTGAATTAATCTATTTGAATATTAAGGGGCCAGCTGTGAAGAAGATAGGAAAACAGGAACATAGGGGCACAGATAAGCAATAAAGAAAAGAGGGGTTGTAATTTGTGTATAGAGAAAGAAAATAGATAGATAGGTATGACAATAAAGGAGAGAGAAAGGGGGAAGGTTCTTGCTTTCCTCTGTGAAAAAACAACTCTGACCAGGACAAAAAAGCCCACATAATTCGGGCAAATAAAAAAGAAATACACAACATAAACATAGTTGTTTGGAGATACAGTGAATGCTGATGATGAAGATGGGGATTGATTTTTTTGGTGGGTTGCAGAAGGGCATTTGTGGGAACCATAAATTAATAAGAAGGGAAAAAAAGTCTGCCTTTTTGGATTGTGAGTAGGTTTGGTTAATTTTTGATGAGATCTAGACAAACATAGCTTCATTTCCTGTCTCTGTTTTTCTTGCTTTCTTTTCTACATACATAAATTTTTGGTCCAGCTGGGCCATTACAGATGGGATATAGAGAGATATGGGAGGAGAGAGAAAGGTTAATGTAGAGACAGAGAGAATGAAATAGGGCTGAATTTCGATTTTATGTTGAAATTATACACATTTACATGAGTGTATTTTATTCAGAAATTCAGGGTATCAAAATCCAACAGCCACCAAGTATGACCCTGTTTTTAGGCTTTGGTCCTCTGTTTTGATGGTGATTTATTAATTGGAGACAGAGGGGAATGAAATTACAATTATACCCTTGCTGAATCTTGTAGCTCTTGTTTGTTTATTCCTCTCTTGTTTGTGTCTTTTTAATGGACTGAGTCAAGATCCACAAACTTGCCATTTAGCCTGCAATAGTAATAAGCATTTATCATGAAGATCCCACTTTTTTTTTTTGTCTTTTTGCTTTTTCTTTTTTGTTTGGCTTGTTACCTAGGAGGGTAGTTTGGTAATTTTATTAAATGTAGTTATGTATGTATGTGTGTGTATATATATTAGAGTAATGCTATATACCACCGTTTTCGTACGTTTTTCACCTTCCCTTGATTTAGAAAGTGTGAACATATTGAATTTAATCGAATTAATTAAATCCAATGATTATTTACTAATAATAGAATGAGTGAAAAATTGGTGGTATGAAAACGGTGGTATATATCATTACTCTCTATATATTGGATGTGTTTGGAAGCACTTTTCAAATGGGCTTTTGGAGATAAAAGTCCATTTGCAAACATGTTAGTTGTTTGGTGAAAAATTCAAATGGACTTTTAGAATAAGTGACTTTTTTCAAAAGCCCATTTTGAAGAAGTGCATATTAGTGACTTTTGAAAATTTTATTCCAGCACTTATTGAAAAGTTATATAAGAAGTTAGTCCCACCAAACACTTTACATTTTTAAAAGCACTTATTTAAAATGTCCTTTTGAAAAAAGTCCATTTCACAAATGGGCTTATAATTGAAAAGTGAATCCAAACACATCCATTATATCTTTCAGTTTGAATGTGAACACCTTCCATTCATACCTAACTTAGAGAATTTTTACATCATCCACCACCTTAGCCTTAGCCTTAGCCTTAGCCTTAGCCTAGCAACTACTTCATGCCCAAATGAAGGGTAAATTAGAAAAAGGAAAATTCTCAATTCAACTTTTAAATAGGAAAATGTCCCCCCTTCAAGTTTTGGAAGTACCTAATCCATATTTTACTTTGGAACTTTCAATGTAATACCTACTGTTAGAATCATGGTTTCAGTTCAATCGAATTAGTTTTGGATTTGGTTGAATTTTGAGAATTTTGTTTTGATTTTAACTTGATTCCAAGTTACATCCAAGTTGGAATCAATTTGGTTTCAACTTCAAGTTGACCCACTGTAATATTATTATAAGCACAAAGGGGAAAATACAATCAATGAGGTTAGGATAGGTTGAATTGAGTCTGGTTCTTATTTTGGGTTGAACATAGTTTCACCTTGAAACTATAGTAAATCCAACTCTTTTAAAAATAAATTTATTTGAAACCAATCTGAACCACCCATTTACCACATCTACTACAAAATATAAAAACTATCAAAAAGCCCCCAACAAACGGAAATTCTAGCAAACTACTATCAGATATCTCAGTTATGTTGCACGGACACAGGAAATATCAATGATTAGAAATAAGGACATTAACATGGGATGAACACGAGTGTCCATGTTATAAATATATGTTAGAAACTTATGAATAGTTTGAGTATTAACTTAGACAAAACTTACTAATTTGAAAAGAAGACTCAAAATTAACAATAAAATAAACATGGGTCAAATTCAAAACAAGAAAATACATTCAAAACAAGAAAATACATAATAGTTGTTCGAATCCTAAAAATAAGTAACACTAAATTTTTCTTCAAAAAAAAGGCAAAAGACAATACAAAGTTCTTTAAAAACCACTGGAGTAAGCAAATCACAGCATTTGAACATTGCAAATTAAGAAATAAAAATAATATACTAGCATCATCGTGTTCTAAAGGATATTCGACATTGTTTTCATATTTTTTATCTTTAATAATGTTGAACATTTTTGTGTCGTGTCAAACACGCGTTTATGGCGTATCCCCACAAAACACAGACACAAAGTGTGTTAGGCAGGCATTATGCATAATGATTTTTTGAAACGTTCATACATTATAAATTCTAATAAATTTATGTTCATTAAATTAAAATAATTGGGATGAGCGATAAAAATAATTAACCAATAAAATAACATGAAATGTTTCTCACATTTCTCACATCTAACTACTATTTCAACGATCTGAAACCATAAACACCCATTTTAAATTATAGAGTTCATCAGGCCAAAGTTTATTTATGTTTTGTAATTTCGTTTTCAAGATTTTACATCATAAAAACATGAACTATTTATTTAACTTCATTGTTTGGTTTTCAATCAATATATTCATTATTTCACACAATTATCAATCAATAATCAATTATTACACTAATATTTTCTCTTTCTTTTGCCTATTTTGTCTAACCGGAAACTGCGAGAATTTCACCGGAAGCTTTGAAATTCTGTCCAACTCTTGTTCTTTTGGCAGTGCTAAAATGTTGGTGATTGAAGAGAAAATGGAGCAAAAAAAGAACTATTTTTTTGGCAGTGCCAATGTGTTAATTAGTTAGACTTGTTAATTTGTCAGTGTCTCTTCTTCTCAACAAAATGCAGACTTATATAACAAGAATATGATGATCATGTACCAATGATAGTGTTGTATATTCAAGTCTTTACCCTTTGCTACATTTATCACATACATGATGCATCCATGTGAAAGAAATTCACAAAGTTCCATTCTCTACTAAGTTACACAAATCACATAATACTTTCATATAATTAATTATTCATGTTACATGCATAAATGTGTGATAAGTGTATACACTGGCGGTTAAGATGTGGATCCATATTATGCTCTTTTTTTTTCATATACTAACCTTCCATATAAACACTTATCACACATTTGTGCATGTAACATAAAGTGTTACAGAAGATTCGATCATTCAATTACTACTTTATTATATTATAATATATCCCACATCTTAATACCCCTTACTTGGCAGTACCTAAATGGATAAGAAGAAATTTTCCGTAATTACTAACACACCCTTGGAGCAATCATCTATATCAATTAAAGCATATAAACTTTGTTAAGAGGGAGATGGGGCATTTATTTGTAAAATCCCTTTACTAATATTTTTAAATTGTGCCTCCTCACTGATAACTAAAAGTCATTATAAAATATAACAAAATCAGTTGTTACTCTGTCAGGGTCGGGCAAAATTGATATTTATGCTAAATACCCGTGGGCTAGCAAACATATGTTTAACCAATGAACCGATTTTGTGCATTATAAATCCTGATAATTTATGAGAAGCAAATTATTTTCTGTAACAATAATTTAGTTTATTTGCAAAAAAAAAAACACCACATAATTGCTTTGAAGCATACCTCGTCAACTTATAGATTATAGCTTATAATTGCTTAAATTTAAAGAATTAGAAGCTAAAGTTGTATTTGCAAATACTTCAAAGGTTTGTTTGGATTGAGTGATTTGGACTTGAAGAGGGGATTTGGAGAAAAGATTTGATATGACAACTAAAATGGAGTCATTTGAAATCCACCGTAACATGAATTCATCCAAACGAACTTAAATGGATTTATCGATAAATTTGAAATCCATAAATTTCAAATACTTCAATCCAAACACACCCCAAAATCACTTATGTTAAATTACTTAACAATCACTTAAAACTAGTGTTGTGTAAACACTTAAATCTAGTGTTATACAATCATCCATCAAGAGAGTAAATCGAAATGGTCACTGCTCAATAAAACAAACTGGTTGCAAAAGTCTAACAGAGACCAAACTTGAAACAACTTAAAAGGTCAGCCTATCTTACTTAAGGAGAGTCTTGACAATGGACTTAACATTGAGCTTCTTCAAGTCAGTATACGACTGCCCACATCCAACAAACATAACTGGTGATCCAGAGATATAAACCATTGACAATGCAGCTCCAACCTGACACGTTTAACACCATCATAATAAATGTGTTCAATCATTAACTAAACTAGTTGAGCTTAACAACGGGATAAAATGGTGCTCCAATTTTTATAGGTCTTGATTAGGGGTGGCAAATGATTCCGGAACCACGGTTCCGACCCAATTAAATTAGTTTGAGTTTGGTTGGTTCCTAAGAAAATTTTATTTGGTTCTTAGTTGGTTCCAAGTTTGGTCCAACTAATTTTAACTTAGGCCCAAATCGCTTGCCATTACTCTAAATTATAAAGAACAAAAAATGTAAGGTATTGAGTCGAGTTGGGCTTGGTTCCCTTTCATGTTGAAATTGGTTCCCTTTTGGGTTGAGTTGGTTCCTTCTTAAAATCATTTAAGAACCCAACTCATTTAAGAACGAAACTGTTTAGAACCGACCCAAAACCAACCCAACCCGCCCATTTGCCACCCCTAGTCTTGATAAATCAGGGACCGAGTTTTCAGTGTGAGTCAAAAAGTTAGAAGTTTTGCATATTATTAGACTATTAACTTTAGAAGTATGGTTGAGAATTTGTTGCATCACCTTATTACTTTTAAGTGAAAGGGCATTCGGAAAAAAGATCCAATTTTGAAACTGGATTCTTATTCTAACAAAACCCAAAAGAAGAGTTTTGAAAGAATAAAAATTAGTCAAGCAACATAGATGGTGGTCTTTGAAGAAAACAAATCTATTCTGGATTGGAAGATAGATTCTTATTTTTGCACGGCCTAGAAGAATATGAGAAAAACATATGAAATCCGAGATAAAAAATTCGGAAAAACAAAGTAGTAGTGCTGCATCATTACTTTTAAGTAAGAGGGTATTTTTCGAAAAAGAGAATCCTGGTTCAGGATATAGATTCCTGTTTTGGCACGAGAGGAATGAAAACTATGATCAATATATATGGAACCAAAAAGCCACATTTTGAAAACAAATTAGTGGAATAACATCAATGGTGGTTTTTGAGAAATACAAAAGGAAGCTATTCCCAAATAATAGATGAAATTTCATACCACTTGGAAGAAAATATGAGCAACCCGAATAGATAGATTGAGCCTTCTCCATTATACCTCCAACTAGGAGGAAAATAAATTTTGAAAAGAAAAAAACTAGTGGTGCCACATTCTTACTTTTAACTAGGGGTGGCAAAATGGATCCGGAACCACGGTTCCAACCCAATTGGGTCGAATTGATTCCTAAGAAAAATTTATTTGGTTCTTAATTGGTTCCAACTTGGTTCCAAGTTGGGTCCAACTAAATTTCAAGTTAGGCCCAAATCGTTTGCCAATAATCTAAATTATAATGAACAAAATGTAAGGTATTGAGTCAGGTTGGGCTTGGTTCCTTTTTGGATTGATTTTGGTTCCATTTTGGGTTGAATTTGGTTCCACCTTAAAACCATTTAAGAACCAAACTCATTTAACAACCAACCCATTGGAACCAACCCAACCCGCCCAATTGTCACCCCTACTTTTAACTAAAGCCTGATTCGAGAAGTAGGTTCTTATTGACACGGCCCAAAAGAAAATAAGAGCTACAGATACAGAACCCAGTGCCACATAGTATTCGGTGTTTACCTTATCATCGATTGTATCAAACTTCGTCAGGAGGATTCCGTCAATCAACCTAGGACTGGGGGAGGGCGATAAGTCACCTAATTTCTGCAATAAATTTGAGAAAATCCATCAATAAAGAATTGGTACAGAAAGTACTATACATAACGTGACAGCAGAAATGAAATAATCAATCAACCTGATTAAACTTCGACAATTGATCTACAGCATCGTTCCCCACAAGTGCCTCGCCAACAAACAAAACAAGATCTGGATTGTTAACATAGATAAGCTTTGACAGAGCACGCATCAATGGTTCATTATCCTGTATAATATCAGCAAAGTTAAAAACACTGCTTAAGAAACATTGATGCCACAAGAGGGAAGACTAGAATCCAAGAAGTTTTGAGAAAAAATGTAAACCCTATGTATTAATGCTACGTTTGGCTCAAGGATTTTAATCTAGACACGAAAATACTAGTGAAAAGCAAACTAAATAAATAAAATAAATAGAAAAAGAAATTATGAAGCTTGTTTGGTGATGGTTCTGCTGGAGCTCGAAATAGGAGCAAATAATCCTTTCCTCGTAATAATATAATTTCCTTCACCTCTGGGGAAAGGATTCTAATATTGCATCTGCTTAAATTAGTTCATACACAACATTTCACATTTTTACTGCAAAGGAAACCAACAATGACATCAACATGCCCAGTGGAAAGCGAAAAAAATTCCAATTACCTGCATTCTTCCAGCTGTATCAACCAGAACAACATCAGAACCATTTCGACTAGCCTCCTGAATTGCTTCTTTTGCGACAATTGCTGGATCTTTCTCGTAGCCCTTCTCAAATATTGGGATCTAAGTATAATTTAGCCTTTATGTTAGTTCTACTACAGGAAATCAGAAATGATCTATCAAAGTAACTGTAATTGTGTAGGAATGTTAGCCCAAACCAATATAGCCAAATTGAACTCCATTACACCACAAGTATGCGAGTTAGCAAACTCACTTTCTAATATTTATAACCTACTTATCTACAAAAATCACTTTTTCATTTCAATTATTAAAAAATGTCGAATTATTTAAATTGTGTATCTAATTATAACGGGATATTACATGCACTCACTTATTGTGTAATTACCAGCAATCCCCTAAGATTTTGCAAATTACCAACACCCCCCATCACACCATCTCCAACGTGTTGCACTAAAATGGCGTAACTTCTGCACCGTTTTAGTGTAGCTACAGTAATAACACTCCAATATATTGTACTGAATCTTACACTAAAAATATATTCTCTAGAATATTCCTTTTTACACCTCATTCATACTATTTCTCATATTAACATCCAACTTTTAAGTATTTTGTTATGTATTCATCCAAGTAGATATATTGTGTTGTTTCATTATATTACACAATAATATTTTCGTCAATTAACTATAATATATAATACATATTTAAATAAAATTTATTCTGAAATTCGTAAAAGAAAGTAAAATTATACAATATATAAAAATCAGGTTTACATTTTAGAAATACATAAATCAGATTTTTACTTAGTCCTTTGTAATATTGTGTTATTTTTGCATTTTATGTAATAGTAATCTGTGTTGAAATGAATATTTAAATGTTTTAAATTTATATCATATCTGTATTTTGTATTAGATTAAAAAAATTCTATTTATTCATATCTAAATTAAAATCATATAAGATAAAATTTATAAAGTAATAAACATGACTTTATTGTAAAATGTTCAAACCTTAGGGACCTAATCATAAGTTTTAGTAAAAATATATAATAAAAAAATTAAAATTTAAAAAAAGGAAAAAGGGGGTCCACCACGGCATTTTGCCATGGTTTTTAGAGTCCCATTGGTTGGAGATGCTCTCAAGGATGACATTATAATCCATTTATACTGACATTTTGCTGATAGGATAAATTTGTAAAATGGCAGGAGTTGAAATTCTAATCTGTATTTACGGTGAAGGAAGTTATGGTAATTCCTCATACTTGGGTGTTTTCATAATTAGGGACTCACACAGAGGTAACTATGTATTCACACAATAAATAACATTTTTTGGTACCAAGGCACAGAATAAAATCTAGCATCTAAATACATTACAAATCCCGCATTATAATATACCTGGAGTCTGCGTGCATGAGTACGCAGCTGCTCAACAGCACCTGACCTGAATGTGTCACAAGCAGCCATCATGACATTGACATTATGCTGTAAAAGCCAGTACGCAACCTGCAATTTGGTGGTAAAATCATTATAAAAGTTTGCAGTTATAGCAAGCTTCAATTTTATATGCATGCCAATCAAAGCCTAACCTTTGCAAGGTTGGTGGATTTCCCGACACCATTAACTCCCACAAAAACCACAACATATGGTTTTCCTTGCTCCTTGGAAGCATGAACATCCCTCAAAATGTCAATGGAGCGTCTAGGAGTTAATATACGGACAAGGGCATCTTCCATAGCAGCCTGATAAAATCAATTTGAATGATTAAATAACTATTAAATCATAGACAATTTGTTCTCCCATGAAGGAGGTATATTTCTTTCTGTACGCCTTTGCCGTTTCCCTAAATTTTCAGTTAGATGGAAGGATTCACAACTAAGGATTTCAAATTCATAACAAGAATTCCAATTAGCTAATTTCATATTAGAAACGATTGCGAATCCTTTAGTTCCCATTATCAGCAACTTGTCAATCATTACAGTGGATTTCAAATCCAACCAATATCGAAGACAATTAAAATCCCTCTCACAAATTAAATCCTTCATCCAAATGCGAACTAGAAAGTAAGCCATGGTCGAGTACCTGAACTGTTGAAGAAATTCTTGTAAATGAGGCCAGCTTTTTGCCCTCAAGACTTGCAGCTACCGATTCACACAGTTTTTCAGCTATTTCCTCTGCCTGTTAGAGAAATTGTTTCAAATTAAAAAGTATAAAAATTAACAAACATATTTGAATCCAGCATAGATACAAACACGGCTAATTGTTATGGGATAACGAAAAATAACTAGCAGACCATTAATGAAACTATATTTAAAAGCTAAGGCCCAGAAAATATTAGATAAGACATAAAAAAGCATACCACATTCTTGGTCATAAGCCTGTCTTTGAGAGCTTTGAGAGCTGGTTCCAAATCAGACTTCTCCAGATTTGCTTTCCCAGCAATACTGAAACAGAGAAATTATAGGTCAGTGTTGATATATTTTTACACCATTATATTAAATATTGAAATGGTAACTTAAGTTCAACAGTAACAATTTACAAAGATGTTTGTATTATATCATTATATCTATCAAAATATAAAATGATGACCCTAGAATTTTTCCGGTCACAAAGCGAGTTCTAGTACTTCAACACAAAATAAACTGTAGCTTCACAGCTCCACAAACAATTATGAGATTTGGGAGAAAGAATCTCACTTGATTTGTAAATAAGGTCAATAAAGGGAAAAAAATATAAGATTTGTTAATTTGCATTGAATGTATTACAGAAACATTCCATTTGCTTCAATTTATAAAAAGGAGCGTGAAAATGTTAATGTAAAACACATTATCAGGCACAAGTTGCATGAATAACACCCCCCCCCCAGTCTCATTACCTCCAAATCCAGTTTGACTTCATAAGGAGTCTATATTATAGTCAAACATGTGAAAATGTTGAGTACTTTTATAAATTGCCTTTAAAGTAGTAGGGTCTACATCATTCCTCCAAGTGCGAAAACATTTCTTTAAATATTGAAAAAGTTCTTATTTGAGAAAATGGCTTTCAATTTTGGGACATCCGAGAAAGGAAAATAGGACTAAAAAAAATTGGGACAAAGGAGTAAGTAAAACTTAAACAGAAAATAAAAATGTAAACTCTTAATTTAGGGGAAACATAGAGAATATACCTCTGGAACATGGATGAGAACCAGCCTTTCTTCTTTGCATCAACCTTATTGTCCTTCCCAGTGATCTCCTCATCCTCCTCGCTTTCACTATCACTACTAAAAATCTCCTCTTTGTCCATCATACTCTCACCTTCATCTGCCACTACAACCGGAATTTTCTCGTTCTCACTCAATGGATCAGTAAAGTCCAACTTTGCTTCTTTAGGTGCATCATCCCAAACTCTATTCTTTTTAGTCACCTTCTTCTTCGGTTCCTCTTTGGAAACCTTATTAACAACAGTTTCGGTTTTCTTTCCACCTTTTACCCTAAGCTTCTGTAGCTTATTTACATCAAAAGCTCCATTATTAGAAGACCCATTCTCTTTACCATTACCGTTAACAATTTTGGTCACTTCCCCTTTTGCAATATTATTTTTATTTTTTTTAACATTTCCATTTTCTAACAGTCGATTTTTAGATTCATCATCATTTCCAGATTCGTCCCCACTCTTTTTTTTATTGCCTTCATTCGCAATGCCATTTTGCATGTTTCCTTGCTTCCTATTGAGGCTGCTATTGTTCACAGGCTTGCCCACCTGCTTTGATTTCTTCATTTCCTCAGCACGAGCCTCAGCTTCCTTCTTAAGCTGCTGAAATATGGCATCAAAATCATTGTACGAAGTTCTCTTTGGATCGTAAATAACCGAAAACTCTTGCTTAACCATAGAAAGCAAATCATCAACGTATAGGAGATGCAGAATACGTTGATACACAGCAACAAATACAAGGCCAAGTTCATTGTGAAATGTCCACTTAAGGGTGTACGACGCACCCGGGGCATCGTAATTATACGATGCTGCGCCTGATCGCTCTTCCAAAAGGCATGATCTAATCAGAGTGTCAATTGGTGAGCCTCTAAGAGCATTTCCAAGCTCTTTGCAAGTCCAGAGGATTAGACCTCCTCTTGTGAATATGAGTAATTGCTCTAACATCTCTGGAACTCAAAAATTATATCCTGCAAAAATATTACAAAAAATGGATACCATGTCAGAGATTTTCAGATAACTATATCTGTTTGAGCATTCTCATAAATATAATATGTAAAATACCAATTAGCAATTTAATTCTATCCAAATAAATGTTGCAACACGAAAATATCAATTAGTTATAAAGCAATCTGAAAAAATCTAACATTCAACATTCCCACCACACATAAATATAATATGTAAAATACCAATTAGCAATTTAATTCTATCCAAATAAATGTTGCAACACGAAAATATCAATTAGTTATAAAGCAATCTGAAAAAATCTAACATTCAACATTCCCAACACACATTGCAGACTTTCAAAACAAAACACAACGAAATTTATTGTGGGTTAAATAGGAATCTCTTCATATTTGATCTCAATTTCACAAATACCATAACAATCAAAAAATGATAGAGGACTCACACAATTGGACAAGTATTGCTACCCTATTCAATTGCAACCAAAGCAACAAAAATAAGTGCTCAGGCTGTATTTACTTTTAAAAGTGCATGCCATTATTGAAGAGTCGGTTATATGTTTCTAAACACGAGTACCTTTTTTTTGTGGAGAAAATCGAACTCTGAAAACAAAACAATGAGACGCGTGTCATATTCTTAGCCATTTGGCATCTCAACATAGTGAAACATCGAATAAACCACACCGAACATGCATAAAATAAGAGCACCGTAATCTAACACGTCCATCAGTCCTAAACCCGATCAAATCCCAACTTAAATTCCAAACCTCTATATCCAATATTAATCCATCAAAAAAACACAAATTTCAGCGAAAACCTAAAATAAACAAAATCGAACACAAGCACAACCACATAGCTCAAGGTAATCCAGAACAGGAACAACACAAAATACTGTTTTCTCTACAGCACCGAAATCGATTCAATTAGTCAATTTTTTTTTCAGAAAATTACACAAGATCTCAATAGAAATACTCAAATCGGAGTTCCAATTCAAGATCAAATGAAAATCAGAGGCGAATCACATCAATCTCAAGCAAAGACATCAGGAAAAATCAAATCAAATACATAATTAAGCAAAAATAACAAAAACAATTACATTAATCAAAAACTGAAATCACAAAATCCGAAGAGATCGAGAATAAATACTAAACGAATCAAATGAACAAAGATGAATCAGAATTAAGCACTTTTCGTGTTAGAGATATATAGATCACCTGAATTTTCCCCTTTTTCCGAGTGAATTTTACGAACGAAAATGAAAAGGTGAAAAATAAAAGTGAATAATAGAGATAGAGCTTGCGTTGCATATATATATAGAGAGAGAGATGGGGGGTTTTGACTTTAGATTCGTTGGATGGTCGGCCAACACTGGTGTGCGGTCTTAGCGTATCTCAAATTCTCAATCCAATTCCTTACACTAATCTAAAATCTAGACTTGTTTGTTTCGGGGGCTTTTTTTATATAACTCTCGAGGTATGTAGCTTTGACAAACAACCCCGAGGTTTGAAATTTTGGTAAATAACCATTTTTGTTTAGTTGACCGTTAGTCAACAGTTAAGGTTATGGGCAAAATTGTAATATAATAATTCCAAACAATTATATTAATTTTCAATGTATTTATTTGGAATTAATAAAATTAATATGTTTGTTTGGAATTATTAAATTACAATTTTGCAAATAAATAAAATTAATAAAATTAATATATTTGTTTGAAATTATTAAATTACAATTTTGCAAATAAATAAAATTAATAAAATTAATATGTATTTATTTTCAATGTAATTCCAAATAAATACACTGAAAATTAATATATTTGTTTGGAATTATTAGATTACAATTTTGCCCATGACCTTAACTGTTGACTAACGGTCAACTAAACAGAAATGGTTTTTACCAAAATTTCAAATCTCGAGGGTTGTTTGCCAAAGTTACATACCTAAAAAGCCCTTTGTTATATCTAAAAAGCCCTTTGTTTCGGAATAGAGTTTTTTATTCTGTTTTATTTTGTATTTCATTTATTTAAATATCTGATATTTATAATTTATACATATAATTATTAAAATAATTTTAATATGTGTAAATATTTTGATATGTATCAAATATTAAAATATTTAGATTTAACCGTTATATTTTGGATAGTGATACCAAATGTGATACATTTTGAAGTTTATGAAATTAGATATAAAAAAATAATAATAAATGAGTCCAAAATTGTACATTGGGTACATAATGAATTGTACATAGAGTAAATAATATGACGAAAAGTACATTTTTTCCAATATCCTCTTCTTCAAATCTCGGGTGTTAAAGTACTTTCATAAAATACGAAAATGTTATCCAAATAATATTCACAAGACAATATAGACAAACATTATTTAGCACTAAAAAAAAGATATAATATTTTATATATGATAATAATAACTGGATATCCCATGCTTCTGAAATTGTTATCTTAAGAGCATTGTGTCTAGAAGTAACCAAAAAATAATTGAGTGATAACTGATAAACAACAACATTTAGCACTCAAAAAGGGAAAATATTTTATATATGATAATAATGACTCTTGATATTCCATGCTTCTGAAATTGTTATTGTAACATCCCATTTTGAAAATCAGGCATAACATATTTTTGCATATAAATACTATTTTTATTTATTAGTTTATTATTGCTAATTTATTTAATGTTTAACTGAGCTTTATGTTTAAACGATTATAACGAGCTAATGTTTTCTTAAGTTGATTAGTCTTGCAGGATAGCTACCCGAAAAACCGAGTTCGATCGTGATGCACTCGACACGAAATATTTTTATAAACGAACGAAAAATAGATAAGTGAATATGAAATAATTTCAATAATTAATACATTGAATTTACATCGAAGTCGTGACGGAATGAATATGACGTCACATTTTAAATAGTCAAGTTGATTAGTTATGCATCTAGTTAGTCTAATTTTGATTGAGCATCAATAATATTAGTATAGCATTGTATTGTTATTTCCTTAAGTTAACACTAAGTTTTAATAAAGTTTTGTGGTCAAAATTATATTACCTAAAAAAAACTTATGGGAGCAAATTTTAAAATATGAAAGATTAGAAGGATTATGGGTCAATTTCACCTAAAATTAACATGTTCTTCCACTAAGCAACATTAGACTAACGACACCTCACTCTTGCTCCATATTTTTTCACTTAGCAACATTAGATTAAAGACACCTCAACCTTGCATGCAAAGAAGTGGTACAAAATATTTTGTGCACAAACCATTCTTCCATTTTCAAATTGTTAGGCGGTACGCGCTGCGGAAGCGTTGGATTATGACGTTATTTGAATTGAGACAATAATAAAATATAGAAAATAAGGGACACGAAATTTAACGTGGTTCACCCAATTTAGGCTACGTCCACGGGACAAGGCTATGATAATATCAATCTGAAAAGAATTACAAACGTCTTCACTAATCACAAGAGCGGAATAATTTTATCCGTCTCGAACTAGGAAAACACTCTCACACTCTCTTTTATAACAAACAAAAGAAGAAGAGAATTGTATAGGGAGAAAGATGAAAATGTTTCGGGATGGTTTTTGACAATGGACGAAGCTCTGTTTATAGGAGAGCTTCGCCCGCCATTTTAGAAATTTTCGTCCACGCTTATGTCATGCATGACATCATCAAATCTTCAACCTTCAAACTTGGAAAGCTTCAAACTTGGAAAGCTTCTCAAATGGCTGCTCAATTTTGTTGAATTTTGACATTCTCCCACTTGAAGACTAATGACAAATTAGTTCTTCACACATCCTTTCGCCTTGTCCGTCCGTGTTGCCTATATTTCTGTAAGGCCAATCGAGGATCTACTCCAAACAAACTTGTCGGTACTGATTGGCTTTGTCAATACATCTGCTAGGTTTTCCCGAGTGTGAATCTTTTGCATATCAACACTCCCATTCTCCACCGCTTCACGAACAAAGTGATAGTGAACACCAATGTGTTTCGTCCTGGAATGAAAGACCGGATTCCTTGCAATGTGCAAGGCACTCTGACTGTCACAAAACAAAGTAACGCTTTCTTGTTTGTGCCCGAGCTCCTCAACCAACCTTTGTATCCAAATTGCTTCTTTACAGGCAAATGTAGCTGCCATGTATTCTGCTTCTGTAGTAGACAGAGCTACAACACTCTGTAACTTTGAAGCCCAGCTTATAGCTCCGCCTGCAAGAGTAAACACATATCCTGTGGTGGATCTCCTTTTATCAAGGTCACCTGCATAATCCGAATCCACATAGCCTTTAACAGTAAAATTTGATCCTCTGAAACATAATGCAACATCTGAAGAACCTCTGATATATCTCAGAATCCTCTTTATTGCTCCCCAATGCTCTTTTCCAGGATTCGCCATGAACCGACTAACTGCTCCCACTGCTTGTGCAATGTCTGGTCTAGTGCATATCATAGCGAACATCAAACTTCCCACTGCTGATGCATACGGTACACGAGACATCTCCATCCTCTCTGCTTCACTGCTAGGACACATACTAGAGGATAACTTGAAGTTAACAGGGAGAGGGGTTGAGATTGGCTTACTATCTTGCATGTTGAAGCGGCGCAAGATCTTTCTCAGATAATTCTTCTGTGACAGCCAAATCGCCCTGCTACTTCTGTCTCTGTGAATTTGAATCCCTAGAATCTTGTTTGCTGGTCCCAAGTCCTTCATTTCAAACTCCCTAGCCAACTGTGCCTTTAACTCTTGGATCCGACCAATGTTGGGCCCTACGACCAACATGTCGTCCACATACAATAACAAAATAACAAACGAGTTATCCGTACCAAACCTTTTGCAATACGTGCAATAGTCTGCGTTAAGTCTATTGTATCCAAGGCTTATAATGAAGGAATCAAATCTCTTATACCAACACCTCGGCGCCTGTTTGAGACCGTATAGAGATTTGTTTAACCTGCAAACCAAGTTCTCTTTGCCTACATCGGCAAAACCTTCTGGTTGGAGCATATAGATTTCTTCTTCAAGATTTCCATGAAGAAATGCAGTTTTCACATCCAACTGCTCCAGGTGTAAGTCGAATGCAGCACACATTGCCAGGACCACCCTGACTGTTGTAAGTCGAACCACCGGGGAAAATATCTCATTGAAGTCAATACCCTCTTTCTGAGCATATCCTTTTACCACCAATCTAGCACGATACCGTTCCACTTGGTCATTGCCATCACGCTTGATCTTATAGACCCATTTATTTCCAATGGCTTTCCTTCCTCGTGGTAACTGAACAAGCTCCCATGTTCGGTTTTTATGTAAGGCTTCAATCTCTTCTTGCATTGCTGTCCTCCATAGAGCCGCGTCTTGGCTTCTGGAAGCCTCTTGGAAAGTTGTTGGCTCTCCATCCTCCGTTAAAAGACAGTATGCTACATTGCTCTCAGTAATGTATTCTGAGAGCCAGCCCGGTACTCGTCTTTCTCGAGTTGAGCGTCGGACTTCCGTAGCCTCACCTCCGACTGGGTCTTCTTCGTGCTCTGATTCTGCTTCCGAAGAATCTGTATCATGATCTTCTGGATTATTTTCCACCATTATCGTTGTAGTCTCTGAACTTCCTTTCCCAGTGCTATCATTCCTTACCAATTGCAGCTTATCTTCTGCAAATATAACATCTCTGCTGATGACAACCTTGTGGTTTGTGGGATCCCACAAGCGATACCCCTTTACACCATCAGCATAACCCAAGAATACACATTCTCTGGATTTTTGATCCAACTTTGTGACTTCTTGTGAATTGTACATCACGTACACAGGACTTCCAAATGTATGTAACCGAGAATAATCAGCTGGCTTCCCCGTCCACATCTCCATCGGCGTCCTCAGATCAATCGACGTTGATGGGGATCGATTGATCACATAACAGGCAGTTCTGACCGCTTCCGCCCAAAATGGTTTATCTAGGCCCGCAGTCTTTAGCATCGCTCTCGTTCGTTCCAACAGCGTTCTATTCATCCGCTCTGCCACTCCATTCTGTTGTGGAGTGTATGCCGTGGTTAACTGTCGTTTGATACCTTCTTGTTGACAGAACTTTTCAAACTCATGGCCGGTATATTCTCCTCCATTATCCGTCCTTAGGCACTTGATCTTTTTCCCAGATTCAAGTTCCACCCGCGCTTTGAAAACTTTGAAGAACTCAAACACGTCTGCTTTCTTCTTGATTGGATACACCCAACATCTCATCGAGAAATCGTCAATGAAAGAGACAAAATACTTTGCTCCTCCAACAGACAAAACTGGTGATTGCCAAACATCTGAATGAATCAGATCCAAGATGCAACTGCTCCTATTGATAGATCGTCCAAACGAAACCCTATGCTGCTTACTTGTAACACAATGCTCACAAAGTGGTAGAATTACCTTTGTAAGTCCTGGGAGTAACTTTTGATCAGAGAGAACCTTGAGACCTTTCTCTGACATATGGCCTAGTTTCTTGTGCCACAACATTGTCATCTCTTCTGTCGAACTGGTCGATCCAATCGACGCATTAGCTCCCTGCTCCGTGTCACCTTTAAGCATGTATAAATTCGATGCGATCTTTTCTGCCTTCAAAACAACAAGCGCCCCTTTGATAATCTTCATGACTCCATTTTCAATATGAGTCACACACCCAAGATCATCAAGTTGTCCAACCGACAACAAGTTCTTTTTTAATCCCTCTACATGCCGAACTCCTTGAATAGTGCGAACTGTACCATCGAACATCTTTATTTTGATAGTACCTATGCCAGCGATCTCCAAGGCATGATTGTTTCCCATGTACACCTGTCCCCCACGAACCGGTTCATAATTTTGAAACCATTCTCTACGGGACGTCATGTGCCATGTTGCACCGGAATCGATCAGCCACACGTCATCAAACTTTTCTCTGCCATCTGCAGATATTGATGCCTCGCTACATAGAATATCGCCATCACTCAAATTTTCTGCTACACTAGCCTGAGCATTAG
This sequence comes from Verbascum thapsus, assembly GCA_963669365.1. Lineage (NCBI taxonomy): Eukaryota > Viridiplantae > Streptophyta > Magnoliopsida > Lamiales > Scrophulariaceae > Verbascum > Verbascum thapsus. Next base: position 8,559,807 of record OY770114.1, read on the forward strand.
ATGACTCAGGTCTCTTTCCTTTCAAAATTTCATTCTTCTTGGGATTTGGACACTCACTTTTGTAGTGCCCCTTTACACCACAACTGTAACATTTAATGTGCTTCTTACTCCGTGTCTGGGACTTACCACGACTATGGCTCCCACTCGACCCACGATCCATAGATCTTCCTCTTGCCATCGACAAAGCTTCTGCCTGCTGGGAATTCACCAATCTGTCTTCCTTGTTCTTGCGCCTATTTTCCTCTTCCAGAATCGCGGCCGCAAGATCATCGAAGACTGGACAAATCCATGGTAGAATTTCCTGCCAGGTTGATGATAAGTTGATCATATGAATCAGGTAAGCTTTGGAGTAAAAGCTCTCCACGTTCACTTGCATCTATTTTATGACCCATTGAAGTGAGTTGTGAAAATAGTGTATTTAGAACGTTGATGTGTTCGGTCACCGACGTGGTTTCCGCCATCCGTAAAGTGTAAAGTCTCCGCTTCAAGAATATTTTTGTGTGTAGCGATTTGGCTTCGTAGAGTTTCGTCAGCGTATCCCAAATTTCTTTGGCTGACTTCTTTTCCGCAATGCTGGACAGAACTCCATCTGCCAACGCCAAATGTAAATTGGCCACAGCATTACCATCAATCTCCTCCCATTTCTTATTATCAGTGATATCCGCCGGCCTGTCTTCAATTGCCATAAGACAATTATCCTTTCGTAATACTGCCTTTATTTTCATCTTCCACAATGAAAAATTATTTCCATTGAATTTCTCAATATCAAATTTTGCCGCCATTTTTAAAACAACCGTTTCACCTCGAACCGTAATATACAAAATATAGTACCGTATAAATAATACTTTCCCCAAGTAAGCTCACTGGACAGAACTTCCCGATAGTATTTAATTTATACTACTAAAATTATGTATACACCAACGGAAACTTTCTTGTGAACGGTACTCCAACCTAGTGGCTCTGATACCACTGTTAGGCGGTACGCGCTGCGGAAGCGTTGGATTATGACGTTATTTGAATTGAGACAATAATAAAATATAGAAAATAAGGGACACGAAATTTAACGTGGTTCACCCAATTTAGGCTACGTCCACGGGACAAGGCTATGATAATATCAATCTGAAAGGAATTACAAACGTCTTCACTAATCACAAGAGCGGAATAATTTTATCCGTCTCGAACTAGGAAAACACTCTCACACTCTCTTTTATAACAAACAAAAGAAGAAGAGAATTGTATAGGGAGAAAGATGAAAATGTTTCGGGATGGTTTTTGACAATGGACGAAGCTCTATTTATAGGAGAGCTTCGCCCGCCATTTTAGAAATTTTTGTCCACGCTTATGTCATGCATGACATCATCAAATCTTCAACCTTCAAACTTGGAAAGCTTCAAACTTGGAAAGCTTCTCAAATGGCTGCTCAATTTTGTTGAATTTTGACACAAATCATATGCAAGACTCCTTTTCTCTCAAAGATATCAAGTGAATAAGCATTTTATTTCTATATTGATCAACAACTAGAAGTAATTTATGAATTTCTATTTCTACTTTACTTTGTTCAACATAATAGGTCTTAATATATATATATATACATACATATATATCATTTAAGTGTTGATTATGAAATTCTATGTTTGCTTATCATGTCTAAACTTGTTGCATGTGTGTAATATGATGTTGAGGTGGTTTTATTGAGGATGCTTGGTTAAAAATTTGGAAGTACATTTTTATTTTTAGGAAATATGTGAAGTTGAGCAGTTTGTGAAAAATCCTGAAATTTTAGTCCATTTTGTCGATTTTATAAATTTTTGTACTAGGAATTTTAGAAAACTGTTTTAGTATGTTGTTCTATATGATGTTAGGAGTCTATGGTTAAAATTTGGTGATTTTTGGAGTTATGTATGAATTATGACGAATTTTCAAAAATAGTTCGGTTTGAATTACAGTTTTTTTGTGGTAACTTTTAGGTGTTGTTTAAGTAATCAAATGGGAGAATTTCTTCATGTAAATTTTTCTGAAACCTAAATATCATGCCTAAGTGATATGTAGAAAATTTTGAAAGGTTTTGAGTTGTGTGAGATTTTCTAAAAAAAATTGTTTAGCATAGACTGCCAAGTGAAATACTGAAATTTTAAGGTTGTACGCTTTTTCATTTATTTGAAATAGTTTGAGATATTTTCTTGTTCTAAAATTTTTACTACATGTTCATGTGTGTGTTGTTAAGAGTTTTATAAAATTTGAGAATTTTCTGAGTAATAGAATAATTTAGAAAATTTCTTTAATTCGGATTGGCTGTCCTAAAATTATTCATGATAAATTATATGTTTTGTAAGTAAATCCCAAAATCAGAATTTTAATTGGTTTTAAAAATTTATGGAATGTTTTACAAAGTTTATGTCTATGTTCTATAGGTTTTAAGTTAAAGATGTTATAGTTATAAGTATATATATATATATATATATATATTAAATGTTAATTTGTTATTGTTTAACCACTTGAGTTTAATGGATAATAATAAATTACCTATATTTAAATATATGTATATACATGTTTTAAATCCATATGTTTTAAAATCTAAATGTTGATGAACGGTTGAGTGCAGTACGAGACGACCGGACACTTCAGGAGCCATCCCCCGCATCTAAGTGAAACGCCAAGTGGGTAACGTTTATTTTCAGTTACATTGATTAGAATAACTCTTATGTTGGATGAGATGAAACGACATGATAAAGTACCAGGTTGACGAACCTTGGAGTAAAGTACCGAGGTTGACGAACCTTGGTGTAGACCAGATTTGCGGACCTTGGAATTAGGCCAGGTTGACGAACCTTGGAGTAGACCAGGTCTTCGGACCTTGGAGTTAGTCTAGGTTGACGAACATTGGAGTAGACCAGGTCTTCGAATCTTGGAGTTAGGCCAGGTCTTCGGACCTTGGATGATGCTTTTGACGTATTGGTTAATCTCTTCAACGCAAATGCAAGTAACCGTTATCCACTGAGATTTCTCAAATCTTACGTTGCTCAATTTAATCTTTTTTAGGTCCAGCTTACGACGAAGCGGATGAGTAGCCGGCTGTATGGACTTATCTCTAAAAGCATGTGTATATGTTATGTTTTTAATATATGTAAATGAAAATATAAATCTAATGATGTTTGATGTTTTGTGAACTACTGTTTTCGGTTTGAGTGAAAATTTTCATATGCTCATAACAAGGTTTTGATTTACAAATGTGGGTATGACACGAGTTAGTTTTGCGTGATTAGCTTTTCAAGTTAAAGTTAAGAAAAAAAATACTCGTTTTTTATAATGAAGTCTTCCGCTGAAGTTATTTACGAAATATTTTATATTTCCTTGCGAAAGTATATTTCTCACGCTCAAAGTCATGGTGGCACTCGACTCCTATTAAGTTGGGGTTGGGGTGTTACAGTTATCTTGAGAGCATTGTGTATAGAAATAACCAAAAAATAATTGAGTATGAATGACTAAGAAACAAAGTTTTAAAAATAGAAACGATTAGAAGTAGAGTTGGTTAAGCAGCTGAATATTGCGATTTTGGCCACAAATTTGATTCTCCTTGATAATGTTCTTATGAGTCTGTCATAACTGTAATTTAAGTTGGTTTAACTATCTTGTTTGTAGATTATTAGAAGAACGATATTAATTAGTATGAACTATGATGTACAGACACGATGCACCACACAACATGAGCAATTAAACAATAATCGTCATACAAATAATGCAAATACAAAAAGTCTAATCTTCAATATTTGGTCAAATATCAGAATGATTTTTCACTATGCACCTAAGGATAGCGATCGCAAGTTCCCCTGTCCTCCCAAAAAATAGTGTCAAAACTAATTTAACAAAGAATACTTCTAACCAAAAGAGATTGAAAATATAATATATTGTGTATATGAATACTCCTCTAAGGATGAACTAACGTGATTCGTAAACCAATTGATCGGATATCATATTGGTTTAACTCGTTGAAATTTATTTGTTATCTCACCATAATATTTTCTAATTTGATTATAGACAACGAGACAAAATAAGGAATACATTAAAACATAATTGATACATTTTTATATGAAATATTTATAATTTAAACTTGACTTAATGATCAAGTTTAAGTCTATATCAAAATCTAGGTGACAGAAACCGGTCATACCTAAACTAAGTACCTATTAATGGCGAATTGCGCAAGGCATGCTTTTATTAAAAAGAAATCATAAAAATAATTCAATATATAATAATATAATCAATAATATGCTATTTTTTAACAATACAATTATTAATCTATTAGATAAATTATAAATAACAAATTTTCAAAACACAAACTATATTTAACAAACGAAAATGTTGAGGAACATTTCTAATTTTTACTCAATTTTAGTTGCTGACTTATAAGTTATAACAATAGAAAGACTAATGAAGTAAAAATTATAAAATATCTAAGCAATAGAAAAATAAAATTGAGGATAAAGCAAATTATTACATTACCTTCTTCCGGGGCGCTTTGGAGAGTGAGGCGACGGCGGCGACCAACGGAGCGGAAGCAACATCGAACGGCGGCAGAACGAACTCAAGAAGAGGAGTAGCGCAACAAACGTTTAAGAGAGGGAGAGAGGTTAGTGTTTTTCATTTTATCCCCAATTTTGAAGGTTTAAAGGCTGGGTTGTTGCAATTGATCCCCAGATAAAAATGTACATCTTTTTCCATGTTCCCAACTGAACAAAGATTCAACTGAAAAACGTGGCCCGTCTCATAAGCAGTAACTCAGGCGCTGTTTCTGGACTGAAACTATTGTTATAAGAGATTTAGAATACATGCAGCAAACATTTTTCATCACAGGTTAGCGCTAATTTATCAGCAGTATATATTCATATATATATAATTAAATATCGGTATCTGGAATTGAATATTCTGTTGTTTATGGGGCAATCTTCTGGTATTCGATTTGGAAATTGTTTCTTTCTTGTAGAAATTCAATAAGGCAATAATCTTGGCAGGTGGGTTTTGTTTCGCGATGCTGTGATTATTTGAATTATGAGTCAATTAATTTTTGTGCTATTTCTGAGTCCTACGTTTAGCTGTCTTTGGTGTGCTTGTTTCTTGATGCTGTAATTATGCAAATTAGGACCAATTACTTTTATGCTATCCATGGATTTTGCTATTAACTCATCATTATTTGATACTAAACTTGTTGAATTGATCAAGTGAAGTGGTAAATTATGACAAATCTGCTTCAGTTCTCTGTTCTATTCCAGTTTAAATTTCATATTAATGGTCTTGTATTTCATGTCATAGATGCATATATCAACGATAACTGTATAAAAGCTTACGCTAAATACAATTGCTCTTTCATCTATCCATAATTAACTACTAAGATGAATCACATTTGTTGAACAATTGTTTGAACGGGCCATGTGGCTATATATTGTAAGAGCTTGAGTCCGAGCTCGAGCTTTGCTTGTTTGCCATGATCCGAGCTCAAGCTCTAAAAAATGAGCTCGAGCTTAGAATTTTTAAGACGAGCTCTGGCTTGAACCTGAAAAATATTCAAGGTTCGACTCGAGCTTGACTCGTTTACACTTTACGCAACCCATTAACTAATGGGTCTGGTTATTTATACTCATTACTCGAATTAAGAAATTAAAATAATAAAACTTAAGTACTACATAACTAAATCTATTTCATAACAGTCTGTTTCTACTGGTAACTGTTGGATGGTGTTCTAGGAATGTTTATGGGGGTTAACAAACATTTCACATATTACAGTTAAAGGCTATCTATTGTTTTATTTCAGGAATGGAGAGTGGGTGTGTATCTTCCCCGTTGAATACAATTGCTTTTTTGCCTAGACAGAGGGAGTTTGATATTCTAAAACACAGCTCACAGCAAGGTCTCAGTTTGCTCGATTCTTTGAAGGTAATTTTGTGCCTAGAAGGTTTTTCTTGTATTCTCTGAAACAGTGTAGCCATTAGTTCTCCAAAGGAGAATTGATGTTTCTGTTTACATTTATGTGGCACTTAAATACAGTATCATACCTGCCCTCTGCCCTGCAGTATTATGAGTATATCAAGGTGCACAGCTGAAAACTCGAATAATTGAAGGTCCAATATATGAATCGGATTGAAGAGTAGTGATAAAACTCTTAATGTGCACCTCCGAAAACTCGTACGTTTGTGAAATTGAAGGTCCAATATATGAATAATTAAAATCTTAAGTTTGTGTTTGATCCATGAATTTGGAAGTAAGAATTTCAATTCTATGAGAACAACTCCAGTTTGCTTGTTTGAGTGGTTTCAAGTTAGATAGGACGTCAAATCTGTCGGTTCCAATTTTGAGTGATTATGGAGGATTTGAATTACACTTAAATGGAGTCATTTGAAATCGTTCTCCAATATTCTTTCTTAAAATAGAAATCCCTCCGTCCAAACACAACCTTAAGAGAAAGCTGTTTCAGAGATTGCAATCAGTGGATCCTGATGTAACATTTTGACATGTTATAAATTTATGGGTGGCAAAATGGGTCCGGAACCATAGTTCCAACCCAATTAAGCTAGTTTGGGTTGGGTTGGTTCCTAAGAAATTATTTTTGGTTCCTAATTGGTTCTAACTTGGTTCCAAGTTGGGTCCAACTAATTTCAAGTTAGGCCCAAACGGATTGTCAATAATATAAATTATAAAGAACAAAATGTAAGGTATTCAGTCGGGTTGGGCTCGGTTCCCCTTCGGGTTGACTTTGGTTCCGTTTCGGGTTGAATTGGTTCCACCTTAAAACCATTTAAGAACTCAACCCATTTAAGAACCGAACCGTTGGAACCAACCCAAACCCAACCCGACCCACCCGATTGCCACCTCTATGTTATATATATAAACAAGATTCTGGAAATTTCTATCCATCTGTCCATGGATTTATGTCCCATTCTAGTCTTCTATTGTAACAAGTTTCTTCACCCATTTGGAATAAACCAATCTGATTAACTTAGTAATTTTCTTGCAGAAAAATTCCAATTTTAATCTTAGTTTCAGAAATTCGTCACAACATTCGACTCATCGTGTCAAACCACTGATAGTCAACTGCAGTCAACCTCAAAATGCAGATTTTCCTCGGTATCGGTCTAAAAAGGAGAAGAAACCATTTCCTATACCCATAGTTGAATTACGGCGAGCTGCCAGGGAGAGGTTCAAAAATAGCAAGAGCCAACCAAGAGGGCCTGTTCCTCCACCTAAACGAGGATTAGTGGTTCAAAGATTTGTACCTCTTGCATATCGTGTGTTTAATGCTAGAATAACATTAATCAACAATCTCAAGAGGCTTTTGAAAGTGGTTACTGTCAATTCCTGCAAGTAAGTTCTCTACTTAATTTTCTTTTTAAAGGGTTAATTTCATGATCTACTCTTGTTTTCGTGTAATTATAACCCAGTGGCTTGTTTTGGGTCCATAACATACCTCTTTCTTATAATAAAATCTCACATTTTGTTGGGGGTGGGGTGGTGAAAGCAAAATTGTTGACCAAGGAACGGGAAATACAAAATTCAAATAAATACAAATTCCCTTAGGGTGTGTTTGGATCGATTGATTTGGATTCGAGGAAGGGATTTGGAGGAAGGATTTCAAATTACTCTAATTTGAAATCTACCTCGTGGAGAAAATAGGTCAAAATGAATGACAAGGGATTTGAAATCCATCGTAACATGAATTTATCCAACAAACTTAAATGGATTTGTCGATGGATTTGAAATCTATAGTTTCAAATCCTTCAATCCAAACACACCATTAGGGAGTGTTTGGATCAAGTCATTTGGATTTGGGGAGGGGTTTTGGAGGAAGGATTCGAAATGACATTAAAATGGAGTCATTTGAAATCTACCATAATTATTGGAGAAAATAGAATGCCAAGGGATTTGAAATCCATTATAACTTGGATACATTCATGTAAACTTCATGAATTTGTTGACGAATTTGAAATCCATAGATTTCAAATCCTTCCATCCAAACAAACCATTAGTTTTCTAATGGAAGTGGGCGATTCTAAGGTTTTATTAGAAGAGGAGGAATCTGTTATGTACCTAAAATAAGCAGGATGAGCTGTTATTAATTACACTAAATAAGATGTGTAGTTTGTGTAATTTAATCCTTACTTAAAACTCTTTCGAACAGCATGGATTCACGAAAATTGCTTTTACCTTATCAGAGTTCTCTTCTCTTTTTCACTGAAACTAAATCTTTTTGAGCTCCCATTTCGAACAAATTGTTAGTTTAAACTTTAAATGAGAGGAAGCTAACTTGTGACATCCTAATGTATAAGTGTAAATTTAGCACTTAAATAATTACATCTGTTGCTTCTCTTTTTCCTCTGTAATATGTAAAATGATGATCTCATATGTGATGGAAAAGGAAAACCAACACAAAAATCAAACTCCTGATTTTCTTATGAGACAATTTTACAACTCTGGCAGGTGGTGTAGTGAAATTCATGTGGGCCCCGTTGGGCATCCATTCAAGTCATGTAAAGGGCCACAATCTTCGATCCGTAGAGGGACCCACGAGTGGTGCGAAGCGGTTCTCGAGGACGTATTGGTACAAGTCGAGGCCTACCACTTGTACGATCGTCTCGGGCCTCGAATTTCTCACGAGGAACGATTTTCCATCCCGAGAATACCCGCAGTCGTTGAGCTCTGCATTCAAGCAGGCGTAGATTTGCCTCGTTATCCCACAAAAAGGCGAAGAAAACCAATCATACGAATTGGTAAAAAAGAGTTTATCGATGCGGACGAAAGTGAACTGCCCGACCCTGACCCAAACGAAGCTCCAATCCCAGAAATACTGACCGAAATACGCGATCCTGAAATTTTACCGCCCTCGGGCAAAGAGGAAACTGTATTACTCGCTCAAGAAATGCTCGAGGCGTGGGAAGAAATGAGGGACGGGGCGAAAAGGCTCATGAAGATGTACCCTGTGAGGGCTTGTGGCTATTGCCCCGAGGTGCACGTGGGCCCGACCGGTCACAAGGCGCAGAATTGTGGGGCCCACAAGCACCAGCAGCGTAACGGGCAGCACGGGTGGCAGGCGGCGGTTCTTGACGACTTGATTCCGCCCAAATATGTGTGGCACGTGCCAGATGTCGATCACCCATTGGTGAATGAATTGAGGAACTTTTACGGGCAGGCCCCTGCGGTGGTGGAGCTGTGTGTGCAGGCTGGTGCCGATGTGCCGGAGCAGTATAAACCGACAATGAGGTTGGATGTGGGGATTCCGACGAATGTTCGAGAAGCGGAAATGGTTGTCTGAAATTCCTCTAATTTGTACACACATCATATATGAACTCTGAAACTTTTTGGGCAACTTTTAAATCTGTTATACATGGATTTTTAATTTAGGAGTGGCAATTGGGTTGAATTGTTTGGGTTTGAGTTGGGTCTATTTGGGTTGGTTTTAAAGTGGGTTGAGTTCAATTGGATCTAATGGGCTGGGCTTAAAGTGGGTTGGGTCTAATTGGATCCAATGTCAAAAAATATGCATTATAGTTAAACACAATAACCCAAAGTGGACCAAATAAGGACTCATTATGAATCAAAGTGGTGTAGTGGGTTGTTATAGAGTGTAGAATGTATATTATTAATTTAAAGTGGAAAATAGGTTGGGCCTAATTTAGACCTTTGGGCTTAATTTAAAACTCAGTTTGAAGTAAAATATTAAAATTAATTTAAAACTCAGTTTGAAGTAAAATGTTAAAATGTTAGGAGCTAATTTATTAAAGATTTAGTTGAGTTTGGATGGAAATATATGTATGGATTTAAGTTCACACCATAATTTTTATGTCATGGGATTTGAAAAATATTATGAAAGATACTGAATAGAGAAAAACAAATTGAAAGCAACAAACCCAAGAATCAATCCTTTTATGGTATAAGAACCGTTCACACAATTATATATAATACATATTCTTTATATTACAGCAAATGGTAGACATGCACAACTCGTCAAGCTCTTTTTGTCCACAGAGAATCATAATATTTTTTTCTAAGAATGTTTGGTATATTTTATGTGTAATAATTTTCTCTTTATCTAATATTGATGGGGAATTGCAGTAAACTCCTTGGGAGTAGGGTGGAAATAAAAATTAAATTATTCAATACTCGACTCGAGTTCGATCGCTTAAAAAAATTGGTAACATATCAAATCAAGTTTGAACACCATTTTGAGGTTCTTAAATTTTGAAATTTAATACGAGCTTGAATCAATCAATAAGGATTATATTATTAAATTACTTGAGTTTGACTCGTATTCAATGTTTTGAAATCCAACCTAGTCATTGAACCGAAAAATTGACCGAGTCAAGGGTCACAAGTTCAAGTAAACACCGAACCTATGATATCATAATTATGCAATAAATGTTAATACAAATATTAATATTTCTTATAAAATATAATTTAAAATATAAAAAATAGGTGTTTCCTATATTTCAATCATTTTTAGTACATATATTTGTGCCAAAATAATAAAAACAAATGGAGATTTTTTTTAGTAAACAAGCAAAATTATGTTATAGTGATATAATTTCTAAATTCAGGGAACAAAAAAGAGTGATGTTATACACCAATGTTTATAATAGAAATTCACCTTTTTTTCACTTATTTCAAGTATGGTAAAAATTTTAATCAATAAATGTATTTAACGTGGTCTCCATAATTAATATTTAATTTAACAAAAAAAAATATCATACCATATTAAGTGTCGATAAAAAAATCGGTGAAAAATAAACGGTGGTATATAACATTTCTCAACATCAAATGTACATCGCATATGACATAACAACTACATCATTGTATAATAAAACCAACAATTTTGAAACAAATAACTTAAAAAAACTCTAATAATTTACAAACCAAGAAACTATAACGGAAAAAATTGTGCATTATGGTTTTTGGAGTTGTGTATGAATTATGGTGAATTTTCAAAAATAGTCCCGCTTGAATTACAGTTTTTTATGGTAGCTTTTCGATGTTGTTTAGGTAATCAAATGGGAGAATTTATTCATGTTAATTTTTTTGGAACCTAAACATCATGTCTAAATAATATGTAGAAAACTTTGAAAGGTTTTGAGTTGTGTGTAATTTTCTAAAATTCGTTTAGTATAGACTGCCAAGTGAGATATTGAAATCTTAAGGTTGCGTGGTTTTGTAATTATTTAAAATATTTTGAGATATTTTCTTTTTCTGAAAATTTTACTACATGCTCATGCGTGTGTTGTTAGGTGTTTCATAAAATTTGAGAATTTTCTGAGTAATAGAATAATTTATAACATTATTTTAATTTGGGTTGTCTGTCCTAAAATTATTCATGATAAATTATGTGTTTTGTAAGTAAAGCCCATATTTAGAATTTTAATTGGTTTTAGAAATTATATGGAATGTTTTACATAGCTTATATCTTTTTCTTTAGGGTTTGAGTTAGAAGTGTTATAGTTATGAATGTTCATATATTAGATGTTAATTTGTTATTGTTTAGCCTTTGAGTTTAATGAATAATAATAAACTACCTATATTTAAATATATGTATATACATGTTTTTGAAATACATATGTTTTAAAATCTAAATGTTGATAAACGGTAGAGTGCATTACGAGACGACCGGATACTTCAAGGGCTATCCCCGCATCTTAGCGAAACATCAAGTGGGTAACATTTAATTTCAGTTATATTGATTAGAATAACTCTTATGTTGGATGAGATGAAAAGACATGATAAAGTACCAGGTTGACGAACCTTGGAGTAAAGTACCAGGGTTGACGGACCTTGGTGTAGACAAGTTAGACCAGGTTGACGAACCTTAGAGTAGACCAGGTCTTCGGACCTTGGAGTTAGGCCAGGTTGACAAACCTTGGAGTAGACCACGTCTTCGAACCTTGGAGTTAGGCCAGGTCTTCGGACCTTGGATGATGCTTTCGACATATTGGTTAATCTCTTCAACTTAACAGTTAATAATCGTTATCTACTAAGATTTCTCAAATCTTACGTTGCTCAATTTAATCTTTTTCAGGTCCAGCTTACGACGAAGCGGATGAGTAGCCGGCTGTATGGACTTCTCTCTAAAAGCATGTATATATGTTTTGTTTTTAATATATGTAAATGAATATAAATCGAATGATGCTTGATGTTTTGGGAACTACTGTTTTCGGTTTGATTGAAGATTTTCATGTGTTTATGATCAATGTTTTGATTTGTAAATGTGGGTATAACACGAGTCAGTTTTGATTGGTTAGCCTTTGAAGTTAAGAAGAAAAAAATACTCGTGTTTTATAATGAAGTCTTCCGCTGTAATTATTTATTTACGAAATATTCTTTGCAAAATATATTTCTCACGCTCAAAGTCACGGTGTCAACTCGACTCCTATTAAGTTGGGGTTGGGGTGGTACATAATATTTATCTAAAGTTTGTACTACCGAAGATAAATTCGAATACTCTATGTTATTGCGAATCTTTAATAAAGATGTTGGAAATATTGATTCATCAATAGTAAAAAGAAGTTGTAAAGAAATAATGATATATAAAGCCCTATATTTTTGATCTATGTAGAATTGAAAAAATAAAAGGCAAACTTTCTGAAATACATGAGTACTACTATGAGATCTCTATTCTTTTCCTTTGTCAAAATGGGCACGAGGCTTTTTCTATATTCCATACGGGAAGAATACATTGTATTCATAGAAGAAAAATTGTATCCATTCATTTTGAAATTAAGAGATACAAGTTTTGGAATCAAGAGATGCAATGTTTCGTGGACTTCATAATAATTAATTCAAATTTAAAATTATTTATGAAACATCACAACCACTGTAATATTATTTTACAAAATTAAATAAATAATAATTTTGAAAATTATTTAACATCTATGAAATGATGATAATGCTTGTCGTGTCAAATTTAATGGCAAACTTGCCTCTTCAATTCTTTAGTTGTTGCTCGTAGTCCTAATAATAGGAAGAGTACTTTTTTTGTGACAATTTACTTAATTTTCACTACATGTTGTCTTGTCTTGTCAATATGTATAATAGTTAATTTCCACTACATGTTGTCTTGTCTTGTCAATATGTATGATAATTATTAATTAATTTCCACTACTTGTTGTCTTGTCCTGTAAATATGTACGTTATTATTTTGAATCCATAGAGTTCTGAGAAGAAAATGACAAAGAATACTTATATAAATTGGTATGATTTGTCAATCAACCACCTAACATTCAACTTTTTATTGATTAGCCATAAAGAACCACCTACTACTATCACTGATATCTTAATTTGTATTGTCACTTTTGTGAATTGACAATTCACAAAATAGTGAAAACTTAATTTAACATTTACTCTCTCAATACACATGCATAAGCTCAGACTCTACCATTTTGAATAGTGTGTATTTAACGTGGTCTCCATAATTAATACTTAATTTAATAAAAAAAATATCATACTATATTAAGTGTCGATAAAAAAATCGGTGAAAAATAAACGGTGGTATATAACATTTCTCAACATCAAATGTACATCGCATATGACATAACAACTACATCATTGTATAATAAAACCAACAATTTTGAAACAAATAACTTAAAAAAACTCTAAATTACAAACCAATAAACTATAACGGAAAAAATTGTGCATTATGGTTTTGTGATATAGTTTTGAAATTTTCTCCAAAATTGTGCATTATGGAAATTCGTGTGGAAATGATAGTTGTTTGTTTATGCTTTTAAAAAAATGTTGAAAGTTGTAAAATATGTCAAATCAATAGTGATAGGTATATGAATGATGTGTAGAATAATAGTGTTAGTTGTATCTATAATGATTATGAAAATAAAAAATAAAAAAATATAAATAAAAAAGGTGTAAAGTATTAAGAGAAAGTGAAATAATGATTGATTTGATTGGTAAATGTATGAAAAGTTGTACATATGATTGATAGTTAGTTATATATGAGATTGAAAAAGTATAGTTGGAAAAAGAAGATTTTGGATGAGAATTTGTCGTATTAGGTTTATTTTGAATTTGTGATTTAAAAAGTTGAAAATGAGTTTTGAAAACGTAAACAAACAAGGCCTTAGAGTTTTACCAATAGTATGTTTTGATTTAATTTGTTCGAAAGCCTTCTTGAGAATTTATGTTGGAGTAGCAAAATAATAGAATGAGACTTGGGAGTGTTTGTGATTTTTTGGGGGAAAAAATTAAGTTTTTAGTTTGGATTTGAGTATTTATAAAAACCGGACAGTTTGATTGACCTGTGACTGGTTTTACCCGTCATCTGATCGATGGGTCGGACGATTTTGTACAAAATTGACTGGTTTTGAGTCAAACAGTTTTGTGGATCTGATTGGATCGATTCAAGGATCAATTCATGTTTAGAACGGTTGAACCGTCGGTCTGGATTGAGTTTCAAAATCATGCTTGTATTCAATTCATTTAAAATTTATTTGTATTTGACTTGATAAATAAATAAGTGTACAAATTCAAACACAAATTTAAAGTTCGATTATTAAAAAAAAAAAAAACTTAAAACAATAATTTATTTAACTTTGAAGAGACTAAACTCGACTCGATATAATTAATACTCTCACCATATAATTAAAGCGCTGCTTCAGCATTAATATTACTAGTCCCTCTCTTCTTTTTTTTTGTGGGCTTCAGCTCCTGTAATTGGAAACCCTAGTTAGTACCAGGCTTCTTCACACAATAATCATCATCAATTTCCAGAAATTCAAAGGATTATCTAAACAATCGAAGGAAAAGGAAGATGGTAGGGACGAATTTGAAAGCTGAGACAGTGAAATTGATGGAAAATCGTAGTGGAAAGGAAGCGGAGATGAACATCATTATCGAGCGTCTCTGTCGACCTGGTGGTCCTGGAATCTCCGGTAACCTCGTAGATTCCGAGGCAAGTTTTTTTTCCTTCTTTTTCTTCTTGATTTTGTGTAATTTAATATGAATTTAGTTTTGCTGATTTCCTGTTAAAAATCTAGCTATTTTCTTGTTTTTGTTTGCTTACCTACTAACAAATGAATAAGGAAGGATATCTAATTGAAGAGTTAGTTGTATTTGTGATACGGACCCGATTAATGGAAGAATTCTTAGGCATCCTTTGATTAATCACCGCAACTACCTATGAAATTGAATGGAGTGAATCAATTTCAAAATTCGAGCAACCAAATAGACCCTAACAATGGAGATTTAAGGCAGAAAAGAGACAAGAGAGAGATAATTAGGGAGAGGAAGAGAAACTCGTTATTTACTTCAATTACTTGACTGAGCTAATCAGCTCATGTGGAGACGAAACGATTAACATTAGAAATATGGGAAAAGACCTTTGTACCCCCTAACTAACCGAGGAAATGGGCGAAAAAATCTGTGTACTCATGAACTAACTAACTAATTCAACTATTAACCAAAATTTATTTCATTTGAAAGCGTATAATGAAAACGTAATTTTCTTACCAGCAGCTTTATCAGTTTGGCATGTAACAATTTATTTGTGCTGAATATAATGTGTTAAAAGATTTGAGGTTTTGCAGGGGTTTCCGAGGGCGGATATCGACATCCCAACCGTGAGAGCAGACCGACATAGACTTGCGGGTAATATGTTCATTCCACTTTGTTGTATTAATAGTAAAATAGGTTATCAATTTCTGTGAGTTGCTTCATTTGGCTTGTCTTTCATTATAAGATGTTTAATATATCCAGTGATTAATATTCTACATTGCATACATTTTTCCTGAGTTGCCTTCACATTTTTCTGTTTTATTTGTGGTGTTAATAGTCACCAATAAACAAGTTTGATGTGTAAACTTTTTTGGTTTTACAGTCATGAATAGAACAATATTTTTTTATCTAGTTCCACAACAACTTGAGCAGATTTTGTGATGGATTTTTCACTGATTGTACTGTGTTTCAGTGTTAATAGTTAGTCATGTGGATTTCTAGAATTTAGAGTTTTCTTTTCATATATGATTAGATGCAATATCTATTGGAAACCAAACAAATGATATGACTTTGTCATACATTGGGGCGCCTTTATATAAGAAATGCCAGTGGTGTAGTTTTTTTATGCGCATCATCTCTTTTTCCTTATGCTTTAACTTTTTTCATCAGTATAGTGCCATGCAGTCAGAAGAGAATAGGTTAACCACAATTACCCAAATATATATTCCTAAAATAGTTTAAATATTGGCTTAAGGAGCACACATGAAGCGTTGGCTAATGCAAAAATACGAAAATGTAATAAGCAAGCTTTCTTTATGTTCTCCCTCTTCTTTCTGCTGCAGAGCTTCGTAATGATCACAAGAACCTTACAGAGAGAATAAACCAAAACATTGAACTTCTGCATTCTGCCAGGCTTGCGCCAGCAACTGTCTCTGTTGGAGATTCAGGTTAGTAACTTATTAAGTCCATAATTGTACTCTTGTTTATTCAAAGTTATGATGTGTGAGAAACATGTAAAACTCATGATTTGTTGTTTGTCAGACTAAATAATGGACCTTGAAGTGCAGGTTGGGTTGAGATTACTCGACAATAGCTGAAGCTTCATAGGGCTGAGCTCTAGATCCATTATTTCTATTCTCACAAGCTAATTGATACATTAAATTGTTTTATATTTAATATATCAACGCAGCTCGATATGGGAGACCGTCCCTTCTAGCCAACTTTAAGCGTGAACTACGCTAAAACTTTCGGAACGCATAACCCAATACTCTAAGGAGCACGTATGTATACAACATAACATCACATGTAGTTAGAGCATAATATCAGCTATACAAGCAAGATAAAAATTATAGATCCAGCATCAATTGCTAGAATTAAATGAATCACGAAGTCGAATTAATGAATATTATAACTCTTACCTTAGCCTCATAAAATGTGGGACCAGAAATATATGGCGTTGCACTCTTAATGTAGCATACTCTTATGCTAGTTGGTGATTTTGCAGGGGCAATTGCTGAGGATACAAATGCGGGCATGTCTGTATCTTTTAGCAATCCTATCAGTGGAGGTGTTTCTAGTGCAATGGACCTGGATGCACCTGTCAGCAGACCCTTTGCAATGGTTGATGAAATCACAGAGGCATCTCCAGCTGCAGAAGATGGATTACAACTTGGGGATCAGATTGTGAAGTTTGGGACTGTGGAAATAGGTGAGAACTTGCTGCAGAGGCTCGCTGCTGAAGCACAAAAGAACCAAGGACAAACAGTCCCTTTGGTGGTTATGAGGCAAGGTGCTCTTATTAATATGACTGTAACCCCTAGAGCATGGTCAGGTCGCGGACTACTCGGGTATATTACATTATCCTCCGTCTTTTGTGTTCAATGCATATCTTTTAAGTTTGTTGATGCACAAAAAGTAAAATAAGAACTTCCAAGACTGCATGAATAGTAACTAGGAACATGCCTGTATGAAGTAGTTGAGAAGTTTCTTAGCAAAAATGGGAAAAAATGAATGAGAAAAAGTAGTCTAATAGTTGCAACTTCATTACTGCAGATACCAACTTTGATCCTTTGCACTCTGTTTGGTTCAAGAAAATTACTAAGAAAGGAAAAGAAAGCACAAGAAAATCATTTTCATTGTTTGGTAATAGAGAAAATGGTAAGGAAAAGAAAATGGGGTAGAAAATATAATAGTAATTTGAGAAAACTAAATGGAGAGAAAATGGTGGAAAAATATAATAGTAATTTGAGAAAACTAAATGGAGAGAAAAATGGTGGAAACAAAGAGCCATCCTCACTCCACACATCCAACTTTTGTGTTTCTCAGTGTGATTTATTATTTCTTAATGACGTGCAAAAAAAATCGGAGAACATTTAAAAATCATATTATGGTTTAGTTCCATTCTTTTATTGTCATTTTCCTAGGAGTTTTTCATATGTTTTCTCCAGACGACCAAACATGATTTTTCTGTCTTTTCCATCCTATCGTTTTCTTTCTTCATCCTTGAACCAAACAAGATTGTTATGAACTTCGTTTGTCAAATTTTTAGTCAATGTAACTAAATTATCAAAGAGCAAATCTATATTAATTCCATGCAGAGATCCTTGGGAAATGGGTGATTGAAATAAGTCGTAAGAAAATATGGCTGAGATCATTTAGAAGGAAACAAACTAGGCTCTTTAATTTAATTGGCTATTAGTAAAATTCACAGCCTGATTATATCATTGATCATTTGTCTCACGATTTGAAAGTCTTTGGTAGTTGTGAAAAACTTTTGGAGCTAAATTGATTTTTGATCTATTTTGTATTCTTACTTTCAGTATTAATTTTATCTTAAGGTTGACCTTTCCGTAAATTGTAGCTTGGCCTTTGTCAGCTTTTCATACCACACATTCAGTCTTGGAAATAAAACGTTATGTTGGTTTTGTGGGAAAGTGTTATTTCAGAGTTCAACTAATTTAAGCGTATATCTTCAATTTAGTCGGTAAATTTTTTAGAAGAATTGTGAAATTAAGTCTTGCAGCATCAACGACAGTAAAGCATTTGCCCCTTGATTTTTTTTAAGACAGCTCTAGAGTTGAGTGACAATTTCAATGAATGTGAAAATGAAAATCGCCATAATTATAAATGTTAACTAGATTGCTTGTCACAGTACTCATTTTTTATTAGACCACAAAAGAAGTTTGAGATGTGTGGGATTCTTGCAGGTGTCATTTCCGAATCCTGTGATGACTGCGATGTGGAAGTTGATGTCAACCAATCAGTGAACTTTTTTGCATCTTTTGCAAGGCATAAACTTTTTATCTTTCAAGGCAGTACATTTAGACCTGCTAACTTTTAATGGATTTTGCATCTCAGATGTTTTATATCCAACAATAACTACTTTGAAGAAAGGTAACTTCTTTTTCATCTATTCAGCTGTTGTATCCAGATTCTGCTGCAATAATATGTAGTTTAGAGTCGATTATTATATCTATATGCCCTGGGTGACACCACTTTTATGCAATTAAGTTCAGCTCTAAGTCGATACTTTGATGTCGAGTTATTCAAGTGCCTTTTGTGGGGCCAAAAATCTCCTGGGTAGCCCGTTGTGCGATTGGTACGGCCTGTTTTAAGGGATGGTTCACTTCCTAATATTCCCATCAAATTCTCATGTGTGTCAGATTTTGTTTTGCTGAAACTATCGGTCTGTTTAATAGAACAACGGTTTCTCCCAAAAGATTTGACTTCCAGCCAAAAATTAGCCATTTGTGAGAGATTGATGCTTTCAGAGGGATAGGAGCTAGGACATCTGAGATCAAGCCTGAACAATAGGTATGTATTTTATGAATTAACATGTTTTTAAACCGGCCTCTTAACATTCATCCACCTTCCATGAAAATGTGCCTCTAATCTGTCTCATTTTTACCAAAAGAAAAGAAAAGTATGGTTTTCAGTTTGTTATACTTGATCTCAAGTTCGTAAATCTAAGAGCTTGATTTCGACGATTTTGATTATCCTCCAAAAGACCGGTCATATTCAAGAAGCGAATCTGCAGCTTGATTTGCTTGAAGCTTTTTCTTCCACTTCCTTAAGCTGCTGCAACTTTTCTTTCTCAAGATACTCATCTCCTTTGATTTTCCTTGTTTTGGTTAATTTTTGGATGTAATGGTTTCATTACACCCTTATTCTGAATCGATAAAATAAAGTTTGATAAGAGGGTGTCCTCATCTTCAATTCATCCAAACCTCAACCTCGTAAATCCTCTATAATCTATATTATGGGAGAAAACAAAAACCCAATCGGAGCAGGGATTGTGACATTGCCAGAGGTAAATTTTTAGCCTACAAAGTTTTGATTGTTTAAATCCCCAGATATAAAATTCTAGCACAAGTGAGAATTAGATAGGAAGATTGAAAAGATAATTTTGCGATTAGTTTGGTGCATAGTGCTAGAAATGTTTAAATTTTCAAGAGATAGGATCTTGTTTTTATGTTCCGGGGACGATAGTGCAAAAGTCAAAATTTTCAAGGGGCCAAGTGCAAATAATCAAAACCCTCATATAGTGAGGATTCATCATGGACCACCTCCGACAAGACTCGTATTTATGACATCCTTAAATCGAGACCTAGTATAATATCTCCAATAAACATGGCCACCACTGTAGGTAGTCATCAGATTATGAACATGGGTATAGTTTATTTGAAGACTCAATTTCTCTTTAATATGTAAGACAAATATAACTTTCAGGCGTCGTTTAGTTTCCTTCATGTGATTGAGTATAAGATAAAATTATACTTGATATTTATGAGAGAAAATAAGAAATACATTAGTAAAAATTTGTTTGGCTGTAATTATAAATGAGGCTGATATTTTAGATGATTATTTTCAAATTATTTGACTGTCATTTTATATAAAGATAAATGCAATAAAAAAATCCAAAATACCATATTCTTCCTTTTGAATTACCAAAATCACCCATAAAAAATAGACTTAAATATATTATAAATAGATATTTGACATCAATTTAACTAGCTAGTAATTACCAAAGCAAAAAACTTTTAAAAATTGCTACATCAACAAGGCAAAGAACGAGCATAAATAAATATTTAGAAAGAAAAAAAAATATATTATGCAATCATTTCAAAAAAAAAATAAAAGCTTTTATTCATATTATTATTACACAACTTTTATTTTGCTTCAACTTAAAAAAATTAGAAATAAATCATTTTTACTTTCATCATTCTTATAAAAAAAATATAAGTTGCTAAACTGACATTTATAAATTAAATAAAAATATTTCAGGTATCTTAATTCTTGACAAATTGATTATTGATGGTTTAAATATTTTTAACTTTTTCTTACAAATGCAAATTAGCGGTCATAGTTATTAGAGTAATTTTTATAAGTTATTTAAAATAATGATATCAACGTTTTACATACATTGGCTAGAACAATAGTATTTTCTTTCTTATATCAGGTCAAAGTTTTTACATTCACATGTGAAGTTCAACATATAGTACGTAGGAAAGTCAAATAAAACAATAGTTTTGTATTTAGTGTAAGTATTAGTTTTAGTCTATTTATTTAATATTTGTATCTCAGATGTCAAAAGAAATCACATGAAAAAGTAATTAAATTTCATAATTGAATTTTAAAACTTATATGAACATAGAAAATTGTTCAAACTGATTTGATAAGTTATCCAATCAAGTATGAACGAGCTTTTATGAATTGAGCTCAAGTCGAAAATCGAATAACTTAGTTTGATTTTTAGGGTCATCTGCATTAGTTCGAATTTGTTAAGTACCTATATTAAATAAATCGGCAAAAAAATCATGTATTTCATTAAAGCCAGTGTGAAAACCTCTTCCATTAATTATTAAGTGTGAAAACCTCCTCTATTAATAATTAACTAATATACAAGATTTTACACAGAGTTTAATATATAACCTCCTTTATTAATAACTAACTTTATTAATAATTAATCGATAATATATAAGATTTTACACAGAATTTAATAAAATATTAAATTTATTTTATCTATAACAAATGAGAATAATTACCGATTTCGAAAATACAAGAGGATATTTTGTAAAATACCCATCAAAATAGACAGTGTTAAACCCCACAATTCATGCCCAAGCCGTAGATGTCACAGTCCATTGAAAAATTACCCTTTTAAATAAAAAATGTGCATCTTTTTCTATGTTCCCAACAGTTCATTGAAAAAACGTGGCCCTTCTCATAAGTAGTACTTCAGGCGCTGTTTCTGGACTGATAAATTCTTGCCATACGATATCTAAATTTAATGCATCAGCCATTGCTCATCACAGGTTAGCTCTAATTTATCAGCCATATAATTCATATATATATATATATGTGTGTGTGTGTGTCTGGAATTAAATTATTCTGTTGTTTATATGGCAATCTTGTGGTATTTGAACTGGGAATTGATTATTTCTTGTTGAAATTAATTAAATAAATAATCTTGGCTGGTGGGTTTTGTTTCTCGATTCTGTGATTATTGAAATTATGGGTTAATTAATTTGTGTGCTATTTCCGAGCCCTATGTTTAGATGTCGGGATTAGGGGAGGCTTTTGGTGGGTTTGTTTCTTGATGCTGTAATTATGTAAATTATGAAATTTATGCTATCTCATGGATTTTTTCTATTAATTCATCATTATTTGATATTAAACTTGTTGAATTGTCCGAGTGAAGTATAAATCATGACAAATCTGCTTCAATTTCTCTGTTCTAATTTTTAGCTAAATTTCAGATATGTGGTCTTATCCTTCATACCATTGATGCATAGATGCAACAATAAATGTATAAAATCTTACGCTAATGCAATTGTTCTTACATGTATCCATTCCCATTTAGAATTATGCATTACAAAATAAATGTCTTACAAAAATCTAACTCATTCCTATTATTGTTCGATTGAAGAAATGGAAGACCCTGAAGATCAAAGGCCAAATTCATCACTCAACAAACTCGACGCTTTTAAAATCATGGCTCGAAACACATACAAAAGCAAGCCAATCTCACATTGGATTCTTTTAACTCTAAGTAGTTTAGCAATGCTAATAGCATTCCCAGCTTCGTCCCTTCTATCCCGTGTTTACTACTCCAATGGTGGAAATAGCAAATGGATAATCTCATGGGTTGCAGTTGCAGGATGGCCTATTCCTTTATTCGTTCTAATTCCTACGTATTTCGTTTTAGGCGTATTTCCTACTCCAATGAACTTAAGCCTAATTCTATCGTATATCGTGTTGGGATTTTTAACTGCAACTGATAACCTCATGTACGCGTACGGATACGCGTATCTACCCGCGTCAACGGCTTCGTTATTGGGATCCACTTCCCTTATATTCTCGTCGCTCTTTGGTTATCTTCTCGTCAAGAACAAAATCAACGCTTCGACTATCAACGCCATTGTGATTATCACCGCGGCTATGGCGATTATCGCGCTCGACTCGAGTTCAGATCGATACGGGAACGTTAGCGGAAGTCAATACGCGATGGGTTTTATTTGGAACATATTGGGATCGGCTTTACACGGCCTAATTTTCGCTCTATCCGAGTTAGTATTCATAAAATTGCTAGGACGGAGATCGTTCCACGTGGTTTTAGAGCAACAAGTGATGGTTTCTTTTTTCGGGTTTTTGTTTACGACGGTTGGTCTTGTTGTGAACAACGATTTTCATGGGATGGTGTCTGAATCGGAGATTTTCGACGGTGGGAAAAGTGCGTACATTTCGGTTCTCGTTTGGGGAGTTATTACGTTTCAGTTGGGGGTTCTTGGGGCTACTGCAGTGCTGTTTTTGGCTTCGACTGTGCTGGCTGGTGTGCTTAATTCGATACGAGTGCCTCTTACAAGTGTGGCCGCGGTTATACTTTTGAAGGACCCGATGAGTGGTTTCAAGATTTTGTCGCTAATTATTACGTTTTGGGGATTTGCTTCGTACGTATACGGGAATTACCCTCAAAGTAAAGATTCGTTGTGATCGCTGGCAAAACGGGTCATACTTGGGGACTCTCGAGGACTGGTACATTCAAATAGAGAATGTTGGGAGCCTCAAGAATTATATTGGAGATAGTTTTAATTTAATATACACCATTTCTATTAGTAAGGAAGGGACTAAAGGTTTAGGGTGGGGCTTTTCATCCAAATTATTCTCATCCAAATACATATGTTTTAAATTTATATTTTCAATTCGTTATATAACTCTATCAATTATATATATATTATTTTACTCGTTTTTCCAATTAAAATCGTATATTATAATCATTATTTCTCTTTTTTTTACATAATTAAATTTATATTTTTTATTATTTTTTTATTCATATAAGCATTATATACGTTAGTAGCACAACTATTCAACACATGATTTATCAACATATCACTATCAATTAGACATATTTTATATCTTTCACCCGTTGTAAAAAACATAAATGGCTTTCCACTACCAACTTTGGATAAAGTTCACCCTCTCACTAAGTGTTTACTACTAAAATTTTCCTAACTTCTAATATATTACAATAAAACTCGCTCAAGTGATCTATATGTAGATTATACATATGTAGATTGTATAGATGTTGAATTGTCAGAACTTTTAAAATTAAATTGTAAGAATGCTTTACGGAAATTTTAGAAAAGGCAAGGAGTGCTCGTATACCCTTATTTGTTGTGAAAGCTACATTCAACCAAATGCTATTTATATGACTTTTGATTTAAATAGTAAAACAATGGGATCACTTGTTATACTTCTTATCATGGTTCCTCGGAACGGTCACGTTAACTGTCTCGAAGATTAGATTTCCAGTTCCATTACAATATTGAGGAACGACCATGGCAGTTTCTTGGAAAATTTATTATTTTCTGACGTCTGAAATTACGAATAGAATAGAATTGTCCTGGTAAAATCATTTATCATGTTTTTACACTCGTTAAATTTGACTCTTGGTTGTCAATTGTAACCGCCACGGTGTTTATGCTTTAATAAAACGTTTCGGCAGTTACAATGACAACATTATGTCAGAATTTAATCATATTCAATTCTGTCTTTAATTCTGCACCTATATATAGGCCCCTATGGAATGTAATCGATGTACCCAAATATAGAAGACGTTCTATGCTTATTCTTTCTTCCTCTTTCGAGAGTTTGAGCAGTTAGTAAGGTTCGATGGTGTTCTTGAGTTTGGAGTGGTCCTATTGAAGAATTAAATTCGTTGTATCTTGGGACACGTTTGCACAGTAGGAGCAATTTCGTGTTAAGGAAAGAGTTCGTCTTGCCTCGAATTTTTCTAATTTCTTAAAGCCATCTTTTTGTTCGAAGTTTGTCCAACAAACTTAACACGAAATTTGTTTCTCGTTGTTCAACTTCGTTGCTGAAAAATATAAATTTTGTTGTTTTTTTAGCTTCTGAATTTACGTATGTTGGTTTAAGATTATATGTAAATTAATTAATGATTCAATTTTTGGAATCAAATGTTGAATGAGAAGATGCTTTGTTGCAATTGCAGTCAACAATTGGTGCTAAAGGAAAACATGGGAATTGTTTTTGGATCAATTGCAATCCAGCAAGAAAAATTTTGATTTAAGAATTGAGAATTTCAATTATATCGAAAGTTAAAAAAAAAATTATAAATCTAAAAATTTTGAGTCGCGATTGATTTGGTTGAGATCGTAATTAAAATTTGATTTAGGAAATTGAGAATTTCGATAAAATCGAGAATTCAAGAGATTTGTAAAATCTGAATTTTAATAAATCAAAAATTGGGATTTTGATTGAGAATCGAGTTTTTGACCTTGATTAAAGGGCTGATTAGTAAGATGAAAGTAGCGGCGCCGGGCGCTGCAACCATGACCGGAAATTCCTCGGACCGTCGCCATCGCCGTAAGGTTATCACCTTTTAAGGCAACTGGACCTTTTTTGCTATTGTGTTGGGCAAGGCCCAACAAATATTGAATGTTCTGTTGGGCTCAAAGGTTAGTCACTGGGCTATATTTAAATAGAAAATATAGCTGGCCTGGCCCAGCATATATGTTAATGTGGTTAAGCTAGGCCCAACATATATTAGGTGGATGGATTTGTCTCACCACATGTGTTTTAATTAAATTGGGCTGAGCTCAAAATAAATCAAAACAAAATGGCTAAGGCTTGACCTAAGGGTGTCAAATTGGCTCTAACGGGCCTAAACAGGCCGGCCCGTTAGGGCCAATTCAATTAGGGCCTGGCCCCCTAAGGTAAACAAGCCAGGCCTTAAGGGGCCAGGCCGGCCCCTTAAGGCCTGGCAGGCCGTTTCGGCCAACAGCCGAAACGGCATGTGGCCGGCCGGGCCGGCCATCAAGCCAGCCCATTTTTTATTATTTTTTTTTTGTTTTTTTGGTTTTATTTTCTTTTCTTTATTTAATAAATAAATAAATTTTGAATATTTATTATATAATTGTAATATATAATTTATAAGAAAAATAATATTTTAATTTATAAGAATTAATATTTTATAGAATTTATAAAGTAATGAAAATATTGTAAATATTAATATAATTTAATGTATTGATATTTTTGAGTTTATATAATATGTGTATAATATTAGTATATCATTATTATATAATTAGTAATGGCTACAAGATATTGTAAATATTAATATAATTTAGTTATATAACTTATATATAATTAGTAGTATATAATTATATATTAATATATAATGTATTTATAATAGAGAAAAATATATAAAAAAAAGACAAATCATTTAATGTAAATGTGGACATTAAATATATGTATTATATCTAATGTAAATGTGGACATTAAATATGTATTAAAAGACTAAATCATTTAATGTAAATGTGGACATTAAATGTGAACATTAAAGACAAATCTTGATTTTACTAGTATAATATTATAAAATTTAATATTTATAGAATAAAAAAATAAAAAAATAATAAATAATAATTATTATTAATGGGCCAGGCCGGCCCATTCCATGTCATGGAATGGGCCGGCCTGCCCAACCTTAATAGGCTGGCCTTAAGGGGTCTTAGGTGTCAAGCAGGCCTGCTTGACACCTTTAGCTTGACCTAGTCTAGTTGAACTTCTTCCTAAATTTAATTGGGTTGGACCCAAGTACTAATATAATTTTTAAATTGATTTTGTGTATTTATTTATGGAATGAAGTGATTTAATTATTTAGTAATTAAATGAGATTTATTTTATGCAATAAAACTATAAATTAGTGATGTTGATAAATAAATTGGGAAATTAAGTTTAACACTTCATTTTAGAATTTGATTAAGTTGCAATGTCATGAAATTAAATTCATTTTGGGTTAATTGAACTTAATCATTAATTTGAGTTCTCATGAAATTCAAAGTTAATCGGATTAACATGGAAATTATGTCGTATTAATTTCGCGTCGATTTTCTCATGAAAATTAAACTGGGTTTAATTTCACATCAAAATCAAGGAATTTGATTTCAAGTTATATTGGATTTTAACTTTGGATTTGGAGCCCATAGAAATTAAAATTGGATTTAATTTCGCTAGAATCAAATTGGATTCAATTGGTAAATTAATTAAATTTTATTTATAATTGTCAAATGTGGGGTAATGCATTAGATGCATTTAATTGAAACAAGCTTAACCCAAATTTTGACGATGGCAATGGGCTAAATTTAAATAATTCATAAATCAAGATATCGTGAAAGAATGAGGTTTGATGAATTATGGAAAAATGGTTGAAGCTATCCGTGGAGAATATGAAGCACCGTTTGATTAATTTTGCACAAATTGAGGCATCATAAATCAAACAATGGCTCCTTATATACCACAGTCAAACGGAGTAGTCAAGCCTAAGAGTCGCAACTGATGATTGCGATATTTGATTTAGCTGGGCTAACTCATGAGGTAAAATGGAAGAACATGGTTTGCTGATCAACAGGCCTGCTACAATCTGGAAAACAATAAAAGTACAAATATCAAACATAAGTCTTCTCCGGTGTCCTAAGAACAACACATCAAATCATTCGACTTGTTGAACTTGCAAAGCACTTTGTTTCGAATCAACAATCTCACTACAATGCCCACCAACAGCCAATCGGGTCGTTCCACTTGTCAAAGTTTCAGTCAAAACAAGTTTCTCCTTCTTCTTCTTCTTCTTCAGCTTATATCTCTCTGATCTCGAACTAATAACTTGCCCTAATATCGAAGCTGCAATAGTAAAAGCCATGGCGGATTTAGGCATTAAAACAAGTTTCCTACTCATAGCTATGAATGGGACAGTTGCATGTACAGCAGCAAACTCTTTCAGCAATGGCGTAGATTTGGAGTTTGGATTGTCGCATCATAATTGCAATTTTTTCATTATAAGTTCGCAGTATGAGAAATTGATGTAAAGTCGAATTGCTTACTTTTATTTGTAAATAAATGAAAGTACTATAACATTGTAATCTTTTTCCCTTTTCAGCTCTACATCATTCTAGTCCTTGGAAACAAAATCAAGAAGTCCCGATTAAATCTATGACGTGAAGAACTAAATTGCACATTTAGGACAATTAGTCTATACGGCGACTCCAAATTAAATCCGATCAAGACTCATAAACAATTATAATTACACAATAATGAAGAAGGTGATGATCATAATTCATACTTACTTCATTTTATGTTTGTGGGTACAAAAATCTGATACGACAAAATTCGTTACTAACTATATTTTACTACATTCGAAAATAATAGGTATATAAGTTTCATTAGTGCAATCTATAATTCTTTTAAACTATCCGAAATTTGACGGCACTGTAAATCAATAACAGAAAATATGCATAGATATAAGACAAAAGGATTATTTGAATTTGACTAGAATATGCCTGCATTCTCTGTTCAAATTTAATAAAATTAGTAAGTTTATCTTCTTCCCCGACCCACCACCATCTTATTCCCCACAAACCCTAAAAATGGCTTTCCCACATAAGTCGAACATGGCATTGGCATGGTGAAATTCGAATGAAAATGGTGAAATTCGAACATGACATATCAACATTAACGGTGAAATTCGAACATGGCATACCTCCAACATTAATGGTGCTTGAATGAAAATGGTGAAATTCGAGTATGGTCATAAAATTCGAAGGTGGTGATGGTTAGAGTAAGGTAAGGCCACTGAAAAGTGAGGATCAGTGGATTTTAAGAAAGTTGTTGGTAGAAAATGGTGGTTATGTGGTGGTGGTTCTATGGTTGTGTGAGGAAGAAGAAGACAATGGTGGGTAGGAAGATAGAAATGGGAGGAAACAAATAAAGAAAAACGAAAATTAAAATTAGAAAAGAAAGAATTATAAAATTGAAAAAAAAAATATCCCTCCAATAATATGCCACATCAGCTTTTGGGTCAAAATTGGTCAAAATCCCCAAATTTAAGCGCACGTGCCCGGCACATAACATTTTTCGGCGAATATTGAATTTTCCAGCATCATTTGTACCCAAATTGCCAAACCTACCACACAATAATGTACCCAAATTGTCACCCCCCATATTAGTGTATCAAATAAACTTGCAGGTCACATTAGTGTACCAAAAATACAATTTTCCCAACTCATGTCTTTTAAGTCATAGATTATCAATCTTACCATTTAGGTCTGAGTCATTATATAGCTAATGTTTATCCCCTTATATTTTGAGGTTTCTATTATTATCTCCATATAATAATAAAATTTAAAAGTTTTACCTTTTCCAGTTAAAAGTAAAAATAATATCATCGAGTCTACTATTATAAAAGTATGAGCTATTTTTTTACATTTATATGTACCTAAATATTCCTATAAACTTTATTTTTTAGTGGTAAAAGAGTCCAAAATAAATTTCAAATATCTATAACAAAAAAATATAACTATATAAGGACTTTACAATAAAATTACGTATATATATATCCAAAATAATTTTTTAAGTATCTACAACATTAAATACAATTATATTAGGAGTCCACACTAGCTCTGTCGGGCCAGAGCATGGGGGGCCTTTGGGGTTGGGGATTCAACCTTTTTGGACAATATTAGGAGTCCACAATTAAACTTCATATATATATATATATATATTTACATTAGATCACATATATTTATTTTTACCTTGAAAAATAGGAAACAAAAAATTAAGCTTTATTTACGTATATTATTCATGCATGTCATAACTTTCTATTAATTTTCAATTCAACAAAGTAACAGTTAACTATTAAGAGTTTAATCTTAATGAGCATTATATTAAAAAAATACAAAGTCTTCTATGTTCGAATAAATATAATAAAAAGTTATATAACTATCAGTGTACGTACATCCCTAAATCCCCTCAAAAGAATTATATCTATTAATATATATATAGGAGGGCTGTCGGTTATTTTGTTGACCCTCTAAAATCTCATAAAACACTAAATTCTAATTTTTCATCATTTTGGATATAAAATAATTTTTTAAAAAATAAATTGTTGGTTTTCTTCTACACAATCTATCGGCCATTATCTTAACCACCTTCCTAAATTTTAGACCCACTCTTTATCCATAATTAAAGAGGGAAGTTTTTAAGTATTCAAAATTTAAAATCATAATGATTATATTTATAATTTTAAGCACCCGCCCTAATGCTTAATTACTTTCATTTTGTTTCTTTCTTCCTTTATGGTGGCTTCCTTTAATTTTGCAGAATGATATTAATGTTTCATTAGATATATTGCCTACAATTAACACATGAAATTCAGTAATCATTTGTTAATATTTATTCATGGTCAATAATATATGGTTCGTGTTTTATGGTCTTTAGACTATTTGATGTATTTATTTTTTGGATACATTTTAACATGGATGACTGCGATTTTTATTTAATTACATTTTTTTGTGTTTTGTAGATTACAATACGAAGTGTCAAAGTTTGTGAACGGAGCAAACATGATATCAATATTTGCCAAATTCAGTAAGTATGGTGGTCGAAAATAATTTTATAATTATTTTGTTTCGATTCAATAATATTGTTTTTACTCTAAAATATTTATTAGGTTTTTCTTTTCGAGGATTTTCCTTAAACTAAAAAAAAATTGATGTTCAATATAATTTTTAAATAATTTACATTTATAAATTATTCACTGAATCCATTTCCTTTCAGTTCAAGTAAAATGTTTAATAAATATTAAGTCTAATTAAGTATCAAGTTTGGCCTACATTGTTTAGAATATTGAAATAATGGGTTATGGCCTTGACATTTATAATAATTATTTCTGTTTTTCTCTTTCAACATTTTATTTTGGTTTTGAAATTAGTAAAGTGACATAGAAGTTCCTGCAATTTATTGGTTTAAGATATTTTTAATATGTATAATTCCAATGCAATTTTGATTAATGGAATCAAACTTAAATTTATTTTACAAATGAATTGTATTAAATTTGTTAACCAAATTAATATATTTGTTTGGTTTGAAAAATTTGTCTCCTGCTCCTTTACTTTTTTTCTCAATTGTCTATTATTTTGCATTTTTTCAATTCATATATTAGTTTAGTAAGACTTTGAGTTTTTTTTAGAAATCAACCTCAATGGCTCAATCATCTTCTCAGTTTTCCACTAAACTTTCACTTCAATCATTCATTAATTTTTTTCTCAATATAGAGTTACTTTCATTAAAAAATTTTTTGTTTATATGAGAGAGATGTGGTGGTGATGGGAGGGGTTTGCTTTCTGAGGTCGGTCACCTTTTAGTACCAAAAGAAATTCCTTTTCAATTCCAAATGAAATAAAATAATAATCCAATCAAATTCAAATTTTATTTTATTTTTATTTTATTCCAAATTAAAAATACTTTATAGTTTAAACTGATTAGAAATGCGAATAATGTACAAGTTCTGCTGCAACATGTACAATTTTATGGCCAATGTAGTATTCAAATTATAATAAATTGGGAAAAATAATTCCCAATTTAGATCAAAATTCAAAAAATTGGGAGTAAATTTATTTTTTGTTTTGGGTTAATGTCGTTGGGGGTTTAAATGAAAAAGGTTATGAAAGTGATTTCCAGTTACTTATGTCTTTTTGACCGGGGAATCAGTTTTTGGGAGGTAATTTATTGTAGGTTTTATAGTAAAAAAAATATAATTTTAAATTTGAAATAAAATGTTGGGATAATTTTACTTGAGAATATTTAAAACCAAAGTAAGGTTAACTTAGAAGTTTTTTTTGCTTTAATATTTGAACACTCCATGTAACCATGTTATCCTTCAAATATAACATAGCATGTTAGTAATTAAATATATATTATATGTAATATTTGCTAATACGAGCCAAAAATTCAATTAAGTTTGAGTATATGTCCCCTTGAAACTGAACATATATTATTTAAACAAAATTCAACCAAACTCATAAATTTTGTATTAATTTGAGCTTATCTTCTATTATATTATAGCAAGGATTCAATTACTTTTTCTTAATGCTAATTTTATAGAATTTTAAATTATTTTAATTATTTATTTATAATTTCATTTGAATTTTGAATTAAGTTCACATTAAAAAAGTATTGCTTATCCATAAAGTAGTTACTTCTTATTTATAATTTCATTTGAATTTTGAATTCATTTATTAAAAAAATAAGTTAGTTTCATATGATTTTGCTTTTGAATTTTAACTTTTTGGGTAGTAATTTTAGGAGTTAAGGTTAATTTCATTGGGAAAGAGAGTTAAAATTTGACATGATAATCATTCCAGTATTTCTGGTTCCATATGAAGTATCAATATATGTGTGAAAGATGATTTGCATTGATCAAATTAATAACCATTTCAGTTTTTCCGTTTCCATATGTTTTTCATATATTTTTCTTCATTTGGAATATCGTTTCAAATGCCATTAGTAAAAGAAATCGGCAATCTCAAAATTTATCTATCAAGTGTGGGTTGAAGACATTACCCCAATTTTAAATATGTTTTAATCATGTATTAGTTTGGATTGAACCAAGATTCATATATTAAAAAGTTTGCACCTCTCTGCTAATATTTATATATTGTTAGTAATATTTGTTTCGTTTTTTTAGGCTACGTCTTTGAGTTATTTGATTTTTTGGTTTTTTGGTGGATATCAATGACTTCAGTCTCTATCTAATCACATGTTTCATGTTTGTAGATTCAATCTCACTAATTTTGTGAAATAAACAAAACGTGTAAATATTTGTCAAATTCAATGAGTATGACTCTATAATGAAGATAACTGGCTTCACACACTTTATTACAATTTGTAAATTCCAATTTTCAACAACTAATTTCCACTAGAAATTTATAAGTCAGTATGTATTTGGAAGTTGTTTTTGTTCTTTATGGTAATAAATATTTTCGATTGGATCATTCTTTATCGTGAGATAACTAATTCACTATTTCAATGACCAATAATGATCCCAGTAACGTCTGAAAACTTTGGATGCAGAAGACATAGGTGAGATAGGTTTTGAAAACATTTTCATTTATTATTTCCATACCACTAAATTTTGTGAGAATAAATGTTTGATATACAGTCATTTTATTTTTATTATGGATTAGTCTGAATAGTGTTTATATTTTCCATTTAGATACGTTCCTATGCATACAAACAGTGTAGGTAAACTATAACTTTGTGTGGATTTTCTCACCATGCTTTTCTAATTTTAATATGTAAAGTAATTTCAAATTGTTCTAAATTATTTACATGTTCATAATTTTTTTTTATATTTTTGATAGGATGAGCATTTAAAATTCAGAAAATTTTGGTAATCAAATTTTTACTGAACTCAGGCCGTGCGTAGCACGGGTTACACACTAGTATATATATATATAGAAGATCAACATATTAAACAATGAAAATTGACAGCAATAATTCTATCAATAATTCAACATTCACCAACCATACACAAAAATCAATGAAAGAAAAATAAAGAAAAGATCATTTTCTTTTTCTGATTAATGGGAAAAAAATGTCGGTATCAAGAAGCTGAGAAAATTCTATGTATCGTCCCCTATTTACAGATTAAGAATAAAACACTATAGCACACAGACTTTGAGTAATTAAAAGCTAAGAAAATTGTCCAAAGGTGGCAGCTGAAAATTATCACAAGGGAAATTAACAGAACATGTGAAAATGATCATCAGAACAGGATTTTGTGTTTGAATTGAACAAAAGATTTGTAGTGGGATTTGTCGAAAGCCCGACATAGTTTGGCTGCTGATGAAAGGAGAAAGGCTCTGATAGATCACATGCATGCTTAGAAAGAAACCTGGTAAGCAAAAAAATCATGTGTTGAGTTTGATAATGGATATTGGTTATCCATGGAGATTGATGAATTATTCGAGGGTTTTGATTTTTTTGCTGGGCTAGAATCATTATTGTTTGAAGATTTGGTTTGATAATCATGTACACTGATAATATAATCATTTTTTTTTTGTTTTTTTTTTAAACTTTGATTGGAGAAGAAGATTGACATGTTCTTGCTTGAATATAAAGAGAGAAAGAAATAGGGAAGATAGTTCAGAAAGGGGCAAAAATGGAAAAGTAGAATTTTATGTAAATTGATTATTTACTTTCTCATACACATGTCCTCCTCTCATTTGTCCTAACTAACCACTCACGTTATTGATTATAAAAAGTGATAATATTAATCGATATTTAATTCTAATTTTAGTCTCATTATTTTCAAAATTGCATAAGTACTCATGAAATTCATTATTTCGCAATAATCTCGTGTGTTTAAAAAAGCGGATGGAATTTCACATGTAATATGCCCAGTCTTTTAAGTGCTTAGAATGCATTGGCTAAATTACATGAATACAGAATACTCTCTGATTTTCACAATACTAACACTAAATATGAATAAAACAAATTAGGATTTTCTTTTGCATGTTGTACATTAATGAATTTTTTTTTTTTTGAAAATGAATGCAAATTAAGTAATTAGTTGCATGCAAGACACATGGTCACACTAGCATTTTCTTAAGTTTTCAATAATTGGTATTAAAAACATAAAATTCCATGAGACTAATTTTGCAAGCTTATAAGATGTCAAGAAGATAAGGTACAAGCTTATGAAGCAGAAGAAAAAGTACAAACCGGAGCAGCTAGTATATTGGAGGGAAAAGCTGTTAAGAGTTAGTTAGTTTGTTCTAGCTCTATATATATAGAGTTGATCTTTGTATCTTCTACAATTCAATTTCAATAATAATGAAATACATTTTTTACTCCTTGATTCTCATCATGGTATCAGAGCCTAAAAGAAAAGCCTTCTATACATCTTCAAATCTTCATACCTGCAGATTATCTTATCTTCATATCTGCAGTTCTTTTCTCCTTCTTTCGGCCTCTCATCTTGATATCTTCATACCCTTGCAGTTCTTTGAATCTGCTAGTACTTCTTTCTTCTTCCTTCCATACATCTCTTTTCTGATAATGGAATCAACAACTGATCCATCTCCATCATCAACCAAAACAGAAACTCTCATAAGTTTCCAAAACCCTCTTTACCTCCATCCATCCGATTCTCCTCATATCATTCTTGTCTCTGATCCGTTGAAAGGATCTGAAAACTATAAGGTTTGGAGCCGCCAGATGATCGTCGCGTTGGAAGCCAAGAACAAATTGGTTTTGGTCGATGGTTCATATCCAAAACCCGAACCCACGGATGATCTCTTTCCCCAGTGGAAAAGGTGCAATGCCCTTGTTCTTTCATGGATTCACAATGTTATCAGCAGTGAATTATTGAATGGGGTTGTCTATACGGATCTGGCATCATCGGTGTGGAAAGACCTTAAAGAACGCTTCGATCAAACCAGTGGTGCTGAGATGTTTGCTCTTTTTCGACAAATTAGCACCATCAATCAGGGTTCAAATTCGGTCTCAAGCTATTATTCAAGAATCAAGAAATTATGGGACGAGTATGAATCTGTCATACCCTTCACCACAACAGTGTTTTCCAAAGAATATGTGGAGCACACTCAAAACCTCAAAATGATGCAATTTTTAATGGGCATAAATGAATCCTATAGTGCTGTGCGGTCTCAAATTCTAATGATGGTGCCTCTTCCATCTCATTCTCAGGCATGCGCAATGATTCAAAACGAAGAAAAACAAAGAGGTGTATATGCAAACCTCAGCCATAATGAGTCCTCACAGGCCTTTTTTCTCAAGGTTCCACAAAAACAAACAATCAACTCAAGGACTCATCTCAGCCAAATAAGAGAAGTTCTCTATACTGTGAGAAGTGTGAAATCACTGGTCACACGGTTGACAATTGCTACAAAATTCATGGATACCCTCCAAATTACTTTTCAAGGGGCCGAGGGAAAAGAGGGGGTTCCAATTCCTCAAGGGGATCATATAAGAATACTGCTGCAAATGCTGCTCATAATGACATTGCAGCAGCAGCCTCTACCAATTCCATTCTTGGTGAATATCAGCCTCAAGATGTCAAAGATTCATCAATTAATCAAAATAACTCTCCATCACCATCCTTTACACCCTCTCAGTTGCAGCACATAATGAATCTGTTGTCAGGAAGCACTGCTATGGAGACAAAGCAATCTGTTTCAAATGTTGCAGCTGCCAAATCAGGTAACCCTATTTCATCATTGCATACATGGATCCTAGACACAGGAGCTAATGATCACATGACTTGTTATCCCTCCTTGTTTATGTCACATACATGTATGCAATCCACCTCTTCTGTTTCCTTACCTAATGGCACTACAGCTTCTGTTCAGAACACAGGAGATATAACACTAAACTCCAACCTGACCCTGAAAGGAGTTTTATATGTTCCTGAGTTTAAATTCAATCTTGTCTCTGTCTCAAAAATTGCTAAAGATAACCACTGTGTAGCATTTTTTTATCCTAATCTTTGTGTTCTTCAGGACCTTGTTACTGGAGAGATAAAGGGGATTGGTAGGGAAGACAATGGCTTATACTACCTAAACACTACAGAGAACTGTCCTGATAATGTCTATAGTGCTGCTAACATCACTTCTATGAACAAAGTTGTTTCAAAAAACTCAGCTGCTCTTTGGCATCTTAGGATGGGGCACATGTCATTTACTAGGCTTAACATGTTACCTGGCATGCATTTTAATACTTGTACTGATCAACAAATATGTTCAGTTTGTCCTATGGCAAAACATTCAAGAACTCCTTTTCCTTCTATAAGATCTACTGTTACTTCTCATGTGTTTGAATTATTACACTTTGATATATGGGGTCCATACAAAACTCCTACATATAACAGTGAACGTTTTTTTCTCACAGCAGTGGATGATTTTTCCAGGTTCACTTGGACATTTCTTTTACATCATAAATCAGATGCTATATCTGTTATTAAGGAGTTTTTTATATTCATTTCCACACAATTTCAAACTAAAGTCAAAAAGGTGAGAACTGACAGAGGGCAAGAGTTCATGTCTCAAATAGCTACAGACTTATTTAAATCCTTAGGGATTTTGCATCAAACTAGTGTAAGCTACACACCCCAACAAAATGGAACAGTTGAAAGAAAACATAGACACCTATTAAATGTAGCAAGAGCTCTTCTGTTTCAATCTTGTGTGCCTATCAAATTTTGGGGTGATTGTGTTGTCACTGCCACTTATCTTATCAATAGAACTCCAACTCCTTTGTAACAAGGTAATACTCCATATCAGGTTCTTTTTCAGAAACCTCCTAATCTCTCTCACCTTAGAGTCTTTGGTTGTTTGTGCCATATCAAAATTTTGCCCCAAAGTGACAAATTCATGCCTAAATCCAAGCCTGGCATTTTTATGGGCTACTTTAACTCAAAAGGCATACAAAGTGCTTGACATGCACACTGGCACCTTCTCCTTTTCTAGGGATGTTTTGTTTCATGAAAACTTGTTTCCTTTTTCTGAAAACAAATCTGCTTCCTCACCAACTCTCTTTTATGAACAAGATCAAACTTCCACTCCTGACTTCTTTGACAGCAGTCAAACTTACATTAATGACCAACCTCCAGATGCTACTTCTGATATTCTGGTTCCAGATACCCAACCCCTTATGAGCCTTCTGATCAGCTTAGAAGATCTACTAGAGAAACTAGGCCACCAACTTGGACTTCAGACTTTGTTTGCCCTACTATTTCATCCAACACTGGGTCTACTGCTCACTCACTATCTACTTATGTGCATTATGATAATATTTCCACTGCATACAAAGCTTTCCTTGTTTCTTTATCTTCTATTCAGAAGCCTCAGACCTATACTGAGGCTCTTCAAGACAACAGGTGGGTTCAAGCCATGCAGGATGAGCTGCAAGCTTTAGCTCTAAATAATACCTGGGAAGTGGTTGATTTACCTAAAGGGAAGTGTCCTATCAGTTGCAAATGGGTATTTAGAGTGAAATATCACTCTGATGGCAACATTGACAAGTTCAAAGCCAGATTAGTAGCTAGAGGTTTCACTCAAAAAGAGGGTTTGGACTATACTGAGACCTTCTCTCCAGTGGCAAAAATGGTTTCTGTTAGGGCTGTGATTTCTTTAGCAGCCATTAAAGATTGGCCATTATTCCAAATGGATGTTACTAATGCATTCCTCCAGGGAGACTTATTTGAGGAGGTGTACATGTCTCTACCTCAAGGCTTTTGCACTCAGGGGGAGAACTCAGGTAAAAGAAAGGTTTGTAGACTGCTTAAAAGCCTCTATGGCCTCAAGCAAGCTCCTAGACAATGGAACTATAAGTTTACTCAAGCAATGAAGGAAGCAGGTTATGTCCAATCTCTTAATGACTACTCCATTTTTACCAAACATGTTGGTGATGAAACTGTCATCCTATTATTGTATGTGGATGACATTCTCATCACTGGCAGCAGTATAAAGCTTATTGATGAGTTAAAAGTCTT
Organism: Verbascum thapsus; assembly: GCA_963669365.1. Classification (NCBI taxonomy): domain Eukaryota; kingdom Viridiplantae; phylum Streptophyta; class Magnoliopsida; order Lamiales; family Scrophulariaceae; genus Verbascum; species Verbascum thapsus. The sequence continues at coordinate 8,598,142 of OY770114.1, forward strand.
CTTGAGCTCTAAATTCTATATGAAAGACCTTGGAAATCTAACATACTTTCTAGGAATAGAAGTTGCAAGATCTAAAGAAGGCATTGTTCTAAACCAAAGAAAGTATGCACTAGATTTACTCAAAGAGACTGGAATGACTGGTTGTAAACCAGTTAATGTTCCTATGGATCCAAATTTCAGATTAACTTCTGTTGAATATGATGAAAGTAAAGGAGATAAGCTTGCAGATCCAATCCTTCCAGATAAAATTTCCTATCAAAGGTTGATTGTCAAGCTCATCTACTTAAGTATCACCAGACCTGATATTTGCTTTGCAGTTCAATCTCTAAGTCAGTTTATGCACTGTCCAAAAACTTCACACATGGATGCTGCAAGGAGGGTGCTAAGATATATTAAGGGAACAGCAGGCAATGGAATATTACTATCATCAAATAGTGAGTTAAAATTGGAAGCTTTTTCAGACTCAGATTGGGCAACATGTCCCACGAGCAGAAAATCTATAACAGGTTTCTGTATCAAGATTGGGAACTCTTTGATTTCTTGGAAGTCAAAGAAACAAAAGACCATATCCAGAAGCAGTGCAGAGGCAGAATACAGGTCCATGGCTTCAGCAGCATGTGAGATTGTATGGTTCAAAGGCTATTCAAAGATCTAGGAGTCACTTGTCTGGAGCCTGCAACTTTAAGGTGTGATAATAAGTCAGCCTTGTACATTTCTTCCAATCCAGTATTTCATGAAAGAACCAAGCATATAGAGCTTGATTGCCATTTTGTAAGGGAGAAAATATTGGAAGGAGTCATAAAAACTGAGTTTATAAGAACAGATCAACAGCTTGCTGATGTTCTAACCAAACCTTTGTGGACTGGTCAGTTCAGTACATTGATTTCCAAGCTTGGTATGATTAATCTGTATCAACCTACTAAGCTTGAGGGGGAGTGTCAAGAAGATAAGGTACAAGCTTATGAAGCAGAAGAAAAAGTACAAACCGGAGCAGCTAGTATATTGGTGGGAAAAGCTGTTAAGAGTTAGTTAGTTTGTTCTAGCTCTATATATATAGAGTTGATCTTTGTATCTTCTACAATTCAATTTCAATAATAATGAAATACATTTTTTACTCCTTGATTCTCATCATAAGAAATTGACCCAAAATTATAAGGGGGTTTATATATACGACAAATACTTCAATTTTTATTAATTATATTGAAAATATTAAATACCATTATAAAAGCTAGCATATATTAAAGATAACTTTTAATTCTTAACATGTAAAAATATAACATATATAATATATTTCAAGCATAGACGTCGGGAGTGGCGTGGCAACCTGAAGAGACCGCACGTCATGCTCGCGAGCTCAGGCGGCGGCAAGTGGTCCTATAGAGAGGCACCAAACCGAAGCAGCGCCATTTCTATTCCGATTGAACTACAATCCGGCTCCCAACATATTTATCGAACTAAAAACTAACACAACAAAAACATGTCGCCACGGCGTATCAACATAGTGGCATCTGGTCTACAGGAGCAAGCCACATCTTTCGTTGAAGAAGAGTCTAGGGCCGGCGGCGTTTCGAGGTGGGAGGAGTAGGAGAAAAAATGGAGAAATTCAAAACGATGCCGTTTTGGAGTGGGAGAGGCCAAAAAAAATACAAAAAAGAAAATAATTTAAGGCCAAGATCCTGTGCTTCGTGTACCCGACTGACGAAAAACAGCTGCTATGAGGCTTGTATATATGTAGAATAATATATTTCAAGCATATATATATGTATATATATTTATAATGATCTAAATTCTTACTAATACATGCTAAAATGTATTATCTAAATATTACTTTTCATAAACTGACATTTTTATAATTTTACATCAATGTAACATTTGTTTTCATCAATGTAAAATAATTTTTAAATGTACTTAATAATTAAATGTTACAGTTAGTAAATTATTTTTTATTAATTAAATGAAAAACTTAAATAAATGTTTGAGATACAAATTTTTAACATAGATCATTGTCCTAGTTTTTGGAGTACAATTTATCTTATCAAAATCCCAATACTACCTCCACGAAATAGATGATAATGTAGGATACGATACCAAATTTTGATTTATATAACATATAAAACGTAAACTCCGTCTTTATATATTGTGTAAGATTTTTAACTATATTTATGAAATACAAAAAATTGAACTTAATGTATTTTATTATGTATTATTATAAAACAACACAAGATGTTTACTTGGATGCATGTATTTGTAATAAAAAAGTATAATGTTAGTTTTTATTTGCAAAATATGGAAAATAATATAAATGAGGTGTATAAAAGAATATTATATTGAATTTACTTTTAATGAAAAATTTAGTGCAGTACCTTAAAATGCTATTACTGTCAATACACTAAAATGATGTAGGCTTGCACTATTTTATTGCAACAAATTGAAGATAGCCTACCCAATATTGTGGACCAAAGAGTTTCTCTTCTTTACTTATCATTTTGATATTACTACCCTTCTAGTACTCATTATAGACCCTTCTTCCTAATCAATGTTTTCAAACTCGAATCGGTGATTGAACAAGACGAGTACTTGGATTATTGAGTCATTGATTCAATCGTTTAGACTGATAAAAAAAAAACTGATTGACCCTTTGGGTATATATATTCAAAATAAATTTATTAAATGATTGAAAAATATTACATATATTAAAAAGCGTTACAAATAATTTTAAAATATGAAACCCTGAAAAAGCATAATTTATAAGGTTTGGATATTTGCACACTCATTCTCATCATTTGTTATCTTATCGTTTCAAAATGTAAAATAATAAAAGTAAAAATGAGAAAACGAAACTTATAAAAGGTAACAAAAACATCCTGCTTCTCTTTCTTCTCTCTTCCCCCTCTCTTCTTTTTTCCCTCTTTTTTGTTTAATCTTCTTGGTGCAAAATTTTTAAATTATTATATGCATAATGTTGCTCCAATAACATATATAATCTCATGTTTGACATTAAACTTACAACTCAAAAATGATTGGAAATTTTTGATGATTTCTATATTGAGAAAGAAGATAAAAGAACAAAAAACCGGGTCAAACATGGGTGCAGTTCAATTGATTCTTATCTGGTTCGCTACGGTGTTTTTTTACCTCTCTAACATATCACTCGGACCGGCCTTATGACCGGTTTTCAATTTAATCGGCCGGTCCGATCTGGGTTTGATAACATCGATCATAACTAAATAAAATTATAAGTCTTATGAATAAGAGGTTTGTGATGACGTAGTTAGGAAATCTTAATTACTGTTCCACAATATATCATGATTTTAGTGTTAGTCCTACACTTTACGGGATTTTTGGAAACGTCCTAATATTTCACATTAGTTGCAAAATTAGTATTTTAGTGTTAGTCCCGTACTTTATTTTTGTTATTTTAAATAGTATTTTTCTCTTTTAATTAAACAAGATGTTTTATACAACCCCTTAAACAAATACTATTTGCCTCTTATCCCGTTGAAAAATAATTTAAAAATAAAAAAGAAGAATATATATGTTTAGCCGGGACGTTCATAACATGGATCAATCATCATTTTTCTCAACCATTTTTTATTTTTTTCTAACTTTTGTGGGATAAGTGGCAACAATATTTGTTCAAGGGCGTGTTTGATGCATTTTATATAGTTTAAGGGGCAAAATGCAATTTTAAATAACAAAAATCAAGTATAGGACTAACATTGATTGAAAAAGGACTAACATTGCAATTTTATCAAATTAATGGGGCTGTTTTCAAATTTCCATAAAATATAGGACTAAAACTAAAATCATGATATACTATGGGACTAAATTTATAATTTTCCCGCATAGGCATATTGTACTCAATTGTGCAATGACATAGGTCTACGAGGCTGTTAAGTAACACCGCATCTTTTATTGCTAATCATCAAGACAACTGTACAGAAATGCATTATATAAAAAGATGGGATATCCATCGTATTTAATGTAAAAGCATTTTGGTACGTAGTTTATCATTAAATAGACAAATTTATTAATGGATGATTAATTAATTTAATTATTTAATTCAAATAAAATAGTAATTAATTCGATCATGAGCTCCAATTTGATATAATTAAATGATGGTGATAGAGATATTAATGGAGAATATGTGAAGCACGGAGATAGGGTCCCATCCATATCTAGGGCATGGTACTATTGACAAAGACTTCTCTCTTAGCAACACATATTTTTCTATTAAATTATAACTACTTCCAGTCCAATTTTCAAAAGACATTTGAAATAAGAAAAAAATATATATATAATTATTAATATTTAAAAAGAGTAAATATATTTTAAAAATAAGGTACTTTGATTTTTTTCATTAGTGAATGTAGGTTAAGTACGTTTAGGGAGACGGTGTTCTTCATTTTAAAAAATCACATAAAGATAAAATATTTATAATTTCTTTTTTTACTATATTTTTGAAAAATATATGGTAAGTAAACTGCAGTTAGCTCAACAACCACTCAAATACAAAATATCAAATATCATATAAAAATGACTCAAATCATAAATCTCATCTTTATATTTTTATTCTTCATATCAACCTCTCCAAACCTGCCCGTTTGACAGTCATCATCATTATCTCTTCCTTCATGACATTATATGTAAACCAAGTATTGATTATGCTAATCCTATTTTGGATTAGCAATCCAGGTTTATCCCAGCATGTGATTGATTATCTGCCAGGTTTTGAAGGTAAATTACCCTTCAAGCTTGAAACCGGGTAAGTTATTTATCCTATGTTTGATTTTATTTTCATTTTTAATTTATCCCTTTCCCCTCTTGCTGCAACTATGAACTGATCTTGATAGATGATAATTTAATATTTTTTGTAAATATTGTTATTTCAACAAAATATTGTTTCTTTAGGGAGCTTATTTTGAAGCATAGTTTAATTATTGGGTATTTTGGATTGAAAATATTGGTGAATTAGATTTCGACATGAAGAGATTTTCCATGATTTATTGGATACTAAAATTGTTTTTTTGCGGTCTTTTATTAATTTTTCTTGGTGTAAAATTACATTTACATTGTTATATTCAATATACTTGAATTGATATGTGTAATAGTTTTAGAGAATATTGCAAAATTAGTCTCGTTTAGTAACTATAAGGGTTTGGTAAATGAAAAAAGAAAAATGACAAAAATATATGCATAAGTAAAAATGCCAAAAATTGATCCCAAAAAAAATATTAAAAATGAGTCTTATATTTACAATGTGGAGGTTGGGACTATGTATGTTTTTTTAATTAAAAGACCATTATCTTTGGGGCAATACGATTTTACGTACGGGAGAAAAAAATATAGGAAATTTAATTTAGTTAAGTGAAATGTCATAATTGAAAAATGTGAAAGTAAAAGATAAAAAAAAAATGTAGTTTTAATTTCAGAGCAACTGTATTTTTTTTTGTCCAAAAGGTTGAATCCCCAACCCCAAGGGCCCCCCATGCCCCGGCCCGACAGCGCTATGGGAGGAATTAATCATGGTAACCCAGCCAATCACAGGGGCTAGACCAGTGCCCACTGCGCACAAGGAGCCCCCCTCACTTGAGAGGTTGCTCCCACACTGCCGCTGGTGGGACTCGATACTTGGTCATTGTCCAAACTTCACCCTTCTGTAACCAACTGGGCTGCCCATGCGGGCTCAGAGCAACGTGTATTAATCCAATAGCATGTAGTTATATATAATATATTATATATATTATTTTATTAAGTAAATTAATTGATTTTTGGTAATGATTAACAAAGGTATATTGGTGTTGGAGAAAACAAAGAGGTGCAACTTTTCTACTACTTTTTCGAGTCCGAAAGCAATCCCAACACTGATCCTCTGATGCTTTGGCTCACGGGTGGGCCCGGTTGTTCTGCTATTTCTGCCGTCATGTTTGAAGTTGGTACTTTTCTACACTCTTTGTTACTGCTTCTTGTACGAAATTATTATACATATATACGTGGCATATACGTATAGGTAAAGAAGCAATATTTGACAACGTATTTACTTAGTAAAATTTAATAACTCAAGTAGATAGAAAAATTGATTCAAGTTGATGTTGATATTATAACACACATTATTGGACATCCAATTTCCTCGTCACATTCTATTAACACTAGTAATATTCTCGGGATTAGAGATCCACACGTAAAATCTGATGGGACAAGATTTTTTATTCCAAATCAATAATTCATCTTCTATTTCATATATTATGAAACATATAAATATGTGAAATAGAATATGGAATATGAATATGAAATAGAAAATCATATTTCGAGATATAATGGGATGTTCTTATTTTGTAAAAATAATTAACTCAATTTGCTATCGAAGTATATTCACATTTCCTCCTATAATCTTCTGGAGATGTCACACTAATATATGTTATAATATCCTTATGATGCTAAAAAAACGAAGCCAATATCTCATCAAATGTTTTAAATTCTGTTGCAGGACCCTTTACTGTTGACCGAGTAAATTCCAAAGGTAGTATACCAACATTGATGTTAAACAAGTATTCGTGGACAAAGGTGCAATTATTTATGTCTTTATATATATATATAAGTATTAATATAAATGAAGGATAAAAATAAATATTATTGTACATTTGTCACATGTTTGCACACTATTTATTGAATGAATTATTTTATTTTATAGGTGGCCAACATTATATTCATAGATCAACCTGTAGGTACTGGATTTTCGTATGCAACTACTAAAGAAGCTTACTACACAAACGATACATTGTCTGCATTACTTACTTATGAGTTCCTTCAAAAGGTGAGAAAATGGTACATACTCTCAATTGAATTGAAACACAAAATGCATATTTTAGTACATGTTGGAATCTAGGAAAATTCTAAAAAATGCCTGTTGCTCGGAATCATGATATCAATATATATTATGAAACTACGCTTCTGACTAGATATTGTTAGCATTTTGAATTTTTCAATACCAATTTCAGATAAAATTTGATATTAAAACTTTACATTTGACTTTGGGAAATATGGGAAATCACATGTAAACTCAATTTAACAAGTTGAGTCATCTCATGTTCTTGCTTGTTCTGTAGTTCACGAGATTGGTTCAGCTTTAACAAGTTGAGTCATCTCAATTTATAGAACATGACTGACACTCGAAATCATTGAAATTCCCCTACCCGTCTTTCTTTTAAAGGGAGTAAGTAAAGGTGAGGTTTGAGAGATGCTTCATACATGGCATCCGATAAGTTATTTATTCCCAAAGTTAAATTGAGACATTAAATTTCTAACCATTGGAGCAATGATCACAATTCTTCCGATCGATGGTCATGATTGAATGAGCTTGTGAACCGCGTTGACCCATGACATGGAACGGTTCCTATGGAGTGAAAATCCACCTTTCAACTAAGGGAGTTTTTCAATTTTAAAAAAATTACATATTTTCGGCTCCTAACCTTTGAAAATTTAGAAATAGGTCTCATATCTCTTTTTCTCTTTTAATTACTAACTCGAATATTAAAAAAAAATCTACATTTGTAAACGAGAGTTTTAGTAGAAAATTTGTTTGCTACACTTAGAAATTTTGAGTGGTCCTATTTTTAAAACTATAGTCATTGTATTTTGGGACACAAATGTCATATTACATAATTATCGTGAGCAGGACGTGATTGTGTTATGAAAATCAAGTAATTATACCTTGCATGTACAATTTCCATATCAATTTTTATTATTGCATTTTTCACAATGATAAATTCTTATAATTCTACTATATATATATATATATATATATATATATATATATCAAGTGACATAAGGTGAAGTTAAAATACACTACTTGTCACTATCTATTTGTCTAAATCTATTCTAAAAGTATGAACAATTTACATGATTTACGTTTTTTTGTTAAGATTAAAATAACCTTATAATAATAAATTAATATTATTCATAAATTGAAAAAATGTGAATGTACATGAAATCATCACAAAATATTTATAAGAATTTGAATTAGTAGTAATCAAACATATTTATGCTAATTTATGCAACAAAATATTTTTATTAATATTATAGGGCTTTTACTCATTTCAAATCATCACAATATATTTTTTATCTAATAATATCAATTTGTTATTGATTCTGCTCTCAACTACTCAATTTATAATTATAAATAAGTTGTAGGAGCTATGATCAAGATACGAATACCCTCTAATCGTTGTAAACTAATTATTCACATTCATATTAATATAATCATTTCAAATTTAGTAATATGGATAAATTTTTTTAAACTCAAAATATTCATATTAATTCAATAATGTTATAATTGGTCAATATATATATATATATGGTCAAATAATATTTCTAAAAGTAACATAAAATTTGAATGATGAAAATAATTTTATTAAATATTAAAATTCTTTGTTCACAATGTCCAATTTGAAAATACTATCTATTAAAGAGAAAAAGAAAGAGAACACCAGGAATTAGGAGAATAAATAATTGAATATTAAAAAAAGACTGAAAAAAGAAATAAAGTGCCATGGGTCATAAGGTAAAGAAGAGAAGTGTTTATGTTAAGTTAATTCATTATAGTTTATTTAATAAAATAATTAATCATAATTTTTAATATTCAGTAATTTATTTGTTTTAGTCAACGTTTTCTAATTTTATTGCTTAAAATATTTTATTATCAGTAAAGTATTAAAAAATAACATATAACAAATTTGATACGGAAATTGATATTTTAAGAACTATTAGCGACATAAACCTTCATAATAATAGTCAACTAAAGAAGTTATTAAAAAAGAAAGAGATAAAAAATGAATTATTAAGTATGTCAAAAATAATAAGAATTAGTATAAAGTGAGAGGTATGTTAGCTCATGGGTAGTTATATATGGAAAAATAAAAGTAATAATGAAAAAAATGTGTTTTCAACTGGACAATGATTTATATATGGAATTTTCAGAAAATTAATTGTGATTGTGATGGCTACTATTTTACAAGTATAACTAGATTAAATCATGAGAGTCATTAAAAAAATTAATTATGGCTAGCGAATTATTTTGAGATATGAACAAGCAATTAAAAATTAAAATACAGCAAACTATCAAGTTAAGAAAGAAAAAGTATTCCTCATTACATATTAGCAAATTTGTCTTTTGCTTATGCATTGCCTTTTTATGTACATTGTACTTAATATTTTGCTTCTAAACTTTTATTAATAAAACTTATTTCATAGATAAAAATGACACATTCAATAATACCAAATTAAACTAATACTAAAACATCTTGAAGTCAACCTAATAATGATCATTTTTAAATGATAAAAATTTAAATTCAAAATGTGATACATCAACTGATCTTAAGAAAAAACATGTTACGATTACTTTAAAAAATAGAAGAATAATAACTGAATCACGAAAAAAAAAATATCACTACACAAATATTCAATTTTTGATACAATGCTATTATAAGTAAACAAAGAACTCAATGAAAGAAATAAAAAATATATCGCTTGGACCTTCAAAAGTAAACAAGAGAATCCATAATTTAAATATGAATATTTATAAAAGTTTAGTTATTTACATTTTTTCTAAATTTTAATTAGCTTCTTCAAATATTCACAAAACCTTAATGACACTCAATATTTGACTTTTTAAATGAGTATAAGTTATTAATCAATATTTATAATTCATTAGTTAAATGTGTATTTAAATTTATATTTATCAAATTAATCAATATATATATATATTATTTCTTTTTGATAAAATCATATTATTAATGTGAAGTGAAGTGCATGTGCTCTTTACTAGTATTTTATAAATGAGTGATAGAGAAAATTAGTGAGGTGCCTTTTATTATCGATTCAAGGACAAAAATAATATATTGACAATAAATTGTCACTAAATATACGTTACAAATTATTAATAATAACAATCACTACTAATAATGACAATCACTATTTGTAAGTAATTACAATTAGTGACAACTTATATACAATTAGTGCCACTATTAAATTTTTTTAATTAACTTTTGTGACAAAACCAAATATTTTTTACTCGATATATTTAATTAGTGATATTTTCGGGATAATCACTTAGACATCTTATAAGTCATGTAGTATATTTTTTGGTTGTTCACTAATGAAGTTGCTTTTTATTATTGGTGATGCAGTGGCTTATAGGTCATCCAAAATTTCAAAAGAATCCTTTGTACATCAGTGGTTGCTCTTATGCTGGCATCATGGTTCCTCTAGTTGTTAATCAAGTTTTTAATGGTACTATATTTCAATATTATATAGAAGAAAAGCTAAATATTTATTTATATATATAAATATATTTATATAGTCATACAAATATTTACATTAATACATATTTTATTTCTTGTTCTCTTTAATAGGTATTGAAGCAGGGACTAAACCCCATATGAATCTGAAAGTACAATTTATAAATTGAGTGGAAATTATTTAACCAAAATTAGAGGGTTTTAATTTTTTTTTTGGAAAATAATTAATGTGATTTTTATATTTCTATTGGAATTTGGCGCAGGGTTATACATTAGGAAATCCCTACACTGATTCGTTTTTAGATAGGAACGCAAAAATAGAGTATGCTCACCGAATGGCACTTCTGTCCGACAGATTATATGAGGTAATTTCATATTTATTTCTCATATTAATTAGTTTTGATAACTAACCAAAAACATATTATTTTGTTAGAATTGAATTTTTTTAATTTTTTTTGTTTGAGACGAAAGGGAATTACAAGCCTGGCTTGATAAGTTTTTAATTATAAATCACACAAGTTTTATAGGAATCCAAATAAAGAAAGAAAAGCCGTAATTTGTGACGGCATAAAATTGAAGAAATAACTTTTTATATATATGAACGTGAAAGCAGATATAACTAGACAAGTCACGATTATATCGTTTGAATAAAATATATTCATGTATCATGTTACTATAATAGTACCACCAGAGTTTGAGCATGTGATTTAATGATAATTTACATGGCTCCAAAAGCATTTTGATCCTTTATAAACTATTTTTAAAATATATATAATTTATTTTTGATGATATGGTCAACACGAGTATTTTTCATTACATGGTCTACACAACTATTTTAATTGATATTTTTTCTTGATTTTTATAAAAAAAAATTCAAAATTTTATTTCTCCTCTCTTTTTCTTTTCTTTTGTTATTCTTCTATTCCATCTTTTACTTAATTCAATTAATTTAAATTAAAAAAATGTAACAAATTTTACCTTTTGCACACGCATCAAGTGTGTGCTACCGACTAGTATTATATTTTGACTTTCATTTACCCGTTGTTCCTTATAATATATCATAATTCGATATTTCTCCTTATCAAGATGAATGATATCGACTTTACATATTAAGATTGTTGTATATTATGTTTCATAGTCGACAAAAGAAAGCTGTCATGGGAATTTCATTCATGTGGATCCACATAACGAGCTATGCCTCAATGATCTTGACAAGGTTAATCACGTAAGTTATAAACAAAACCAAACATATGGATTTTATTTATTTAATATTTTATGTGAAAGATTGAAAGTTTCTTTTCTATGTCATACCCGGTCCTGTATTGGACTCCTTGTGACATAATATTTCCTCTTTTGTGATGCAGTGTTTGGATAGAATATGTAGTTTCTATATCTTGGGCCCCTTTTGTAGTGAAGCACCGAGAGATAAACAAAGTGTTTTATCATCAGTTACACCTTCTAATGGGGAAATTTCTACAAATTTCATAAAATTAGTTGCTCCTACAACAAAATTGAGGCGTGAAGTAATATTTCCTCTCTTTCATTTGATGTTTTTTTTGATCATATTGTATATTGTGGATGTCTTAGGAACTCAAAATTTTGATCATTAGTAAGAATTATTGATGATAGTTATATTTGGACCTGGAGTCTCGAACACCCTCAAATACTATATAAAAAAGTAAACATAATGATATTTCTAAGAGATAATAGTAAAATTATCACTAATGATAATACGTAATGATAACACTTGTCGTGTTTCTAAATTATAACTAATGATATATGTGTGTAGTGATTCACTTGTGTTTTCAGTAATGGTTTTAACAAGCTTCGGAGGGAGAAGATTTTTGTCTACATTGTAGTGTTAAAACAAATATAGTGTATCAATTTTTGTTGTCACGAATTTTTTTCTAAATATATTTTAGTTGTTTAAAGATATACAATTCTTGTCATTATTAAACTCATGATATTTTCTTATCATGTCATCCAAATTCATGTCAAGTAATATACATAATTTATGACAATTTTGTGATCACTATTTCATATGTCGTACAATTTATATATACATATATATTGTAATGACTAACTTAAGACTACTCTATGTCATGCAGGAAATTACTTATTTCCTTCAATACAAATGGGTTAACGATAAGTTTGTCCAAAAAGCACTTCATACTCGTGAGGTATACCAAATTTATCAATTAATATATATATATATATATATATATACACACTTTGTATGAGTTAAAATTGATGAAATAATTCATATACAACAGGGAACAATAAAAGAGTGGTTAAGGTGTAATAATAGCATTCAGAATGAGAAATTGGTTGATGGGAATATAATCTACACAAAGAATGTTGCAAGTACTTTGAGCTTTCACAAATATTTTTCGCACCAAAACTGCCGAGCCTTAATATATAGGTAACTTATTTTTTGACTACTTCGGGTAAGTGCACTTTGCGCCACAATCTATTAAATATGTACATTAGATATTCTCGGTTTTGGTAATTGTTACACGTTTTCACCTTTTTTTGTATCTGAAATGTGTTGTTGAAAATTCTTTGATACTTTAAAATATACGCATTAATTGTCTCATAACCTTTACAATCTATGCATTCTACCACCATCATATTTGTATTTTGGTTCCATAAAGTAGTTTTTTTTAACAAAAATTCTTTAATGTACTAACTTATATATTTAAATTTCAATCAATCAAATTATCTTATAAATAATTCTTATATTTCTTTTAAATTTATGTAGGTTAAATTAATTATTACATAAATATATGATAATTATGAAATTTATAATCACCCAAATAATCAAATGATGGAAATGTCCATATATAGTGTAAAATAAATGGATGTCAGTGAAACATTCCATTTTATTCAGTCAAAATATGATAAGGGTTAAGTGCACATTTCATCAAATTCTGATCATATGAGATAAAGTGTCCCAATTATCAAAAGTGAGGGATATAACTTATATATTTTGGGAGTGTATGCATTAATTTATCCCCTTTATTTTCTTAAACTTACTCTACTTTCTTCACAAATATTTTCTTTTGCACTAAGGATATATAGTTATAATTTTTCTCAAAATTGATATATATTTTTGTTTTCCTATTTAATTCCATATAATCATAATGTGACAGTGGAGATCATGACATCGAGATTCCTCACATATCAACTGAGAGATGGATAGAGTCCATAGTATCACTTCAAAGTGATTGGAGGCCTTGGTTTGTCGAAGATCAAGTTGCAGGGTTGGTTAATAAAATTTAATTTTGTGTATTTCTTTAAGAAAATTATAACTTTAATTAAAATTTTGGGTTCTAATTTTTGATTTTAAAGATACACAATGACGTATGGAAGTGGTGATTACCAATTGACATATGCCACTGTGAAGGTGAGAAATCTGCTTATTTTGTGTTCTAATTTTATTATTTTATCGATAATAGATGTTTATTAGAGAAAAAACATATAATTATTGGAAAATTTGTATATACGAATAAATTTTCCACAAAAATTTTGGATGTTTTGATTAGTTTTGAACACGCCGAATGAAATGGATAAAATTTTGTTTTACTATTTCCAGGGATCGGGACATACAGCTACAGAATACAAGCCCCAGGAATGCTTTGCTATGATCAATAGGTGGTTTGCTCAAATCTCTCTATAAGTTGTTCAAGTTGTTTTTTTTTTTGGTTTCAAGTTCATGCATTTAAGGGAAATAAATTGAGTAACCAAATAGTGGATATATGTATTGGAAAATATGGAGAATGAAAATATGTTGGGTGAATGTTTTTAAATTTTGATTAAGTAAATAATAAGGCAAATAAGGATTAAGTCATATTTAATGTATATTATACATGTCAATCATCCATTTCATGGAATAGAAGATAGAATATCATATTGGAGTAGACGATCTTGTTCGTGGAAAATATGGAGAATGAAAATATGTTGGGTGAAAGTTTCTTTTTTTACTCTAAATATTGTATAATGTATGATTGTGTTTGATTGGTGAGGTAACATCAAACTTATTATATGGTTAATATATATATTGTTTGAAATGAAACAGTTATCTCATTGTATCATATAATGTATCATATTTACTATAATCAATCAATATTATTATAAAAGAAAATAATGTATCATATTTACTATAATCAATCAATATTATTATAAAATAAAGTTAATAACTATTATATAAGTAGAGTTCAAACTTCAAACATTTGGCATGATCGAAGTTTCATGTCTTCTAAATCATGGATTATCAATCTTACCATTTAAGTCAATATATCATTGGTGATTATATAAATAATGTTACCCCTTGTATTTTGAGGTTTCTATTATTATCTCCTTATACTAATAAAATTTTAAAAGTTTTACTTTTTCCAGTTAATAGTAAAAATAAAATCATCGAGTCTGCAAAGTTAAAAGACAAGAAAAAATAATATGGACAATAAGTAGTCTGATTTAAAGAAATTATGAATTTTGATTAATCCCTTAATTTTATGAGCATCGATCCCATTTCTTGCGGCATTACACCAGATATAGACTATAGAATACAAGAGTTTGATAGAAGCTTATTCAAACTGTACACTATTAAGACTAAAGTTAGAAGCTCTTATATCTTATCCAATATATTTTAGACCAAGAAACAATTATACAAAATATGCACTGGTCTAAAGCCTATATAAAGGGGTTTTATTTCCAATTACTAGTATGCAAAACATTTTGCAATTTGAAAAAGTATAAAAACTCGAAAAATTTATAATTGTTATTTATTATATTAAGAATGGAAATTAAGCGTGTTATCATTGTTGTGTTTATAGTCTCGAGTTTGATATTCATGGCATCCGCCATACCTGGGCCCGCCACTTTCTATACTACCTATATTACTTCATTATATTATTAACTAAATTTTAGTGAAAATAAAAACTCGAAATCACAAAAAACAAGCTTATTAAATACTATCATTATTGTTCTTGTAACATTTCAGAAATAAATAATTTATTAGTAACTGTTTCTATCTTAATTTTCATGCATTGTATAAGCAGACATGTGGACATAATTATATACAGTATAAAATCAAATAATATGTGGATTCCATTTTCTTAATTATGTAATCTTATAGGTTTTAAATAGTAACCTCACATATGCATGACATTATGCAGCTTCTGCATGCTATGGATTCGAAGACCAGGGTAATCAAATGTATTTTATCAAATTTTTAAACAATTCAAAAAAATATATTATATTTGTGAAGACATTTCTAACACTTATGTTTATATTATGAAAACCAATGAGAATCAAAAGACGACATATAAAACTCTAATACTCCCAATATTGCAAGTTTGGATTCTCGCAATCATACTGGCATAGAACTTTTGTAAGATTTTTATAAATTTTTCTATGTATCTATAAATGACAAATTTTGGTAGGAATATTCTTAACACGTATTATTATATTCAGAAGTTGAAGAGCAAAGGAAAATAAATATATGTTAAAACAATAAAAATATAATGAGTTCATATTATTGCGCACAACAAACTCTTAGCATTTTTAGGAAATTAATGGTTCAATGAAAACTAATGACATTTTGTGTGTGTAAACTAATAATAGAATAAAATAAATATATAAAAAAGAATAGATTAAAATACACACCAGAATATTACGATATATGTCAAGAAATGAACCCTAGAAACACTTGATCATCCCATACTACAAAATCTAAAAAAGGTTTTAGAATATGATCTTATCTCTACTACTCCACGAAACAGATGATAATGTAGGCTACGAATACCAAATTTTGATTTATATAACATATAAAACGTAAGTCGATCTTTATATATTGTGTAAGGTTTTAATTTAATTTATGAAATACATAAAATTGAATTTAATGTATTTTATTAAGTAATATTATAAAATAACACAAGATATTTACTTGGATGAATTTGTAATAAAAAAAATGTAATGTTAGTTGTTATTTGCAAAATATGGAAAATAATATAAATGAGGTGTATAAAAGAATATTATATTGAATTTACTTTAGTGAAAAATTTAGTGCAGTACCTTAAAATGCTATTACTGTCTATACACTAAAATGATGTAGACCAAAAAGTTCATCTTCTTTACTTATCATTTATATATTTCTACTCTTCTAGTACTCATTATAGACCCCTCTTCCTCACCACTAGTTTGTTTGATCATCATCTATATTCAAGTTATGTCATTGACTGTCTGCTAGGGTTTCCTAGTAAATAAAATTGACTAATTCAAAGTAGCAGTTGTGAGGTGACTATTAAAAAAGAATCAATTATCTCGACAGTAAATAAGAATGCATTATGTGCAATCATAACTAATGTTTTCAGACTCGAACCGATGGTTGAACCGGACGAGTAATTGGGTTATTGGGTCACTGGTTCAATCGATAAAAAAAATCGATTGGCCTGATATATATTCAAAATAAATTATTATGTGATTGAAAAATATTACGTATATCAAAAGGCATACAATAATTTCAAAATATGAAACTCTGAAAAAAGTACATCGTTTACTAATTTAATGACAATTGACAATATAAATATTTGGAAAAATTGTATTTTTAATGATGTTTTACGAGAGTGACTTTAGTCTCGTTCGCTACAAATATTTAATATTTAATCGCATGATTTTAAAATTTTGCATTGACTCACCTCTAAAATTTAACTATCAACTCTATTATTCAATACTTTGATTTTTTTTTTTTCGAAAAATTCATACGTAAATATATTCACATTTATATTTAATATTACGTGTCTCTTATGCACATAATCTTCTCAAAAAATTCTAGTTAAAATGTTGACTAACGGAGTTAATCGTCAGATTTGAACTGTGAAATTTGGGCGAAACTAAATATAAAATGATTTTGAAGTTATTTAAAAGTCATAGTGAATAACAACAAATAAACTTGTGATAAGTTATATAAAAATGCATTTTTCCTTTTTCCTTCATATTTATTTTATCCATGATTAGTTGACATTAGAGTGGTCCCATTATTAGTGTAATTCACTTATCATACAATAGTATCATATATAATCGAACCTATTACAAATTAGAATTTCATCTCTTGCCATTTCATTATTTGATCTTACAGACATACTAATGTTGATTGAGTGAGTTGAATCAGTATATTGTCAAGAAATTGCATTTTTGGTCTATAATTTAGCCCAAATTATGGGGAAATTTTGCATTTTTCATTCTATAATTTAGCCAAATTTCAATTTTAGTTATGAGTTTATTTTATTTAGTCTCATGACTTTCAAAGCTCACCATCTAAATTAAATGGGGAGTTGGTCAACACTTCCATCGATCTTTTTCTAAAAATTCATGCGTGAATACACCATACATGGATTATATTTAATATTATAATATTTTTACTCAATATACTGTTTCTTATACATAAAATCTCCAAAAAAAAAAATAGTATGGCCAAAGTGACGACTAATGTGTCCACTACATTTATGGACGATATGAATAAATTTGAGACATTTTAAAAAATCGTGATATTAAATATATAATAATTTTATAATTAATATGTAATTTAGGCTAAATTACGAGAAGAAAAATGTAATTTTTCCTTAGTTTTCGTCTTTCAACATGAAAATATGTTGGAAACTAAAAATAAAAAAGCAAATTTTATGTGGATTGAGTTAAATTAAATAATCAAATTGCGTTAAATGAAATTTCGTTTTCCACCAATTATACAAAATTGCAACCAACATTTTTGAATGGACTGATTTAAATAATTTAATCAACCAATTAGTTATCGAGTTGAATTATAATAGTTCTCCAATAATTTTGTTGTTTAATGGATAAAGATTGGAAATACAAAACATGTCATTATCACATTATGACCCCATATGTACATTGCAATAAGGACTCTAATTAGTGGATTTGATGAATATTAATGGCTTTATTACTCTAATGATGAAATATTATATTCTAAGCTAATCTCTTCGTAATGGAGTAAGTCTTGTATTACAATCTCATTACGTGTAGTTATTTGAGATTATAGAATTGATCTTGATTATTTTACAGCTCAAAGTAGGTATAAATATTAGACACGTATAAATAACTTAAAATAAATATATGAAACAAAAAAAATGTAATAAGAATTTGAAATAAAAATACATATTCCCACCACCACCCACTTTTGATTAATAAAGTTCCATTGTTGGTTTAAAATGATTTGAAAGTAGGCCTCAATAAAGTATGGTTTTGAATATTATTTTCATTTCCAACCCTCATACTATCAACTAATTAATTATTCACCAATATAAATACTACATACATTTCAACCTCCAATCATAAAACACCTAACTTCCTCTTCTCTTCCTAATTTTCTCAATTTTTAGCTTATATTTCATGCCAATAAAGAAGTCGAAGATGGCCCTAGGAGATTTACAAGCCGGTATATTATCGGACGTGGATATAGATACAGATATATGTATGTATATTATGTCATCAAAGGGTTGAGAGTTGATCAAGAAAAGTGCAAGTTGTAGGCAAGTCTCATTCTTGGCTTCTAATACTTAGTTTATATATGTTTCATTTTGTTGGATTGATTTATGATCCAATGGTTGGGAGAATAAATGGGGTTTTTTTTTTGGAGTCAATGGTTGTCCATATAAAGATTCTTAAACCCTAATTTACCAACAAATTCTTTTGTTTTCGACTTTTGTTGTGATTTGAAATTTGTAACATTTCCTTGCAAAACTCTGTAGATATTGAAATTTTGCAGCTAATCAAATCATGCCACGTGGAAATATTGACCAATCAAAAGTCGTATACGACAAATGTTATTTATCTATTTAAGTTAATTTATGGATAATTATCAAATCAAGTTGATTTTTGGATAATATCTAGAAGATCTATCTAGATCTTCTATCAGCCAATCAAATGGCTCCAAAATTATGATAATTATTTATTAAATCAAATGGATAATTATCAATGGATCCAAATTATCCATAACTCTTCCATCCTACACCTATAAATAGTGTCCTTTGGAGTTTATAAATTACACACAGAAGTTCAATCAAAAAGCTAGAGAAGACGAAAGAAGCTCTCCAAATTCTCTCTGCGAAAGTTCTTCAAATACAAAGAAGATTCAAGGCGTTCTATGCGATATTCAAGGCGTTCTTGAAGATATTCATTAAATTATAGCGTTTGATTCGTAATTACGGTGCTAAACCTACGAATTAACGTTATAGAAATTCAAATCAAATTCAAGGAAGATCAGAGTCACAAAGTCAACCTCGAAGATTTCAAATTCCATATCAAATTCAACGTTTGATCTGAGATTAAGCTGCCAAGCCCTCGAATTAACGTTATAAATATTCAAGTCAACGTTGGAGAAGATCGAAGAAGCAAAGTCAACTCCAATATTCAAATCAACATATTTTGAAGGAAGAATCAGAAGATTAAATATAGAGATTTGTACCCCATATTTTATTTTTGATCTATATAAATTCCATTTGTCACAATTTTTGTGTTTCTTGATTTTCAGAATTACAAATTTGTTGTGTACAAATTTTTGGCACGCCCAGTGGGACCATCTCTACCTCTCATCTCTTCACTTCAACAAGTTGAAATGGATGCTCAAGTCAAAGCTATGAAGATAGTGGAATCCAAGATGATCATCTCAAATCCTTCAAACTCCACGAGTGAAGTCATTGGCGTCACCACAAGAAGTATGCCCATGAAGCTACAAACATCTTCAAAGGTGGTTCCCCTACTTGAGCATGTTGAGGATGACGCATTCCGCTTTGGTGATAAAATCAATCATGATGAAGAGAAGTATTCATCCCCACAACGTTCTACATCAAGTGACTCAAACATCCCATGTGTCATGATGACGAATGTTACCACTCCGGAGGAGCAAATTGCAAACTTGACAAAAGCTGTTGAAGGATTAACGAAGCATGTTCAAGAGCAAGCCACTCTAATTGCAAAGTTGATGAAGAAAGCAGACGACGTGGATGCCATGCACTAAATTGAAAAACAAATTAAGGCGCAAGATGAAGCTGAGACGTCAAAGAATCAACATCTAGTTGAGAAGGAAAATTCCATTGTCGACGAGCTTCAAGTTTCAAGTGATGGGACGATTCCAGCTGCTCGACTTAAGGAATTTATCATGAGTACTATCCAAGACAATCGCGATGGGAGATCCAAGATGCCTTTAACTTATGTCAAGTCATATACTCGAAGAATTGATAATTTAAAGATGCCAACTGGTTACCAACCTCCAAAATTCCAGCAATTTGATGGCAAAGGCAATCCAAAGCAACATGTGGCGCACTTTGTTGAAACATGCAATGATGCTGGAACTTATGGCGATCAACTAGTCAAGCAATTTGTTAGATCACTAAAAGGCAATGCATTCGACTGGTACATTGATCTTGGTGCTAACTCAATCAACAGCTGGGAGAAATTGGAGCAAGAGTTTCTCAATAGCTTCTATAGCACCCGTCGCACAATCAGCATGCTTGAACTCACCAATTCCCGTCAATTGAAGGATGAATCAGTCATTGACTACATTAATCGTTGGAGAAATTTGAGTCTTAACTGCAAAGAAAGATTACATGAGTCCTCTGCTATTGAAATATGTATTCAAGGGATGCATTGGGGTCTTCGATACATCCTTCAAGGAATTCAACCGACAACGTTTGAAGAGATGGCCACTCGAGCACATGATATGGAGTTGAGTATAACCGGAAGTGGAGTTGACAAGTCATATATCCAAGAACCTTATAGACAAGAAATCACAAAGGGGGCAAGTCATTCACAAATGCTTCTGATGATGAGCCCATATCTGATAGTGATGAACATGTGGAAGAAAGTGACGTTCAAGATCGTCATCCAAACTTTGACTAAAGATGCTAAATCAACGCTCCTCGATAAGAGCATAAACTGTCATCAACGCTCCTTGATAAGAGCATAAACTATCATCAACGCTCCTTGATAAGAGCATAAACTATCATCAACGCTCCTTGATAAGAGCATAAACTATCAGCAAGTCTCCTTGATAAGAGTTTAAACTTTCAATAAATATAAAAGCAAATGCACTCCTTGACACGAGTATAAACGGTCTACATGTCAAAGCAAATCAAATGAAGTTCTCCTTGACAAGAGCATAAAAGGTCTATATGTCAAAGCAAATCAAATGAAGCACTCCTTCACACAAGTATAAACGGTCTACATGTCAAAGCAAATCAAATGAAGTTCTCCTTGAAAAAAAGGTCTACATGTCAAAGCAAATCAAATGAAGCCCTCCTTGACAAGAGTATAAAAGGTCTACATGTCAAAGCAAATCAAATGAAGTCCTCCTTGGCACGAGTGTAAAAGGTCTACAAATCAAATCAAATCAAATGAAGTTCTCCTTGACACGAGTATAAAAGGTCTACATGTCAAAGCAAATCAAATGAAGCCCTCCTTGATACGAGCATAAAAGGTCTACAAGTCAAATCAAATCAAATGAAGTCCTCCTTGACACGAGCATAAAAGGTCTACAAGTCAAATCAAATCAAATGAAGTCCTCCTTGACACGAGCATAAAAGGTCTACAAGTCAAATCAAATCAAATGAAGGCCCTCCTTGACACGAGCATAAAAGGTCTAGAAGTCAAATCAAATCAAATGAAGCCCTCCTTGACACGAGCATAAAAGGTCTACAAGTCAAATCAAATCAAATGAAATTCTCCTTGACACGAGTATAAAATGTCTACAAATCCAACCAAATCATGTACTCCAAGCCTTGAAGAGTATAAACTAAATATGGCATCTCTATGAGAAAAAAAAAATTGAACTACGTTATGACTTGATCCCTTTTCTTAGGATACGTAGGCAACTTAAATATATCTAAGTTCAGTCATAAATTCAAATCAAATCATATTCTCTCGATGGAGTGACGTCACTCATTCAAAAGAATTTTGAAAGAAAGATCCCACCATGACATGGGGGCATGTTAATCTCGTAATGACACAAACAACTTGCGGTGGAAGCCAACAAAGTGTTTTCGAGGAGACACCAAACTGTGCGAAAGGCTTTCATGGTATAGAAGCACAAGACGAAGCTATTATTAAGGCATGATTTTTATATTGAGACGTTGCGACTCATCCACTACGAAGTATGCTTTGAATTATCAAACTTCCGTGAACGAGTCGCAAGGGGGAATTTGTAGATATTGAAATTTTGCAGCTAATCAAATCATGCCACGTGGAAATATTGACCAATCAAAAGTCGTATACGACAAATGATATTTATCTATTTAAGTTAATTTATGGATAATTATCAAATCAAGTTGATTTTTGGATAATATCTAGAAGATCTATCTAGATCTTCTATCAGCCAATCAAATGGCTCCAAAATTATGATAATTATTTATTAAATCAAATGGATAATTATCAATGGATCCAAATTATCCATAACTCTTCCATCCTACACCTATAAATAGTGTCCTTTGGAGTTTATAAATTACACACAGAAGTTCAATCAAAAAGCTAGAGAAGACGAAAGAAGCTCTCCAAATTCTCTCTGCGAAAGTTCTTCAAATACAAAGAAGATTCAAGGCGTTCTATGCGATATTCAAGGCGTTCTTGAAGATATTCATTAAATTATAGCGTTTGATTCGTAATTACGGTGCTAAACCTACGAATTAACGTTATAGAAATTCAAATCAAATTCAAGGAAGATCAGAGTCACAAAGTCAACCTCGAAGATTTCAAATTCCATATCAAATTCAACGTTTGATCTGAGATTAAGCTGCCAAGCCCTCGAATTAACGTTATAAATATTCAAGTCAACGTTGGAGAAGATCGAAGAAGCAAAGTCAACTCCAATATTCAAATCAACATATTTTGAAGGAAGAATCAGAAGATTAAATATAGAGATTTGTACCCCATATTTTATTTTTGATCTATATAAATTCCATTTGTCACAATTTTTATGTTTCTTGATTTTCAGAATTACAAATTTGTTGTGTACAAACTCATATAGTGGTTTTTACTCAAATCTTAAATACATAATTCTCTTTTTCAGTTAATCTAACAAAGAACTATAATAAATCATTAATTCTCTCTCTCTATATATATATATAGAATATTGCAAAAAATTTGTCTTAACTTTTTCTTAAAAAAAAAAAAACTCATCTTTAATCTAGCTTCATCAGTTAGATGGATAATTGCGAATTTCATAAGTAAAAGGATATTATAATATGAAAAAAGAGCACATATAAAAAGTCATGATGTAAAGCTAATTATCATAATTTCAAAGTAGGTAGGAATAGTGTACTGTGTACAATAGTAAATGTTTTACATTTGTGATACGCTAAAAGTTCTTGTGGACTCTGAGTTGTCCTTAATAATTTCAATCAGAGAAATTAATATTTATAATAAATTAGGTTCAAATTAGGTCGCATTTAATATGGAAATACGATAGAAAAAGGTTGTCTTTTAATGAGTTTGATCAAATTGTTACACAATCCGTTGAAGAAAAAAATATCCTGGAATTATTGTAACAAAATCACAATATTTTAATTTTGTATAGAAATAGTTTTTCAATTTTAAAAAAAAAAAATTCAGATAATACAAAGACGTAGAAGTCTTTTTAATCATGCTTTTAGTCAAAATGCAAATTTATTGATCGTATTTTGAATCGAGACACATAATTTATTCTAACTATATCTAGATTACCATAAAAATAAGAAATAGTATAATTAACATAATTATAATACTAACATATTTTTTCGTGAGATTTAACACTAGTTGTATTATGAGAGCTAAATTAATATCTTTAAGTAATATTATTTGATATAATAAAATTATTCATAATTAAAAAAATTATTATTATAAAATTAAAGAACATTATAACTATATTTCTAGAAACTATTTTAATTTGTTTTATTATCATGGGAGGGGCATTTTAGTCATTTCATTAGTAAATATAGTGAAAATTTGAGAAAGGGGAGGTTCATGCCAATTGTTTAAACTTGAGGGGTGTAGATGCCAAATGCACATAGTTCAGGGGATGTCGATGCAATTTTCCCGATTAATTAGTTCATGGTAGTATCATGAATCTTTTCAGCTAGTTCCACATTTAATAATCTCCACTAATTTAATTTCAAATATTGTTAATTTATAAATTCCCTTAGATTTCAAATTCTTAAAGAGTCATTGAGAATTATTTGAAGAGAGACTATAGTATATAATATATATCACAGAGATGTTAGTTTATTTTAATACTTTAAAAATAGATAGACTATCAAATTGAAAATCTATTAGTTTATTATTTAGTTATTAAATCATGTTTCAATCATGACTGAACCAAACATGTAAATGGGTCATAACGGCTCGGATTTGGTTAGCTCGTTATGCCCATTTATCGAAGGGGCCATAAACAAGCCATGCCTAAAGGGATCAGCTCCGCCCCTTAAGCTGGCCCTTTTTTTCTTAATTTTTTTATTGTTTTAATTTTTCAATATTTATTTTAATTATATTTTATTTTGTAGGAAAATATTTTGAACACTTGACCTCAAGATTCACAATTTAACATTTTCCAACCATTTTATACTTTGTTTTGAAATAAAATATATATTTAAAAAATTTAAAATAATTATGGTGGGCCGAATCGCCCCATGAGCCTTAAGGAGTTGGCACCTTAATGCTCCCTAAAGCTCCCTAGTCCTAATGGGCCGCCCATTCGATTCATTTAGGGTTTGATTGACACCTCTAGATTGAATCAGTAATATCATAATTACGATATGATTATCAATATACGAGAGTTAGATAAACATATATAAATTATAAAAATATACGAAAAACTAAAAAAGAAACAATCATAGAATTTAAGCATGAACAATTAATTTGTTCACCTAGGAAAACATATTATTTCAAGATGATGCACAAGATCGCAGAAAAAAAAAGAGGAAATAAGAATAGGGAAAGTTCCACCAACCTTTTGATATTAATAGTTGGGCTGTTGGGCCAGTGGAGATACAATTTTTTATTCTAAATTATAGAAGATATTTAAAATATTTGGCACTTGTAATTCTCACATAAGTTATTAATATATGTTTAAGATGTGTAAGTTAAAGGATTGGGATCTTCTGCTCCAAAATGATGTTCCATCGTCTACTCCATTATGTGGATATTTACCATGTGTCATAATGTATTAATCCTTGTTTGTTATGTACTTATACTTATTAAATCAAAATAATAAATAAGAAAACAATTTCCCAAATCACCATGAATGAATCTGAATTCAAATGTTGCATATGATTAAACAAAAAAAGAATCACAAATCTGATTGTAACTTTGTAATTTATAACTTTTTAGTTAGTTCTTACAATCACCAAATTGATTTTCAATCTATCCAATTTACTTTTCCTTTAAGCACTTCTTATTCCAAAAATGTAGGCTCTTTTTATAATTATCATCACATGATCAAAACCCTGTTATATATTTTGCAGATTCAAAGAATAACAATTTATTCATTTCAAAATCAAACTCAATCCATACGAGGAATATTGGGCAATTTTTATAGCCGACAAACCAAATACAAATATTTCAAGCTATATTTATAACCTACTATAGGGAAGATTAATCGGTGACACGGGTTTAAAACTTCAGAATTGTTGATGCAGCAAAAACCAATATCAGAATTTTGATTGTGATTTTCAACTATTAACACGTACTAATGGCAGAATACAAGTTCTGCGTAATTTAGAACAAAATAACAAGGAGTTGAGGGTAAGACAATATTAGGTATTCAATGTTCTTCCAGGTATTGCTTTTAGGAAGATAATAAGAAAAAAATGTCATATCTCTAGGCTAACCATTTGAATTAGATTTCTAAGGGACCTAGTTTTGTGAAAATGGTAATCAAGATGTGATATGTTTAACTCTTTTTTTATTTTTTATTTACAAGGTAAACATGGATTAATATCTATGACACATGTCAAACATCCACATAATGGAGTAGATGATGGAACATCGTTTTGGAGTAGAAGATTATAACATGTGTCAAACATCCTAAATATTTGACATAGAAGATGAAACAAGATTTGGAATAAAAAATCATATTCGTATTTCGTCCTGATAACACTCGCACAAATTTGAAAAGATAATCCTTTATTGCGAAAAATAAAATCTAAACTTTTTCTTAAATATATTGATTTTCAAGAATTGAAAATATTGGATAATTTTATATTAGATTGAGAGCAATACTCTCAATCATTCGTATTGTATTGAGTGGTTTTTACGTGGTGGATATGTTATGAAAGCCACAACACCAAATATAAATAAGTGGTGAAAAATAAATTGATAGCAGTATTTTCATTTTAATCCAACAAAAAAAATATAAAAAAAATACACTCACGTAATCTGTCAAAATGAATTCAAATTGGAATTGAAAATTCTCAGACTTGTAATATATCAAAATATATTCAGTTCATGTGATTCGTTGTATTTTCAGAACCGGACCGGACAGATCGGTTTAACCGCCAACCGACCACTAGGCCGGTCTGGTTATGTACTTCATCCGGTTGGCAATTGGCCTAATTCGAATCGGTCATGAACCGGTTGAACTGGTCCAAACCGGACGGTTGAACCGGTTGATTGCCAACCGATTTTTCTTCTCCTTACGAAAAATGTATACATGTGTGTGTAGTTGTCAAGAATTGAATCCTACATCTCCCATTGTATAAGTCAATAAGTCCATCACTACACCAAAAAGGTTTTTTTATTCATAATTATAACATTATATAATATATTTAACGTTCTATCCGTTAACTTTTGCATTTAAAAATATTACTTGTTTTAAGATATAGGCCTCTCATGAAATTTTTTGAGTTTGAAATGATAAATATTTTTATATGTACATCTGTTACATATATATTTTACTACACTATTTTGTTTAAATTAATTGAATCAAATTAATTCTTGTAAACATGAATTCAAATTAATTTTATTTGTAAATTAAATATATATACAATAATTATACGTATGTATACTCTGGGTTGACCATTTTTTTTTATACCGGTCCAACCGATCGAACCAGTGATCCAATGACCCAGTTGATTGTCCGATTCAACCACCTGTTCGATTTTAAAAACATTGATGATTCGTTCATCAGACCGCCCAATCCAATTAAATTTGTAAAACCCTGATTAATGCTTTTAAGTTAGAAATTTTGAAAATTGAAGAGATGTTTGTATATACTTCTGAGTTGAAATTTTAAATTTTTTACAAGAAATATACAATACAAATATTCATGTAAAATTAATATAATATATACGCACCCTTTTTGAAAACAACTGAAATTTAAAAAATATATTAAATTGATGGGCCTTAATAAACACCCAGCCCAAGGAGGCGACTATACAAGGCCCATGAAAGGGGAAATAAACAGTGAGGGCTAGGGTTTGTTCACCCGAGACCCAAATCCATGTGTTAGGGCCCAAGGCCCAACTAAACATCTATAAATATCCCTTCCTTCAATTCATTAATCACGTTCTGATCATTTGGAGAATTATCTTAATCTCTCTGAATATCCCCAACTCTCATTTATTAGATAAACTCATTATATAACTGAGAAACTCATTATAAACTCATTATCTTGAACTACGAAGAGGCTTGATCTTATCGAACTAGGTATGTAGGCAGCTTGAACCAATTGAGTGCAGCCCACAATCCAAAAATTTTAACCAAGAAAAAAAGATGAAACTTTATCCGGGGTCATATCGTTAATTTGAGCTGCTTCTGCAATTCTAAGAGCCATCATTGCTTTATAAGTAGCCAAATCGGCATTTTCCATTAGCATTTAGAATGGCTAAACTTTCGGATCTTTCCGCAGCAGCTTTAGCTTCTTGCACTTTCTGCGCGTTATTCTGTTTTTGCGACATGTCTCGTTCTGTAAAATCCAAAAGTCATAATAGATCAAGATTCGGAACTGGAAAAACAATTAGAAAGGCCGTTAAACGAAGAATTAATGTTTAAAATGTAAAATGAATCGATTACATGCATCCCAGATTTTGTTAATTAACAAGACATTTGGAAGACAATGAATTAAATTGTAATATTCAATATTAACACGATTCTCAACTTGTATCACATTAATCGCAACCAAGCTCACATATAAGTTGATTCATTTATGTAAAATCTGATCTTTTTCGACATATCACCATAAAAAGCTTGTAGTATATACTATTAAATGTTACTATGTCTCAAGCAAGGGTGTCTATGTAATTTACTATTAAATGTGTGGTATTACTGCAATTTCACACTAAAAGAGCACATTTCGGTCTGCGTAGCTTTATATTTATAAGAACAAATTTACAGCAAATGAATTAGACAGACAGACAGATACCTTGCAAGGAAGTTCGTTGTTTGTCGTTTGAAAGATCGTTTCTTCCTTAAAACAGACTTTGGTATCACTTGTGTTCGTCTAGGCTGGTAAAGCTGTCAGCACAAGAATTATTAATAACTTCAGAAAACAAACAGAGAAACATTTTTAAACATATGAATTCCAAAAAATTTAAAAATATATATATCTTTTTTCACTTTATAGGAGAAATTCAAGAATACAAATAAAAATTGCTGAGAACACAGGGATGTTGCCTAAGGACTCGGTAACAAAAATGGTTTCCAATAGTGAGAATTGAAAACTGTCGAAAATTTATTATATGAGTGTCATTGTTTGGGCTTGCACGAATGGCTGACTACTTCAAGATAACATGTTAACTAGGGAGCCTAGTGAGTCCGATGACATTTCACCAAGAAAGGTTCAAAGCCAAGAACTACTTTATCTAATGTAATACATTTTCTATTGAACTCTCGAACATGCCTTTGCGTTAATGTCATTCTCGTGGGGGATTGTTGGAAAATTTATTATTTTCTGACGTCGGACAGAATAGAATCGTCATGGTAAAAATACAGATCACGTTTTTACACCCGTTAAATTTGACTATTGGTTGTCAATTGTAACCGCCACGATGTTTATGCTTTAATAAAACGTTTCGGCAGTTACAGTGACAACATTATGTCAGAATTTAACCGTATTCAATTCTGTCTTTAATTCCGCATCTATATATTGTTGGAATTCTTGATTGAGTAAATTGTGTTTTAGCTCGATTTATACAAAGATTTAAGTGATTTCGTATATCGAAAGTGGAATGTCTTTGGCTCTAATTATTATACGTCTCGAGTAGATAAATTCAAAGTATTTAATTACTCAAATCCGATTTCGAGTGAGTGAGAAATTAATTAACAAAGTGAATCACTTAAAAATGTTATTCATAGTTGGAATTGTTTATCGATATGTACATAAGCAATTAAATGATCACAAATCATATATTCGATGGCCACGATTATATGAAAAAAGTTCATTTAATTAGGACTAAAATGTTCGAATCAAAAAAATTAAAAACCAACTTGAAAGGACGTTATTGTTCAAGATTCAAAGTTTTGGGGTCAAATTATAAGTTTGGAAAAGATAAAGAATGATGTGCGGGTGCACCTAGCTGCACTGAATTAGTGCCCTTCAAGTAAGCAAGCTGATTGGTTAAGAAGCGGGGTACACCGTACACTTGTTACACTAGATCTGTGCTCACTTGGGGCTATTCACCAAATAAGGTAACCTTTGGAGAAATTCTATGCCGGACCCATACCAATGGGGTCGATCTTTCTCCACCACATAATTGTGGTGGGGTGGGTGGTATTTTACCTCCACCACCCATACAAAAACCACCCACCTCACCACAATTGTGTGGTGGAGAATGACCGGCCCCATTGGTATGGGTCCGGGATAGAATTTCCCGTAACCTTTGGGGCTGTTTTGAAAAAACTGGAAAGTTGCCCTTAAGGGGCTTTTCTTCCAAAAGACACATCTTTTGGGCCCTTATGAAAAGTTACAACTTTTCGCCCAAAACTCTTTATAATTTATAAATATACCCTCCATTTATGGAATTAATCACACAAAAATCATTTTTTCTTCTCTCCTTTTCTCCTAAATACTAATTTGAGTATTTTGAGAGTTCTTTTATTTCTTAAATATTAGTTTTAATATTTTAAAAATAGTATTGAATATTAAATGCTAAATTAAGCATTTGAAATATTCTTGAAGTTCTTGAATAATATTTCGAATAACTTTTTAGTACTAAATTGAGTACTTTGAATATTCTTAAATATTAAATTAATAGTTTAAAAATAAGTTTTGCATATTAAATGTCTAGATATGCATTAGATCATACGAGTCCATCGAGAGAGTTTGGAACAAGTATTTGTTCGCTAGACTCGGTAATTTGTAGGGGTACTATTATCGAGACGATGTCGTTGTATCTTGGGAGACAATTGCCGTAAACCGTAACCACCAAGAGCGGGGCAATATTGTCTTAAGGAACTCGGTTATCCCGTACCTCGACATTTCATCATTATATTACATCTTCATAAACACCGCCCGTTACGCTCCAAGATTTTTCCCAACATATATGGCCTATGGAATGTAATCGATGTACCAAAACAAAGAAAACGTTCTATATTTATTCTTTCTTCCTCTTTCGAGAGTTCGAGCAATTAGTAAGATACGATGATGTTCTTGAGTGTGGAGTGGTTCTACTGAAGAACTGAATTCGTTGTATTTTGGGACACGTTTGCACAACTCATACCACCTGTAGCGGAGTAATTTCGTTTTAAGGAAAGAGTTCGTCTTGCCTCGAATTTTCCTAATTTCTTAAAGCTATCTTTTCTTTCGATGTTTGTCCAAAAGTTCCATACTTTTACCCGTTAAATTGCTTCAAATTTTTGAAATATTCTAAATAAATCAAAACATGTAAGATTTGTTAATATTCTACATCATTTTTAAAGCTAATATGCAATAAAAAAAAACAATAACACAACGCAGAGTACTTTTTAAATTTCTAAATGTGATTATATATAATCTTATTTTAATTTCAGTCCAAAGTTTCCCCCTAAAATAAAACATGGCCATAATTCCTAATAAACATTTTTCTTGAATGCTGATGAATTTCTTTTCACACATACGTATTTTTTATTTCAGGCTAAATTTTAGGACTTTGATTTATATTTTATTATTTTTAGTTCACATAATCATTATATAAACAACTAACACAATTATTATACACGTCCATCAACCTATCACTATTGATTTGACACATTTTACAATTTTCAATCTATTTTTAAAAATATAAACAAACATCTATCATTCTCACACGAATTTCGTTGATACACAATTCCGAGAAATTTTCAAACTTTTAACTGAAAAATATAAACAAACAGTCTAACAAACAAACATCATTTTCACATAAATTCTCATAATTCGCATTTTTCAAAATATTTTCAAATTCAAACTAAAAAACATAAACATAGTGTTGGCTTTCCACTGCTAACTTTGCACAAAGTTCACCCTCTCACTAAGTTTACTATTAAAATTTCCTAATTTTTAATATATTACAATAAAACTCCCTCAAGTGATCTATATATAGATTGTGTAGAAGTTGAATTGTAAGAATTTTTAAAGTCAAATTGTAAGAATGCTTTAAGGAAATTTTAGAAAAGGCAAGGAGAGCTCTTATAGCCTTATTTGTTGTGAAAGCTACATTCAACCAAATGCTATTTACATCATGACTTTTGATATAATAGCAAAATAATCGGATCACTTGTCATACTTCTTAGCATGGTTTGTCGAAACCGTCACGTTAATTGTGTTGGAAATATTTATGTGAGAGCACTTCGGGATAGTGTCTTTAGAATGTGTGTAGTCGAAGCAAGAGTTCTACTCTTTGTCTTGAAACGAAATTGCCCCGCTCTCGGTGCTTACGGGTTGACGGCAATCGTTTCTCAAGATTCAACGACCATAATGTTTCGAAATAGTAGCACTACAAATTTCGAAACTAACAAAACTTTGTTTTGAACTCTCAAATTTTGTAAGAATGCACTAATGATTTTAATGCAGAATAGAAAGAAGAGAATTGTGAATGGAATGATTAAATTCGGATTTATGGGGACCTATTTATAGAAAATGAAAAGATGTGGGCTAGCAAACACAACTTTTCATTTCAACCCCAAAAGACACCTTTTAGAACAAAAAGACACCTTTTTATTTCAACAGGTACGTTTTTGATCCAACGAGTGTACACGGACCGGGTGCATCATTTTGTATGTGATCTCGGCCACAAATCGCATTCACACGCGTCCATTCATATTAAAACTTCATCAAACGGCTAGAAATTAATTTGGGAATTAAAATTAAAAATCAAGAATTTAATTTGAATTAATATTCAATTAAATTCCCTCCAAAAAGATAAATTGAGCTCAAGCCAACCCAACCCACACCCACACCTGAACCCGAACCCGAGCCCGAGCTCGAGCCGAGCCGGGCCGGCCCGGCCGGTTGGACGGACGGCGACGGCGGCGCGCGTGTGTGTATGTGTGCGCGCGAGGCACATGGGCCATGGCTAAGTCTTCCCTCCGGTCAAAACCTATTGTAGACCCAAGGGCCCAAACCCTTATCTCAATGTTGAGCTAAATAAGCTCTTTTATCTTTGGCTTTTCTTTCCATGTGAGATAGCTCGTTTTAGCTATTCTATCCTCAATTAATTCTATTTGAGTAGCTAACTTTGGACATTAATTTCTCATTCATCCCTAATAGAATTTGAGAATATAAATATACCAAATTAATCTACACAAGATGTAGATTAATATTATCCAAAGATATTCTAATTTCAACAAATGGAACTTGCCCAAATAATTGGATAAAGTTATACACATTCTTAATCCAAATTCCAACAATCCCCCACATGAATGAAAATTATGCAAAGTTTTCATGCAGATGTTTGAGAGAGTTCAAGCAAGAAGCAATTGCATCGAGAGAGGTTGTTTTTGGCTTTGAACCTTCCCTAGTGTAATACCATCAGATTTACTTGCTGGGCATTGAACGCGATGTCTTGAACTGATCAGCGTTTTGTGTAAACCAAGACAATGATACACACACAATAACTTCTCTAACAAGTTTTAGTTCTCACTGTTGTGTCCGTTTTGGCCATGGATCATCTTGGATTCATAAGTGTTTACTTTTTGAAGCGGCCTTCACTTCACACTTATATAGGTGATCTCCTATTAAGAGTACCCTGCCTTAGTCCACTTTATTATGTCTCACCATCTTTGAGACAGTATAGGAATCATTAAAAGCTTCTTTAGCTTAACCTCACTTACGCTCTGCAAGATTTATTTTTAGCACTTGTTTATCCTAAGAATGGGTTGGAGATTTATCTCCTTCAAGTGCGACAATGAATCTAACATAATTTGTTTTTCCCTTTGAACCTAGATCTTGGGATCTCCAGTCAACAAGGTAGGGTTACCCTTATGTTGATCCTTAAGTTGTAGGATTTAATCTCATTCCCCTTGATAGGCAGTATACTTGATCTCTAGGCAAAGCTTTTGTTAACGGATCCGCAATGTTCTTCTTTGATTTCACATAATCAATTGAGATAATACTACTAGAGATCAAGTGCTTAATGGTATTATGTCTACGACGTATGTGTCGAGATTTACCATTATACATGCTGCTTTGCGCTCTCCCGATTGCCGATTGACTATCGCAATGTATGAGTATGGGAGGCACAGGTTTCAGCCAACAAGAAATATCTTCTAAGAAAT
This sequence comes from Verbascum thapsus, assembly GCA_963669365.1. Lineage (NCBI taxonomy): Eukaryota > Viridiplantae > Streptophyta > Magnoliopsida > Lamiales > Scrophulariaceae > Verbascum > Verbascum thapsus. Next base: position 8,632,146 of record OY770114.1, read on the forward strand.
TACGAAGCCACTCAGCTTCTTTACCAGCTTTATGTAATGTTATAAACTCTGATTCCATTGTGGAACGAGCTATACATGTTTGCTTAGAAGATTTCCATGACACTGCTCCACCACCAATCGTGAAGACATATCCACTAGTGGACTTGGAGTCCTTTGTGTCAAATATCCAGTTCGGATCACTGTATCCTTCTAATACAGCTGGATATTTCTTATAGTGTAATCCATAATTCCAAGTATATTTTAAATATATTAGAACTCTAGTCAGTGCCGCCCAATGGTCACTACTTGGATTACTTGTAAATCTACTCAGTTTATTTACCGAGTAAGCAATATCCGGACGTGTGCAGTTTACAATATACATTAGACTGCCAATAATTCGTGAATATTCTAATTGTGATACGGGTTCACCATGGTGTTTGGCTAGATGTAAGCTTCTATCTATCGGTGTATTAGAAGGTTTATAATCAAATTGACTAAACCTTTTCAATACATTTTCAATGTAGTGAGATTGTGTTAGAACAATTCCATCAGATGTTTTAGAGATTTTAATCCCTAGTATAACATCTGCTAATCCCATATCTTTCATTTCAAATTTCTTTTTAACATTTTCTTAGTATCCTTGATAATATCATGACTACTACCCATTATTAGCATATCGTCTACATATAGACAAACAATTACATAGGCTTCAGGAGTGCCTTTAATGTAAACACATTTGTCACATTCATTTATTTTGAAGCCATTTGACATCATTGTTTTGTCAAATTTTTCATGCCTTAACAAGTTTGCACACTTTGCTTTCATTTCCAGAAGGTACAAAACCTTCGGGTTGCTCCATATATATTTCTTCATCTAATTCACCATTTAGAAAAGTTGTTTTAACATCCATTTGATGTATTTCGAGATTATGTACTGCAGCAATTGCTATCAATACTCTAATAGACGTTATCCTTGTCATGGGTGAATAGGTATCAAAGAAATCAAGGCCTTCAGTTTGCTTGAAACCTTTTACAACCAAATGAGCCTTGTACTTGTCAATAGAGCCATCAGCTTTATATTTCCTTTTCAGAATCCATTTACAGCCCAATGGCTTGCTTTCCTTAGGAAGATCAACTAATTCCCAAGTGTTGTTATGCATAATGGATTCTATTTCACTATTTATAGCCTCTTTCCAGAGTGGCGCATCTGGACTAGACAATGCTTCTTTAATTGTCCTAGGATCATTATCTAACATATAAGTTAGAAATTCAGGACCAAAACTTTTTGCAAATTTTGTCCTTTTACTACGTCGTGGTTCTTCGTCCTTTTCTTCGTCTTCTAGATGAGAATCACTTGTAGCTTCATAAGCTCTTTTATTTGAGCTTGATTCTTTCTTATCTTTACAAGGAAAGATTTCCTCGAAAAATACTGCATTTCTTGATTCTATTATCGTATTTTCATGTATATCAGAAATATCAGATTTATGTACGAGGAACCTATAAGCACTACTGTTATGTGCATATCCTATAAATATGCAATCAACAGTTTTAGACCCAATTTTGACTTGCTTAGGTTGAGGTACTTTAACCTTTGCTAAACACCCCCACACTTTAAGATAATTATAGTTAGGCTTATGACCTTTCCATAATTCATACGGAGTTTCACTCCTAGTTTTGTGAGGAATTTTATTTAGAATGAAGTTCGCCGAAAGAATTGCTTCTCCCCACATATTTTGTAGTAAGCCTGAACTAATCAACATAGCATTCATCATCTCCTTTAGAGTACGATTTTTGCGTTCAGCAATGTCATTTGATTGAGGAGAGTATGGAGCGGTGGTTTGATGTATAATGCCAAATTCTTGATAGAATTCATCGAATGGTGCTCCATATTCACAACCTCTATCACTTCGAATACTTTTTATTCGACTGCTAAGTTGATTTTCGACTTCATTCTTGTAGTGTTTGAACACTTCAACGGCCTTGTCTTTGCTTTTCAGCAAATATACATAACAGTAGCGTGTGCAATCATCTATAAAAGTAATAAAATACTTTTTACCACCTCTAGTTTGCACAAACTTTAAATTGCATATGTCGGTGTGAATAAGTTCTAGAGGTTTGGTATTTCTTTCCACCGAGTGGAATGATGTTTTAGCTAATTTAGCTTCAACACAAATTTCACATTTTTCATGTGCATCAATTTTAAAAGATGGTAATAATTCCAAACTCACAAGTTTACGTAAAGTATTAAAATTCACATGTCCTAATCTAACATGCCATAAATTTGAATACTCAAGCAAGTAAGAATTATTCTTTATTTCATAATCACCGAAGTCACGTTTGACCGTCATTACATTCATTTTGAAAAGGCCCTTATCAAGGTAACATTTTCCAACATATATGCCACTCTTAGTGAGTGCTACTCTATTAGCTTCGAAACCTATCTTAAATCCTGCCTTAACTAAAGCAGCTCCAGAGATCAGGTTCTTGCGAATATCCAGTACATGTAGCACATCGATCAGAGTCAGCTCTTTTCCCGAGGTCATTTTCAGAACCACACGTCCCAAACCAACAACCGGCGAGGTAGAAGAGTTCCTCATGTATAGCTTTCTTCCACTGATTGGGAGATACTTCGAGAACATCTCTTTGTCTGAGCAGATGTGGCGAGTAGTTCCAGTGTCAATGAACCATTCTTTTGGGTTATCAACCATGTTGCACTCCCACACAACAGCACTGAGATCAATTTCAGACAAATCCACGGGAACGCTCTTATTTCCAATTTCAGCCAGGTGTACTTGGTTCTTTTCCACCTTCGGTTTTCGACATTCTTTAGCCCAATGTCCCGGCTTTACACAGTTGTGACATTTCCCTTTTAACTTCTTCGTCTTTGCAAATTTATTGCCTTTGTTGGGACGTTTTCGCTTCTTATCTGCATTTGGATCCACAAAGTTTGCCCTCGCCTCCATAGATGACTTAGTGTTTTTCTTGTCAGTTGAACGGTTATCTTCTTCAATTCGAAATCTGACAATCAAGTCTTCAAGACTCATCTCCTTGCGTTTGTGCTTGAGATAGTTCTTGAAGTCCTTCCAACCCGGTGGTAGCTTTTCGATCATAGCGGCTACTTGGAAGGATTCACTGAGCATCATTTCTTCAGCATGAATGTCATGCATAATGATTTGCAGCTCTTGCACTTGACTCATTACCGTCTTAGAGTCAACCATCTTGAAGTCCAGAAATTTCCCGACCACAAACTTCTTGAGTCCGGCATCCTTGGTTCTGTACTTCTTGTCCAACTCCCGAAGAGTCCTTGCCGTTTTGAACGCCTTATACACATCATACAGTGTATCGTCCAAGCCATTGAGAATATAATTGCGACATAAGAAGTCACAATGATTTCAAGCATCCACAACACTTCTAACCTGTGGGTCCATTTCTTCTTCAGACATAGTCGGAGCATTTTCAGTAAGGAACCTCGCAAGGTTCAAAGTTGTTAGGTAGAACAACATCTTTTGTTGCCACCTCTTAAAATAAGTATCGACAAATTTGCCCGGTTTTTCCCCTTGAGATGGGACATGGGGAACCGCAGTTGGCATAGCAACATTCACATTGGATGGAGGAGTTGAAGATGACGCCATTCTCAAAGACACAAGAATTTCGTTTCAAATTTGTTGGAAATATTTATGTGAGAGCACTTCGGGATAGTGTCTTTAGAATGTGTCTAGTCGAAGCAAGAGTTCTACTCTTTGTCTTTGAAACGAAATTGCCCCGCTCTCGGTGCTTACGGGTTGACGGCAATCATTTCCCAAGATTCAACGACTATAATTTTTCGAAATAGTAGCACTACAAATTTCGAAACTCAACGAACAAAACTTTATTTTGAACTCTCAAATTTTGTAAGAATGCACTAATGATTTTAATGCAGAAAATAAAAAAGAGAATTGTGAATGGAATGATTAAATTCGGATTTATGGGGACCTATTTATAGAAAATGAAAAGTTGTGGGCTAGCAAACACAACTTTTCATTTCAACCCCAAAAGACACCTTTTTATTTCAACATGTACTTTTTTATCCAACGGGTGTACACGGACCGGGTGCATCATTTCGTTTGCGATCTCGGCCACAAATCGCATTTACACGCGTCCATTCGTATTAAAACTTCATCCAACGGCTAGAAATTAATTTGGGAATTAAAAATCAAGAATTTAATATTCAATTAAATTCCCTCCCAAAAGATAAATTGAGCTCAAGCCAACCCAGCCCGAACCCGAGCCCGAGCTCGAGCCGGGACGGCCGACCGGTCGGACGGATGGCGGCGGCGGCGCGCGTGTGTGTGTGCGCAAGGCACATGGGCCATGGCTAAGTCTTCCCTCCGGTCAAAATCTATTGTAGACCCAAGGGCCCAAACCCTTGAGCTAAATAAGCTCTTTTATCTTTGGCTTTTCTTTCCACGTGGAATAGCTCATTTTAGCTATTACATCCCCAATTAATTCTATTTAAGTAGCTAACGTTAGACATTAATTTCTCATTCATCCCTAATTGGATTTGAGAATATAAATATATCAAATTAATTTACACAAGATGTAGATTAATATTATCCAAAGATATTCTAATTTCTACAAATGAAACTTGCCCAAAAAATTGGATAAAGTTATACACATTTTTAATCCAAATTCCAACAAATTGTCTATGAGATTAGCATTCCAATTCCATTACAATATTGCCCTTTAAATTGCTTAAATCTTTTGAAATATTCTAAATAAATCAAACTATGTAAGATTTGTTAATATTCTAAATCATGTTTAAAGCTAATGTGCAATAAAAAAAATAATGACATAATGCAGAATACTTTTTAAATTTCTAAATGTGATCATATATAATCGTACTTGAATTTAAGTTCAATTTTTTTCCCTAAAATAAAACGTAGCCATATTCCTAATAGACATTTTTCTTGAATACTGCTAATTGTTTTTTCAAAAATACATGTTTTAATTTTAGGCCAAATTTTTTCCCTAAAACAAAAGTTAGTTGTATTCCTAACAAACATTTCTTGAATACAGATAATTTTTTTCATAAATATATTTAATAAGATAGACAAATTTGAAGAAAATATTGAAAAATCACAATTGATTAATTTAATGGACCTTTAAAATAATTGAAGCTAATGCACATTAAGGTAATTTTCAAAAGAGCAGATAATTGAAAAAATTATCAGAGTCAAGTAATAAGTAGGAAAACTAACTAAAACAATCCTTCAATAAATTTTATATCCAAAAGATTCAAATTATTTTTTTTCGTCTTAAAAATTCAAACTACATATTTTACATTAATAAAATTCAAAAGTCAATATTAATAATATTTTGGACTAATTACCCTTTATCCCTTCATTTGTTAGGTTAATAAAAGATTATTCATTTATCTTATTGAAAATGATTTTTATTTGGAACTTTCAAGTTGATATATTGATGTGCTAAAACCGCAAGCGCACGGCTTCGGTGTAGTACAAAAGATATCGTTCCCACGAGAACCGAATAATGAAGTACTAATTTTATCAATTATCAGTAATCTAAGCCTAATGAAATCGTAAGAATAAAACGTAAAGAAAACTAAACAAGAAGACTGGTTTTGATTATATGGGATTAGTAATTCCAGAATTAGGTTTCACCACAACTTACGTTATCAGTTCAATCAATTCAGTTACGATCACTACTTATGAAGGACACTATCCAATTATACTTATTATCTTCTGTCGAAGTATAACAATTTACCCAAGTTAATTAATCAACTACTTTCGTGATGATTAGACTAAGCTCAGATTCATTAATCTCTGTGATAATATATCGATTCCTCAAAAGACCTAAAACTACTTTCGTGGTTTAGGATCCTAGGTTTGAATTCTAGGGTTCCGATTTAGATGTCACCTGTCAGAATTTTCACCTAATATCTATGATTATGCAAATAAGTGGCCAACAGATTCACAAGCATTAAAGGCTAAGTATTCAAATCATAAGCGAAGTCGATGTAACGTCAACGATTCTATAATCTATACTGATAACATATTATCGGGCTATTCCCGATTCCAGAATAATATGGATTACTCCATAGTTCGAAGAAACAAACAATAAACATAATTAAAATCAACATATCAACAATAATTAAAAGGAGAGATAAAGAAAACTTAGTCTCGATTAAAATATTGATGAAATTGTTGAATACAATCATGCAAGATTGATTTGTTCAAGCCTTCAAAAATATGTAATTCCATTCTCTAATCTAATGATTTCTCCCCAAATTTCGAGTTCCCCCCCTTTTGTGTGGAAAGAATTTTTGTGTGGAAAGAATTGATATATAATGAACGATAACAAAGAATCCTAGTTCGAGTCATATTTCTGGAAGATTGGGCGTAACCCACTTCTCAAGTTGTACAAATTCGATTGTATCCAAACAAGTTGGGCTGTAAAGCTAACACATATATCTACAACTTTGTAGAAGATGCCGAAGTCAAATTCGTATGGGAAGACAGTCAAATGAGCGATGTAAGATAGTATAAAAATGGCGAACGAACGGATGACATTGTTTCCAGCGTTCAGACGCTGGTTAGACCTGCGTTTGAACGCTGCTTATTTGAGCGTTCGAACGCTGTATATTTCAGCGTTTGAACGCTGAGATCTACCAAGACTGCCATATCGGGTTTGGAACAGAATATGTTTTGTAACTTTTGGGTATTCTGACGTTCGATTTTGATCTTGTCTCCTTCATAAGATGTTTAAGGAATTGTCTTAGCTTTCTAACCATATAAGACCCATTAACATAGGAGGTTTGTAGCTCAAGATATGAGTGTATGTCCGAACAACGCCCATTTATCACCTATCTTGCGATTTTTCGTCATTTTCTCGAAGTTAATGATTTTACCCTACAAACATATAACAAACCTATAAACATATATGGGGTATAAATCATGATAAAAGAATGATATAAAAATGTCTAATCTGAGACTAGAAAATACGTATAATCGAGGTTTATCATATATTGCGTTAGAAGATTGATTATTATTAATATTTTGTGTATAATTTAATAGTTTTTCATGGTAATTATCTAAAACACCTTTAAAATAATTAGAAATTTGAAACTAAAATTATAACTATTATCAACAATTAATATAAAAGTTCTAAATAAATGATCTACGCAAAAGTACAATTGATAGATAAAATTAGTGATAATTAATTTTAGAAAATTTATGCCTAATTATTGAGTGTTTTTCTAATAGGAAAATGGGTAGACTGAATGTTTTGAATCTAGAAATAATATCATGAATTTGTTGATATAAAAATTATATTATGGAGTTTTACTAATTTTCTCTATTAATGATTACAAAAACATTTATACTACTTGTCATGTACTCAAATTCCTCAATTTGTTAAGGAATATTGCATTTTTGGTACACTAATGTGGTCTGCACGTTTGTTTGGTACACTAATATGAGGGGTGACAATTTGAGTACACTAATGTGAGGTAGGTCTGGTAATTTGAGTACAATTTCGGCGGAATATTTGATTTTTGTCGGAAAATTTTGAAATTTTGACTCAAATTGAGGATTTTGACTTGACTTATTGATTTTGACTTAAATTGGGGACTTTGAACTGATTTTGACCAAAATTAAAGTAAATTTCCCAATTTACCCCCAAATTTATCTATTTAGTTTTTTTTGTAAATAAGCTATCCCCCACCCCCGCCTACCTTCTTCCTCCCCACCATACCCTAACCTCCATTATTCTCCACACCTTTCAACTTCAGAATCTCCTCTGCCTAGCAAGAATATTTTTATATCTAACCTCCTACACACCCTTCTAATTTAGCATCTCCTTTGCTCGATAAGAAAATTTATGAATCTAGTTTTTGAATGAATCTAATTTGTTGGTGTGCGACAGACGCGCCGGGGCTGTAGTGGCAGTATGGTGGACGATGCGGGAAGATTAGGTGGGCATGGTGGTGGTTTTATTACGTGGGCATGGTGGTGGTTTGATGAGGTGGGCATGGGTTCCCAGTCATAAACTTTAGATGATAAAGAAGATGGAAAAAAATGAAGAAATCCAAAAAAATGATTAAAATAAAATTATAAATTAGTAAAGTTGGTCAAAATTATTTATTAGTCAAAATTGGTCAATTTTTCTGCAAAAATCAGTCAATATCACTTAATTTTGGTCAAAATTATTAAAAATTCCCAAATTGTAGTCAAATTTCCCAACTCGAATGTCACATGCGCGGCACATGACATTTTTCGGCCACTTTTTAATTTTCCGGCGAAATTTGTACTCAAATTGCCAGACCTACCCCACATTAATGTACTCAAATTGCCACCCCCATATTAGTGTACTAAATAAACGTGCAAGTCATATTAATGTACCAAAAATATAATTTTCCCCAATTTGTTATATCCCTAACCAAAACAAAATTGTAGCTTAAATCCTAACATATTATATATAGTTCAACTCAAACTTTAATAATACTGTCAACAAATAAAATGTTTTATTGTCAACCATTAAGCATGTCAATTAATTAATTTAAGACTTTTAAATTTAGGCTTTTAGACTTTTATACAAGATTAAAGTCTAGCTTTAGTTGTCATCAATTTGATAGAAAATGGAATATCTTTTTATTGACTAATTGATCTTATAAAAAAGTGTTGAATTTAATATATACTATTAATAAAATAGTTGGGGAATGAAGGGTCATTTTTCATTTAATTACTATTAAAGATTGTTTAAGAGTGTGCCAATTGATGTAATTGCCTAAAATAAAAAACTTGTAAAATTATTGTCCTTGGTATTTCAACTGTGTTTACTTGTTTTATTGGAAGTATTGCTCTGACACTACATTTTGATTGAGATTTTTCCATTATTTGAGTAAAGTGACTAATATTCTAACAGAAAAATGAACAAGTTGAACTATTATTTATAATTTAAATACTAATGTTAGTTAAATGATTGCTGAGAGAAATTGAATTTTTTTCCATCATGCAGTCAAAAGAACTTAACATGCTGGACAGCCAGACAAATGAATTAGTACAATCTGTCCCTTTTAATTAAATTAAGTTATATTAAATATTATTATAAGATTGAATATTATATTATTATACTAATTAAGGTGATTTTAATGATTATATTTATGGAAACATATCTCCCCCCACTTAATTGAATATTATTATTATTATCCTCAAGACCATGACCATATGTTATCATAATTAAAGAGGTGAACAATCAAATCTTCCTAGTATTAATCTAGTTTGCTAGGAGCCAACTTTTGTCACAATTGATTGCATACACATTAAGTAATATTAAAATCCACTTTATAAATATTCATTTATTAATTAAGGATAAATTTTATTAGTTGTCATTTTTATACTACCAAATTATTTAGAGAAATTTTACAATAGATTAGGTTCAATAAAATTAGTGCAGTTTATGTATGTCGCAGACTATTTTTAATGAACTCGATTTGTTTATAAAAAAAATTTAAACCACAACCAAATAAAGATTGTCAAATTTTTTAGTTTAATTAACTTTAATTTGCTCCATTTTTATGTTTTTCCTAATGCAAGTGGTCAATTTCAAATTGTGTGAACACATAGAGCATGCATGAGAAGTTATTGTCTCTATTTTGACTGTTAAACTGGTAAAGCTCTAACAAATTATTACTGAATCAAACACAAATTAAGCTGTATTAAATAATTTATATTATAATATTTTAAGATTTTTAGATAATTGAATCAAGTTTAAAATAATTCTAAAAGTTATAAATAAATATGAAAATCATTTTATTCATAACCAACACAGATCCGCATGTAGTTTCTCTTTTGTCATTAAAACATTAAGAGATTGATTGCATGGGATATCATTTTCCATTTCTCATTTTTCTAAGTAGAGCTATAAGTTTGAAAATATATTTGATGAGTTTCTTTTATAGAGAATTGTAAAGATTAGATATGAATACATGATTTTTTTTAAAGAAAAATTGTTGTTTGTGAGAAAGTGGTATGAATAGATTTTTATTTTATAAGAAAATCTAAATATTAATATATTTAAGTAAAACTCAACAATTAAGACATCCAAAGATATATAAAATGGATTTTATTTCACATGTTACGATATTTCTAAATAAATATGTAATTAATTAGTTACATATTTTAAGGTATTAGTATATAAAAACTTTGTAGTTATTCATTAAACTATGAAATCTTGAACTAATTTCTGATTTTCTTGAGAAAATTTGGTAGAATTGCAATTAAATCCATTTCTCAATATAACGTTTCTCGTAGCATTTCTTAGCAACATTCTAATAAGATGTCAAATGAATGTATTTTTTATTTTTTTAAAAACAATATTTGGAAAATAGAAAAATAGAAAATGCAATATCATCCAATCTAAGCCTTAAATCTTCCTAATCATACTTAAATAGAGATAAATAGAGAGAACAAAATGAGAAAGATTGCAAAGTGGCAAAACAAAAGTGAGGCTGCTATACAAATCTTCTAATGGCAGCACATAAAGGCTATGGCAATACAAAAAAAAAAACCCCAAAAAAAAAAAAACAAAGCAATTTTCCATTGTCTTCTTCATACTGTAATTTGTTCAAGATCCTTGAGCAATCCAACTACCTGTTGCATACTAGGCCGTTTAAACGGAATATCCGCTGTACAAAGATAACCGATTTTCAAAGCCTCGACAATTTGTTCATCAGGCCCCGTTCCACGTATCTTACTATCGATACATCGTAAACCTTCGTTTCTTCTCACCAATCCTCTTGCCCAACTCACTAAATTCCCTTCGTTTTCGTCTGGATAATCATCTTCAACGGGCTTTTTCCCCGTTATTAACTCAAAAAGAATGACTCCAAATCCATAAACATCAGATTTTGGCGTTACCGAGCTATTTTCTTGCTCAAAAAACTCGGGTGGCACATATCCCGGTGATCCACGAGCAATTTCATCCTCGACCCCGTTGCCAAATATCTTCGATAAGCCAAAATCCGACAATCTTGGCTCTAAGTTCGAGTCCAAGTATACGCTACTCGCTTTTACGTCTCTGTGAATAATGGGAGGCGAGCAACCGTGGTGAAGAAACGCGAGCGCGCGAGCAGTCCCGAGCGCGATTCTGTGCCTAAATCTCCACGTCGTTAACGACCCTTCGGGGCCCGCGTCTCGTATCCCGTTATTCTCATCTTCCCACGTGTCGTTGCTCCAATCCTCGGTCGTTCGAACGCCCAACGGCAAATCGTGGAGCAAATTTTGCAAGTTCCCGTTTTCCATGTACTCGTAAATCGCGATCCTTTGCTCTCCGGCCAAGCAATACCCCGTTAGCGGCACGAGATTCGGGTGTTTAATTCGACCGAGATACTCGAGTTCTCTTGCCGCTTCGTGATCCGTCAGGGTCGACCCGTTGACCAAGACTTTGACCGCGACGTGAATGCCACCTGGCAAGATCCCGCCGTAAACAGGTCCGAACCGCCCTTCGGCCAACAAAGTGGCTCTATCGAAATGCGAAGTTGCGGATAATAAATCCGCGAACGTGAAATTCAACAATGGCTTTTCGAAGATTACAACTGGTACTGATGTTGCTTGTTTAACATCAGCAACCCAAGTGGTCGAATCGGTTTGGAACGAAAAGGGTCCCGAGACGGTTTGTTCTTCCTTGTAAGAATTCTGTTTCACAGCCCACATTCTAGTTTTTCTTCGACATCCAAAGGCTAAAAAGAGCAACCCAATAAGTAAACATATCATTGAGAAGGTTAGAGCCAAAGCAAGCTTTAGTCCCCTATGTTTTGGCGAGCTTTTTCTAAAGAAGTCGGGATTTGCAGCTATTGGACAACTATTAACCGATCCAACAAAAGCTGTTTCAAGGGTTTTCGGAGAAAATCGCGATGCGCAAAAACTAAGGTTGTTGTAAGAAAAATTGAATGAATCCATCATATGGAGCTGTTCTATCAGCATCAATGGGATGTCCCCTGTTAGATTGTTTTGAGAAAGGTCAAGAACTGTAAGGCTCTTCATCGTGATTGGAGGAATGTGGTTATTTAGATGGTTTTTCGAAAGATCGAGCGTTCTTAAATTGCCTAAACTCGAGATATTGCTAGGAATTCGACCAAACAAATTGGTTTCGGATAAGTTAAGATAGTCAAGATTGGCTAGCATATCAACTTGCATGAATTCTTGTTTCGTAAATCGATTGTATGCAAGATTAAGGTGTATAAGATTGTGAGCATAACTCAGATCACCGAAAAACTCGCCACTAAACTGATTATCGGATAAATCCAAGTACACCAAATTTGACCAATTGAAGGGTGAACTGAAGTTTACCTGAGCAATGTGGCCTTGAAATTGGTTTCTGCTCAAATCAACAACCTCCAATGGCCCTTCAAATAACCCAACAACAGAACCCTTAAACAAATTTCCTGAAATATTAAGATATCTGATAAATTTCATCCCTGAAAAATCCGAATCACGGCCCATAATTTCGTTTTTCGCCAAATTCAAAAACCTCAGTTGTGTTAATGCAAAGCCAAAGTCATTAGGAAGAGAACCATTAAGATTGTTTTCAGACAGATCAACTGAAACCAAAGATTTGCATTGATAAATCCCTGATGGAATATTTGATTCAAATCCATTATGACTTAGATTTAAAACTTGCAAATTACTGAGAGAGCTTATTGCTTCAGGGATGATCCCATGGAAATTATTGAAAGAAAGGTCTAAGCTTTGGAGTTTTCCAAAATTGCCCATGTTGCTTGAAAGAGATCCAGAGATAAGATTATGTGAGAGGTTGAGATTCTTCAGAGAGCCCAAACTATACAAATCAGAGGGCAAAGATGTAATTTTGTTGTTGCTGAGATCCAAAGATTCAAGCTTTGTCAATTTCCCAATGGCGGTATCAGGAATTACACCAGATAAACCCAAACCAGAAAATTCCAACTTAACAACATTTTCATCATTTTCATCACAAAAGACGCCTCTCCATGAACAAACTGAACCAGAAAAGCCAGAATCATTTGTGGGATTAAAGCCCATCTTTTGCAAGAACTCAAACACAAAATACTCATCTGTATTAGGTATTTGGCCAACCAATGGCCTAAAAAGAAGCCATAAAACCAAGAAAGAACCAAAAATCCCAAAGCCCATTTCTAGTTAAGCTCTAAAACACAGATTAGTTAAGAAAAAAGTGATTAACACAAAAGGGCCTTAACCAAAACCCTTTATTCTTAGACCTTCAAGACCAAATTTTTTTCATCATCAATGCTTCTCCAACTATTTTTTTACCACCTGCAACACAAATAAATCTGCCACCATCACACACCAGTGAACTTGAGAACACTATCACAGAATGCTACTTAACTTCAGAGAATATTTTGGGGCCTGAAGAGAAAAGAGTGAATGAGAGTAAGTATACCTGTATGTATGGTGGTTGCCTTTTTTGCAGGTTTCTAAATTCCAATGAAGCCAAGAAAGAAAACAACTAAACAAGTAATATATTTGTCTCTGGGACAAACAAACAAACATGAGAAAGATCAAATTTTCTGCAAAACAAATTATTTTTTATAAATAAAAAAATAAAAAAAATGGTGGTGGGTTACAGGTTCAGAGGTATGGGATTGGGGGTTTAATGTTTTATGGTTTGTTTCAATGTGGTAAAGAAAATAAATTGACAGTGAGTGGCCAGAAGTTGGGGGTGTTCATAAATGACAAAGATATGATTTTTTTGGTTTTGATATTAAATGTAAAAAATAAAATATGTGAGCTGTTGGGTGGAAATTCATTGGTACTGCATTTAAGTGTTTCCTTTCATCATTTTGTTTTTTCTTCCTCTCTAAGTTGATTGATTCTGTTTTTGTGTAATAATTTCCTTATATAAACGTGATAAAATAAATTGGGTAATTTGTCTTTTTATTTTGTTAATATGCTCAAAATTGGGTAATTATGGATTTAGTATATTGAATTTGATTCATCAATGTTGTTAGACTAGAGCAAATGAATTTGATTTGTATGCATACTGTCTTATAATGATTGTCTTGGATATGGATCACGAGTCAATTCATAAGCTTGGCAGGTTCGAGCCTAATGAGTTAAGTTCGAGCCCAAAAATGTATATCCATAGGCTCACTAGCCTAAATAAAAACTATTTGTTAATTTTTATTCATATATATAAATTTAATAGTAATTTATTTATTACTATATAGATTTATAGATATAATAATTCTATATTTAATATTTTTCATAAAAAAAATTTGAATGTATATACTAATACAATTAATAATATATTACTAAAAGATAAAATTTTAATTTTTCTGGACCTCTAGTTGGATTCAGCTCGACTAAGCTAATTTTTCTTAGGCACCGAGCTGATAAATTTAGCCAAGCTCGATTCATGGATACCCGTAGTCTTGAGTGGTTCATTTCACCAAAATAATTGCGATATGAAGTATTATATAAACAATCATTGCATGAGATTATAATTATAAAAATCACTTTGAAATTTTGAGAAATTATCATCATTTTCCTTTAAAGTAAAATCATATTACAATTTCACTTTCGATTAATTTGCAAATTCTAGTGGAGTCCACTATAATTACCAAATAAATGAGGGGTATACCTATAATTTTCCAACATTTATCCCAATTTAGCCCAAACAATTAAAGAAATAAAGAGATGCACACAATTTACTTTGTTGAAGAGAAAATATTGAGTAGTAGAAAGTTAAGTTGACTTTGCTTAAAACATGCTTGTACTTTGGCAAATAGAAAGATTGCTTTTTTATTTATTTTTTCTTCTTTTACCTTCATAAAGTACATAATTTATATTCCCACTATTTTTTAGCTCTTCAATTTGCAAAGTTGATTCAACTTTCTTTTTCCTTTTATTGGAGGGTAATTTGCACATTGCACCCCGAGAATAGGCTAATTAAGCAATCTCCACTCTAAATTTATAAAAATTGCAGTCTCCACCCTGAAAATGCAATTAGTTTGGCACTTTGCACCCTGATCATATTTCAGCTGATTTCTTAATGGGCAAAATCGGAAAAAAATTAAGATTTTGTTCCCAATTTTATAATATTTTATTTTTATCACAATAACTTATCATCTGCACAAAACTTCAATCTCCTCTCAATCATCAAATAAACACACTAATTCTCAACTAGTCGAGACGTGAGTGCTATAGGTAACCAATCTTATATAGGAGAAAGGGTCGTTAAGTTTTACAGACTTAAATTCTGCACGAAGAGTATTCGAGCAAACATTTTTTTACCATGACTAAAGTCTTCACTATATGCTTGAAGTAAAGTGATCAAAAAATCTCCAGGCATTTGCACAGCTTTGTAAACATGAACATACAAAACTACAAGTTCAATCACAGGAGGTACATTTGATATTTCTTCCTCCTCATATCATAAACTAGTATGTAACAATTTTTTATAATGAAAAAACAGATATACGAATCTATAAAAGTAAGATGACGTTTTAGCATTTTCTACAATCACATCACAAATGCTCGACGAATCATTAACGATCAGAATCAAACTAAGTTTTCTCGTAAACGGATTCAAACACCATCTACGTTAATTTTTTCTGATGCCTGAAGAAATATAAAAAGTTAAAAACACTTTTTCTGATGAGAAATATTTTTCCTATGGGGATGTGATAAACGAAAATGCTATCAAAGAACATACGGCAAATGATGCTGATGATGCAGATGGCAGCACTTAATCCGGTTCGAGGGCAATCGTAATTGACTGGTCAACTATTGTAGCTCCTGTAGAAAAACCAAAAGGGCCTTTGTCAGAAAGAGGGTATTGTGATAAAAATAAAATATTATAAAATTGGGAACAAAATCTTTTTTTTTTATTCCGATTTTGCCCATCAAAAAATCACCTGAAATATGGCCGGGATGCAAAGTGCCAAATTTATTGCATTTTTAGGGTGGAGACCGCAATTTTTGTAATTTTAGGGTGGAGACCGCTTAATTAATCTATTTTCGGGGTGCAATGTGCAAATTACCCTTTATTGGATGATTCTCCACTCCTATGGGATTTATGCCATGTTTGGTTGAAGAATTTAGCGAGGCAAAGAAAAAGAGAAAAAAATTCTAAAAGAGTAAAGTACAAAGCATTCGTAATAAAGTGATGAAAATGTTTTCTATAATTTTATATTCCAATTAATCTTGAATACAAACATGGTCTTAAAGAATTTGGGTATCAATATTTATTAATCAAATAAAAAGGACATAATGGTCTTCTATATTTATGGAAATTATTTTGGGCATGTTTTGATTGGTCAAAAATGGGAAACTGAACACATCAAGTTGTGGATTTAGGATTTGACTATCCCATAAAGAGTAGCTGCTGACAGGATGTGCACAACTGGAATATGAGAATACTTTGTTCCCAACTTTCAATATATTTACACAAGTAATAAGGCCCAATTGGTTAGCACGTCCGTCTTTGAGAATTTATTTTCATGATAAAAGTGAGAAAATATTATTTGAAAGATGTGATTTTTTAGAGAAAAATAGGTAATGATTGTGGTTGATGTGATATGTTTTTTGTTGTGAGAAATTTATTTGTGTTGATATTTAAAAATAATCTTAATTAAATATATTTAGCCAAACTCGTTGATTTAAACGTCAAAAAATAGTCACAATGGATCTTATTTTAAATGTTGCATTATTTTGCACTAGAATATGTAATTAGTTTAATTTTCTGTTTTGAAACATAGTCGGAAAAACACATTTAATTTATTCTATTAACTGTCAAATTATGAATAGTAAAATCATTTGTTGCAAAAAAATATTTAAATTGTTTGTAATTTTGAGAGATAATTTGGTAAGAATTTCTCATAGTTTTTTTTACTCTGAAATACTTTTTTGAGGATATGATAAGCCATCCAATAGGCCCCTAATTTGATTGAGAAGTATCTTATATCTCAGTTTTAATTATTACTTTTAGAAAAAAAGAGATTTTATTTTTAAATCGTAGATATACAATGGTGAAAGTATATTTAAATGAGTTTTTTTATATAAAAAAAAGAATTAGTCATTAAATATGATGTGATGTGTTTTTTATAAAAGAAAGTTATTTGTGTGTGAGAAATGATATGAATGCTTTTTATTTTATAAGAAAATATATGTAAATTCAAGTTAAACTCAATAATTAGAGTATCTAAAAATATGCAAATGGATCGTATTTTAAGTAATCATTCAAAATATGCAATTATTTAATTCAACATGCTAAGATATTTGTAGATTAAAAAGTTTTGTTTATTAGATAATTCATCAAATCATAAATAATAAAATTTGAGTTTTTTTAATTATTTTTTAAGGAAATGCACTTATTTTCAAGGAAAGTTTAGATTTTGTTATGGGAGTTTATATTACATTTCTTTGGAATAATTTATTAGATGTAACTCTATTTTTTGGAGAAACATCTCTGAAAAATTAATAAATTGAAAATATAATACCATCCCAAATCCCAATATATTTTTATTTTTTGTATCTCATCATATATTTTATATGATATATATATACCTTAAACGTGTAAAACATTTTCATAATTACATATTTGGGTCTCAATTGTTTATGGCTAAAAGGTTTTACTCCATGTGAAGATATTTTTGTAAAATATATATTTGACTTTTGATTATTTATGATAAAAAACCCATTGAATCAAAAAAGAAGGTGTTAGGCATATATAGAAAATAAGAAGTCAACTTTCTATTTGGATTATATATTTTTTGATAATTTCTATTTGGGTTAGATTCTGTTTTGATAAATTTTATTTGGATTATTTGAATCAGATTTCATATTTTTGACATTTATCTCTATTTTGATTTGAGTTTTGAAAAAGACATTCATTTTTATATATTTTCAGTCAAATATTCTTTTAAAGATAAAAAAAATCCATATCCCTGCTCCTTTACTTGATATAATATAGTTTGTAAAAAAAAAAATAGTATGTACAAGCAAATTTTTGAAATTTGCTATGTTTGGGCATATTTTCAATTTTTTTTTAGGATTTTATATTGAAAATGAGGATTATAATTATAAATATTCCTGATGAATATTAAATTTAGTGGTATGTTTGGTGTATTTTTAAAATTTGATTGAAACTCTTATCGATTTGATATAAAGTAAATATTTTGTTGAGATTTGTTAAGATAATCATAACGTAAGAGGGATAATAAATTTAATAGTAAAACAACGAGAGATATTGTGAACGAATATAAATGTTTATCAAGATATATTCATATTTATTTTCAGTTGAGTTTCGATATGTGTTCACGATATTGGTTAAGTGACACGGGAGATTCGACATAATTCATGTGGGGTGGGCAGTGTTTACTACCCGACACCACCCACCAACACATGAATTGTGTGATGGTAACTAGACCGGGACTATTAGTTCCAGTATAGGATAGTATTTCACTAATAGACACTCTCTCTAGTATCTTTTCATTGTCAATTGAAATAAATATACACGGAGAACAAAATGGCAAGTTATATAACAAGTTATTTGAACTTTTTCTTTTATTAATATTATTGGATTGATGAAATTGAACCAAAATTACGTACCGTATTTGGGTTTTTGATGATGAATGAAGTTTAAAGCCTTATCACAATCTACATGGGACCAATAATCAATCAAAACCTATTATACACGGAACGAAACACGATGCATGACACGATACGAACACGATGCATGACACGATACTGACACGAGATATGATATTCTAAAAATATTAGGACACGTTACGATCTCGATACTACTGATAAAAATGTGTATATATATCATATAAATATATATGTTAATTTATGTTAAAATATATAAATTAGTGTTTTCATTCTAATTTAAATAATTAGTTAGAGAAATAAACCATGCATTGGAAATTATAAATTTATATTTGATTTGTAAAGTTATATATGTTTGAAAGAAAAATAAATAATTCAGTTTTCACAATCACTATTGAAATAACTCAAGTGTCACAAATAATACATACATAATAGACATACGCTCTAATTGCGTCAATTACGGTGTTTATATATATATATATTTTATTTTATTTAAACAGAAAAATTTATTTTCATATAGGATATAATATCGAATGAGTGTCCGTATTCAATTAAATATCTGACACGACATATAGTGATTTTTTAAAATATTTATTCATCACATATCAATATCAAGACCCATCAACTTTATTTATGGTCCACAAAGTGCAGAATTATGTCATATTTGTCATTTCAATATCGTCTTCCTTAAGTTTTCATTCCAACTTCACATCATCATTCATTTTATTATTTTATATATTTTTCATGTACAATATTGGGTCCTAAAATCCTCATTCTTTTCCATATTAAATCTCCTTTTCCCATCATAGTTAAAGGGTAGAAATATATTTAATCTAAAAAATTATTGGGGGTAAAGATCATCACTCATCCAACTAATTTACATAAAAAAAAATTGAAAAGTTTATTTTCTGAAAATTTTCTTATATATTACCCCGTATATATACATATATATATATCGATAATTACATCAAAACTTCAACAAATACTACGCCAAAAAAAATTTATTCCATTGACTGAATTACATGGGAATATTTTGCCAAAATATATACGCTAATTTATAAGAAAGTGTAAAAGTTGTAGAGTTTACTTTGTAATATAATCTTATAGTACATTTTTCTTTTTCTTTTCTTTTTTCTTTAATTGGACTAGTATACAATTTCATGATGTGTTTTGTCTTGTAATAATTCTTTTTTTGGTCAAGTTATAGAATTTCAACCTTGTTTAAAAAATAAATCCACAATTTCATTAATTTCTTATTTGGAGAATAATACAAAAATAAATAAATAAAACTCTTTGATACCCTCCACTTTACTTCACAAACTACATTATTCTAGTGTTGCAATCCTCCAAAGTAATCATCACAAGCCAGAGAGGCCAACTGAGACATTCCCATAATCTCATGTAAAAAAATGTATTTATAATGTACGTCCGTCGGTGGGGTATTAAATTATATTCAGCACAAATCTTTTGAAATTTAAAAGTTAAAATACACACTATAATAGTTTAATTTACTAAAAAGATTTATGTTACAAAAAGAATATATGATCGTTTATGTAATCTTATTTCTTCGTGAAATTCCATTTTCAAATGTATTTTCAACATTCTTGACATATTAATGTTACATTTTATATCTTTTTCGCACATTTATTTACTTTTGAAATCTAAAGAAAAGATGTAAAATTTCACATTAGTATGTTGATTCATAAAAAAATATATGAAAAATATTATGTATATTTTTAAATAAATTAAATTTTTTAACATCTAAAGGTGAAAATATTAACAAAAAACTCTCAAAGAATATAATCCGCACCCGCAAATCATATAAAATCTACTAAGGTTTAATTTGACCCATCTATATTATGTTTCAATAATAATACCAATTTCTTTTTCCAACATTTCCATGATTGAAATAAATAGTTTTAGACAGCTAATTTTAAAATGTGAAAATAGTTTTGCGTGTGCAAGTGAGGCACGAAATCGCATGCCAGCAAAAAGGAAGACTAATTATTAACTATTTGGAGTGATTGTGAAGTGTGGCTGCAAATTGCAATCATATAAAATCAACCGACAAATTATTAATTAATATTCTCCATGTATATTAATCCATTTCATGTTCATGCATATTTTATGTGAATATTGCTCTACATCTCTATAATATTTATACATCTATCTTTTATTTTTCATTGAAAAAATAATAAAAGTCCGTGTAAATATTCTTCAATCTGAAATGAAGAGTTGTATTTTATACAAGAGAGTAAAATTTTAGACCTTAAAAAATAATTAATTATAGTTATATCTTATTAATTGTATTTTATTGAATTATGCATTAATTTTATTTTAAAATTTAATTATAAATAATGAATTATATTATACCTTACATAAAATGCATATCAAATGCAATTAGAAATTTAGAATACATAAAAGTTTTTAGATTGTTCTGAATTCTATTAATAAAAATTATTTTCATGAATGAAAATACATAAAACTTAAAAGTTTTGGGTTTATTCGTAAAAGATTGTAAAATTATAAAAAATACTGAAAATAATAATTTTAGAATATTCATTTTCGGTACAGAGAATAGTATTCTGACTTAAAGTCGATTTATTAGACTGTTTTTTTAAGTTTAACTATTGTGATGCACAAAACTCGACTATCATCCTATTCATCTGTAATAGTTCTTGGACGAATGTCTTAAAACTATTAATCATGTTAATGGCACAATTATTACTTTAATTACCATCTAATTAATAATATTATAATTAATATATTTGAATTTTGTATATAAACAAGGAAGATTCCCTTTTTGAATGAGCTCGAGCCTTGAGCACTCATGCCTGTCCTGTTATTTTTTTTCTTGAAAATTGATAAATGATTATTTTAATAATTAAATTATATATACAATGTAGCATTTACTTGGTTAATAAACCATTTAAATTATTGTCCACAATTGACATTTATAAGGTATTTTTTTCTTTCGAAATTGCTCTCCTTTTTTAATAAAACAATAAATCTAGTAGCCTAACTTGTAATATACATGTCATTTAAAATTAAAGAAATGACAAAATCCTTTTATAGCTATGTGATTTCCATATTTAATTATGCATACTATTTGAAACTTTAATGTTAGATTTGAAGGGTAGAAGAAAATTCCTTGCAAATTGAGGCATGGTAGTCTTTTATATATAAAACTCTACATGTAAAGCATCTTTCCTATTTAAAACTATGATACTATAGAAAATAATTATATAATTTACATTTTCACTAAATTGGAGGGCATAATAGGCATTTAATCAAAAAATATTATTCTTCTGAAGTAGGAGAAAATGATTCGAATAGTACGCTCATTTTTTGGGACAAAATGAGTACACGACGATATCAAAACTATGATCGAGAATTTTGATATTAAAATTTTATATATGGTCATATGTATTATTTTTATCTTTTTATTTAGGATATTAATTATAGGTCATTTTCAAGTATTATTTTGTAGAATTTTTGTATGTCCCTGTATTTATTATCATATTAAAGGCAACATATGAGCCGTCCATTTGCATTTACTAGTCTTAATTTAGATACACCTTCTGCTATTATTGGGCCAGATTTATTAATTAGCATGAATCGTTCCCCATAAGGCCCATAGATAATAGCTCAATGTATTATCATTTAATACCCATTTGTCCTTAAAATTGGCATTTTTTCACACAAATTAACCTTTTTTTTAGCAAATTAAAAACACTAAGGTAAATTTGGAGGGCAAAGTCGGGATAATAGTAAAAATGTGGTAGTTCTCAAACCATTTTTTGATTTTTTGGGTATTAAAGTTTTACCCTTAAACTTATTAAATACAAACATTGGAAATGCGATTATATTCGTAATTTGATATTATAAAAGAAATTGAACCCTATATTCTCACCCACTACCACCATCTTCGTCCCCTCATTCGGGCAATGAACCTACGTTCCTAATTCACCATATTTCATGTAGCGCCCCACAATTTGAGTCGTAAATTAATTTAATCTTAGTTTTTTTTGGTTAAAATTATTTAGTACAACTAATTTAACATCATATTCGTTTCATTAAATGGTATTGAGTCCAAGATTTTGAGAGCCATACTAAGAACAATTGCGCTGTGGTTAAAAGGAATGTTTTATAATATGATTGGAAATATTATGATTTATGGACTAAAGTGTAGTTTACATAAAGTTTTGGGGTTAGTATTATATGAGCAAATTCACATATCAAGTTGTGAATTATATAATAGTAATAACATTTAAAAGATCCATATTTGACACGTGCCATCTCTTTGTCTTGTGAAGGTGCCACTACAGCTATGTTATATATATAAGATATATACTACCATATATATATATAATTACTTATATATCTTCATTACACTTGTTCTCTCCTCACAATCAGACACTCTTCTACTGTTCTTCTTTTCAAGGTATTGAACTATATTCTTTAATTTGTGGGCTTAATTAATTGGTCTCTTTCTCTATTTACTAGGTGTGTTAATTAATTTCATATTATGTTTTGGTAATCAGGATATCTTCCCTATAATTTTAGCTTGACATATGAAGTGATTCTCTTAGCTAATAAGTCAATTTAGCAAAATAGATTTTGGCAGTAGAATTGGGAATTAACATTACTTATCTTATGGTTTGAGAATTCAGTTTAAGGTTAATGAGAGGTTCTAGTTAGCTAATCACTTATTGAGCTCGTAACACTATCCATACCATTTTATTTAGTGAAATTAGTGACTTAGCTACATGACCTTCAATAACAAAATCTCAGAAAATTATAAATTATTCATGGTGGGTCTTAGTTGTGAATATGAACTCAATAGTTTAAGAGTTTCATCTTCCATGTTCATGAAGTACTGTAGCTATGCTAATTACTTTATTTTCTAATTTTGTTGAAAGTTATTTCCTAATGACTAAAATAATTATACTAATTGCCTATTCAACTAGCAGGCTATTAATATTAATCCTTACGAAATATTAATCCTATGAATGGCTTATTGATAAGCTAGATATATTTTCTATGAGGTTGGTCGAATTGAATTGTTCACTTGAAATTATTTAATTGTAAATATTCTTGTAAAATTTGTGAATTCATTTCCAGGTTCACGCGACTATTAATTGTTATTTCGAAAGAGTTTTGGATTCTGATAAAAGCGGTAGATTGCATTTGAGTAACAACCCAGCTCGTCTCGTGAGTGCTTTATTTATTAGTTTATTTAATTTCGCGATTGTTAGTGCTATTGACATTCATGTAGTCAGATAATATCATAAGTGTGTTTTACTCTTGTAAATGCGCCTACCCATATCATGGACATGTGATTATAATTGTGAAATACTTAAAATCCGAGTGTAGTACTTTATCTCACTTCGGATTTATATAATTGAAAGATATTGTGAGCATGGTGACATTATATTGAGTATGTGAATCCCTCGTGTGGATTATTGATTGATTTTGGGCCCAATTTACGGCATGGAGGTTGGTAATCCTTGCGGGTAGCATTGGGCTTGCCGTATTGGTTGGTCACCACCCCATGGTTGCCGATTCCCCTCCCGCGCATGGACGGAGCGTATCATGGCGATGGGGTCGTAGATTAGACATGTTCCCAGGCATGTCAATATTGTTAGCAAAGGTCGCTCCTTGCATTTGGTGAATAAAGTAGTTGATTTGCAGCGGGAGTCATTAGAAGGTTGTAAGCAGAATCGTATCCTTTATTATGTAATAAACCTTGATTTGGAAGTGACAGACCTAAGTGCTACACCGTGACACAATCTCAGGGCACTATGAGTAACTCTAGTGTTGTACTGAGGTAAATTCGGGAGTAGCTACCTCTAGAATCTCTCATTGACAATAACTGTTATGTGCCATTAGTATTGATTATTATTGCTTTAAACTGATATCATATAATTGTGATCACGTATCATGAGATCAGTATGTGTTATCTTCATGCATACCCCCGCAATTGCACACACTAGCGCTCACAGAGGTTAGTAGCTCATCACTCGTGTCTCCCCATTTGCAGGATGAATATGAAGATCGTTGAAGGTCATAGGCGACTTATTTAAGTAACAATTTACTTAGGGATCGTAAATGGAGGTATTATTTAGTTTCTATTAGATTGATATAATTACATTTCATGTCCTATTTCACTAAAAATTTTGTACTTTGATTTTCTTTGTAGAACTCTGAACCACATGATTGGATTACTAAAATTTTTGGAGTTTTGTCTAGCATGCAGGTGAGATAGGGCGTGACAGGTGGTATCAGAGCTTAGGTTAACCTAGGCTATACCAGGATAAGTTCCTCGGACTAACATGATGGAATTAATTAGAGGTCTACTAAATAAGTTTCAACTTGGACAAAAATGAATTATACTAATAAATCAGTGCTTAAATTGTGGTAGACCATTGATTGGGCGGCCGACCGAGCTATGATTTATTACAATTATAGTACTGATACTTAGGAGTGTATACCTATTACCTAGAATAAAGTAACCTTGGTACCTCTATTTTGGGACTGTTTGAACTTAGTAGCAGTAGATGACTGGAATGTTTTTATTTGGCGAATGAGTGATACAAGTTGAATAGGGTTATAGAATGGAAAGATATTCTCTTATCACAAATTTTTCTCTAGTTGTGGCACAAACCTTGTTATAAAGTTTATATTATATATTGCGATTATCGATGAATTTCTCCATGAAAGAACATATCATTTACTCCAGTAAATAATTTTATTACACAAATAATTGTAAATTGCCTAATGGTGTTATTTGTTCATTTTTCCCCTTCTAAAGGTGTTTGCTATATTGTAGAATTTTGAGTGTGGTCTCCATATAGTTATGGACTCAACTTGTCAAATAGTTTACATGTGTTTATGTGCTTTTATTTTATCCTTTAAATAAGAAACTTTAATTGACTTTCTTATGCTACTTTCATGACTTGCCTCTTCTTGGTTTTCTATGTACTCTATTTGTGAATTGTTTAAATTCTCATGTATATTTTGCTATGTTTTGGGGTCAATAGTCTTTTCAATCTCTTGGGACTGTCTGCGAAGTTCAATATCACATTGTTTATACTCTTCTTGAACTTAGATAAATACTTTGCATAATCCATGTGTAATTTGGCGAAAGGTGAAACTAGTTTAGTTGTTTTTGCCTAGTTATTTTACTTGATTGCGTTTAAATTTTCCTTTTAATGTTAAATTAAAATACTTTGATGTTCTATTTCTTGGATAAAAAAAAAAAATCTTATTTAGAACTCATTACTCATTACGTTATACCCTTAATAATTTTTTCCCTACTCTACTATATGTTCCTAGAGCTGAGTATTATAATTTGGTGTATGAGACACAATGTAGATAATGTTAGATCAAGGAACATACATTCCCTTTATCACATGATTTTGTCAGTAGTGTCACAATCTGACCACCTCCTGAGAAGTTCATAGTAATGAAGTTGTGTATAAAACGAAAACCTTCATCTACCAATACATGATTACGAAATATGCAAGAAAACAAGAATGTAAATTGTGCAATGGTGATATTTGCTCGTTCTTTTGCCTCCTTGTATTTGGTGGTTGTATAACTCTTTAGGGTGTAGTCTGTTTACTAGATCCAACTTGTTAGATTGATCAATGTGTGCCTATGACTTCAATTTTAAGATCTAAGTTATAACCTTTATTATATTACTTTTACAATTCAATCATTGTTGGTTGTTATATGTATTGTTTGTATATGTGGTTAATATGTCTACTTTATGCCTCAACATACGATATTTATTCTATCCATATTTCAACCTTATACGAGTATCCCAGGTCCCAATAATACAAAAAACTGTACTCTTCTTGAACTTAGTTGAAAATTTTGCGTAATAAACTTTCTTCATACGCGAACATTCAAAACTATGTTATGATTAATCTCTCATGCCTGGCCACTTTAATTAGTAGTATATTAGACTTCCTTGAACCGTTTCGATTTCCTTTAGATTATGTGAATCTACTCTGATTGTTGTATGGCATGAATGTTATAAAATTTCATTTAAATGTTGCTTTTGTTCTTGACATTAACCCTTCGATATATTATATACAAGTAGTAAGAGCTAAGTCCTAGAAGTTACAAACATTCATTTTTCTTGAATTTAGGGACTTCTCTAAAATATCAAAAGTGACATCCATAATCACTAAATTGTGGTTTTTCGTATGCACCTTGTAGCACTCTAATTTATCTAACACTCTCTCTACATGTATTGTACACTATTATGTTTCGTCCTTATTCATCTTTGCCCTCGAGATAATGAGGTGCATTTTGATTTTATGTTGTCAATGAGCTGAATATCTCTCTTCCAAAATCACTTTGCCTGATATTGGTGAATTCACATGGTGATCGTTATTTATCCTTTTCGTTTCGGATATGAATTTGATCTTGTTGCAACTTTTAGGATAAGTTCCTAGGATGATTAGAAAAAGAACTATATATTATCTTCTTGTTCTTAACCTCGCAGACTTGGTTTCTGAAGAAAAAGAAAAATTCAAAATCACATCAAATTTAGTGGATGATGTTGACACCAAGGTTCAAAGTTTCGTTTCTAAAATAAATTTCGGATTGTTAAATATTAGAAACGTTTCGGAAATATTTCGAAAAAGTAGAAGAAAACTTGCAGAAACGAGAAAAAGACGAAAACAATGTGAAATTAAACAACTATCTTTATTCATTTTTAAAAATCAACATTTTGTTTCAAAATTTATCCAAGTATACCAATAATTGATAAAAATTTCACGAACTTAGTGATAATATTGGATTCAAATTTAGCGCTTTTAGAACAAATGAATTTTATCTTCTATTTATACAACTCCCCTTACTCAATGTACGATGGTGATCAAGTTGATTTAACAATTGTAATTAATTATTTAGAACACTTCTATCTAGATATTTACAAAGACTATTCTAAACATCTTTGAAAATTTTCTAAACATCTTTATTCATTTTTAAAAATCAATATTTTGTTTCAAAATTTATACAAGTATACCAATAGTTGATAAAAATTTCAATAATGAACTAAGTGATAATATTTGATTCAAATTTAGGGCTCTTACAACATATAATTGACAAAGTTCAAGCAACTTAACCTATAAAATACAAAATTGTAAAAGTGTTACAGTATATATTTTTAAATTATTAAAAAAAATTGCTCATATAAAGTATGTATTATGTTATTTGTTAAAATGATCATTTAATAACCATTATAAGAAAAATTGTAATATCTAAACTTTTTGTATTTTCTTACGTGCGTATTTGAATATATTAAAATTGTCTATGATTTCGTTGATTAATTATTTAGAACTTATTTGATTATATTTTGGGCTTAATTTAGTAAATTGTTAGATTTATAACTTTTTTTTTCTATTTTTTTCCTTTTTTTTAAATTTTATTCACTATTATACACTATCCAGAAAAGAATTAAGAAACTTTCAGTGTTTCGTGGAAACTATGAAAACACTAAAAATATTGGAAACATTACGAGTTTTCTTGGAAACATTGTAATTTCGAAATTACTTCATAATTTCTTTTCGCTTAGTTGGAAAATGGAAACTTTTCGAACTTTTCGTTGGAAAAGAAGGAAAATTAGAACCATGGTTGACACCACCAATTTCCCTGCAGATGATATTTATGTGCGTGTTTGTATTTTAATTTCTCACATGTATAAGAAAGGACTACATGATGTTTTCTATGAAAGTTTCAATAATTCATACAACACATAAGGATTAGTTTATGATAAGGATAATAATAGCATGGGAAAGGAGATTGGACTATGGATTTGTAATGCTTGAAAATATACATTATAGTATTTTAAGTTCTCAAGTAAACCTTGTAATCTGTAGCTTGGCCATATGCAGTTCAATCCTATTTGTGCTTTAGTTTCAAGATCTGAACTAGAGACTTTAGTGAAATCCCTTATAATAAGTCCGTAATTTACTCTTTGTTGGTTTTTTAACTTGAACTTGTCATTATTTGAATGTTTGACCATAAATTATTTATAATATATTTTTATTACTTCAATGAAATATTATGCCATTTCGAAATTACATTTCTTTCCGTGTGCATAGTTACATTTTCATTCATTCTGCATGATTTTATTTTTACAGCATTAATTTGCTCGTGTCCGATTTAATCCATTGTCCATAAGCCTTTCTCATTTTTAGTTTTAGCTTCAGCACATATTTAAGTATAAAATTTAATTTAGAACATTACTTGGAACCCTATCCACTTGTTTGGCTCTTCAAAAGATACCTTGTATTTGTTAGTTAATTTTACGTGCTTTGTTTTTATTTAGCTACCAGCATTGTACGAAAACACATGACCACATATGAAAATGATAAGGGAAATTTAAAAATGATAATGTAATAATAGTGAATATCTTATGATGGACGTTATTCATATAATATATGTGTTATTTTAGTAAATTATGGGCAAACTATCTTTATGCTTTTTGTGAATCAAACTTGACACATTTAGTAGAATTTATCGTGTAATCTACAATAGCTTAGAGATTAGATCATATTAAATTAATAGAAAGATAAAATGATAAAGTTTCGTTTAGATCAACTAAACTATATTTTTATTATTATTTTGTATGATTAATTGTTGTTACCTTGTCAAAGTACTTGTAACCTTCACATCTTCGTCTATTTCGTCTTAAACTTTCATCTCACACGACTCCTAAGTGATAAAAGAATGAAGAACTCATCTTTCATTCTGATTGCCTACCTCGCGTACATGTTTACTACCTAATCCATTCGATTTCCAAAAAAAAAAAAAAAAAAATTACTAATCCGTAGCTTTTCGAAAAAAAGGTGAAATGTGAGTGTGAAGTGAGATTTTAATAATTGTACTAATTGTTTTAGTTATTTAAAAGCATGGTTCTAATTTTCCTTCTTTTCCATTGAAAAGTTCGAAAAGTTTCCATTTTCCAACTAAGCGAAAAGAAATTATGAAGTAATTTCGAAATTACAATGTTTCCAAGAAAACTCGTAATGTTTCCAATATTTTTAGTGTTTTCATAGATTCCACGAAACACTGAAAGTTTCTTAATTCTTTTCGGAATAGAGTATAATAGTGAATAAAATTTAAAAAAAAGGAAAAAAATAGAAAAAAAAGTTATAAATATAACAATTTACTAAATTAAGCCCAAAATATAATCAAATAAGTTCTAAATAATTAATCAACGAAATCATAGACAATTTTAATATATCCAAATACGCACGTAAGAAAATACAAAAAGTTCAGATATTACAATTTTTCTTATAATGGTTATTAAATGATCATTTTAACAAATAACATAATACATACTTATATGAGCAATTTATTTTAATAATTTAAAAATATATACTGTAACACTTTTACAATTTTGTATTTTATTGGTTAAGTTGCTTGAACTTTGTCTATTATATGTTGTAAGAGCGCTAAATTTGAATCCAATATTATCACTTAGTTCGTTATTGAAATTTTTATCAACTATTGGTATACTTGTATAAATTTTGAAACAAAATATTGATTTTTAAAAATGAATAAAGATGTTTAGAAAATTTTCAAAGATGTTTAGAAAATTTTCAAAGATGTTTAGAATAGTCTTTGTAAATATCTAGATAGAAGTGTTCTAGATAATTAATTACAATTGTTAAATCAATTTGATCACCATCGTACATTGAGTAAGGGGAGTTGTATAAATAGAAGATAAAATTCATTAGTTCTAAGAGCGCTAAATTTGAATCTAATATTATCACTAAGTTCGTGAAATTTTTATCAACTATTGGTATACTTGGATAAATTTTGAAACAAAATGTTGATTTTTAAAAATGAATAAAGATAGTTGTTTAATTTCACATTGTTTTCGTCTTTTTCTCGTTTCTGCAAGTTTTCTCCTACTTTTTCGAAATATTTCCGAAACGTTTCTAATATTTAACAATCCGAAACTTATTTTAGAAACGAAACTTTGAACCTTGTTTAAAAGTACTACTAATAAGAATTTGATAACTGCATTCTATTTCGGTATTCCTATAGGGTTCTTCATCAAAGTCATTTATTGTTTCAAAATAATTTACAAAGGTCTCCTTGATAGCACTTTCATAAAATCTAGTTTTATTGTAATTCTCTCTCTATTTCTCTATTGAAACATCCATTCCCCAACTTCTTAGAATAAATCCTTACATTTATGGTTTGAATATTTGAAAACTCAACATTTACTCAAATAGTCTGATCTGATTCATATATTCTAGATTAAAGAGTTTATGTGAAGTCCTACAATCATTCATGCAATTCCGAGTTATCAGGTTCAACCTACTCACATGGTTGATAAACAATAACCAATTTGCTCAAAATAAAAAATAGAAAGAATTCGGGACCAAATTCCTCTAAGTAGGGGGAGAGTGTAGCGCCCCACAATTTGAGTCGTAAATTAATTTTAATCTTAGTTTTTTTTGGTTAAAATTATTTAGTACAACTAATTTAACATCATATTCGTTTCATTAAATGGTATTGAGTCTAAGATTTTGAGAGCCATACTAAGAACAATTGCGCTGTGGTTAAAAGGAATGTTTTATAATATGATTGGAAATATTATGATTTTATGGACTAAAGTGTAGTTTACATAAAGTTTTGGGGTTAGTATTATATGAGCAAATTCACATATCAAGTTGTGAATTATATAATAGTAATAACATTTAAAAGATCCATATTTGACACATGCCATCTCTTTGTCTTGTGAAGGTGCCACTACAGCTATGTTATATACATAAGATATATACTACTATATATATATAATTACTTATATATCTTCATTACACTTGTTCTCTCCTCACAATTAGACACCCTTCTACTGTTCTTCTTTTCAAGGTATTGAACTATATTCTTTAATTTGTGGGCTTAATTAATTGGTCTCTTTCTCTATTTACTAGGTGTGTTAATTAATTTCATATTATGTTTTGGTAATCAGGATATCTTCCCTATAATTTTAGCTTGACATATGAAGTGATTCTCTTAGCTAATAAGTCAATTAGCAAAATAGATTTTGGTAGTAGAATTGGGAATTAACATTACTTATCTTATGGTTTGAGAATTCAGTTTAAGGTTAATGAGAGGTTCTAGTTAGCTAATCACTTATTGAGCTCGTAACACTATCCATACCATTTTATTTAGTGAAATTAGTGACTTAGCTACATGACCTTCAATAACAAAATCTCAGAAAATTATAAATTATTCATGGTGGGTCTTAGTTGTGAATATGAACTCAATAGTTTAAGAGTTTCATCTTCCATGTTCATGAAGTACTGTAGCTATGCTAATTACTTTATTTTCTAATTTTGTTGAAAGTTATTTCCTAATGACTAAAATAATTATACTAATTGCCTATTCAACTAGCAGGCTATTAATATTAATTCTTACGAAATATTAATCCTATGAATGGCTTATTGATAAGCTAGATATATTTTCTATGAGGTTGGTCGAATTGAATTGTTCACCTGAAATTATTTAATTGTAAATATTCTTGTAAAATTTGTGAATTCATTTCCAAGTTCACGCGACTATTAATTGTTATTTCTAAAGAGTTTTGGATTCTGATAAAAGCGGTAGATTGCATTTGAGTAACAACCCAGCTCGTCTAGTGAGTGCTTTATTTATTAGTTTATTTAATTTCGCGATTGTTAGTGCTATTGACATTCATGTAGTCAGATAATATCATAAGTGTGTTTTACTCTTGTAAACGCGCCTACCCATATCATGGACATGTGATTATAATTGTGAAATACTTAAAATCCGAGTGTAGTACTTTATCTCACTTCGGATTTATATAATTGAAAGATATTGTGAGCATGGTGACATTATATTGAGTATGTGAATCCCTCGTGTGGATTATTGATTGATTTTGGGCCAATTTACGGCATGGAGGTTGGTAATCCTTGCGGGCAGCATTGGGCTTGCCGTATTGGTTGGTCACCACCCCATGGTTGCCGATTCCCCTCCCGCGCATGGACGGAGCGTATCATGGCGATGGGGTCGTAGATTAGACATGTTCCCAGGCATGTCAATATTGTTAGCAAAGGTCGCTCCTTGCATTTGGTGAATAAAGTAGTTGATTTGCAACGAGAGTCATAAGGAGGTTGTAAGCAGAATCGTATTCTTTATTATGTAATAAACCTTGATTTGGAAGTGACAGACCTAAGTGCTACACCGTGACACAATCTCATGGCACTATGAGTAATTCTAGTGTTGTACTAAGGTAAATCCGGGAGTAGCTACCTCTAGAATCTCTCATTGACAATAAGTGTTATGTGCCATTATTATTGATTGTTATTGCTTTAAACTGATATCATATAATTGTGATCATGCATCATGAGATCAGTATGTGTTATCTTCATGCATACCCCCGCAATTGCACACACTAGCGCTCACTGAGCTTAGTAGCTCATCACTCGTGTCTCCCCATTCCCAGGATGAATATGAAGATCGTCGAAGGTCATAGGCGACTTATTTAAGTAACAATTTACTTAGGGATCGTAAATGGAGGTATTATTTAGTTTCTATTAGATTGATATAATTACATTTCATGTCCTATTTCACTAAAAATTTTGTACTTTGATTTTCTTTGTAGAACTCTGAACCACATGATTGGATTACTAAAATTTTTGGAGTTTTGTCTAGCATGCAGGTGAGATAGGGCGTGACATTTCATCTCTTCGTTTCTTTTTTGTGGTCTTATCAAAATTAATACGCGATGAGTATGAATTTGTTGATGATAACATAGAAATAATGGTCTACCAATGTAAGTAGATATCACTTTCATTGAATACTATAAACTATATTCATTACAATTTAAATAAATTATGTATGAGAGTAGGGGGTGTTCACGAGTCGAGCCAGCTCGAAAATAGCTCGAAAAAATTCGAGCTCGAGGCTAACATTGCCTGCTTGCCAGCTGGAATAAAAAAATAATTTTTAATTAATATATATAAACATAAATATTTATTCATATATTTTTATATAATATGACATATTATACTAATATGTATATATATAAATAACTAATACATATATAATAATAATTTTAAAATTAATTATGACTATATTTAATAATATATGTATAAATATAAAATTAATATATTTTTATTAAAAAAAAATATTTTTATAAAAGAAATATATTGTTTTATTTAAAAAAATTATTTTTTTGAGCTGAGTTCAAGCTCATCTTGGCTCTAATTCGAAACGAGCTTGAATTCACTTTCCTGCAGCTCATCGAGTTCAGCTTAGATTTTTGGTCCAACTCAGCTTGAGCTCGACTCGTGAACATCCTATACGCGATAGGTTATATTTTTTCCAAAGACAAAGGTGAGTCCTAAAGTGAGGGTGAGGGGTATATAGGTAATTTTCGCTTTTTAATAAATATGTTACCGCGCGAACCCAAGCATTTGCCCTGGTTGGGATTTTTCAGGCCCGATATTTCTTGCTTTTTTCCAGGGCTGATATCTTTTGCAATTTTATCTTCACAAATTGAAAAAGGGTTATCGTGAAATTTGATATTTCTGCATTCCCATGGCTTCTACACTTGCACAATCCAGTTTCCTTCGATTGGTATTTGTAACCCTGTTTCACTCTCTCTTTATTTCCTTTTTCTGATTTTTTTCTCTAAATATTCTGTTGTGAATTTGTAGGGGACCCAGAAAAGTCCTGGTGACAGGGAATGCATGAGAATTTGCCCCCAGAGTGAGTTTTACTTCACTCAGTGTTGATGCTTTTACTTTTTACCCTTTTTGTTTGTTTGAGTTTACAAAATGTGGCTTGAATGTGGAAGTGTTAGCTCTAGCTTATGGACTTTATTATTTAGTGTCTCGAGTTTGAATTCTATATCACTTTTGAATGCCAGTCTTGTTGTTTCTAACAATGTTATTGGATTTTCTTTATACTACATAGATGGATTTTCGCGGGTATCGTTATGTTTTTAGAATAATATGATGCATATCTGAGTAATGCTGTGAAGTTTCACAGCTGGAGAGAAAGAAGGGAGAATTACAATACAGTTCTTCAAGTGCTCTTAGAAATTAGAATGTTAGTTGAATTTTAATCATAAAGTCATTGTATACGCAATCAGATTAAGTAATTTTTTTCGGTTTGAAGAAAAGACAATGTGGAGAAAAACCATATCAGCATATAGAGTTTGTAGGCATTCTCTTCACCTCCTGTAGGAAATTGTGAACTAAATTATATATACTATCATGGTCCAGTTTTTTCATTAAAAATCTACCTAGGTTGTATTTGGAATCTTGGATTGAAGATTTGGTTTTGAGTTTAATAGTTAAGAAATGAAATTGACTGATTCATACGCTTCACAGGTAGCCAAATATTTTTCAAATAGGTTGATTAACTATGTATACTAAAAAATACATTATAATAAATTTTAAAAAAATCATTATAGAGATGGTTAATCATACTACAAGGCCTTGTCTACTCCAATAAATTTGGCAATATATTAGTCAATGATTTTGAAGTTAAGATAATTTTAAGTAAATTTTATACTTTCTGGTATTGTTATTTTTGTCCATCAATACTGAAACTGATAAGTTACAAAAAGAAAATACAGACTTACTCATTAATAATACTTCAATTCTGCTCTGTCTATTCCAAATCTTTCTATTCAAACAAGAAATGATGTATGCAATGAACCTATTTGCAAAACTTTAAAGCTAGTTTCTGTCATATCACTCTGATTGGGATTTCTTGACTCATAATGATGAAACTTCTTCTAATATACAGGTATTTATCGGGTAAATCTACCTCAGAGACCTCTTATATCCTTGAGAAAGCGTAAAGTTGCAAAAGCTGTGTCCGTCTCAGTGGCCCCATCTCCAGCAGATAATGCTGAACATCGACAACAATTATGTCAAAGTTATGGCTTTAGTCAGATTGGAGAACGCCTTCCAGATGATGTCACATTGAGAGATATAATTGATACCCTCCCGAAAAAGGTACATATATATATATATATATATATATATATATATATATATATATATGTATCACCACTTTATGTGCCCATAAATTTGATTCTCGGACATTTACTATATTATAGCATATGAACTCTTTTAACATCCTTGGTTAATTGTTGACTCATGGATGAAACAAAGATCGAGAAAATGCTGTCCTGTAGATAATGGATTATTAACTCATTTTTCTGACTAATTTGTGATCTTGTATTTTTATGTTTCTTCAGTCTGAATATGCGGAAATATTAATTAGATCTCTGTGCTGAATTCTTCAATGCTAATATTTGTTACAAATTCTGCACTTATATTAACACGGACAGACTTTACAAATGTTGTATGTGCGTCATTTGAACCAAGTCGGGGGGTGCTGCAGTGATATGCCTCATCTCCTAAACTCTGTTTACCCTAATGGCCTATCTTGGTGTAATTGTACCTACCCTATGAGTTTGATCTTAGCCCCTTATGACTAAATAGAGCACACCAATACCTACATTAATTATTGATATGGAAATTGATATTTCTATCATATTGAACCAATTTCAGATGCAATGGTATGTGCTTGTTCAACTTGGAATCATAGGATTAATTATTTTACGACCCACAGTCTTAATTTCTCTCCTATTGACATTTATGTAAAAGGTGTTCGAGATAGATGATGTAAAAGCATGGAAGTCTGTACTGATATCTGTGACTTCCTATGCTTTTGGGATATTCATGATTGCCAAAGCACCATGGTACCTACTCCCGCTAGCTTGGGCTTGGACTGGAACTGCAATTACTGGGGTTAGTTTTTGCACTTACATTTTCCTTTACGCTTTATTAGATTCATCCTTGGAAACATCCAGAGCATGGAAAGAAAACAGTCATTTGTTGAAAGTGCTACCCCATTCAGTAAAATTGTGTAATTGGTTAATGGTTACTTAACGTCTTAGTTTCTGTTTATTGAGCAAGAAGCCAAGAACTGAATTCTGTTAAGTTGCGTTTGGGTTGAGGGATTTAGTTTGAGGATTTGAAATGAGGAAAGAGTGAAAATCATTATGACTGGATTCGATGTTTAAAGAAAAATATTAATGCGAACTACATCAATGGTATTCTAGAATACACAAACGTTTGGATATCTAAAAGATGTTTGACTCAAGCTTATTTTAAAGATCTTATGAACTCTGTATCATATAAGCTCTTAACAAAAAAGTTGGGGTGTTTCGACTTTGACTTATCTTTTAGGAGCTTATGAGATCTAGACAGCTTAATTTTGAGAGCTTACAAGCAGTTTGACCAATAAAATACATACATTTTCTAACAACTTATAACCTACTTTAAGGAGCTTATAAGTTCAACCAAAAACCTTCTTAATTAGTGTGCAAGAGAGAAGGATCAGAGATTTTTCAGAAAGCTTCAATATGCTAAGTGCTTCAACATTGGTGGATTTGAATCCATCATAATGACTGAGAAAATAACCCAAAATGGTAGCAAAATGATTTGAAATCATTACAACAAAAACTATCCAAACATATGTTTTGGAATTATTATTTAAGATTTAAAATTCCCAGCTATCAGATCCTTTAAAATTCTCTTAGGTTTCAGTTTTTTTCTCCTACTGTGAAGTTCTTTGTTGTAGGGCATGATTGTGCGCACAAATCATTCTCACGGAACAAATTAGTGGAGGACATTGTTGGAACGCTGGCATTTCTGCCACTGATATACCCCTACGAACCATGGCGCTTTAAGCATGATAAGCATCATGCAAAAACCAACATGTCAGTATTATGTTTCTTGAACCCCGCCTGTTTATTTAACTTCATTACCTTATTATTTGTATATTTAGTCTTTAGAACGTGTTTTTTGAAGTTTTTGGTTAAAGAGTTTGATCATTTATTTAAATACCAAATGTTTGTATATTGACAAACTTTGTTAACTGTTAGTATTTATTATTCTGCTTGAATGCAGCTGATCATGTACTGAACACAAATAATATTGTGCAAGATTTCATGAAATCCTTTGGTACTCAACATAGAGGCAATGGTATTCAAGCACTTACCTCGTTGACATAATATCCCTTCATTAATACAGCGAATAGTTTTATCACATATGCATCATGTGTATATACGTATTTATGTATGTATATATCTGCATCATGCTTCCCCTCAAATAATAATAATTAAAAATAAAAGAAAATAATGGCAATTGGGAAACATATATACATATATAAGCATATATTTAAATTTGATATTGCAGTACATTGTTATTTCTTGTATGTTTATTCAGCTCTCCTCAGAAACTCCAAGGAAATGTCCTGGTATTGGCATTATGTTTTAATTTAAATTAACCTTCAAAGTATTTTTTTTTTTTTTTTTTGTAATTTTGTGTAGCCTTTGCCAATGTCATTCTTGTGTTTCGGTTCATTTTCTTGTCCGATGGCAATACTCAACATTCTCAGTCATCTCTATTGCAGGTTGGAAGAAGATACAGCCTGGCACCCTGTTAAGAGAGAGAAATTTGATTCATATCCAGGTTTTCGAAAGGCAATTATATATGGATATGGCCCATTTAGACCATTGATGTCTATATCACACTGGTAATTATACTCAAATTGAATCATTGGTATATTATCATTTATTATTTTAACATCTTGAAATATCAGGTTAATATGGCACTTTAATCTAAAGAAGTTCAGAGCTAGTGAAATCAAAAGAGTGAAGATAAGCTTGGCTTGTGTGTTTGCTTTCATGGCAATTGGATGGCCGTTGATTATCTACAACACTGGGATCATGGGATGGATAAAGTACTGGTTTGTGCCGTGGTTAGGTTATCACTTTTGGGTAATACTCCTTTCTAACCATTCTTGACATTCTGGCTACGGGTGGCAAAATGGATCCGGAACCATGGTTCCAACCCAATTAGACTAGTTTGGGTTGGGTTGGTTCCTAAGAATTTTTATTTGGTTCCTAATTGGTTCCATCTTGGTTCCAAGATGGGTTCAACTAATTTCAAGTTAGACCCAAATCGCTTGCCAATAATCTAAATTATAAAGAACAAAATGCAAGGTATTGAGTTGGGTTGGGCTTGGTTCCCTTTTGGGTGGACTTTGGCTCCCTTTCGGGTTGAGTTTGGTTCCACCTTAAACCTATTTAAGAACCCAACCCATTTAAGAACCAACCCATCAGAACCAACCCAAACAAAACCGGACCGCCCGTTTGCCACCCCTAATTCTGCCCGCTTGCTCATATTGTTGGAAGAATGTGGTTTCATGATAAGTAAAATGATAAAGATGTGTTGTGTTTGAATTTAACAATAACAGATGAGTACTTTCACAATGGTTCATCACACGGCACCTCATATACCCTTTAAATCTTCGGATGAGTGGAATGCTGCTCAAGCCCAGCTCAATGGAACTGTTCACTGCAATTATCCGAGCTGGTAATGTTTTTCCCATTTCCTCATACTCATAGTTGTTAATGGCGAATGGCGCGGCGTGGCGACAAGGGTCCCATGGCACGGCGTGGCGATGGCGCGGCGTGGCGCTCGCCTTTTTGAAGATAAATTATATTATATATAAAAAATTATATATACTAATGACAACCACTAGTTAGTTAGATTATATATATATGTGCAAATTTTTACAAATTTGAACAATAATATGCAAATTATAACAAATAATTTTATATATATACACACATATTATAAGTGCTGAATATTTTATACAATTATTATATAATAGCACTAAGCCACTAACTATATATTTATATTTTATAGCACATTTTTATATGTACACCTGTACACCACTAACTTAAGTTACTATATATTTAATTAATTTAGAATCAATAGAGGAACCAGATATCGACCTTTCTTCTTCGACCTCAAACAGCGAACAACGAACAGCGGGCGGCGACAATGAAAGTTGATGGGTTACCCGTTACAGCCGTCGTTCTACTTCTAGGGTTTATTGGAGTGGGAGATATGTTTTGATTTGTTCAAATTAAAATCCTATTTTAATTTTTTTGATTGGGTAATTTTGATTTTTTTCACAATTTGCAAAACTTCTACATGGCGTACCATGGCGCGCCATGATGGCGATCGCCATGGCGAGCGTGGCGGGCGCCAAGTCGAAGATGGGCGCCACGCCACGCTCCATGGCGTTGAGGTGGCGCCATGCTCGCCATACGCCATGGCGCTCGCCATATTTCGCCATTTACAACTATGCTCATACTTAAGGGTGTGTTTGGATCGAGGGATTTGGATTTGAGGTGGTTCCCATTTCCTCATACTTAAGGGTGTGTTTGGATCGAGGGATTTGGATTTGAGGTGGGGATTGGAGGAAGGATTTCAAATGAATGACAAGGGATTTGAAATCCACCGTAACATAAATTCATCCAAACAAACATAAACGGATTTGTGGACGAATTTGAAATTCATGGATTTCAAATCCTTCAATCCAAACACACCCCTAAAAGTAAACGAACTACGGAACTTTCAGTTCAATTTTGGCAAGACCCTATGATAGTAACAAATCACATTACTCATTTCAATTTTCACCATATATATTTTCCTTATGACAGGATAGAAATTCTTTGCCATGATATCAATGTACATGTTCCGCATCATATCTCCCCCAGAATACCGAGCTATAACTTGCGGGCAGCTCAAAACAGTCTCCAACAAAACTGGGGAAAGGTAATATATACACAACAAATGCAAATGTTAGGAGTAATATGAATCATAATATTGTTTTAACATAAAACTTTTGTTTTACAATAATATAGTACATGAATGAGGCTACATGGAACTGGCGTTTGATGAAGACTATATTGACAGTGTGTCATGTTTATAGCAAGGACCAAAACTATATCAGCTTCGAAGAAATTGCCCCCGAAGAATCTCAACCAATCGCATTCCTTAAAAGAGTAATGCCCGATTATATTTAAGGGTCTGCAATTATTGTTCAAGTTTGCTCTTCTATTTGTAGTTGTAAGAATGAACTATTAAAAAAATTTGTATTGCACATTCTCATCTATATTGTTTTCATATTTGATGATTATTCAGCTCTCATTTCAATTGTGAAAATATATAAGTATAAAGCGTGTTTAGGCTTTGTATAAGTTGTTATAAGAGGAGTTAGTTAGTTATTTTTGCATGTATATATATAATTTCATTCTTATTTTTTCTTTAAATTGGAGATGTTTTAGTTTGCTATTCAAAAGAGAGTTCTTTAATAGTATAGAATTTTTCGTTTTCAATTAACAAAATTTTCTATGTATTTTGTTTATTAAATGTGAATACTGATAAATTCAACCTTCAAGTAGCAAAAATTCTTGCAGATGTGGCATTGGTAAATATAGTTTAGTTTTGTATTCATATCTCTATTGTTGCGAGTTTTCATCCATTTTTTAGGTTCTTTTGGTTTTCTTACGATGTTAAAATAAGGACAAACATGAAATATGAATTTTTAGAGCAAATGGCAATGAAGCTTTCAAATTCTCGTGGCTCAATGTCCCAAGCTATGCAAGCTGATCTTTTCTGGATGTATAATTTGATTTTAATAGTAATGTTCATAAGATTTTTTTTTTATTTGTTTCTACATATCAATCTCTATACTATTTTCAATTAATGACAAGGACAAAATTATATATTTTCGATCGTAAAATTAGGAGGTGAACTAAAAACTGATAAAATAAAGCTGTGAATAGTGAATAAAATTTTATAAAACTTGCAAAATTGATTCCAAAAAATTCATAAGAAATCTTATACCAATAAAAATTCTACTGAATATATGTCCAAATTATTTCAAAATCTATCATTAAAATGTGTGATCCATAATAAAAGAAAGACGAATAAAGAAAAAGAAAATATTGTGTGATAGTATGACATAAACAAAATACAGAGAAATGTTGTTAATGGTTGTGAAAAATGGTTATAGATTGTAAGAAGTGATTTATGGGAAGATTTACAGAAGGAAAATGAGAATACTGAGGAAGATTGACATAATTTTGGGAACTTCAAATCTTATTTCCTTTTTGGTTTAATTAATTTAAGTACAATATTTGCTAATAATTATTCTCCTAAAAATTATTTCAAATTACACTTGTCAATTTTTCATTGGTGTGACACAAAGATGGGATAGAAGATCTTGTCCGTGCCATTTGTGGGTCGGGTGGTGGGTTTAAAATTTGCAAATTGACTAAATTGCAACCCGACCGCTAGTTTTATAAAATACACACAAATATATATTATAAAATTAGCAACAAGCTTTAAAATAATATATAGATATATACTCTCTAATAATAGTAATTTTGTTCATATTTATATCACACACTTTACTTTAATAGGGAAAATTTAATACATAGTTTGAATATTTTATTTTATTTGAACAAAACTTTAGTTTTACAAAAGAAGAAAATATGTTAGTCATATTTATGATTAAATTTTTATGATATTTTATCTTTAACGATATTAGAGTTTTCACTTTTCACTCATTAGAAATTATGATTTTATAATTTTTATTTATAACACTAATTGATTTCTACATCTCACTAAGTCATCTTCTTAATTGAATCTACAACGAGTAATATGTTCTCGATCTATTACTAAGTAGTTACTACAACAAAAAAAGTTAAAAATGCTAACCCGCTTGCTAAATTCATTGACGCGATCAAATCGAGTGGTTTGGAAAGATAATTATGTAATTTCAAGTTGCTATTTTTTCCTTTAAAACCATGCAAACCCGATTTTGCTTCAATATGATATCAGTTTTCATTTTCATGTGACAAGACTTATAATTTTAACCAGAACTATCACAAATTGTGATTGTTACCTATTTATTTGAAATCTTATAGAGTCATAGACTATGTATGGGCCCTGTTGAAAAAACTATCGGCTCGGTTTATCAAGTTAGAATAACCTCCTTCATTTAGATAAAATTTTACACTAGTAAAATTGAAAAAATATACAAGATTAAGTCCCGGGCAGGTGAGTCAACTTGTTTAGGGGTGAGGTGCAACTCAAGCCGAGTCGGCTCCACCAAATTCTCGTCATGAAGATTAAATTATTTTCAATTTAGTCTTTACAAATTTTAATGAATTATAATTATGTCTTATGAATTATATTTCTCATTCAATTATATATGAATTTCACTTTATTATTTTATATTTAAACTTATATGAAACATATATTTAATATAATTTAGTTTTAACCGATTTATGAAATACCAAAAATTGAATAAAATAATTTTAATGATTTAATAATAAAATACTTTAGTTGTGAAATTTATTATTATTATATATAATGATATCAAATAACAAGATACACTTTTTGGATGTAAATGCACAAAACATAAAAAATTTAAGTTTTATTTGTGAAAAATTATAAGAGTATAAAAATGTCGAAAAAGATCATTAAGGAGAACGTTTCTTTTGAGTGCAAAAAGTAGAGTTATGGTTTGTATTGCAAAAATAATAAAGGGGTAATTACATCCACCTCCCCTAAACTTTAGAAATTTGGCATCCACACCCCTCAATTTTTAAAAATTGGCATGGACCTCCCTTTTGTACTTTTTTTTCATTATTTTGCCTTATAAAAGACTAAAATACGCTTCAATTTTCACTTATAATCTATTAAAAGAATATCATCGAATAACATAAAGAGAATGAAATAAATGATAAGGGTGCATAATCGAAATTTCTAAACAATATGACTCACAACTCCTAAAAAAAATTATCTTCATTAATAGTTAGTTCTCTATTTAAATAAAAATCTTATGGTTTAAGTAAGTTAATACATTATAAATTACATAAACGTGTACATTACTAATATCATAAGTAATATACAATATTGAAGTTTAACTTCTCATTTTATAAAATATTATAAGTACATTACTAAATTTTAAAAAAAAATCTTTATATGCCCAACACTATATATATTCAAATATGATTTTTCATAATAAATTCAAAAATTTCTTCTAGTGGTGCAGAAACAGTGCATTAACCTATTGAAAAAAAAGTTAATGTACTTCTAGATCACTTTATTTTTTTCCTCAAATTGACAATCGTGTTTTAATAAAAGGCCAAATCTAAAACAAATTGCAATTTCAACTAATATCTATTTGGTACATAAAGATTCGGTATTAAAATATTCTTTACTAAATTCTAAGTTTAGATATATGACCGTATTTTGAAGAACTTAACTTTGAGATGCTATCTTATTTTTTCTAATTAATATATCATTTAGTGATATTATTTTACTCTCCAACTAATTATAAAATTTAACCATTTTCTAGTTAAAAGTGGAAGGGCTTTTTTTGTCTTTTCACTAGAAAATTTAGTGAAAAAGTAGAAAAGAGGGTATTGATGCCAATTTTTTCAAAGTTGAGGGATGTGAATACTAAATGTTCGAAGTTCACATGAGGTTGATGTAATTCTCCCACATAATAAATATGGGCTAAATTTGATTATAGGTTGGAGGTGGTCTTAATGTTCACCAACATTCAATATAAAATTTGTGCTTGTTTTAGTATATCACCTCGACGTGACTCAGGTTGATTTACCCCGTCTCCCTCTCCACTCATTTCAAATAAGGTATGTCTAATAAAACTTTTGATTGTGAGTTATGGGGAGAAATAAAATTAAAGGCCTAAACCCATGAATATTAAATTTTATCGTTTTTAGGAAAAAAAATTATATATATAAAAAATAAAATGATATATAATATATAATAAATAATTAGGATGAATCTGGGTCTGATGTATATGTTGGACTTGTTTTCTTCATCCAGATCCAATCGTATCTTAAATTTTAACATTTGAATTCTCTCAAATTCAATCTCATTTTTTTTAAATTTGTACTCGATCTTATCCGGATGGATATTTGCTTTCTTCGACCCCATTAATTACATCCCTAGCCAAATGTGGGTTAAATAAATTATATAGTGGTGTGTTAAATTTATTAAGAATTTTGTGTGTAATTTAAAATTTTGAAATTA
This sequence comes from Verbascum thapsus, assembly GCA_963669365.1. NCBI lineage: Eukaryota > Viridiplantae > Streptophyta > Magnoliopsida > Lamiales > Scrophulariaceae > Verbascum > Verbascum thapsus. Next base: position 8,676,744 of record OY770114.1, read on the forward strand.
AAATTTAAAAATATAAACAAACAAGTCCGTAATATTTCATTGGGCCCTAACGAAGTTACAAGAAATCGTTTTAATAAATAACTAGTTAGTAGTTAGAAAATGAACAACCTTTGCGTGTGGGAAAGTGACAAATCCCCTACACGCGAAATCACTGCAACTTGTTTGTACATTCTCAGAATCCACACGAGACCTTTATATTTATCAAACGTACAATCATTCGAAGCACATATGTAACTTCAATAACGAGCAGAGAATAATATCTCATATTCTACCAACTTTGTGATCTACACGACATCGTTTCTATAAACTCCCAACTTTCTGCTGACGTGGCGCTCGACTTCTAATATTGGGCAGTTGATGATGATCCATTTTCTCCTTCCTCAGCTGCTAAACAAGATATGAAATCCTTGATCGAATATTGTTGTTGAAGATTTATATAATTATATATATATTTATATATATATATATACAGAAATTGAGTAGTTTATCTTCTTTGTTATGGCGTTGTTTCGGAAGCTGTTCTACCGCAAGCCGCCCGATGGCCTTCTGGAGATCTCCGAGAGAGTTTATGGTGCCGCTCTATTTTGTTTCTATTGCTTAAATTTCTTAATCTTTATTATTTGAGCTGTTTTTTTTTCTGTTCTTGTTCGTATTGTGTAAACTTAGCTTGTAATCACAGTTTTTTTTTGTGTGTATTATAGAATTAATAAATTGATTGTGAAAAATTGCGGCAACTTGTTTCTTCCTGTACGGAGAATGAGGTAATATTGGAGAGGAATTTAGGTTTTGGTTTGGTTATTTTTGGGTAGTTCTGGCTAATTAATTTTTGTTCCTTGGAGGAAGAAATTGAGTTTGAGATTTTAAGTGTATAACAAGCTATTTACCTTTTAAAAATGCATTTAGTGAACATTGGATAGTAGTCGTATATGATGGACAAATTAACAGAGGAGGGCAACTAGTAGACAAGTTAGGTAAATATTGACTGTTGGTATACTAGCTGTTTCGTTCTATTTTCATTTGGTATATCACACTGTGTAAACTAGATTTTCAGGGATTCTTTTTGTATTTTTGAAAGAGGAAGATATGAATGATTGTGAAAATTGCAGAATTTTGTTCTTTCCTTTACTTGAAAATGAGGAATTATCCGAGCAGATAGATGTTTAGGAAATTAAGGTGTTGGTTTGTTCTTAGTTTGTAGCTCTGGCTTGTTAGGTTTTGTTTTGAAATTGAGTTTGAGAATAAAGTGTTTCACAAGTTTTTAGCTGTTAAATATATTAGTGCACAAATAGCTCGCTAAATGGTCGTATTTGATGGCAAATTAACAGTGGAGGGCAACTAGTACACAAGTTAGGTATATATTTGCTGATGGCATGCCTGACGTAATACGTAATGCATGTAAATTCGAGTAAGTTTGAAGTGCTATAAGCTGTTGGATGTGCGTGCAAATTGCGTAATAATAGATGCTTTTTTCTTAGCGGGAGTATGAAAATTTTTAAAAATTTAAATCCAAGAACAAATTCATCCATTTAAGAGTAGTAAATTCCATCACAATAAGCTATACAAGAGATTTGTCATTGAATTAATTAACCGTATTTTTGAATTGAGCGTAATTTATATTACAATTCAAAATGAATATTCTTTGCTACACTTCGATAACTATATATCCGATTTCATTTTCCTATCAGTACATAAAACATAGTTCCATTTAAGTATTACCTGTCAGATTGAAAAGTATATTTTATATTGTTAACAATTAATTTGTAACAAAATCCAATTACATAATGCAAAAACTTTTTATCACATTAATTTATAATTGTAGGGCCAAAGATTTACAGAAAAGTTGAGTCAACCCTTGAAGTTAATTGTGACACATAAATATTATTTAAATTTATATAACTATCTAATTCTTTTTTTAATAATATTATTCAATTATTTGTTGCTATTTATAAATATTACTAAATTCAATAATCATGCATTATACTTTTAACGTTACTTAAATTAATGTGATTTTAGTATTTTCAAAATGGCGTCGTGAAAATTTAGCGGGAGTGTGAAAATTTTCAAAAATTTAAATCCCGTCGCCATCCCATCGCAAACCCGTCGCCAAAGTTTTAAAAATAAAATTTCTTGAAGCCCGTCGCAAACCCGTCGCCAACGTTTTAAAATATATTTATATTAAATTAATAATTATATATATTTTATTATATACCGTCGCCATCCCGTCGCCAAATAATAATAATTATTTCTTGAATCTCGTCGCAAACCCGTCGCTATAATTTTAAAAATATATTTATATTAAATTAATAATTATTTAAAAATATTTTATTATATACCGTCGCCATCCCGTCGCCAAATAATAATAATTATTTCTTGAATCCCGTCGCAAACCCGTCGCCATATTTTTAAAATATATTTATATTAAATTAATAATTGTTTAAAAATATTTTATTATATACCGTCGCCATCCCGTCGCCATCCCGTCGCCAAATAATAATAATTATCCTGTCGCAAACCCGTCGCCATATTTTTAAAATATATTTATATTAAATTAATAATTGTTTAAAAATATTTTATTATATACCGTCGCAAACCCGTCGCCAAATAATAATAATTATCCCGTCGCAAACCCGTCGCCATATTTTTAAAATATATTTATATTAAATTAATAATTGTTTAAAAATATTTTATTATATACCGTCGCCATCCCGTCGCCATCCCGTCGCCAAATAATAATAATTATTTCTTATAAAATATATTTATATTAAATTAATAATTGTTTAAAAATATTTTAGTATATACCGTCGCCATCCCGTCGCCAATGGTTTAAAAATAAAATATTAAATTATTTATTTATCGTACCGTCGCCATCCCGTCGCCATACCGTCGCATTATTTTTAACCCATTTAAGAAAACGGGTTGGAATTTCACCGACGCCATACCGTCGCAAAACTTAAAAAAAATGGCGACGGGCGAAACGCCCGTCGCATTTGCTCTGTTTTCTAGTGGTGAAAATCAATCAATTTTACAGCGAAAACTGAATTTCCGGCAACTTTTATATTCAAATTATCACACATACCCACAAATTGCTTGCTTAGATATGAGAGTTAGTGAAACTTAATGGACATGGTGCAAAGAAGTGTTGTAATGATCCAATTCAATAAGCCTATTTTTCACTTATAATCTGTAAATATATATATATTAAATATCATCACATGACATAAGGAGTATGAAATAAATGATAAAGGCTGCAAATTGAAAATTCTAGAGAATGTGACTTACAACTCCTAAAAAAATGTCTACATTAATAGTTAGTTCTCTACTTAAATAAAATTAGTTGTGTTTTAATAAAAGGTCAAATATTGATATTTCAACTAAAATCTATTTGGTATATAAAGATTCGATATTAAACTACCTTTTACTAAATTCTAAGTTTAGAAATATGAACATATTTTGAAGAACTTAACTTTGAGATGTATCTTATTTTTTCTAATTAATATGTCATTTAGTGATACTATTTCATCCTACAACTAATTATATAATTTAACTATTTTTTAATTGGAATGACTTTTTTGTCTTTTCGATAGAAAGTTTAGAGAAAAAGTAGCAGAAGGGGTGTTGATGCCAATTTGTCAAAGTTAAGGGGTGTGGATGCCGATCATCCAAAGTACATGGGAGATCAATGCAATTCTCCCTATATATAATGATATCAAATAACAAGATACACTTTTTGGATGAAAATGCACAAAACATAAAAGTTTTGAGTTTTATTTATGAAAAATTATGAGAGTATAAAAATGACGAAAAACATCATTGTGGAGAATGTTCCTTTTGAGTGCAAAATTAGAGTTATGGTTTTGTACTGTAAAAATAATAAATATGTGCTAAATTTGATTATAGGTTGGAGATGGTATTAATGTTTAACTACATTAAAGGAGTCTATAAATGGTGACCTTTTCCATTTTCCATTTTCCATTGGCTTACTTTCCCTAGGAATAATTCATTGCTTGCAAAATTTCAGAGGTTTCTTTAGTATTCGACATAACATTTGAGCTTGTTTTAGTATCACCTCAAGGTTACTCAAGTTGATTTACCCCGTCTCCCTCTCGAGTTGGTAGGGCATGTGAATGTTGTGGCCTTGGTCACGGGTTCGGGTTCGATTCCAGATGAGGGAATGTCTATTTGCCTTCTCTACTGTGAGCCTGTCAGCTTTGGGCGGATGCGAGTTTTTCTCGTCATCCAAAAAAAAAAGTGGGTGTCTTATAAAGCTTTTGATTGTGACTTATTGGGAGAAATAAGAATAAAGGCCTAAACCCATGAACATCAAGTTTTATCATTTTTAGGAAAAAACTATGTATATAAAATATATAATTAGGGCGAGATTGGGTCAGATGTATATGTTGGACTTGATTCTGTGACCAGATGTATATATCTTAATTTTTAACATATGATGAACTCATACTCAATCTCATTTTTTAAATTTATAATCGTTCTTATTTGATGGATATTCGCTTTTTTGGACCACATTAACATCCCTAGCCAAATGTGGGTCTAATAAATTGCGTAACGGTGTGTTAAACTTATTAAGAATTTTATGAGTTAAAAATTTGAAAATAAAAATTAAAAACATAACAAACAAGGCCATAGTGATTCATTGGCCCTAAGCTAACGAAGTTATACAAAATCGTTTTAATATTAACTAGTTAAATGAGGAACAACCTTTGCGTGTGGGAAAGTGACAAATCCCCTACAGGCGAAATCACTGACATGGCGCCTCGACTTCTAATTTGGGGCAGTTGATAATGATCTATTTTCTCCTTCCTCAACTGCTAAACAAGAAATGAAATCCTTGATCAAATATTGTTGTTGAAGATGTATATAATTATATATATATACACAGAAATTGACAAATAGTTTATCTTCTTTGTTATGGCATTGTTTCGGAAGCTACTCTACCGCAAGCCGCCCGATGGCCTTCTGGAGATCTCCGAGAGAGTTTATGGTGCCGCTCTATTTCGTTTCTATTGCTTCCATTTCTTAATCTTTATTATTTGAGCTTTTTTTTTTTTTTTTTGTGTTCTTGTTTGTATTGTGTAAACTTAGCTTGTAATCACAGTTTTTTTTTGTGTTTGTGTATTATATACTTAATAAATTAATTGTGAAAAATTGCGGCAATTTGTTTCTTACTATACGGAGAATGAGGTATTATTGGTGAGGAATTTAGGTTTTGTTTTAGTTATTTTTTGTGTAGTTTTGGCTAATTAATTTTTGTTCCTTGGAGGAAGAAATTAAGTTTGAGATTTTAGGTGTATCACAAGCTATTTAGCTTTTAAAAATGCATTTAGTGTACAATGGATAGTAGTCGTATATGATGGACAAATTAACAGAGGAGGGAAACTAGTAGACAAGTTAGGTAAATATTGGTTGTTGGTAAACTAGCTCTTTCGTTCTATTTTCATTTGGTAATATCGTACTGTAAAAACGAGCTTTTCAGGGATTCTTTTTGTATTCTAGAAAGAGGAAGTTATGAATGGTTGTGAAAATTGCGGAATTTTGTTCTCTCCTTTACTTGAAAATGAGGAATTATCTGCTCCAGATAGATGTTTAGGAAATTAAGGTGTTGGTTTGTTCTCTGTTTGTAGCTCTGGCTTGTTAGGTTTTGTTTTGAAATTGAGTATGAGAATATTGTTTTTCACAATCTTTTTTAGCTGTTAAAATATATATTTAATGCACAAATAGCTAGCTAACTGGCCGTATTTGATGGCAAATTAACAATGGATGGTAACTAGGACACAAATTAGGTATATATTTGATGATAGCATGCCTGACATAATACATAATGTATGTAAATTCGAGTAAATTTGAAGTGCTACAAACTGTTGGATGAGTGTGCAAACTGATAATAGATGTTTTTTTCTTGCTTTAGTTAGACATTAAGTTGTGAAACATGTTATCACAATTTTTAGAAATTAACCAATGAATCAGTTGAGTGGGGTGGGAGAGTGGGAGGTTGAGGATTTCGTGTAACAGTGGTGCGAATGACGTGACATCTTCATGTGTTAATCTAGAGATGATATCGACTGGACACTCAATGTTAGGTTAAAAAATATTGGTAACTGCGAGATGATGTTGTGTTATACATCAGGGACAATAGTATGTAAAGAACTGTTTGGTATTTCACCATCAATTATGTAAATGCTAATTTACCTTCCGTTCTTGTTCTTCCGTACATATCATCTGGAAACAACTTCAACACTTGAGTATCATAGTCTCTTTTTCTTAATTTTATTGGGTAATTTTGAATTTGAGCATTTCCATTCCTTGTTGTTCTAATCATCTTATGAGAGAATCCAGGAAATAAAACCCACACCATAGTATATTTGACTTAATAAATCTGTATATTTTAATGCAATATCTAAATTTATTAGATTGTGATAACTTTTGATGCTTGGAAGAAGATACTTCGTAATTTTGAGGAAGGTGTTTGTTAAAACCTTCTCTACTGTGTGCACTTATGTGGATTCTTTATCAAGATTTAAGTTGTAAGAAGATTGTTTGGTCGATGTAGATAACGATGATATATTGTGGTAAACTGCAAAAACCTAAACAAGTTGGAGTTATAAGTTTTCTGTACTGATGGTGAAGTAGAATATCTTGTTTGGTGGAGCAGATTCAATTTTTATTTACTTAAATTCAAGGTTAAGTCATGGCCTTTAAAATAGTTTTGTATTTAACATTTGCAGCGTAATGACTTCATTTTGCGTATAATATGTTTATACAATTTTTGATTGTTGTTTCACCTCTGATACTTTGGAACAACAAGACTACAAAAGCTACGTGGGAGGGATAATCACTCAAATGAGGGAGCATTATCCTGACACTTCACTCTTGGTTTTTAACTTCCAAGAGGGGGTACCCATAGACATATGACAAATGCTTTGGGACTATTTGATATGACCATAATGGAGTACACACGACAATATGAAGATTGCCCCTTGTTCCCAATGGAGGTGATTCACCATTTTCTAAGATTAGTGAAAGCTGGCTTTCGCTTGGGCTGCAAAATGTGCTTCTCATGCACTGTGAATCTGGTGGTTGGCCAGTTATGGCTTTCATGTTGGCTGCATTATTAATCTATAGGAAGCGGTACAATGGGGAGCTTAAAACCTTGGAGATGGTGCACAAGCAAGCCTCTCGTGAGCTGTTGCACTTGCTTTCCCCACTGAACCATATTCCTTCTCAGTTACGATACTTGCAGTATGTATAAAGGAGGAATGTTGGCATTGAATGGCCCCCGCTAGAAAGGACACTCACAATGGATTGTGTCATTCTTGGAATGATTCCTAATTTTGATGGACAAGGTGGCCGCCGACCAATATTCGTATGTACGGGCTAGACCCTTTCCAGGTTTCTGACCGTGCACCAAAGGTTCTATTCTGGACTCCAAAAAAGAGTAGAACTGTTCGATACTATAAGCAGGTAAACTCTCATGTTCTAACCCATATAGCACTTTCATATACTTGTTGCATGAAGAATATCACTATCATTTGCTGGTCCAATTATTGATATATTTTTAATTTGTCGTACCTCTACAATTATCAATTTAGTGTAGCAAGAACATTCTGTTCCTCACTACTTTAGACCCATGTTAGTCATAGTATAATGGGACTACTGCAGCAGAAACTTGCTTTTTGAAACATTTATTGTTGTTGTTGCAAGTGGCAGGATGAGAAGATATAATGACGAAGCTGTTATTTGCATGAAATACATATGGTTGGATTTCTTTGTCAACATATTATGCTCTTACAATATCATACAGTTTGAGAAATATTTGGCTTTTGTATGTTGTAATAGAGCTAGAGTAATAATTTGCTTTGTTGGCGTTGGCTAGCTAAACGTGTACCAACGTTATTATTCTGCATCATAATCTATATCCATAATAACCTTACTCCCCCTGAAATTATTTCTCTATTCTATACTCAGATTCATGTAAAAATACATATTTGTTGGTATATGCCTACATTCTTATATTATTAATATGTCAGCGTTCTGCATTACTGTTCCTGAACTACACATTTTAGCTACTTTTTTTCTTCTCTTCTTTATTTATTCAAGCAGAATGTGAATTAGTAAAGATTGATATCAATTGCCACATTCAAGGTGACGTTGTACTAGAGTGTATCAGCTTGCCAGGTGACATGGAACGGGAAGAGATGATGTTCCGTGTCATGTTCAACACAGTTTTTATTAGGTCAAATATTTCAATGCTCAATCGTGATGAAATTGACATACTGTGGGATGTGAAGGATTTGTTTCCAAAGGACTTTAGGGTCGAGGTATATGGTTCTCTCACTCTAGGAAGCAGAAGCATGGTCATGAAAAAATATTGATTAATGAAGGTTAGTTTCTCGGAGATGGATACTGCGTCTTCCATCATTCCTGTGGAATATTCCTGCTTTGAGGAGAAGAATGGTCTTCCTCTAGAGGCATTTGCTAAGGTTCAGGAAATATTTAGTAGTGTGGATTGGTTATCCCAGAAGGGAGAAACTGTAGCTGAAGTTCTCCAAACTGTATCAAATACTTTAATTGAAGCTTATTCTCATTCGCAGCCTCAGGGGACTCAGAGCCTTGCAGCACTAGAACATGGCGCTAAGAGCACAACATTATTACCTTAACAGAACTAGTCTATACCGACTGGTCTTGGGGTCATCATATCCCTTGAGCAAATGTTAGCTACTCTAGGAGATCATTCTCCACCTTCATCGACTTTGCCAGTTTATCAACATTCAGTTACAAAAAGTTGTCATCTCTCTCCCTCACAACAGTCCGACTCCATTATCCAACAAATTAACCTGACCAAAGAGGGTTTTCCTCCAATTGAAGCTGGAAAATCATATCTTAAATCCGTTCTCTCAACTCCTCCAACTAAACCAACAAAAGATGCTGATGTTGGTCCTGGACGACCTGTATCTACTCCAATGACATTGCAACCTCCTCTTACTCCACCTTTGGAGGAAAAGATAGGTGTTCACAGAGATTCGCCCAGTGTGTCAACTAGCACTTTGAAGGACGACACTACAATGAAACCTGGTGCATTCGTTCTTTCCGCAGAAAGTCCCAAGAGCTACGATAAAATCATCAAAGAGGACCTTCTAAATATGAACCTCCTCCTTCAACTGCTCTTCAACTAAAAATGTGGTTGAAACCACTAAAGTCGCAACTCGTCTGCCTCCTCCGCAACCAACTTCTCTAACTCTTTGTTCCTCAATATTAGATTTGGAGAAATTTACTAGATTTGGACCTTCTGTGCCTCCAATAATTATTTCATTAGCTGTAAATTCTATTCAAGCACTAGTGGTGCACCCTCCTTACCACCTCCTCATCTATCTTCCCCTAAAACAGAAGATGTCAGTCTTAATACTCGTGCACCTCCCTCACCACCAAATATATACCCGACTCCTAGTAAGGAGTGTTCAGCTTCTACATGTGATCCAACTCCACATTCACCACCTCTTTTCATCACCTCGTTGAAGGGAGTTGGACTTTCACCCACCCCTCCATTTAACCCAGCTCTGACAGTTACTTCAAATAAAACACCTGCACCACCTCCACCTCTACACCTCCACCTCTACCTCCTTTAGTGCCTCCTAGTGGGAGTCCTTCAAATAGTGGACAAGCCTCTCCGCCTTCTCCAGTGCCTCCTCCACCTCCACCTTCGGTTTACACTTTGCGGGAGCATTCATCTTCCAACATTGTGCCACCACCTCCCTTAACCCCTCCTGTGAAGGATAAAGCAGTTTCCACACCTGCTCCGCATCCACCACCTCCTTCTCCTCCAGTTTTTTTTCCTATTGGAGGACACCTTCTCTGCATCCTGGGAAAAATACAAGATTTGCAAATCTGTCGGGTTTCTATCCACCGGCACCGCTTCTTGTGAAGGATAATTTAGTTTCCAGACTTGCTCCGCATCCACCAACTCCTACTCCAGTTTTTTCTCCTATTGGAGGAGGTTCCACACCTCCTCCATCTCCTCTGCCTCTTGGGCAAAATACAGGATTAGCAAACCCATTGGGTTCCTCTCCACCAGCACCGATAATTCAGTTTTCAGACCTGCTCCGCATCCACCACCTCCTCCTCCAAGTTTTTCTCTAATTGGAAGAGGTTCCACACCTCCTTCACCTCCTCTGCCTCCTGGAAAAAATACTGGACCAGCAAATTCATCGGGTTTCTCTCCACCAGTGCCACCTCCTGCCCTTTCTAATAGTATTGGCTCCACTACAAGATGCCCTCCGTCTGTTCCTTCACCGTCGCCCCGCAGATTGTCTGGATCTCCATCTCTGCCAACACCTTCAGCTCATCCACCTGGAGCAAAAGAGAAAAATATATTGTCTCGTATGGTTACTTCAAGGAATAACCAGATAAAAAAAATTAAAGCCATTGCAATGGTTAAAGTTAACGAAGTTACACCAAATCGTTTTAATATTAACTAGCTAGATGAGGAACAACCTTTGCGTGTGGGAAAGTGACAAATGTCCTACACGCGAAATCACTGCCACCTATTTGTACATTCTCACAATCCATGCCAGACCCTTATATTTATTCATACGTATAATCACTTTAAGCACATATGTAACCTAAATAATGAGCAGAGAATAATAACTCATATTCTACCAACGTTGTTACCTGCACGATGTCGTTTCTATAACTCCCAACTTTTCGCTGATGTGGCTCCTCGACTTCTAATTTTGGGCAGTTGATAATGATCTATTTTCTCCTTCCTCAGCTGCTAAACAAGAAATGAAATCCTTGATCGAATATTGTTGATATATAATTATATATATACACACAGAAATTGACAATTAGTTTATCTTCTTTGTTATGGTGTTGTTTCAGAAGCTTTTCTACTGCAAGCCGCCCAATGGCCTTCTGGTGATCTCCAAGAGAGTTTATGGTGCCGCTCTATTTCGTTTCTATTGCTTCCATTTTTTAATCTTTATAATTTGGGCTGTTTTTTTTTTTTTTTTTGTGTTCTTGTTCATATTGTGTAAATTTAGCTTGTAATCACTGTTTTTTTATGTGTGTGTGTGTGTATTATATAAATAATAAATTGATTGTGAAAAATTGCAGCAATTCGTTTCTTCATGTACGAATAATGAGGTATTATTAGTGAGGAATTTAGGTTTTGGTTTAGTTATTTTTTCTGTAGTTTTGGTTAATTAATTTTTGTTCCTTGGAGGAAGAAATTGAGTTTGAGATTTTAAGTGTATCACAAGCTATTTAGCTTCTAAAAATGCATTTAGTGTACAATGGATAGTAGTCGTATATGATGGACAAATTAACAGAGGAGGGAAACTAGTAGACAAGTTAGGTAAATATTGGTTGTTGGTAAACTAGCTCTTTCGTTCTACTTTCATTTGGTAATACTGTACTGTGTAAACTAGCTTTTTAGGGATTCTTTTTGTATTTTAGAAAGAGGAAGTTATGAATGGTTGTGAAAATTGCGGAATTTTGTTCTCTCCTTTACTTGAAAATGAGGAATTATCCGAGCAGATAGATGTTTAGAAAATTAAGGTGTTGGTTTGTTCTCTGTTTGTAGCGCTCCCTTGTTCGGTTTTGTTTTGAAATTAAGTTTGAGAATAAAGTGTTTCACAATCTTTTATAGCACTTTCACATACTTGTTGCTTGAAGGATATCACTATCCTTTGCTGGTCCAATTATTGATATATTCTTAATTTGTCGTACCTCTACAATTATCAATTTAGTGTAGCACGGACATTCTGTTCCTCACTACTTTAGACCCATGTTAGTCATAGTATAATGAGACTACTGCAGGAGAAACTTGCTTTGTGAAAAATTCAACGTTGTTGTTGCAAGGGGCGGGATGAGAAGATATAATGACGAAGGTGTTATTTGCATGAAATACATATATGGTTGAATTTCTTTGTCAACATAATATGCTCTTACAATATCATGTGGTTTGAGTAATATTTGGCTTTTGTATGTTGTAATAGAGCTAGAGTAATAATTTGCCTTGTTGATGTTCGCTAGCTAAATGTGTATCGACATTATTATTCTGCATCACAATCATCCATAATAACTTCACTCCTCTTGAAATTATTTCTGTGATCTATACTCAGTTTCCTGTAAAAGTACATATTTTATAGTATATGCCTACATTCTTACATTATTAATGTGTCAGCGTTCTGCGTTACTGTTCCTGAACTACACATTTTAGCTACTTCTTTTCTTCCCTTCTTTTTTTATTCAGGCAGAATGTAAATTAGTAAAGATTGATATCAATTGCCACATTCAAGGTGACGTTGTACTAGAGTGTATCAGCTTGCGTGATGACATAGAACGGGAAGAGATGATGTTCTATATCATGTTCAACACAACTTTTATTAGGTCAAATACTTTTAAGCTCCATCGTGATGAAATTAACATACTAAGGAATGCAAAGAATTTGTTTCCAAAGGACTTTAGGGTCAAGGTACGTTATTGTGACATTTTCATACGACATTAATGTATGGTTCTCTCACTCTAGGAAGCAGAAGCATGATCATGAAAAAATATTAATTAATGAAGGTTATTTTCTCGGAGATGGATACTGCGGCTTCCATCATTCCTGTGGAGTATTCTTGCTTTGAGGAGAAGGATGGCCTTTCATCTAGAGGCATTTGCTAAGGTTCCGGAAATATTTAGTAGTGTGGATTGGTTATCTCCGAAGGGAAAAACTGCAGCTGAAGTTCTCCAAACTGTATCAAATACTTTAATTGAAGCTTATTCTCATTCGTAGCCTCAGGGGACTCAGAGCCTTGCAGCACTAGACCATGGTGCTAAGAGCACAACATTATCACCTTCACAGAACCAGTCCACACCAACTGGACTTGGGGTTATCATATCCCTTGAGCAAACGTTAGCTCCTCTAGGAGATCATTCTCCACCTTTATCGACTATGCATTAAGTTGCAAAAAGTTGTCATCTCTCTCCCTCACAACTGTCCGACTTCATTATCCAACAAATTAACATGTCTAAAGAGGGTTTTCCTCCAATTGTAGCTGAAAAATCATATCCTAAATACGTTCCCTCAACACCTCCAACTAAACCAATAAAAAATGATGATGTTGGTCCTGGACGACCTGTATCTACTCCAATGACATTGCAACCTCCTCTTACTCGAGGATAAGACAAGTGTTCACAGAGATTCACCTAGTGTGTCAACTAGCACTTTGAAGGACGACACTACAATGAAACCTAGTGCATCAGTTCTTCCTGTAGAAAGTCCCAAGAGCTACTATAAAATCATTAGAGATGGACCTTCTAAATATGAACCTCCTCCTTCAACTACTTCTTCAACTGAAGATGTGGTTGAATCCACTAAAGTCACAACTCGACTACCTCCTCTGAAACCAACTACTCCAACTAATTCATCCTCAATAGTAGATATGGAGAAATTTACTAGATCTGGACCTCCTACGCCTCCAATAATTATTTCATCGGCTGTAAATTCTATTCAAGCTACTGGAGGTGCACCCTCCTTACCACCTCCTCATCTATCTTCCCCTAAAATAGAAGATGTCAGTCTTAAAACTCCTGTACCTCCCTCACCACCAAATATATACCCGACTCATAGTAAGGAGTGTTCTGCTTCTACATGTGATCCAACTCAACTTTCACCACCTCCTTCCATCACCCTGCTGAAGGGAGTTGGACTTCCACCCATCCCTCCCTTTAACCCAGCTCTGACAGTCACTTCAGCTAGAACACCTGCAAATCGATCAGGTTTCTCTCCACCACCACCGCTTCTTGTGAAGGATAATTTAGTTTCCAGACCTGCTCCGCATCCAGCACCTCCTCCAGTTTTTCTCCAATTGGAGGAGGTTCCACACCTCCTCCACCTCCTGGGCAAAATACAGGACCAGCAAGTCCATCGGGTTTCTCTCCACCAGCACCGACTTATTCCCCTGACAATAATATTGGCTCCACTATAAGAAGCCTTCCATCTGTTCCTTCACAGCCACCCCGCAGCTTGTCTGGATCTCCATCTCCGCCACCACCTTCAGCTCCTCTACCTATAGCAAAAGGGAAAAGTATATTGTCTCGTACGGTTACTTCAAGGATTTAGCAGATAAAAAAATTAAAGCCTTTACATTGGTTAAAGTTATCTAGAGCAGTTTCAGGAAGCTTGTGGACAGAAACACAAAAATCTGGCGAAGCTTCTAAGTAAGTATTGCAGTGATTAAACAAGATGGTTTATCCTCTGCATTCCCTTATATGTATATTGGTGGACAATCTTATTACCTGTATTTTTCATTCAGTTTCATTTTCATCAATATGTTTTGTTTTAGGGCGCCAGAGATTGATATTTCAGAACTTGAGACTCTCTTCTCAGCTTCAGCTCCAAATACCGATCAAGGGGGAAGAAAAACTGGTTCACGAGCCTCGACGAATAAGCCTGAGAAAGTGCAACTGGTACTATATGTTCTTTGTGCCTTTGTTTGTATTAGATGTCAATAGATAAACAAATGTTCACGAATCTCTTGATCAAGTCAACTGCTAAAGGATTTTGACACTCTAGCTGATTGGCTTGGAGGACCATCACCAGATGAGAGTGTGCTTGCAATTGTTCTGAAATTGCTTTTGTCACAAATAGTCTTTTTGGTTTCTTTTACTTGAATATTGTTCTTCGCTCCTCGGCTTAATTTCAAATATTAATTTGCCTTATATATGATATAGTCTTCCATCTGAATGGTATATCTAATTGAAAAGCTACATTCGCAATTTCTTTTGTTCCATTTCACTTATAGTAGTTGCGTCATTAAATGTGAAACTATTGTGACCGTGCCAGCTTCGACTGTTTGTGTTTTCTTAAATGAGAAACTGCTCTTTATTGAGATTAATTCTGAGTTGTAGACACTTATAGAAAACATAATAGAGAACGGATTGAGATTTGATGTGACCGATGATGAAACTTATACCATTTTTACCATCTTCTTTTGCAGATTGATCATAGGCGTGCATATAATTGTGAAATCATGCTTTAAAAAGTGAGCTAAATTTTGTACCTTTCTCTTTAACAATTGTTAGAGTTCCGCAAAGTATTTTTTTTGCATTAATAGAGTGGGGACCATGGCCTGTTTGTTATCAATCCGTTTCGTCTTTTGTAACTTTCTAAATGATCTATCTCATTGTTATGTAGGAAGGCTACATTGTTTATGTGCATCATCAATTTAAAAGTTAGCATTTACCATTCCGCATTGTGTAAAACTTGCTCTAGCTTTAAGTTTCACAGACCTTATCAATTTTCGAAATTTGTCTGCATGTCATGATCTGATTTTGTAGTGTTTTTAGTTTTTTATTCTTTATCCAGTAATGATATTGACTTCGTTGGTCTTATTAACTACTGTAGTTTCCATTTCAGTTATATTGTGCTTTAACTCTTTTATATTGTGATTTTGTATTCTCACTATTTTTTTATGTTTAAATCAACGAATTTGACTAAAAAAATTTCATAAAAGTTATTTATAAATATCAACACAAAGAAATTTCTCACAACAAAAATCATATTACATCAGTCACAATGATTACTTATTTTTCTTTTAAAATTTTTATTTTTCTAACCATATTTCTTATATTTCAAATAATATTTTTCAATTTTATCGTGAAAACAAAATCAAAGAATTGGGTCCTAAAATTTCGGAAAGGGGTGGCCTCTCTTTTTTCTTTTCTTTTCAGCTGCTTATGATATTAAATTGTCTAGAAGTGTCTTGTCATCACCAACATTAAACCTCATCACGTAATTTCTCATCCGCAGAAATAGTGATGATTATATTTGCGTCAAAGCTTCCACGTGGAATTAAATAATCATTCATATATATACTAACGCATGCTCTGTACTACACACGAATATCATTATAAATAATATAACATATATTATAAATATATGATTCGAGTCACGCATTTAAAATAGTTTATTACTCTTTACTCATTTTAGAAAAAGGAACTTCTTTCCTAAAAAAAAGATGAAAAGTTAATAACTTATCATATATTAAATGTATATAATATTAGAAAAATAAATTTGGTTAGAATAAAAAGATACATATCTGAAGCAAATTAATTGTGGAAATAATTAAAGTAATATTTACTTGGTGAATAAGAAATAACATGAACAACTAAATTATTCTAAGTGCATGTAATTTACCTTATATTAGAAAACTCGAAATTATAAATATAAAAAATTAACTTAGATAGTGAAATGTACTTATGTCAACTAAGAACACAATAGATAAACATGTATACATATTAAAAAAAAAACAAATTTGAAGACTAATTCAACCAAGAAATTGCACACATATATATATATAGAAATATACAAACTAACCCAACCAAAAAAAAAGTTAAATATTTATATACAGAGATATAGATATATATACTAAAAGTAATAAAAGTTACCTTTCATATATGTATATCCAAAAGAATAAAATTGGCTTTGATTTGATATTTTATCTCCGTCTTTCTATGTAATCTTCAAACATTCAAACGAACCGAGATTTATAGTCGGAGAATATAAATATCTAGTTAAATTCTCAATGTCAATTATAATTTGATGCCATTTTAATAACTTACTCTCTTTTATCGTGGAGCAAATATTTCATGTTGCAATATAGGAGCAATAAAATGAAATAAAGATCAACTATCTAACACGAAGATGATAAATTATGATGAAAATGCATTAAAAAAAATTAAATAAAGACTATATGAAATGAGCATTAAACAAAGCTCATGTTCGGAACCTCAAGCAAAAAAAAAAAAAGAGATGCAAAGTTCCAATAATTTCAACATGATCTCTTGCAATGGCAAAGCATAACATTACCAAAGGCAAAAAAAGCTTCTCCAAAATTATGATTGCGAAGATCCCAAAGCACTACCAACATATATGTTGGTGGTTAATGTTTTAGATTTTGAATTTGAATCTAAATTGAAGGAATTTTAAATTCATTTCAATTTGAATTTTGATCAAAAATTTGAATTTGATTTTATAAATCATTTTCATGGTTACTTCATATTTGAAATTATGGTGGTGAATTGAAATTTGTAACTAACTTATTATTTTAAAAATAAATCAATTCAAAATATATTATAAAAAGTTTTATAAATTTAAGTTACTAAATGGGATTGTATTCTTTTGTCACGAAATCAATACATAAATTCTAAATGCCAAAATAATAAAATACAATATTTATTGCTAAGATTGGGCATGAAACTAATAAAACCAACATTACAGTAGAAACTCGATAAATTAATACTCGATTAATTAATAAACTCTTTAAGATAATATTTTTGGTCGGTCCCGACTCGGGGATAGGGTGCTAAATTAATAATTCGCTAAAATTATAAGATAATACATTTTTGATAATTTCTATAGGTCCCATATAAAATATAAATTAATAATTCCTTATATACTACATATTACATGAATGATTTATTAATTTTTTTTGAAAAATGATTCAATTGTCTTTTGTTTTTTTGTTGAAATCAATTTCACCTTGCAAATCAATTTGCAATTGTCCTTGAATTATCCTTATTGTGTTTGCATAATTGCTAACATTCATTCTTACAATTGCTTTTGAGTGAGACTTGGATTATTCTTGTTGTGCTTGCATAATGCTATTCGAATCTTGTCGGTCATTATTGTTTTTTTTACACCTTTAAGATTAGAAGGCATGTCGTATGTGTATGATTTATTTGTGTTAGCATTATTATCTTGTATTTATATAAAAAATATTTTTTAATTATTGTACATGCATGGTACTATAATTAAGTAAAAGTTTGAATGGTGTTTGTAAATTGAATATTTCATTATAAATTAATAAAATATTAATTAATGTATAAATTAATAATTATTAATTTATCGATTAATTAATAACTCTTTTAATTAATAAATTTTGGTGGTCCCAAGAGTATTAATTTATAGAGTTTCTACTGTATTACTAAATATGAAAATATGATGTAAAAGTTTATATTCAATAGTAGTTCTTCTAGAACCCAAAACAATGTTTTATTCCCATGAAAATCAATTGAGAGAAGGAAAAAGAACCCAATGAATAATAACTACTGTATCGAAACAATCTTGCGAGTCATGTATCTAAATCTGCAAATATCTGCATTGCTATGGTTGTTCTTCATCTGAAGAATCTTTATTGCCATCTTCTTTAAATTCTTTGCACACTTTAATGATCATCAAAATTAAAATTAAGCAAACAAAGAAAAAGTAGACTTACAGAGATCCATAATATGGTTCCTGCAAATAGCACAATTATCGACCACAATATCTGCACGCCAAGAATTAGGGTTAGGGTTTGATCTAAAACTATTCAAATTTGTGAGCTCATTAAACACATATTCATCTATTGTAATCAACAGCAATGAAAACAGAAATAGTATTAAGACGATTGTAATATACCCCAAAGCCAAAGAGAGACAGTGTTCCACTTCTTAATCTCAAATCGCTTGGCTTTTAGGAGACGATGACAACAGTGGTTCGACCAAAATTTTCTGTCAATAATCACCTACCCAAAAAAAAATTCAAATGATAAACACAGAGCACCAAAGTAGAAATGAAGAAGGAGAAGCTTTTCTCTTTTTATCTTATGTGAAATTTATGAAAACCCGAAATGTCGGTAATCTTAGAAGACAACTGTCGTGATGGAACCTACGGTCGTCTTTGAAAGCTCAGACGGAGAGAATAAACGGACTCCTCGAGGGCTACTTAAGCCACTTTAGTGCAAACCAGAAGGACTGGAGCTGTTGGATGTTGCTCAGTACTGCTATAACTTAACAACCAAAAAGCTCTGCGTCGAACTTCAGCCCCTTCGAGTTAGCCACGGGGCAACAGCCTCTGACGCCCCACACCATTGCGACAGGTGGGGGCTTGCCCATCAGCCTACTTTGACAAGAGGTGGCAGGAGCGCAACGACCTAGCCCAAACCTACTTAAACAACCTAAAGGCTTGGCCCGGTCTGAAAATAGACCTTGTAGAAAAGCGGATAGGAGAGGTAGCCTATAGACTCAAGCGACCAGCTCGGTGAAAACTCACCCCTATTCCATGTGAGTCAGTTGACTTCGATTAGACCAGATTCGAAATCAAGAATCAAAAATTCAGAAACCAAAAAAATCAAGAGTATGAATAACTTCAAGTAATTTTTCGATTTTATACTTTTTATTTTTCAAAGAAATACTCATAATGTTAACTTTCATTGTGGAAGCAACCTCCATATTCATGTCTTTACTCCCGATCTCTCAAGTTTTTTTTAATGTTGATGGTTTCAAATATTAAATAGAGAATATTACAAAAGATAAATCCTTGTACATATTTAGTGGGATGATAGTGGTTATCTTTTGAATTTGAAACTGGAAGTTGAGATAAAGAAAGTTGAAAGAGGAGTTGGGAGTATGGAGAAGTGGAAGATGTGGGGGGTTGGAAAAGAGAAGTTGAGGATAATTCAAAAAAGATTTGAAAGATAAAATTTTGTTAAATCACGTTTGAGTTAAATTTGAATTGATAAAATTGTATACAATCTAAGATCGGTTGAGATATTTTAGGAATAAATTATAAATATTTATAATTAATAAATAAGTACTTTAGTAATCACCAATCAATGAATCTGGCATATCTTAACTAAACCCTTCGCGTGGGCTCGACGCGCCCTTGTATGGTCTGGGGAGGCTTACTTATCTTATAGTTTAAAATTTTCTTTAAAATTAAAAAACTCAAAATTCTAAGAAAATTTTATTTGGGTGAGAGGCAATTGAATCCTTGCTGTAATATAGTAAAAGATATGTTGTATATGGTAAAATTTGGAGTTTATAAGGCTTGGGTGTAATTATATGCATCAAAATATATTTGTTATGTGCTCTTGAAAGTAATGTTTTGAAAATTAATTCTGGATATAAAATCCAAATATTAATTAATTGGGTTAAACATTGAGTTTCAATAATTTTAAAAATTAAATACATAAAAACGAAAAAGGAGAAATGAAGAAAATTGGATTTAAGTTTAACCCTGAATTCATATCTATTAATATATATATAGGACGGTTGTCGGTTATTTTTTGACCCTCGAAAACATTTCAAAACCTAGATTCTAATATTTAGCTAATTTAAAATTAATTTATTATAAAAATAAGTTAGTTTTAATCCATTACCATGACCTCAACTACCCCATCCCATTATCCACCCATGCATTATGTACGTGATTTCACACAGCCCTTTTACCATTCCTTTGTTTTCAAATTTTTTACATAACTGCTCCCACTTCAAAGCTTCAATTTTGATTCCGGAAACAATCTTTCAACAAACAACTTTTATTTATCCCAAACAATTACAGATTTACTCATTGAATTGTTACGGAGAAAGGAAAACTTACAAAATGATATATAGTTATAAAGAAGATGTATGTTGATTTATAAGAGAATTAGGGTCACCGTAACTCCGTAAGTATTTTTAATATATAATGCTTATAATCACTATCCTATTTGTTTAACATTTTTCTTGAACTACATGCATTTATTTGTTTAAAAAAAAAGATGACTTTGTCTTTCATTTTGTTCTAAAAATTGTTCCTCAAGTTTACGTCAATGGGATGGTTTCCAGATTGTTTGCTAATATTCAATTATTACGTATTTAACTTTATTTTTTAAATATTTTGCAGTTAATTAACATCTTGGAAAAACACCAACTTTTAATTTTCTAGCCTTTTCTAGTAAGTAATGAATTTTCTTTCCATGGTATATATATTGTGTATACTTAACTATTGTGTATATTTTTAATATTATTTTTATTTTCATCTATTTGTATTTTTATTTGCTTTCATTTGGTCGTTTTATTTATCACATAGCCAATATCATGAATCTTTATTCCTAATTTAGGCTCTATGTGAAAGTTAGGAAATATTAATATTTTTTTCATTCAATTCAATATTAGTGTTGTAATCCTAATCGACCATATCTTTCGATCCATATTAGCATTGCTGGGTGCCCCTAATGATTTTATGGATGATAGTGCAGAGAATGGATTACATGAATAACCTGAAAGAAAAGGGAAAGGGAGAAGAAGAGAACAGTCTATTAGTTGCGCATTTCGTTCTTCCATTCTGTCCAATTCTTATTAGAACAAATTAGACAGATTAAAACAAGACACATATAACAAAACCAATTTCAAGAGCATCTCACAGAAGGATATCAAATCAGTACTTTCATAACCAACAAATAACAACGTTGGGAGATTACACGTAATATATTTACCAAACCCATGCAAATCTCTTATTATCATTTATTCATTACATAATCAGATTTGAAATCAATAGGCTGACCACTCTCCTCCAGCCTCTGAATGATTTGCAATGAATCCTTTATGGAATGCAGCATGCATAGCTGATTCAGTGGATATCTTTCATCACTTCGGTTAACAGAAATTAACCTGTTGCGTTTTTCTCTTCTTCAGATGATACTGCTAAAGAAAATACGTCATGAAGTCCATATTTCATGTTACCAAAATTTTTATGTTGCATCCATGTTCTTAAATACTTTTTGCAATTGCTATTTTTCAAATGACGTCGACTTTATTTCTTTCTGCCGTTAAAAGTTGATGATGTTGCTGCCTTTCCTACTGATGCATTTTTCTATTAGGTCAAGATACAAGTATTGAAAAGGTTTTAGATCAAATTGGTGAATTTTCCGAAAAGTTATACCAAATCGTGAGGCTACAAGATATACATATGCATATGAATTTGAGTGGTCGACTACTTGGTAAGTCATAGAAAAATGGTTTTTAAAATTAACTACTATTCATATATATTACAACCACACATTTTACAGATACTTTTGGTTTGGTGGTTTCTGTTGATTATTGTCGAGGTGCAACTAGTGGATTATCTACACGAGAAATCATCCTTCTTGACAACACGTAAGTCATGATTAATTATTATTTTGTGTTTCTAATTATTCAAAAATATGAAATAATTTTTTTTCTTTTGTGCAAATTAGCATGTCATTTATTTGCATGTTTAAATAATTTCAGTTTATCCTGAATTATTTAAACGTATAGAATTCATATATTACAACATAATTTGTTCTCTATAATTCCCAGGATAAGCTTCGAAAATAAAGATGTTGTTCTATATGTCTGTTTACTATGTTGTATATAATATTAGTTGTTAGAAATTTGAAGAGACATTTGTGATTTACTATACAAAGTTTATAACTAATGCAATGTATTTTACTTAATTTTTTGTGTCTATGAATATTTATGACGTCGAATATTAACAAGATATTTCATCATTTTTTCATTTACAATCAAAATCTTTAATTGATAAAAAAAAAAAAAAAAAAAACAACCACATCAAGGCATTAAATTTCAGAAAATTTTTGTAATCAATTTTTTATTGAACTCAAGTCATGCGTAGCACGGATTATACACTAGTATTTTCTATACCCAATCAATTTTCTCGATACAACATGGAAATGAACGGTTAACCACCTTGAGTCCCACGACTTTGCCATTTTTTTAACAAATGGTTTTTCATTTAAATTGATTTAAGAATCGATTCAACCAATTAGTTCTAATTATAATTTGCAAGAAACCATTTGCTTTAATCATACCCATTAATTTGTACACGATATGTCTCTGTTGGTACTCTTAGTTAAGAATTATTTCATTCTCATTTTGTAATCACATTTAAAAATACCTAAATCAAAATTATTGAACTAATGCGTTCATTTGAATCAAAGTTTCAGGGGTCTCATTTAAAATTAGATTTAGAGGGTGTTTGATTGAGTTTATAGTTTATACACTCGTTCAAAATATATTATAATTAGATCAGGTCTAATTAAAGTAACTAATAAATATTTTAAACTTCAATTTTGTAATCTCACAAGATAAGATGTTAAAGGACAAAAGCGAGTGTGAATGATTTTTTTTTAAATATGTAATTGATGTGATATGTTTTTTTTTTTTTAATTTATTTGAGTTGATATTTAGATATAAGTTTAATAAGTATTTTATTCAAAATCATTGACTTAGATATAAGTGTACCCAACAAATTTGTAATTTAGAAAATCAAAAATACAAAAATGATGACAAATAAAATATATATTGACCAAAATAAAAATTAGGGTACAAATCTCTATATCTAATCTTCTGATTCTCCCTTCAAGAATATCGATTTCAATGTTGTAGTTGACTTTGCTTCTTTGATCTTCTTCAACGTTGACTTGAATGTCTATAACGTTAATGCGAGGGCTTAACAGTTTAATCTCGGACAAACGTGTAATTTGATACATGAAAGTTGAAATTTTCAAAGTTGACTTGTAGCTTTGATCTTCCTTGAACTTGATTTGAATTTCTATAACGTTAATTCGTAGGTTTAGTACTGTCATTATGAATCAAATACTATAATTTGAAGAACTTTTTCAAGAACGCCTTAATTTTTTGCCTAGAACGCTTTGAATCTTCTTTGTATTCGAAGAACTTTTGTAGAGAAATTTTGGAGATCTTCCTTCGTCTTCTCTAGCTTTTATTGAACTTTTCTGTCTATTAATTATGAGCTCCAAAGGACCCTATTTATAGTAATATGATGGAAGAGGCGTGAATAATTTGGACTCTATTGATAATTATCCATTTGATTTAATAAAAAATTATCATAGTTTTGGAGCTATTTGATTGGTTGATAGAAGATCTAGATATTATCTATATATTAACTTAAGTAAATAAATATCATTTGTCGCAGACGTCTTTTGATTGGTCGATATTTTCACGTGTCATGATTTGATTGGTTGTATACTTCTTAACTGGAAGACATGATTTTATTGGCCGGAACACTTCAATTTGACACGTGTCGTGTTTTGATTCGTCGATAAGATGAGTACTAAAGTATCAATTAAATCAATTATTTTATGTTGGAATTAAATTTGATAAATCCCAAATATATATCAAAAGATTTAAATAAATATTTAATATCACTCTTGCCACTTGTCATCATTTGATTGGATATAAAATTCTTTTGTCTACAAATGCCCCCTCTTGACTTATTTACGTGAATTTTGGTTACTTCAAAGCATACGTGAATGAGTCGCGACGTCTCAACTTAAAATTCATGTCATAAGAGTAGCTTCAACTTGAGCTTTAATACCACGAAAGTCTTTCCCACAATTTGGTTTTTCCTTGAAAATACTTTGTTGGCTTCTACTGGCAAGTTGTCTGTGTCACAGCGAAATTAACATGCCCCATGTCATTGCGGGATTTACATGCCCCCATATCATGAATATTACTTTTGGGATTACCTAATAGAACTTTATTTTCATCTTGTAATCCTTGAGTGTACTCATGATTATGAATTTTCTTTCAAAATTCTTTTAAATGAGTGACGTCGATCCATCAAGAGAATGTGATTTGATTTAAATTTATGACTTAACTTAGATAAGTTTAAGTTGCCTACGGACCCTAAAAAGAGATCAAGTTATAACGTAGTTCAAATATTTTTTCTCATAGAGGTGCCATAATTAGTTTATACTCTTCAAGGCTTGGAGTACATGACTTAGTTGAATTTTTAGACCTTTTATACTAATGTCAAGGAGTACTTCATTTGATTTGACTTGTAAAACTTTTATACTCGTGTCAAGGAGAAATTCATTTGATTTAGTTGGACTTTTAGACCTTTATGCTCGTGTCAAGGAGTACTTCATTTGATTTGATTTAACTTGTAGACTTTTTATACTCGTGTCAGAGAGAACTTCATTTGATTTGGTTTGACTTATAGACCTTTTATACTCGTGTCAGAGAGAACTTCATTTTATTTGGTTTGACTTCTAGACCTTTTATGCTCGTGTCAAGGAGAAACTTCATTTGATTTGATTGTAGACCCTTTATACTTGCGTCAAGGAGAAACTTCATTTGATTTAAATGTAGACCTTTTATACTCGTGTCAACGAGAACTTCATTTGATTTGACTTCTAGAACTTTTATATTCGTGTCAAGGAGAAACTTCATTTGATTTTTTTTATTTGTTGAAAGT
The DNA here is from genome assembly GCA_963669365.1 of Verbascum thapsus. Lineage (NCBI taxonomy): Eukaryota > Viridiplantae > Streptophyta > Magnoliopsida > Lamiales > Scrophulariaceae > Verbascum > Verbascum thapsus. The sequence continues at coordinate 8,701,810 of OY770114.1, forward strand.
TTAAACTCTTGTCAAGGAGTCTTGCTGATAGTTTATGCTCTTATCAAGGAGCGTTTTGTTAACATCTTTAGTCGAAGTAGCGATGACGAACTTGAACGTTACTTTCTTCCATATATTTATCACTATTAGGTATGAGTTCATCATCAGAAGCATTCGTGAATGACTTGCCCCCTTTGTTGATCTCTTGTCTACAAGGCTCTTGGATATATGACTTGTCAACTCCATTTCCAGTCATACTCAACTCCATATCATGTGCTCGAATGGCCAACTCTTCAAATATTGTTGGTTGAATCCCTTGAAAGATATATCTTAGACCCCCAATGCATCCCTTGAATACACATTCCAATAGTAAATAACTCAGACAATCTTTTTTTGCAGTTATTACTCAAATTTCTCCAACGATTATTGTAGCCGATGACTAGTTCATCCTTCATTTGTCCAGAGTTGGTGAGTTCAAACATGCTGATTGTGCGACGGGTGCTATAGAAACGATTGAGGAACTCTTGCTCCAATTGCTCCCAGTTGTTGATTGAGTCAGCACCAAGATCAATATACTAATCAAATGCATTGCCTTTAATGATCTAACAAATTGTTTGACCAGTTGATCGCCAAAAGTTCCAGCGTCATTGCATGTTTCAACAAAGTGCACCATATGTTGCTTTAGATTTCCTTTGTCATCGAATTGCTGGAATTTTGGGGGTTGATCGCCTATGGGCATCTTCAACTTATCGATCCTTCGAGTATATGGCTTGACATAAGCTAAAGGCATCTTGGATCTCCCATCGCGATTGTCTTGGATAATGACCATGATAAACTTTTTAAGTCGAGTAGTTGGAATCATCCCATCACTTGAAACTTAAAGCTCCTTGACAATAAATCTTTCCTTCTCAACAAAATGTTGATTCTTTGACGTCTCAGATTCATCATGCGTGTCAACTTATTTTTAAATTTCGTGCATGGCATCCATGTCGTCTGCTTTCTTCATCAACTTTGCAATTAGAGTTGCTTTCTCTTGAACATGTTTTGTTAATCCTTCAACAACTTTTGTCAAGTTTGCAATTTGCTCTTCCGGAGAGGTAACATTCGTAATCATGACACACATAATGTCCGAGTCACTTGGTGTAAAATATTGTTGGGACGATAAATACTTCTCTTCATCATGATTGATTTCATCACCAAGGCGGAATGTCTCATCCTCAACATGCTCAAATAGGGTAACCACCTTTGAAGATGTGTGTAGCTTCATAGGCATACTTCTTGTGGTAACACCAATGATTTCGCTTATGATGTTTGAAGAATTTGAGATGATCATCTTGGGTTCCACCATCTTCAAAGCTTTGGCTCGAGTGTTCATTTGAGTTTGACAAAGTGAATAGATGAGAGGTAGAGATTGTCCCATTGGGCGTGGCGAAATTTGTACATAACAAATTTATAATTCTGAATATCAAAAACACAAAAATTGTGACTAATAAAATATATATTGATCAAAATAAAAATTGGGGTACAAATCTCTATTTCTAATCCTATGATTCTTTCTTCAAGAATATCGATTTGAATATTGGAGTTGACTTTGCTTCTTTGATCTTCTCCAACATTGACTTGAACGTCTATAACATTAATGTGAGGACTTGACAACTTAATCCCGGATCAAACATGTAATTAGATATATGGAAGTTGAAATCTTCAAAGTTGACTTGTAGCTTTGATCTTCCTTGAACTTGATTTGAATTTCTATAATGTTAATTCGTAGGTTTAGCACCGTAATTACGAATCAAACACTATAATTTGATGAACTTCTTCAAGTACGCCTTAATTTTCGCTTGGAACGCTTTGAATCTTCTTTGTATTCGAAGAACTTTTGTAGAGAAATTTTGGAGACCTTCCTTCGTCTTCTCTAGCTTTTATTGAACTTCTGTGTTTAATTATGAGCTCCAAAGGACCCTATTTATAAGTGTAGGATGGAAGAGTTATGAATAATTTGGACTCTGTCAATAATTATCCATTTGATTTAATAAATAATTATCATAGTTTTGGAACTATTATATATAGATATTATCTATATATTAACTTAAGTAGGTAAATATCATTTATCGTAGACCTCTTTTGATTTGTCGATATTTCTACGTAGCATGATTTGATTGTTTGTAGACTTTTTAACTGCATGACATGATTTGATTGGCCGGAACACTTCAATTTGACACTTGTCACGTTTTGATTCGTCGATAAAATGAGTACTAAAGTATCAATTATTTTATGTTGGAATTAAATTTGATAAATCCTAAAATATATATCAAAAGATTTAAATTAATATTTAATGTCACTTTTGCCACTTGTCATCATTTGATTGGATATAAAATTCATTTGTCTACAATAAAAAAATAGTCATAATAGATTTTATTTAAAAATTGCATTATTTTATATTAAACTATATGATTACTTTAATTTTTGGAGTTGAACTATAGCCTGAAGAACTTATTTTATTGATAATGTTAAAATTAATTTTCCTCTTTTTTGAAAGAATTTCTTGGGCATTATCTTAAATTATAAGAGAATGTTTTTAAGAATTTTTGCTAAAATACCAACCAATTGAATTCTATTAAGTTTTTACTCTAAAGTATATAAAGAAATAGTGAACCAATTGGGGCCTAACCTCTCTAAATATGCTGAAATTCTAATATATTTTGTACAATTAATGTCTTTGATTGGTCGTCTTATTGCACCATAATCATAATTTCATAATCTTACTTTATTAAAGTATTTAAACAACGTATTTACAAAATATATTAACATCTAATATTATACAAGAACTCATAAAATATTTTAAATAAGCATAGAAATTAGTTGCTACATAGATACTTATAGGGGTGTTCACGAGTCGAGCTCGAGTCGAGCTTGTCAAAAAATTCGAGCTCGAGCTCGAGCTCGAGCCATAATTTTCGAGCTCGAGCTCGAGCTCGAGCCAGACTCGAGCCGAGTCGAGCCGAGCTCGAGCTCAAAAAAAAATTTAAAAAAATTTTAAAAAAATAATTTTTAAATTTTTTTTATAAAAAAATATTTTTTTATAATTTCTTTTATAAAAATATTTAATTAATTTTATATTTATTCATATATTATTAAATATAGTTATAATTAAAGTCAAAAATATTATTATTTATAAATATATTATTATAATATATCATTTTATATAAAAAATTTAATAAATATTTATTTTTTTATATATATTAATTAAAAATTATTTTTTTATTCAGGCTCGCGAGCCGGCTCGCGAGCTCGCGAAAAGGCATATTTAGGCTCGAGCTCGGCTCGAAAAAAAGCTCGGCTGGATATGCTCGAGCTCGAGCTCGAATTTTTTCGAGCTCGAGTCGGGCTATTTTCGAGCCGGCTCGACTCGTGAACACCCCTAGATACATACATATAAGACTCGTGAACACCCCTATTTTCTCAAAAATCGCGTATTATGAAAATTTATGAGAGAATGGTAGGTGTTTGTTTATATTTTCAAAATATATTGAAAGTTGTAAGACATATCAAATAAATAGGTTGATGGATGATGTATATAATAATTATGTTAGTGGTGTGGTGTATATAATAATTATGTGAATAAAAAATTGTAAAGTATGAAAAAAAAAGTGAAAAAATAATTATAATAAATGATTTGATTGGTAAATGTGTGAAATTGATGTATATATGATTGATAGTTAGTTATATAGGAGATTGAGAAAGTAGAGATGAAAAATAGGAATTGAGATGAATATTTGGTGGGTTAAGATTATATTAGATTTTGTAATTTAAAACTTGAAAATGGAATTTGAAAACTGATCAACAAACATGGTCTAAATATCTTAAGTTTATGCAGGGATGGCAATGGGGCCGGGTAATTACACTACCCGTATTGGACCCGTCCCGATGGGGTCAGGTCCGAGTCCAAAAAAATGGGGTCGGGTCTGAGTTCGGGTATCAAAAACAAAAACCTGGCCGGGTCCGGGGTGGGTAGCGAGTCCAGCATATACCCATCCCGAACTCGTACCCGGAATCGCCCCGATTGTTTGTTTATATATTTTATAGATTTTTTTATTAATATAATATGATAAGAATTAAAATATTAAAATTAATAGTTAATTTTAGATTTTTAGTTAGCCGTGGACTACTTGGAAGTTCCAAATTCAACAAAATGTTTCACCCTCTTCATCACATATATTTGATTTTTATTCAATTGGTGTTTTATTTGATTTTTGATTTGTTTTCAAATTTGGAGTAAACTTGAATTACTTTACCTATTTAGATTTGTCTTTATTGTGAATGATTAAATGTGGTTGATTGTTTTTTTTTAATGTATTTTAGGTTTATATTGTTTTTATATAATTTAAACTAGTTTTAAGTGTATATGTGATAAAAAAAAATTGGAAAAACGTTCCATATTAAATGTTTTAATTGGGTCCATTGGGTAGGACTCGGACTCGCCGGGTACCCAACGAGTTCGGGGCAGAACCGGGTATTAATGGGTCCGGGGGGAGTCCGAGTTCTAAAAATCCTGACCATGGCGGGTCTTGGATCCAGTATTACCCGCCCCGAACCTGCCCTATTGCCATCTTTGAGTTTAAGTCTCGTGTATATAAGAGCATATTTATCTAGTTTTTTTTATTGAATGTATGTTTAGTTTATTTTTGGGAACCGACCCAAAACCAAATCATCCCGTCTAATTGTCACCCCTAATCACCAACATTAACTAATTTCTACAATAACTCAACTTTCACTATATATATAAATATATATATATTTTATATATGTATATATGTACGCCACGTTCCACTTGTTTTCTTATCTGAGTTACAAACCTCATCACGTAACTTCTCATCCACAGAAATACTGATGATTATAATTCAATAATTGTCCCGCAAAAGCTTCCATGTGGAATTAAATAATCATTCACATATATATATATATATATATATATATATTGTATGTGGTAAAATTTGGAGTGTATACAGCTTGGGTGTAATTATATGCATCAAAATATGTTCATTATCAGCCCTCGAAAAAAATGTTTTGAAAATTAACTCTGGATATCAAATCCAAAAATTTATTGAGTTATAGATTGAGTTTCAATAGTTTTTAAAATCAAATACATGAAAACGGAAAAGGAGAAATGAAGAATATTGGATTTATGTTTAATCCTGAATTCATATATTTCCGTGATCTATTTTCTCTTTCCTCAGCTGCTAAACAGAAATGAAATCCTTGATCCAATATTGTTGTTGAAAATATATATAATTTATATATTATATTTATACAAAAATTGAGAAGTAGTTTATCTTCTTTGTTATGGCGTTGTTTCGAAAGCTATTCTACCGCAAGCCGCCCGATGGCCTTTTGGAGATCTCCGAGAGAGTTTATGGTGCCACTCTATTTTGTTTCTATTTCATCCATTTCTTAATCTTTATTATTTGAGTTGTTTTTTTCGTGTTCTTGTTCGTATTGTGTAAACTTAGCTTGTAATCACAGTTTTCTTTTTTGTGGTATAGAAATAATAAATTGATTGGGAAAAATTGCTGCAATTTATTTCTTCATGTACAGAGAATGAGGTATTACTGAAGAGGAATTTAGGTTTTGGTTTAGTTATTTTTTTTTGTAGTTCTGGCTGATTAATTTTTTTTCATTCGAGGAAGAAATTGAGTATGAGATTTTAAGTGTATCACAATTAGCTTTTTAAAATACATTTAGTGTACAATGGATAGTAGTCGTATATGATGGACAATTTAATAGAGGATGGCAACTAGTAGACAAGTTAGGTAAATATTGGTTGTTGGTAAACTAGCTCTTTCGTTCTATTTTTATTTGGTAATATCGCATTGTGTAAACTAGCTTCAGAGGGATTTTTTTTTGTATTGTAGAAAGAGGAAGATATGAATGATTGAGATAATTGCGGAATTTTGTTCTTTCCTTTACTTGAAAATGAGGAATTATCCGAGAAAATAGATGTTTAGGAAATTGAGGTGTTGGTTTGTTCTCACTTTGTAGCTCTGGCTTGTTAGGTTTTGTTTCGAAATTGAGTTTGAAAATAAAGTGTTTCACAAGTTTTGTAGCTGTTAAAATATACATTTAGTGCACAAATAGCTCGCTAACTGGTCGTATTTGATGGCAATTAACAGTGGATCACAACTAGTATACAAATTAGGTATATATTTGCTGATGGCATGCCAGAGGTAATACGTAGTGTATGTAAATTCGAGTAAGTTTGAAGTGCTATACATTAGGGACAATAGTTTGTAAAAAACAGTTTGGTACTTCACCATCTCATATGTAATTGCTAATTTACCTTCCGTTCTTATTCTTCCGTATCATATGCATCTGGAAACAAGTTCAACACTTGAGTATCATAGTCTCTTTTTCTCACTTTTATTAGGTAATTTGGAATTTGAATGCACGTGTTTCATTCTCTGCTGTTCTACTTAAATTCAAGGTTAAGTCTTGTCCTGTATAAATAGTTTTGTATTTAACATTTGCAGCGTAATGACAACATTTTACGTAAAATATGTTTCTACAGTTTTTGATTGTTGTTTCACCTCTGACACTTTGGAACAACAAGACTACAAAGGCTACGTGGAAGGGATAATTATTCAACTGAGGGAGCATTATCCTGACACTTCACTCTTGGTTTTTAACTTCCGAGAGGGAGGTAGCCATAGCCATATGACAAATGCTTTGGGACTATTTGATATGACCATAATGGAGTACCCACGGCAATATGAAGGTTGTCCATTGCTCCCAATGGAGGTGATTCACCATTTTCTAAGATCTAGTGAAAGCTGGCTTTCGCTTGGGCTGCAAAATGTGCTTCTCATGCACTGTGAATCTGGTGGTTGGGCAGTTATGGCTTTCATGTTGGCTGCATTATTAATCTACAGGAAACAGTATAGTGGGGAGCTTAAAACCTTGGATATGGTGTACAAGCAAGCTCCTCGTGAGCTGTTGCACTTGCTTTCTCCACTGAATCCTATTTCTTCTCAGTTAAGGTACTTGCAATATGTATCGAGGAGGAATGTTGGCACTGAATGGCCCCCACTAGACAGGGCACTCACCATGGATTGTGTCATTATTAGAATGATTCCTAATTTCGATGGACAGGGTGGCTGCCGACCAATATTTCGTATGTACGGGCAAGATCCATTCCTGGTTTCTGATCGTGCACCCAAGGTTCTGTTCTCGACTCCGAAAAAGAGTAGAACTGTTCGATACTATAAGCAGGTAAACACTCATGTTCTACACCATATAGCACTTTCATATACTTGTTGCTTGAAGGATATCTACTATTCTTTGCTCTTTGCTGGTCTAGTTGTTGATATATTCTTAATTTTGTCATACCTCTACCATTATCAATTTAGTGTAGCAAAAGGCATTATGTTCCTCACTACTTTAGATCCATATTAATCTTGGTATAATGGGAAACCTCCTTTGAAAAATTAAGCGTTGTTGCAGGGGCAGGATAAGAAGATATAAAGACAAAACTGTCATTTGCATGTAATACGTATGGTTAGAGTTCTTTGTCAACATATTATTATCTTACAATATCATGTAGTTTGAGTAATATTCTGCTTTTGTATATTTGCCTTGTTGCTGTTGGCTAGCTAAACTTGTTAAGGCATCAGCAACATAATGATTCTGCATCACAATCAGTATCCATAATAACCTCACCCCCCCTGAAATTATTTCCATGTTCCATACTATTTTCATGTAAACGTACATATTTGTTGGTTTATGCCAACATTCTTACACTATTAATATGCTCTGTATGCATCTATGTGTGCTTTATGTGAGTGTTTTCTGTTACTGTTCCTGAACTACACATTTTAGCTACTTCATTTCTTCCCTTCTTTTTTTATTCAGGCAGAATGTGAATTAGTAAAGATTGATATCAATTGCCACATTCAAGGTGATGTTGTACTGGAGTGTATCAGCTTGCGTGATGACATGGAACGAGAAGAGATGATGTTCCGTGTCATGTTCAACACAGCTTTTATTAGGTCAAATATTTTAATGCTCAATCGTGATGAAATTGACATATTGTGGGATGCGAAGGATTTGTTTCCAAAGGACTTCAGGGTCGAGGTACGTTATTGTGACATTTTAATACAACATTAATCTATGGTTCTCTTAATCTATGAGGCATAAGCATAATCATGAAAAAATATTGATTAATGAAGGTTATTTTCTCGGAGATGGATACTGCGGCTTCCATCATTCCTGTGGAATATTCCTGCTTTGAGGAGAAGGATGGCCTTCCTCTAGAGGCATTTGCTAAGGTTCAGGAAATATTTAGTAGTGTGGATTGGTTATCTCCGAAAGGAGACACTGCAGCTGAAGTTCTCCAACATCTGACTGTATCAAATACTTTAATTGAAGCTTATTCTCATTCGCAACCTCAGGGGACTCAAAGCGTTGCCGCACTAGAACATGGTGCTAAGAGCCCAGCAGTATTACCTTCACAGAACCAGTCTACACCAACTGGACTTGGGGTCATCATATCCCCTGAGCAAATGTTAGCTCCTCTAGGAGATCATTCTCCTCCCTCATCGACTTCGCCAGTTTATCAACTTTCAGTTGCAAAAAGTTCTCATCTCTCTCCGTCACAACAATCCGACTCCATTACCCAACAAATTAACGTGTCTAAAGAGGGTTTTCCTCCAACTGAAGCTGAGAAATCATATCCTAAATCCGTTCCCTCAACTCCTCCAACTAAACCAACAAAAGATGTTGATGTTGGTCTAGGACAACCAATATCTACTCCAATGACATTGCAACCTCCACTTACTCCACCTTTGGAGGATAAGACAGGTGTTCACAGAGATTCGCGCAGTGTGTCAACTAGCACTTTGAAGGACGACACTACAACGAAACCTGGTGCATCCGTTTTTTCTGCACAAAGTCTCAAGAGCTATGATAAAATCAAATTTGTTCCCTCAAATCCTCCAACAAAACCAACAAAAGATGCTGATGTTGGTTCAGGAAGACCTGTATCTACTTCAATGACATTGCAACCTCCTCTTTCTCCACCTTTGGAGGATAAGACAGCTGTTCATAGAGATTCGCATAGTGTGTCAACTAGCACTTTGAAGGACGACACTACAACGAAACCTGGTGCATCCGTTTTTTCTGCACAAAGTCTCAAGAGCTATGATAAAATCATCAGGGATGGACCTTCTAAATTTGAACATCCTCCTCCAACTGATTCTCCAACTGAAGATATGGTTGAATCCGCTAAAGTCGCTACTCGTCTGCCTCCCCTGGATCCAACTAGTCCAACTCATTCTTCCTCAACGGCAGATATGGAGAAATTTAGTAGATCTGGACTTCCTAAGCCTCCAATAATTCTTTCATCAGCTGTAAATTCTATTCAAGCTACTGGAGGTGCACCCTTCCTACCACCTCCTCATCTATCTTTCCCAAAAACAGAATATGCCAGTCTTGCACCTCCCTCACCACCAAATATATACCCGACTCCTAGTACGGAGTGTCCTGCTTCTACATGTGGTCCAACTCCACCTTCACAACCTCCTTCCATCACCCCTTTGAAGGGAGTTGGACCTCCACCCACCCCTCCCTTTAACCCACCTCTGACAGTTACTTCAGCTAGAACACCTGCACCACCTCCACCTCTACCTCCACCTCCTATAGTGCCTCCTAGTGGGAATCCATCAATTAGTGGACAGGCCTCTCCACCTCCTCCAGTGCCTCCTCCACCTCCACCTCCGGTTTACATTTTGAGCGAGCATTCATCTTCCAACATTGTGCCACCACCTCCCTTAACCCCACCCGTGAAGGATAATTCAGTGTCCAGACGTGCTCCGTGTCCACCACCTCCTCCTCCAGTTTTATCTCCTATTGGAGGAGGTTCAACACCTCCTCCACCTCCTTTTCCTTCTGGGCAAAATATAGAACCAGCAAATCCATCGAGTTTCTCTCCACCAGCACCGCCTCCTGCCCCTGCCAATAATATTGGCTCCACTACAAGAAGCCCTCCGTCTGTTCCTTCACCGCCACCCCGCAGCTTGTCTGGAGCTCCGTCTCCGCCACCACCTTCAGCTCCTCCAACTGGAGCAAAAGGGAAAAATATATTGTCTCGTACGATTACTTCAAGGAATAACCAGATAAAAAGACTAAAGCCTTTACATTGGTTAAAGTTATCTAGAGCAGTTTCAGGAAGCTTGTGGGCAGAAACACAAAAATCTGGCGAAGCTTCTAAGTAAGTATTGCAGTGATTAAACAAGATGGTTTATCCTCTGCATTCCCTTATATGTATATTGGTGGGCAATCTTATTACCTGTATTTTTCATTTAGTTTCATTTTCATCAATATGTTTTGTTTTAGGGCGCCAGAGATTGATATTTCAGAACTTGAGACTCTCTTCTCAGCTTCAGCTCCAAATCCCGATCAAGGGGGAAGAAAAACTGGTTCACGAGCCTCGACGAATAAACCTGAGAAAGTGCAACTGGTACTATATGTTCTTTGTGCCTTTGTTTGTATTAGATGTCAATAGATAAACAAATGTTCACGAATCTCTTGATCAAGTCAACTGCTAAAGGATTTTGACACTCTAGCTGATTGGCTTGGAGGACCATCACCAGATGAGAGTGTGCTTGCAATTGTTCTGAAACTTGCTTTTGTCACAAATAGTCTTTTTGGTTTCTTTTACTTGAATATTGTTCTTCGCTCCTTGGCTTAATTTCAGATATTACTTTGCCTTATATATGATATAGTCTTCCATCTGAATGGTATCTAATTGAAAAGCTAAATTCGCAATTTCTGTTGTTCCATTTCACTTATATTAGTTGCATCATTATATGTGAAACTATTGTGACCGTACCAGCTTCAACTGTTAGTGTTTTCTTAAATGAGAAACTGCTCTTGATTGAGATTAATTTTGAGTTTATAGAAACGGAATAGAGAACGGATTGAGATTTGATGTGACCGATGATGAACTTACACCATTTTTACCATCTTCTTTTGCAGATAGATCATAGGCGTGCATACAATTGTGAAATCATGCTTTCAAAAGTGAAGATACCTTTGCCTGATTTACTGGTGAGCTAGATTTTGTATCTTTCTCTTTAACCATTGTTAGAGTTGCGCAAAGTATTTTTTTGACAATAATAGAGTGGGGACCATGGCCTGTATGTTATCAATCCGTTTCGTCGTTTGTAACATTCTAAAATGATCTATCTCATTTTTAAGTAAGAAGGCCACATTGTCTATGTGCATCATCAATTTAAAAGTTAACATTTACCTTTCCGCATTGTGTAAAACTTGCTCTACCTTTAAGTTTCACAGACCTTATCAATTTTCAAAATTTGTCTATAAATGTCATGATCTGATTTTGTAGTGTTTTTAATTTTTTAAACTCTTATTCTTTATCCAGTAACGATATTGACTTGATTGGTCTTATTAAGTACTGTAGTTTTCATTTCAGTTATATTGTGTTTTCAACTCTTTCATCCCTCACCTTTCCCGCACTACTTCAAGTTTGATTCCACTAGCTCGATCCTTGTATAAATTCAATCTATAATCATTAAAAGTTGTCGACAATGCCAGTCTCCACCGTAAACTCTTGGTTAATTGCTATGTGGTATCTTGTGGCATTTTCTCAGAGTTCAGTGCTTGCTTTGGAAGACTCTGCATTAGATGTTGATCAGGTTGATAACCTCATCAAATTTTGTCCAACAAAAGAGGAAATGGAGTTGCTTAAGGTAAACATTAAATGAAGCTTGACTTTTGTTACTATTGTGATATAATACTTGGCTATTTTTTCCAGGGTTATAAAGGAGAAAGAGATAACTTGGGAAAATGTGAACAGGTTCGTAGCTATTTATCCCGATGATGTTCAACTTACATTTTAAGAAATATGAATTTGTTTGATCTTCCACTTAAACTCAGTTCTTTATGGAGTTGATGCAAGTGCCAAGGATAGAGTCCAAGTTGAGAGTTTTTTCATTTAAGATTCAGTTTAGCTCCCAGGTCAGAAGTCAACTTCCTAATTTCCAAAAACATTTTAATGTACATTTTTGAAAAAAAGGTTTTTTGTGTTCTCTCAGGTTTCTGACCTCAGGAAGAGTCTGAATGTTGTTAATTCCGCCGCAGATCAGGTAACTTGATTTTTCTGTGTATTAAAAATTGATTTCTTTATTCATCTTTGCAACCATTTTCTCATCAGATCAGGGGTTCTTGTAAGTTGAAAAGAGTCATGCAAACTATTCTTTCACTGGGTAATGCTTTGAACCAAGGAACCGCGAGAGGTCAGTTAAATTTCTTCTCAACTTGAAGTCTTTGTTTTTCTTTATCCAATTTGCAATTTATTAACCAAGTAAGCTGACAGGGTCAACACTTGTATCATTAGCTCTGATCTTGCAATCAACACAGCCATGATTTAAAGAAAAACAAGTCAGTTCTATTTATAAAGACCCGTGCTGGCTAGCTTTAAATTTGAAGAAACTTCTTTCTGAGTTCAAAATTGATAGCATTAAGTGATCCAGTTCAAATTTGTTAGTTATGTCCTGAATTGATGAAACATCCATTTCGCCAGAGTTCTGATGATATTGTTTACAGGCTCTGCTATTGGGTTCAGGTTGGATAGCCTGCTCAAACTTACGGAAACACGTGCTCGGAACAACAAGATGACCCTGATGCATTATCTTTGCAAGGTGTGGATTGCATCTCTTTGTGGGTAGTTTCCGCTGAAATAAGATATAATGACCGAAATATGAATATCCGTGAGTTAAAATTAATATACGTTATTGCCTGCCCTAGTTAAAGCTGACAAGGTTTGTATTCACTGGATCTGTAGTCCATAAATAGAACTTGTCTTATTCATTTGTGCTGATAATTGAAAAGAGTATTTTCAATGAAGAAGTTTGACTTCGTATGACTCTTCTCTGTGTTATTTTCTCCAGGTGCTTTCAGATAAGTTACCTGAGCTTCTTGATTTTTGGCAAGATCTATCTAGCTTAGAACCTGCGTCAAAGGTCCATTTATTTGAATTGTTAATTTATTTTAAGAAAACAATTTTGGATATAACTGTCATTTCTTAACTAGAGCAAGCGGATTTTTGCCAGATACAACTAAAATACTTGGCTGAAGAAATGCAAGCCATTAACAAAGGGCTAGAAAAGGTTGTGCAAGAGTTGTCAATGTCTGAAAATGATGGACCTGTGTCTGAACAGTTTTGGAAGGTAATTTCTGGTTGATATTGAAATGCATTATGATATTTATCCTCTCTTCTCCACAAACAGATTTATTTTTGTTTTCCTTGTTTTATGGTGTATTTACAACTTTTTGGTCAAGGTTAATGGTAATAAAAAATCCAGTTATTGTTATTTAGCTGTTGCATTTCTAAAATTTTATCCTTGTCTTCTCCTTTTATAGATAATCATGGTTCCTTATTGAATCCTCTGTTGATGTTTCAGGCTTTGAAGGAGTTCCTTTGTTTTTCAGAAGGTGAAGTAAGGTCCTTGGCGTCACTTTACTCTGGAGTGGTATGAATCATCACATTTTTTTTTTCCACTGAAGCAGTAAATATAAGAGATGTATCAATCTAATAGTGATAATGCAGGGTCGAAATGTGGATGCATTGATCCTTTATTTTGGGGAAGATCCATCACGTTGCCCATTTGAGCAAGGTACAGTAAGATTTGTTTCATGAGAAGACCAAAATGACAAGAGTGTGAGTGTGATTTCTCATACAATTTCTAGGGGTGGCAAAATGGGTCCAAAACCATGTTCCAACCCAATTAAGCTAGTTTGAGATGGGTTGGTTCCTACTGAATTTTATTTGGTTCCTAATTGGTTCCGACTTGGTTCCAAGTTGGGCCGAACTAAATTTCAAGTTAGACCAAATTGCTTTTCAATAATCTAAATTACAAGGAACAAAATGCAAGTTTTTGAGTTGGGTTGGGCTTGGTTGCCTTTTGGGTTGATTTTGGTTCCCTTTTGGGTTGAACTTGGTTCCTTCTTGAGAACCATAAAGAACCCAACCCATTGGAACCAACCCAAACCCAACCCGACCCATCCAATTGCCACCCCTACAATTTTCCATGAAACCGTTTCCTATTCAAATGGGATATTGGATAATACATGCTTTTCTTCCTCTCTTCGTCACAACTCAACACTCTCAATTGTCTCTTCGTTGGGAGCTTCAGGTTTTTAGGCCTATATTTTATATACGTGTGTTATTTCATATCTGTAAAATTTGTTGCAGTGATTTCGACTCTGCTAAATTTCGTGAGAATGTTCAAGAAAGCCCATGAGGAAAACTCCAAACAATTGGAGTTTGAGAGAAAAAAGGCGGAGAAGGAAGCTTCAGAGAAGCAGAAGCTAAACCCTTCAGATACTGGACAATTGTTACAATCTGCAGTAAGAAAAGTAAAATAAATGGATTTCGAAACTCAATCTCAGAGTATAAATCAGGTTCAGCTAAAGATAAGTTTTTCAGATAATAGAAAAATGTTTGATTTTGACTGATATCTTTCCTTACCTTGTTTTTCCTAGAATTCTTGGGTTTTTTCATTCAATTTGTACAGTACAGTATGTTTTGCAAGTTAGTAGTGCTACATTCGACTTTTACTTGTATTTGAGTAGAAATTGGTTTATTCTTGTACTGCTTACTATTCCTTCTGTAAATAAATTTACTTTAACTTACTACCAGTTGAAACAGTTGCTTTGTCGTTCCAATTTTGTGTCGTTGTGAGCAATCCTAAATACCGAATTGAACCTGAAAAAGATTTTATCAGGTTGTATCTCAGCATCAAAGATTAAAATAATCAATTATAATGATGGTAAGGTGAGAAATAATATTAATTTTGTTTTGATGTTTAGTTAAAAAGAAAAAGAAAACGACAATAAATGTATATCAACAATTATTGTTGAAGATATGTAGATTCGATTAGGCTACACGTCTTTCTAACCAAAACAGAAGTGCATGTAATGATTTATGTAGAATCTAAAACTGTAGAATCGTTTAATACCCCAATTTTTTTAATAACTAACCAAAACAGAAATGCATAAAATACATGTTCTGATGTGTTTTTTGTTTGGTTTAAAATTTCATTTACGTAGTCCATCTTTGTTTTGTTTTGATTTGATTTATGAGGTGGGTTTATATATTTCCCATTTTGAAGGTCATTAAAATTGGTCAACAAATATTAACCCATCTCCTAAACTTTTGGTAATTTGGGTGGCGGTCTTATGCTATGGAACAATAATTTCTAGTGCAGGCAAAAGGCAAAGTTAAATGACAAACGAATATTTAAATATATTCACCAATGAATTATTGAAATTAAGGAAACGCATGAATTTTTCAGTATAAAGTAAACACACGTAATGATTCAAATACTATTGCTAAAGAATATGGGAAAGAGTGCTCTGGATGCAATAAAGCAGGGATGAAATATTCATAAAATGACCTATACAAAAGAAAAGGAAAGGATGATTCGATTTATAGGAAACTTGGAAAGAAACTTGTTCTGTTGTTTACAACTTGAAACGAATTTTTAAAAAGATAAACAACCACCCATTATTTTCATATGAATTTAAGTGAAAGTTGCCAATAAAATTTATATATTTAACTCAAAATCATAGACAAACAAAACTGTTATCTTAGTCAAAATTGCTCAATGGATAGAATAGATGAAATCAAGTATATAATATGAAGTATTGGGGTAATTTTATGCCATATTTGGTCCAACAAATTTGATATGCTATATTTTACACATTTGGATTAGCTGGATGAATTTTACCACCAATCTATTTTCTATTTTTTCTATTATAAAAGTATGAGTGTTTTTTAAAAAAATTTGATCTACCTAATATGCTCTTATGTAGTCTAATTTTAAATGGCAAAATAGTCTTAATAATAAATAATAACTAATAAAAGTAAGTTATATATATAAAAATAAGATGTATAATTACACTAGATCTCTATAATACGTAATTCACTATTTTAAAAATAAAAGATTTAAATAATAAAAATAAGTTGTAAATCTACAATCAAAATATATATATCACATAAGAACTCTACGGTAAAATTACATATAAATACTAAATTTTAATTAATAAAAAAAGTTAGTTTAAACATGCAAATTACACAATTTTTTTTTACAATATTAGATTACCATTTCTTTTATTCAAACATAATAAATAAGAAAATATAAAATACTTCTTTCGTTGTTAAGTAATTGTTAAATCTCAAAACCATGTCATGAAATATTTGATTATCAATTATTCTACCTGAACATCTCATATTCTAAGACATGTTTTGATAGGAATATTATTAGCAATATTATATTTCCTTTTATGTCTTTTTATGTTATAGAATGTTTCCCTTTTATTAGGATTTGAATCTGATAACTTTCTTTTTATCAAGATTCGAATCTGATTGTTTTCCTTTTATTAGGTTTTTTTTTATTTGGTAAGTTTAGTTAGTAAGTTTTATTTTTAGTAGGAATTAGATTTTGGAAAATATCATTTTCTATAGGATTTTTACCAAAATTAAGTTTATTGTTTTTGCCTATAAATAGGCTACGCTTTTCATTAATAAAGAAGAGAATATTTTTAATTAAATTTGGTGAGTTTATTCTCTCGTCGTTCTTCAAGAATGTTTTTGAACTTATCGGATTTTATATCCGTGGCGTTCGTTCTCGACTTATCAAACGATTTTTCATCTCGTTTGTGGCGTCATCATAACTTCGTTCTGAGGTTCGTCTTCATTGACTTCATCGGGTTGAGGTTTTCATACCAAGGTTCGTTGTCGCAATCGAATTCGGGTTAAAGATATCCATTCATCAATCAACTCGTGCGTAAACTCTGATCTTGGGGAAATTCCGCAATGAGTCAACCCATCTTGGGAAGATAACATCATGTGGTATCAGAGCTACGTTTGCCATGTAGTTTCTGGAAAGCCCTACCGGCAGTTATCTCATATTTGAGGTAGAAGTCTTTTCTATTTCAAATAGAAAGTATTTTTTTTATTTTTTTAGTTTTTTTTTCAGATTCTGTCTAATTTATTTTCGCGGGTCTCGTTCCAAAAAAAAAGTTCGAAAAAAAAAAATCAAAAAATAATAATAAAAAAAATCGGAAAAAAAAATTTCGAAAAAAAAAATTCAAAAAAAAAGAATCGAAAAAAAAGAGAAATCCGAAAAAAAAACAAAAAAGTTGAAATTATTTGCAGATGGACATTAAAATGTCGAAGGAAAGTTTTCCTAAATATATAAGAGAAAGTGACATTGAGTTCATTACTAATGAGTTAAAGGCTGAGATATGAAGAAGATGTTAAAGCCCATCCACGAGAGGATAGATCGACTTGAGAACCAACTTAAGAGGAAGGGTAGTGTTCACCCAAATACACATACTTGGAAACATGCTTGGGAACATGCTTGGGAAAATGCTTGGAAAACATACCAATGGAAAAAGAATGAGCAGCAAGCCACACAAAAATCAAAGATGGAGCAAAAACAAAAGATGAGCCACCATGAAAACCAAGACGATGAAGGTTCCAACATCGATGAGATGCCATCATTGGAGGATTCGAGTGAGGGCTATATAGCTCATAATGCATTGATTTTGGTTTCAAAAAGAACATTGAGCGAACACGTGAATGTGGTTGAAGATAAGGTAAGTCATGTGACTATCGCTGATAATTGCCCAAATATTGTTAACACATCTACCATGGAAACATTAGACATATCTGTTTTGGAGTAACCTAAACCATCCAAGCTACAATTGGTCAATGATAGTGGTGAGACAAAAGTGAACGAACCAGTGATTGTTGCACCAACACCTCAACAAGTTTATGAAGATCAAGTGGGGGTAAAGAAAAAGAGTGAGCCAAAGCACGTGGGTAGACAAAATTTCAATGGTGATCATGTTCAATTTCAACAACGCATCGACGATAATGCATACAAATGACGCTATGGGTTTGAGGACAAATCCCTTTCAAGAGGAGGAGAATGATAGGAATATTATTAGCAATATTATATTTCCTTTTATGTCTTTTTATGTTATAGAATGTTTCCCTTCTATTAGGATTTAAATCTGATAACTTTCCTTTTATCAAGATTCGAATCTGATTGTTTTCTTTTTATTAGGTTTCTTTTTATTTGGTAAGTTTAGTTAGTAAGTTTTATTTTTAGTAGGAATTAGATTTTGAAAAATATCATTTTCTATAGAATTTTTACCAAAATTAAGTTTATTGTTTTTGCCTATAAATAGGCTACGCTTTTCATTAATAAAGAAGAGAATATTTTTGATTAAATTTGGTGAGTTTATTCTCTCGTCATTCTTCAAGAACGTTTTTGAATTTATCGGATTTTATATCCGTGGCGTTCGTTCCCGACTTATCAAACGATTTTTCATCACGTTTGTGGCATCATCATAACTTCGTTCTGAGGTTCGTCTTCATTGACTTCATCGGGTTGAGGTTTTCATACCAAGGTTCGTTGTCGCAATCGAATTCGGGTTAAAGATATCCATTCATCAATCAACTCGTGCGTAAACTCTGATCTTGGGGAAATTCAGCAATGAGTCAACCCATCTTGGGAAGATTCACATCATGTTTTAAATTTTTTTTAGATTACATTGTCAAAACACCCCCTATGTTCTATGACATATTATAATTATTAATTTAACCCATCATATAAATCAATATTTATTCTTTAAATAATTATATACTTGATTAAATTTTTATTTAAATTTTCAATAAAAGATACTATAAAATAAGAAATTGTATATATAATTGAATTATTTTACGAGACCATGACTTATAATTTGTTTAGTAAGTATTTACTTAGTTAAATTAATGTTTAGTTTTGAATATTTAATACCTTAGTTTATTTTAAGTTCTTTATTTAGGAGTTTGAGTATATTGATATTTCCTCCTTTATTGACTTGGTCATTCAACTAATTATAATTTTTCAACAAATTCAAAATAAATGTATAGCTTATCAAATATATTTATGAAACTAATCATAAGAGTTAGTAGAAAAATATTTATTAAAATTATGGTTAATGCACACTTTATTTTAAAGAATCTCATATCAATAACAAACCAAAATACGATAATATTATCAAATTAAAGAAAAAATCGATTCTCATTATGTTTTAGTTATTTCCATATTGTACATTAACTGTATGTACAACATGGAATTTTTTTATTTTTTATTTTGTTAACTAACTCAATTTAATAAATAAAAAAACATAATTAGTGAAAATCAAACAAAAATGAATGCATCATTTATGCCAACCTACTATGACTTAAAAATTTAGATTAAGATTTTAAGTTAAGACACATTTAATGATTTAAAAATATGCTACTCCGAGTTTAACAAATAGAAAACCGAAAAAATTATTCTGAAATAAGAACAAAAACACTATACAAGTGTCTAGCTTTTGAGTCATTATAAAAATTATAAGTATATAGAAAAAATTACTGAAAAGAAAGAAGGATATTAATTTATTGAGTGACATTTATTTAGTTAATTTAAATTATTAATATCTTTTAAATTGAACAACAATAATATATATAAATTATTTAACGAGATGATATATTTTACATTGATCGAATGAAATATTTACTAATTTTTCTAAATATGTAACGTGGAAATACAGAACTTTCAGAAGCGGTGGCCTCTCGTTTTTTCAGCTGCTTATGATGTCAAATTGTCTAGAAGTGTCTTGTCATCACCAAACATTAATTAATTTCTACAATAACTCAACTTTCATTATATATATATATGTACGCCACATTTCACTTGTTTTCTTATCTGAACAAACCTCATCACGTAACTTCTCATCCATATAAATACTGATCATTATAATTGCCCCGCAAAAGTTCCACGTGGAATTAAATAATCATTCATATATATATATACTAGTGTGTAACCCGTGCTACGCACGACTTAAGTTAATTTAAATATAACTTATAAAAAGTGGTATATTTTTGCTTAAATTTGAATTGAAGATTCATTGTTCTCCTAAATATTTGTGTTTGTGAATCAGTATACAAAAATAGCAAAACGCAATATTATTATCATTGGACACTGTAAACAACTTATATTACATTTGCAATAATTTGTTGAAAAAATTAAATTAGCAAGTACAAATTAGCAAGAGGCTTATTTTGCATATTAAAGTTTTGAGTCAATCATCTCAATAATATTACCATTTGACAGAACTTCACTAATAAACCATCGGCATATCCTAAATCCATTTGTTTAAATGTACCTGAAAATGTACCTAAACTGAAAAATGAAAATTAGATAATAGAAAAAATTATAATGTATTGCTGAAACAAATAGGGCATTTCTGAATGAATAAGATATTTTTAGGTTTTGCCATAAACTGATTTATAAAGGATGGACATGAAATTAATTTTGTTATATTATCTTTTACAAATTTAATATTGAAAAAAAATATATTTTATCATACCAACTAAAAGCATACTATTAACTTTTAAAATGATTTGATAAAGTGTAGATGAAGAAAAACACTCAAAGAGAATTATTCTTGATTAATAGATAATATATCTCAATAGAAATACACTACAAAACATCATTAAAAGAATAATGTTGATTAATTAAAATTACACTTTAATAAGTTACCCTCGCTATAAGAGTTTTCAGTAACTCCTAAACCCAAATCTGAAACCCCACATCCCTCTCTCAAGTTTGTTGCAAAAAAATTAAAAATTCAATCAATCACTACCTATACTTTCTCTCTCGCAAATTTATCTCTAAATTATCCTACCTTTGCTTGTAGAACAGTGTGCCATTCAATCTTGAAATAATGTGGAATTTGTCGAAGACCACCACCATTAGGGGTTTTTAAGATCCAGGTCGTCATTGTAGGTTTCGAATGTTTGTGTATGTTGTTGTTGATTGTGATAATGGTGCCCGCACTTTCTGGAGAAACTTTAACAAAACTAACCCACCACAAAGTCCAAAAATCACGACACTGTTACCATCTAAAAAATATAACAACAACAATGGGGTTTCAAACAATCAACAAAAGCCCAAATGAAGAATTTTCTCGTCGTTACATGTGAGTGACAATCTTTGCTGATAAAAAAAAAAAAAAAAAAAAAGGAAAATTAATAATTTGAATTTGCAACAATTGAGTATGGAGGAGTGGAGACGTGGTAAGTAAATGAGGGGGTGGAGGAGACGTGAAAAAATAACTTCTTTTAGATCAAAATTAATAATTTGAATTTGAACAGACGTGGTAAGATTTGAAAAAAAAATTCTTCTTTTAGATCAAAACTAATAATTTGATTTTGAACTACACTATTTTTTAAATAAATTAATTTTAAATTATCTAAAAATTAGAATTTAGGTTTTAGAATGTTTTGGAGGGTCAACAAAGATAACCGACAGCCCTCCTATATATATATTAATAGATGTTGTAAATGGTAAAATTTGGAACTTGGATATCATGTCGATTATATGGATTTTGTACAGCTTGGGTGTAACTATATGCATCAAAATATATTCATTATCTGCCTTCCAAAGTAATATTTTGAAAATTAACTCGATCAAATTGAAAAATTAATTTGGTTATAGATTGAGGTCGATGTGAGTTTCCGTAATTTTTAAAGTTAAATACAGGAGAAATGTAGAAAATTGGATTTCACCATGAACCCATATATTTTTATAACCCCAATCAATTTTAAAATACTATTTTATAAACTCACAAGGTAATGTTAAGTGAGTTAGAATGAGTTTTTTTTTATAAAAAAATTGTTATAATTATGATTGATGTGATATGTTTTTGTTTGAAAATTTTGTTTGAGTTAATATTTAGATATAAGTTTATTGAATATTTTATTCAAAATCATCTATTTAGAGATAAGAAAATAGTCATAATTGATTTTATTTTAAAAGTTGTATCATTTTGTATTAAAATATATGATTAATTTAATTTTCGAAGTTGAACTATAGCCTGAAAAACTCATTTTATTGATAATGTTAACTGTCAAATGGTAAATAGTAAAATTGATTTTTCTCTTTTTTGAAAGAATTTCTTGGACATTATCTTGAATTGCGAGAGATTTTTTTTAAGAATGTTTTTTATAAAATACCAACCAATTGAATTCTATGTATTTTACTCTAAAATATAATATATTTATATATATAGATACTAAACCAATTGAGACCCAAGCTCTCTAAAAATAAGTTTGAAATTATAATTTATTTTGTACCATTAATGTCTTTGATTGGTCACCTTATTGCACCTTAGTTATAGTTTCTATAATCTTATTTTATTCAAATATTAAACAACTTAATTAAAATAATATATTATAACATCTAACAATATATAAAAACTCATAAGATATTTTAAATAAGCATAAAAATTAGTTGCTACATAGATACGTGTAAGACTCAAAATATCTTCAAGTTAAGTCTCATATGTATGTGAGTATATTTATCTAGTTTGATTATAGCTTAGCTTATTTTTAAATGTACTAGTGTTTGATTAAAATTCAGTTATCACGCACTCAATTAGTCCATTCGATAGATTGTTACCTTATATGCTATCTAAAAATTAACACCCCACCCCTAAGAATTTAAAGTTTAGTAGATCTTTACCTATCATTTTATTAACCCACATATAACTATCGAGTCGAATTCAATATATAGTAGCTTAAGTTTATGTGAATTATAATTAAGTTTCAAAAATTATATTTGAATTTGTTTTGATTGTTAATTGAACAAAGTTCAAACAATTTTTAATTGTCCGAACATGAATCGAGCTCGGATAGTTTGGTTATTTTGTCCATATTTTTATTATTTTTTATCGAGCCGAGCTCAAACGATATATAATCAAACTGAACACGAGTCGATCTCTAATAGTTTAATTATTTTATAGATTTAATATTTTTACTAATCAATCAAATCTATCGAACATAAAAAGAGTTGTTTAAATTTAATTTAATAAATTATTGAACAAGCTCGAATTGACTATGGAGTATGCGAAAATGGAGGGTGTATTATTGCAGCACATGCATGTTACCGAATCTGAATGGATTTCTTAGCAGTTTGTTGTAATGTATTATTACATCTCTCCAAGCAAGTTGTGGCATCACCAAGACCCTACTTTTTTGTTTGAAATAATAATTGTAGATATCACATGAGATATTGTACCTATTTAAATAAAAAATAACTTTATCTTCAACTGAAATGGTCCAAAAAAAATAATTGCACTCTGGTCTTGAAGAGTTGTACATTAAGGGAAAGTGAAAAATATTATGTTTTATTAGGTTTAATATAGTCAACGTGTTATATACTATATATTTGGATATGTATGATGAAGCCAAACAATAACAAAATTGGAAATTTATTTCACATTGATTCTAGATATATGATAAGACATTTAGGTGGAATATATGACTTTATTTGTTATAAAGATTTATAGGTGTGAAATGACGTATAGAAATAATTGTTTGTTTGATTCATTATCTTTTTTAAACATAATGATTGTAATATTAATTTTAAGGAATAGTAATTGATGGTAGGATCCATGCTCGCTTTATGTCTAATCATATTATTTGAATTAAGAAATGAGTGAAAAGAGTTCAATTCTCTACAAAATTGATTTAACCATATATGTTTTCGCCTTATCAATATATTGAAATTTGAGAATTATGTATTAAAAACAAAAGTAATGCTATATACAATCATTTTGATACTACCGTATTTTTACTTCTTTTATTATTGGTAAATAATCATTTGAATTTAATTAATTCAATTGAATTTAATACATTCATACTTTTTAAATTAAGAGGAGATGAAAAATCGATGGTATAAAAACGGTCGTAAATACATTTACTCTAAGTGAAAATTAGGCTTGCAACTTTTTTTCTAATAAAGAAAATGAAAGTGAGATGTATTTAATTATGGAAGCACATGATTGGCATTTGGTGGTGTTATACAAAATTAGGTGACATCCGGTGAAGGTAGAACTCTCCTGATACGGTAATCAGCTAGTCCACACAAACGAAACCCATTGGCTATGTGGGTCCCAGCCCCCTTACAAGCAATCTGTGCGTACAAATTATCCGTTTAAAACTATGTATACGTACAAGTATACATACATATGCGTATTTTTTTTTATGACAAGGGAACCCGCAGCCGCTACCGTTAGGTGTACACTGGGTAAACTCCGCTCTTGTGTAATGACAAGGGAACCCGCAGCCGCTACCGTTAGGTGTATACTGGGTAACCCCCGCTCTTGTGTAATAGCCTGCAAACTACACAGGAACCCGCAGCCGCTACCGTTAGGTGTATACTGGGTAACCCCCGCTCTTGTGTAATAGCCTGCAAACTACACAAAAGAGGTAAACCAGCCTAGGTTGCCCATAGCTGACAGTCTCACAGTAGAGAAGGCAAATAGGCATTCCCTCATCAAGATTCGAACCCATGACCAAGGCCACAACATTCACATGCCCTTACCAACTCTACCAAGGGTTGCACATCTGCGTATTTTACTTCAATTTGAAGGTACTATTGCCTGATAATTCTTATCAATTCATTATAATGGGAAACCGATAAACAGCTGTCTTTAAACGACATTTAATTGGGTTAATCACAAATAGAGCATTCTTATCATTAACATTTGGAATATATGTCATCTCTGCATCATCTATAACACAGATAAAAGGAATAAATTTTTCTGTGTTCAAATCTCTTATTTTATTAATGTAGATGTGTGATATGTGTAATTTACAAATACATTTATTAATGGATGAGTAACATGTGTAAATATTTTAACATGTGTCACATCTACATTTGTGGAATAAGAGATTGAAACGAAATAAAAAATCTAATCCACAAATAAAATCAGTGGTAAAACTCTCACTCCGAACTCAAATAGGCCAAAGTGACACAAAATTTCTCATATTCATCTCTTTAATGATTCACAATAATTTTAAACCCCATCTCTTAAAATTGGGTCATATTTCTTGACTCTAAATCTCATATAATTCACACAAAACAATCAATATATATATATTATACATATACCCTATCATGTGTAAGTTGTAACTTCACGTGGTTTAGATTTCTCGTGATTTGGGATCCTATAACCACAAGTATCACCCTTTCAAAATGGAACAGAAACAACTCCCTCTGGACCCCACCAGGAATATCCATTTGCTACTACGCTTGGCCCACCCACCCCACCACTGATTAAACTCTTGAAAAACTCCCATAATGCGCCGTTTGTTTCATCCAACAATAACACGGGACTTGTAAGCTTTGATGATGAGCTAAAATAGTTGAAATTCTATTCACTTTTTAGTGTATTAAGTTTGAACCAAACAGAACGTAAAATAAAAGACGCATTTCAAAATTCCCAATCAAAACCAGGGTAGCGCCATAATTCACATGGGTCCAACATGGTTAGTTACATCCCCACAATTACAAAGATGTCGACACGTGTACCACAATCCCAACGTCCCTTTACGCCATCCGATTGAAAAAGTACAATGACGAATCTACCCTCAAAACTTTCTCTTTCTCTCTATAAATATTCACCCCTCCAAATGAAAAAGAAAAAGAAATCACAAATTCACAATCTTGTTCATTACGTGGTGGCACACAGTTACAAACCCTACAAAATTCTCTCAAAATTGTCCCATAGATCCTATTTGGGAATGCATAAAAATGATAAGATCATCGCCGTCTAACCCCCAATCGACGATTCCGCTCATCGG
The DNA here is from genome assembly GCA_963669365.1 of Verbascum thapsus. Taxonomy (NCBI): domain Eukaryota; kingdom Viridiplantae; phylum Streptophyta; class Magnoliopsida; order Lamiales; family Scrophulariaceae; genus Verbascum; species Verbascum thapsus. Next base: position 8,727,557 of record OY770114.1, read on the forward strand.
CGGCCGCAATTGCCACCGGAAACACGTCGAAGACGGGTGAAAAGTTGAACTCAACCACCATATACATCTCTTTTACTTTCTGGTAAGCTTTAGACAAGATAACCTTAAATTTTACTATTATGTCGGAAATATCATCTGAAGAGAAATGCGGGCTGCTTCATGGCAAGTACGAGCTCGGCCGCCTTCTAGGCCATGGTACATTTGCAAAGGTTTATCACGCTCGGAACGTGAAAACGGGGAAGAGCGTGGCGATGAAAGTTGTGGGCAAGGAAAAAGTCATTCGTGTGGGAATGATGGAGCAAATCAAGCGCGAGATCTCGGTCATGAAGATGATACACCACCCAAATATCGTCGAGCTCCACGAGGTCATGGCCAGCAAGACCAAGATCTACTTCGCCATGGAATTCATCCGCGGCGGTGAACTATTCGCCAAGATCTCGAAGGGACGGTTACGCGAAGAAGCAGCTCGGAATTATTTCCAGCAATTGATTTCGGCGATCGATTTCTGCCATAGCCGCGGCGTTTACCATCGGGATCTGAAGCCGGAGAATCTTCTGCTGGACGAGGAGGGGAATCTTAAGGTGGCGGATTTCGGTTTGAGTGCTTTTTCCGATCACCTGAGGCAGGACGGTTTGCTGCACACGAGCTGCGGAACGCCGGCGTACGTCTCGCCGGAGGTGTTCGGAAAAAAGGGATACGACGGCGCCAAGGCCGATATTTGGTCTTGTGGTGTGATTCTGTATGTATTGTTGGCGGGTTATTTACCTTTCCAGGATGACAACATTATCTCAATGTACAGGAAGATCTACAGGGGAGAATTCAAGTGCCCTCCATGGCTATCATCCGAATCGAAAAGGCTAATCACCAAAATGTTGGATCCAAACCCGACAACAAGGATAAGCATATCGAAGATCATGGAGTCCTCGTGGTTCAAGAAATCGATCCCAAAGAATTTGAAAACAAAAGACGAAGAATTCACAAGCAAAGAAACAGAGACATTGAATGCTTTTCATATAATTTCATTATCGGAGGGATTTGATTTGTCGCCATTGTTCGAGGATAAGAAACGGGAGGAAAAAGAAGAAATGAGATTCGCCACAACTAAGCCCGCCAGCAGTGTGATATCGAAGCTCGAAGAAGTGGCAAAAACGAAGAATTTTGACGTGAAAAAGAGCGATACGTGTGTGAGGTTACAAGGGATGGAGAATGGGAGGAAAGGGAAATTGGGTATAGCTGCTGATATATTTGCAGTTACGTCGTCGTTTTTGGTGGTGGAGGTGAAGAAATCGAGTGGGGATACACTTGAGTATAATCAGTTCTGTAGCAAAGACCTTAAGCCTGCACTTAAAGATATTCTATGGAAATCAATGCCTGCTTGAATGTGTGTGTATGTGTTTTAGCAGTTGTAAACTTGTAATGTTATTACATTGTTACGATTTGATTTTCGTAAATGTTTCGAGTGTGTTTAGTATATGTGATTAATTTAATGTTTTAGCAATTGTAATGTTATTACATTATTCGATTTGATTTCATAAATGTTTCAGAGTGTTTATTACGTGTGATTAATTTAATTTTTTTGATATGGTGTCAATTATCCTTTGGATTTTAGTGGTTGCAAGTGGGGATTTGTATTATTAAATATTTCAATTATTGGTATTATTGATGCCTTGGGTCTGTTACTGAATATTGCCTTGTCTTAGACTCTTATTAATCAGAGATGCAATCAATATTATTGTCAATTTGTCAGCTTTTAGGAGTCACTTGGCGGGTGAATCTATCTTGGTCCGGGACCGTTGGTCCCGGCCAAGATACACCACTCATTTGGTGAAAAGGGGGGTGGTTTTTTACACCACCCCACGTGGGGACCACCCCTTTTCACCAAAATGAGTGGTTAAAACTGGACCGGAACGGTTGGTCCCGGTCCAAGATAGAATTTTCCTTTCACTTGGCATTTATCAATTATTGGGGGGAAATGTAACCAAAAAAATAAATTATTGGGGGAAAAAGAGCCCTAATTTTGATGAAAATTTGAACAACTATAGTGAAATATATACAAAATAGCACATTTGTAATTGGAATGAAAAAAAATATGTATTGTCTTTGAATAATTGTGGGAAAGAGATTTCAATGTTATATAAATTTCTCTAAATAAAAGTGCTCTAACCAATACGAAGAACTAATAGTTTTGGTAAGTTTTAACTACACTACATTAAACGAAACTAAACAAGTATTAATAAGACTAAAATAGTTTTATATATTGAAAAATTCTAACATATAAAATAGAAAATAAATTAAAATTTTGGAATAAATAATCTTATTTGGTACATATCACGTTCAATTCAATCATCCTTGAACATGTATGTGTCATTGTATAATAGACACAAAAAGGAAGACGGATGTTACATACTTATCAATAATAATATATAAACTTTTTAACTTTAAACCTTTTTATCTTATATGATATGCAAATATTAGAGTATGGTAAAGAAAACTTTCAACTGTCCATTATTATACAACATAGATATATTACCTCATCTAGTTTAAGTTAATATCTTCAATAAAAACATATGTACCTAACTTGATATATGTTTTTTAAGTTTCATAAATTCAGAAATAACCTGAAATATAAGTAAATGCATATGCGACTTGTATTTATTTAATAACTATTAATTTAATCATCATGCCGAGAAAATAAAGTTGGGTGATTTTGTAAGAAAAATAATTTAAAATTCATTGTTACATGCATGAGGGCACTTTTAGTATGTTAATGGTTGAAGATATGTTTATGAGACTAATATGATATGCCTTAAATCTTAACACTTTTATGATATATACACCATATTTAAAGGTCAATTTTCAGGACTAGGTTTAATCAGATAATTTTTACATTACTTTTTTTCCATTTATAGTGAAATTCCTCCTCTTTCCTGATTTAGCTCGTAATAAACGGGTCAAACCAAATCAAGCCGAGACTCGTATTGTACCAGAATGGGTCGTAAAATATTTATAGACAACACTCAGATTCATTAAGCTATATACGTACCTTTCTCTAGGGGTAAGTCTAAACGTAGTTCACAGGATTATATCTGGTCATTAACGAGATTACCTAGCTCGGTAATGAGATTGAGATCGTACTATCAGATCTTATATCGTAGAATTAATTACAGATGTATTGTTCATTTAGCCAAAAGCCCCGTTTCTGTCTTTAATGAGAACTATTTATAGAACTGATATGTCGTACGGATGAATGGGTGACACATGGATTACCGTTCACGTGTCCATGAATGGATGTATGTGATTATTCGGAGTAAACATGTATTTGACCCGTTTCTTAAATAACACGCGGGTTTAGTAGTGTTTTGCAAATAACTATCTCTTAATCAGGGATCTCCGTGCAAATATTATAGCATTAAGTACGTATTATACGAGCTATAACCATACAATCTGTACAATACGAGATACGACCTTATATCATTTCCCATGGTTGAAGCCAATTACCAAACTAGATGACTTTTTGTGTCGATTAAATTTTTTATTCTTATATTTGTGTTTGTTCTAATAATGTACTGACAAAATTGTGATTTTTTATATCTGAACAAGTTTCGAAGAAGAAAACATTTTTTGATAATTGTAACTTTTAGCCACTATTAATTTTACTCATTTTGATTTTTTAAATTTTAATGCAAAATTTTCTCATGTCTTTTTTTCTTAATTTTTGTTTATTAAACTGAAAATGATTGAGGATTAAAGATGAAGTATTAGTGTGTCTAATGTTTAGAGAGACGTCCTTCTCTACGCATTTCACACCACATACTTTGCATGTGGTTTTATTTGGAGAACGTGGCCTAACACTCTCTAACTTGTGAAATTGCTCATTTTCTAAAATCACAAATTCTATTTTTTTTTTCTTTTAATAACCGTCTTCGTGTCGTCTTCTTGTGAAGACGGGTATTAAGGGACCGCAACTCATTATTGGTCTCCACTGAAAAAAATACAAGAATAATTAATTAAATAGAATAAACCAAAAGCACCACACCCTTATAATTTAGACTCTAAGGTCTTGATTGGATGTAATGCTATTTCCCATTTCTTATTTTTGTTAAAAGGTAAATGAATTTATTTTTAGGAGAATAGAATTATTATGGAAGAAATGTATTTTTATGAGTTTTAAAAAAAAACATAAGAAATGTAATAAATAGGTGTGATATTATATGTTTTTTCTAAGAAATTAATATGGATGAATTTTTTTTTTTATAAAAAATAAGTTAAGCTTATCAATTATGGCATAAAAAATATGAAAAGTGAATGTTATTCATAGTTTACATCATTTGGATCAAGATATGTAATTTTTAATGATTATGTTAAGATATTAATGGATAAATGCTTTTTAATTTTCAGGTAAACTGTCTAATTATAAATAGTGAAAAAATGATTTTTTTGAACTTTTTTTTAGAGAAATGATATCTGAATCACTTGTTCAAGGAAATTTAATTTTTTTTTAGAGAAAATCTGTGTAACACTTGTTTAGAATTTTTTTTAAAAAATATCAAACAAATGAAAAACAGCATGCCATCCAATTGAGACTTAATATTTGAAAAGATGAGAGCTATAATCTATCTTTTTTTTACATAGGAAAAATTGTAATCTATCTAATTTACTTAAAGACATAAAGTTTTGATGGCAGTTGATTTGGTAGAAATATATACCACACTTAACTTTGGATTACAATTTACAATTAGTGTTTGCCAATGTGCTTCAATTTAATCTGATTTGGAAATTGTGCTCTTTTAATATTTAAGGCAAAATTTTAGCAATATATATATATATATATTATATTCTATTAAATAGTTTAACAATACATAGGAGCTAAAAAATGATTGAAATTGTATAAATTGCAATACCATACGTTCGTGACATATTACGTAGACAAAAGAAATCTTCCAACTGAGGACTATTTAAAACGACAAAATTAAGTCCCTAATCATAGTCTTAATTAATGATTAAGATTTAAGTGCACTAATTATTAAGGCTTATAGTTACCTCGTACATGATATCAAGAACACGACCGGGTAGACTATGACACATTGAATCAAACCTAATCGATATGATATACATCACAAATTAATTTATATAATAATGATCGTAGATAATACAATTTATTCACCCACTTTTATATATGTATTAAATATCGTAATAAATATATTAAATCCAATATGATATAAATTTTTTGATACGAACAAAGACACTTAAACAAACAAGACGTCTGCCACAAGAAAACACTTTTAATCATAGCCACAAATCCTAATTTAATGAAAATAACTTGAATTTTGAGATGCTACATATATTAGTTATTTATTATATTTAATTGTAAATTGATTAGCTTCGAAAACAGACCACATTTATTCCCTTGGCCATGTAATCGTATAATAAAGAGTTTTATTTGAAATAATTGGAATTTGAAAGCTACATCTGAAAATCTATTTCAACCACCGACAAGACATCCAAATAATTTGCCTGATCAATGTCCGGGACTGCATTTGTGGCAGGAATTTATGTATTTTGTTTATTTTCAAAAATGCCATATATATTAGTTTGAAAGTACTAAATACATATTCTGTTAAAAAAAAAAATATATAATGGGACTGCATAACAGGAATTTTTTTTTTCTTTTCAAAATGCCATATATATTAGTTTGAAAGTAAATTCTGTTAAACAAATATAATAAAAGTTATATATTTCATTCTGCTATTATAAGTTTCTTAACTTGATGATGTGTTTGTAATGCTAGAGATTTTTTTAAATAAATTTTGGCATATGCTCTACTTAATTAAAGGAGAAATTATGTGATACTATTGTTAAAGTTTGCTTGATTTTTTATGATTTGAGTTTTTTCCTTGTAAACATTCGTGTTATTTTTTACTCTATTTTAATTATTGATTTGGTCTAAAAATCTCACCACTTGGGGTTTGTGCTAGTGTCATTTTCGACACTTTCCTTATTGGGCTGATTGATTGGGCCACTTCGTCACTATAATTGCACCTCGTAGGGGTGGCAATTGGGTTGATTGGGTCGGGTTTGGGTCGGGTCTATTCGGGTTGGGTCCAAAGTGGGTTGGGTCCAATTGGGTCCAATGACAAAACACATGCATTATTGTTGGACCCAACAAGGACCCAAATTGGGCCCAACAAGGACCCAATCATGAACCCAATAAGGACCCAATTATGAACCCAACAAGGACCCAAATTTAGAATACAAGATATTTTAATTAAGTTTTGCATAATTTTACACTCACAACACCCATTACTCACATAAATCTACTTATTACACACATAATTCACACTTTTTACACATAATGCACACATTTTATATAAAATACATATTTTTTACACACACGATATGATTTTTACACACACTTCACACTTTTTACACATACTATACATATTTTATATAAAAATACACACTTTTTACCCATATTTCTACTTTTTTACACACACGATGTAATTTTTACACACACTTCACACTTTTTACACATACTACACACATTTTATATAAAATATGTACTTTTTACACATATAATATATTTTTACACACACTTCACACTTTTTATACATACTATACACATTTTATATAAAAATACACACTTTCTACACACATTTCTACTTTTTTACACACACGATATAATTTTTACACACACTTCACACTTTTTCACATACTACACATATTTTATATAAAATACATACTTTTTACACATAATATATTTTTTACACACACTTCACGCTTTTTACACATTACCAAGGTAACGAAACGGTCAAATTTTTTATAATATAAAACCTTTCTGATGCCAGCAAAAAATGCAGTAAATGACAGTATGGAACAGTGAAATTTTTGTTGTTTAATAATTAAATAAATATTTCATAAAAATATTAATAGCTTATTAAAAAAAAAATCATGAGGGTGGGTTGACAGGTGAAACGTTCTAAAGTCTTCACAAGTTATTATTATTATTCAAGTTATTATTATTATTTCCAAGAAAGCTTATTAGAGCTTTCACATTTTATATATGTTGCAGATCTGACCCCATGATCTTCATGGTATATATTAGGGTTCTAGGCATTCTAACGTGTAGGTTGAGATGGAGCTATGTTTTTTAAAATATTAGGACTCAATTTGGACCCAAATTGGGACCCAAATTGGACCCAAATTGGGCCCAACTTAAAACCCAATTGGACCCAAATATCATTAAAGACCAACCCAATTGGAACTATAATTTTAAAATATTAGGACCCAACCCATTGAAAACTTAGTTAGATTTGGGTCCAAATATATGTTTGGACCCAAATTACCACCCCTAGCACCTCGCATAATGATGGCCCAGATCCAAGCCCGCCTGTGAAGCCTTGTTATTAAGGTCCACAATTGATTTTCATTTGTATTGCATGTGTTCATTTTGTACTTACATATTTCAATTCCTCCTATAATTGATGAACTTAAAATTTTATGTTTAAACAATATATAAGTTTAACATGTATCATGATTCGTGACTGACGACAATGAAAGATAGCTAAATCAAACTTGGTGGAAAAAGCAAATAATGTCACATTTACGAAATTTTCAAATGCATAATTTTTTTTTTTAAATTTCGAAAGATCTAATCTCCGAGGTAGTTCATGAATCATGAGTTATTTTACAAGATCATATATTTGAAGGTGGAAATATATAGCTTTCACACTAAGTGGTGTAAACTAAGCCGCATTAGTCAATGTACCTCAAGGTTGTACCTTATTATGAACAATAAGCGATAAAACTTTCAAATAAATTAAATCTATTAATATATATATTTGAGGGTTGTGTTAGACATTTTTGACCATTTAAAACCGTCAAAAAATTGAATCCTAATTTTTGGTAATTTAGATTTAAATTTATTGTTAATAATTTTATAGACTTCCCTCATATCCTACGTGATAACTCCTCTAATCCTTACCCTTAATTTCCCACTCAATTATTTAGTTATTTTTTCAAATTTTGAAATCAAAACATTAGCCACAAAACTTATATCGGGAATTCATCTACACTCTTTTTGCTAGCTAGCACATCATTCATAATAGAGGTAACCGCAATTCTTTGGAATTTCACCATCATTTTGCTCTTCTTGCATGGATGCTTTTCCTCAATGATCTGAGGCCCAATCCCCCCTGCCATCCATACATCACCATCACCCTCTATATCTTAATTGTTACTTTATTTTGATATCACATTTTCTTAGAATTATTATGCAGAGCCCAGATGAAATAAAATTAAGAACACAAAAATGACTTCATCAAAAGAGAATTAAAAAAAGACGGCCATCAAGAACACAAAAACATTACTTCTCTTAATTGTAATTTTTGCTACATTGAAAATAATTCGATTGCAGCAATACGAAAAAGAGATAGAGCATTGCGAAATCGGCGGACGATTCCAGCGGATTGACTAATATTTGGTGTCTAACGAAGAGAGATTGACTTTTCTGTTTTAGAGGTTATGTCGCAAGTATGATTTAATTTTGTTTAATGTTTGATGTTTTGATTATATATGTGATTTGATTTTCTGTATCCATGTACCACTATTAAAAGTTCATTTATTTTATTATGTTTTTTCTTGCCCCCCCCCTTTTTTTTTTTCCTATTATTGAATTGTTTTATGTGGAATTTGAGTCTCAAGATATTGATATTTTATTCTTTTGGATTGTGCATTTAGAAGGGAAGATTAGATAAAGTTTTTTGTTGCTGTTCTTATGAATTTCTCGCCGAAGACATGTTCTGAAAAAAATCAGAGAATTGCATGTGAACATGCAGATACAAGATAAACTGTAAGACGCATAAACGGATGCATTTATTGGAGAGTTTGAAGTATCATGTGAGTATTCTACTTTCCTACTATTTTTATTTACGTCTATTTGTATTTCCTATTTTCTTTGATTTCTCAAATTCAAGAATAATTTTTTTTTCGCAAAAAATTGCTAGCAGAGTTAAATTGCTTTTAAAATTTCTCTCTTAAATTTATCCATATGCTGTTTTATTTTCTTTCTTCCAACTTTATATTCAAATCAGGATTCAAAGAGCATTTTTATCGAAAGACACTTTGTCGAAATTTATGGCAAGAATTAGATATATATATATTTAGTTGTTGATGATAATAATGTAATTTTGTATATGGAGCACTTGAATTTACATAAACTGAAGGATGGAAATTTTCCTAATAAAGGTACAATGTGAAATTGCATAAATTGATTATATTCACATCGATGGTTTGAATTTAATAGCGACGTAAATTGTTTCAAATTTTAGTTTTATGATATTTTTCTTTTACATGTGATTTTGTAAACGAATAAATTATACAAAGGTTTTAAAATGCTAGTCATAATAATAGAATTGTGTGTATGGAGCACTTGAATTGACATAAATTTAAGATGCAAAGTTCCCTAATAAAGGTAAAGTACACATGTTATGAAATAGTACATTGATGGCTTGAATTTGATAGCAAAGTGTTGTTTCAACTTTTATGAAATTTTAGTTTTAATTTTATGTTTCTGATACATGTAAATGTAATAAGTGTATACGTTTTACTAAGAAACTAATTACACAAATGCTTCGAAGTTATCATATTTTGATTTCTCTTATTGTGAAAAAGTAATTGACTCCCTTTATTTTTAGGGAAAAAGTTTCTATATTAATGAAAGAATCACATCATATTCAAAATATAATACCTGGATCATTATATATGTTATACTTTTTATTTAATTTTTTGAAATGATGTAACGTGCATAGCACGGGGCACACGCTAGTAAATATATATACAAAAAGTACAATTAATTAATTGTTAATCTTGAAAAGCTAAGACCAATCACATAGAGGTATAAACGAGGTGAGCTCGAGTCGAACTTTGTGATTTTTTCAGGCTCGAGCTAGTCTTACAAACCTAAAATTATATGGGAAATTTTTTGAAATTTCAATTTTCAAATTTTTTATTAATTATTATATTTATTAATATAATAAAAATATATTAAAAAATCAAAAATCTCATCAGAATGCAGTGGGCTTTCGTGAAGCTCAGCTCAGTTTTGCGCCTCTACAATCACCTATGTTAAATTAAATTATGTTGAGATTTTAATAAAAGACCACTTGAATGAATTTTTTGTATATAAAAAATTGTTTTTAAGAAATATTTAGTAATGTTAAACCCCCCTCCATACTATGTGAAATTTGATAATGGCAATTGTGATAGAAATAAAAAAGAATAATTAAACTTTAATTTCAATTAGTTCACTTCACTTTATCTTATTAGTTCATTTCAATTATCACTTTTTTTTTTTAAATTTTTTTTGAAGTTATATATATGCACAAACCATTAATTATATAGATTTTTTATTCATTTATTAATAATTGATCCAATCTTACACTTATCTCTAAAAAATACACCTTAAAATTTAAATATAGCATATTATTGTATTATATTATACTTTATTGATTTAAAAGTGCATACAAATGAAAATGATAAATACAATGATAATCTTCTATATAAGATATAAATAAAGATTTATTAAAAAAATATCATTTATGGGGGCAACCCCCAGTAGAGTTGGTAGGGCATCTGAATGTTGTGGCCTAGGTCACAGGTTTGAATCCTGATGAGGGAATGCCTATTTGCCTTCTCTACTGTGAGCCTGTCAGCTATGGGCAACCTAGGCTGGTTTACCTCTCTTATGTGGTTTGCAGGCTATTACACAAGAGTGGGGTTTACCCAGTGCGCACCTAACGGCAGCGGCTGCGAGTTTCCCTCGTCATCTAAAAAAAATATCATTTATGCAATTTCTAACAATGTATCATATTATATAATATTTCATCCTCACTTTCTTAATTGATGGTGAAAATTGAAGTATTTTGAAATAGCTAACTTATTGAAGTAAGTGGTTATTCAAACATTAGAGAATGAGTTTTGTTTTTAAGAATTCAAACATTAGTGAAGTTCTTGCCAAATAGCAAAATTTCAAGGGAGGTTGGCAATATAACTTAGTCTTGTACTGTTTCTAAGTCCATCGAAATATAAAAGAAATTTTTCAGGGTGATTAGTTCGCTAAGTTTACGATAGGTAAGAGTGGTGATAGCAACAAGAATAGGATGATGCACAACCATATGTAGCTAACCTAACACGAATGAGTAATTGAGCTTGAAAAATGAGCATATTGATTGATAAAATCATGCAATAGGTCTTGCCATTTTGTTAACATGTAAAAACGCATAAAAGCAAAAATAATAAGATTGGAATTTAATAGATTACCTATGTTTATATTAACTATCTTATGCCATCACACATTGATAAACTTTAATTTCAGAGTTAAATTTATTTTTAACATATGCCAAAAATTGAGGGAAACATTAAAATTTCAGATTTAGCTTGAACTAGAACTCACAAAAAAGCAAGAACCCATTTAATAAAAGAACATAGTCATGAAAGCCATTAAAACTAACCTAAGGAAAAGTCACGAATCAGAACTAATGAGTTCAAACTTACGAAAAATTATAGTAACATGTTTTTTAATAGTTAGATGATGGTACTTGCTTAGCTACCACAAATGACACAATGATAAAATCTTCATAACTTACTAAGTTCCTAAATGCTAAAAACTTGAATACGAAATTTTCAAGGTGATCAAGCCAATAATTTCTAAAAAGGAAGTTGGCCTCACGAAGATGATAGATTGATAGCAAATGGAATAAATATATTCACTACTCTTACTGTGTAACAAAGTTGGGTGCAAGTTTAAAGATCAACAACATAAAGCGAAATAAGTAAATTTGAATAGAGCATTGATCTGGTGAGTAAATTGGTGGACAAAAGTAAAAGTTTTGACAGTATGAGGAGACACTAAGAGCTCAATTGGATAAAATATCCATTTGAGAGAATTTTTTTAAATGACAAAAATGAGGAAAAAAATGTTTGTAAGAACAAGAAATATAGTGTGAGATATGTGTTTGGTTGCGTTTTTTTTATAGAAAAATATATAATAATTATGGTTGATGTGATACGTTTTTTATTATGAGAAATTAGTTTGTGTAATTTATATATAATCTATTAAATAATTTTAATAAAACTCATCAATTCTGATGCGGGATCAAATAGTAGTGTCACGTGAGGGTCACGTGGGGATGGGATCTGACCCGACTCACGACAAACCAGATAGAGTGTTTTTAGATAGTGGGGCTGCGCTCAGTAACTTCGAGCTGCCTACGTACCTATTTAGATAGGATCAAGCCTCTTCGTAGTTCTCAGATATTATATTCCCCAATCTCGTGGATTTGGGAGAATATTTAATAGTTCTAGTTTTTGGAGTGTAAACCAGATAATGATCAGTTTAGCTAATCAAGATGGTATTTATAGAGTTCTTAGCTGGGCCATGGGCTCGCTATATTGGGCTCTCGGCTGGAGGCCCACGATGGCAATGTATTAATATTGCTTTTATATCAATTATTTTATTAAATTACCGTAATACCCCTATTCATAATTGGGGACCTATCAAATTCATACGTCAAAAATAGTTATAATGAATCTTATTTTAAACGTTATGTTATTTTGTATTAAAATATGTGATTGATTTGATTTTAATTTTGAAAAATAGCCGAATTGTTTTATTAATTAATGGTGTGAAGTATCAAATCAAAAGGAAGAAAAACAATTTTTTTCTTATTTTGCAAAAAATTCTTCAAAATTATTTAGAATTTTTTTTCAAAATATCAAACAATTGACATTTTTTGAAATTTTTTTATTCTTAAATTTTTTTTGTGGGATGAAACTTCCAACCAATTGAGTCTAAAGTGTTACAAAATAAAGATGGGTAAAAGGGATTAAAAAGATTGGCTAACACGAGTGACAAAGAGCACATAAGAAATTATGCAAAGACAACACATAAGAAAGAATGCAAAGAAGAATAAGTAGTTTACAATGAACAATAAGGAATAAGATATGTAAAATATAATCTTAAGCAACGAAGAGAAATTAAGCAATTGAGAGATAAATGTAAAAGTTAATTCATGAATTAAAGTAAAAATAAGCTTAAAACGTCAACCAAAATTAAACAAGAAAAATACTAATCAAACATTGTTATAATTAAACCATATTATTCATATTGTGCCTATTATTTATCATTAGTTCTTTTATCGTGATCTAGCACCAAGATTTTGAATTTTCATGGTTACAATATTTATATTATGTTTTTTGATAGCTTGAATGGGAATGGAGAAACTTTTCCATGGAAGCAACAAATAAGTTGAGTGTATATTCTTCCAATACAAGCTTGAAATTATATAAAGTATTTTTATTTATATAAAGTATTTTCATTTGTACTTCGTGAGATGGTAAGTCATTTATTCATATTCATTGTACATATTATTACTCAAATTCAATTATTTTTTACACTTATTTTAATAACTTTGTTGGTTCCAAGTGGTTTGGACAAGGGTCTAGAAGGGGGGAGGTTGAATAGACCCTGTCACGCCCTATCTCACTTGCCTGCTAGATAAAACTTCGAAAATTCTAATAATCCAATCATGTGGTTCAGAGCTCTACACGAATAATTAAAATACAAAATCTTTAGTGAAATAGGACATGAAATGTAATTATATCAATCTAATAGAAACTAAATAATACCTCCATTTACGATCCCTAAGTGAATTTGTTACTTAAATAAGTCGCCTATGTCCTTCCACGATCTTCATATTCATCCTGGGGAGGGGGAGACACGAGTGATGAGCTACTAAGCCCAGTGAGTGGCAATATGTGTAAGTGCGGGATTATGCATGAGGATAAAACATATTCATCTCATGATGCACGTGACTTGATGACAGTTCAAAGCAATAATAATAAATAAATAAACGAGGCTTATAACACATATCGCTCAATTGTCCGTGCGAGATTCTAGAGGTGGCTATTCCCGGATTGGCCTCAGTACAACACTAAAGTCACTCATAGTGCCCTGAGATTGTGTCACGGTGTAGCACTTAGATCTGTCACTTCCAGATGATGTTTATCACATAATAAAGGATATGGTTCTGTTGTCAACCTTCTTTTGACTCCCGCTGCAAATCAACTACCTTATTCACCAAATGCAAGGAGCGACCTTGTTAACAATCTTACATGCTTGGGAACTTGTCTAAATCTACGACCCCATTGCCGTGATACGCTCCATCCATGTGCGGGAGGGGAATCGGCAACCATGGGGTTGTGACCAACCAATACGGCAAGCCCAATGCTGCCCGCAAGGATCACAACCTCCATGCCGTAAATTGGGCCCAAATAACGATCGATAAACCTCGATAGGATCCATATAATCCAAGTGGTATCACATAATCATAAATTATCACAATCCGACACTGGCGAGATAAAGTACTACGCCAATGTGGATACTAAACATGCCATAAGCACATATTTCAAAATTTACTAAGGTATTTCAAATATTCATATGGTGTCATATACCTAAAGTGAGATATAATAGTGCACACTAATTTAACATATATTGCACATTGATAATCACAAGCGCGGTAATATAAAATACATGTATTAACATATATTAACGTGCAAAAATGAATGACATAGACACTAAATATGACAATAATAAAATACTAGATAAATAAAACACTCACAAAATAAAGAATCATTCTTCAACCTAGTCCATCATCGAGATTAATCCTGCGAGTTGGAGGTTCTTTAATAATAGTGGTTTCATTGCAGCAAGTGCCTAAGATGGAATACACATTATCTGATCATATATATTTTTACTTATCTTAAACATCTCTATGGTTTGTATTAATTAAAATGACATCATATCTATTAGGTCGAGTAATTGATTTTGATCACATATTGCATAAGCAGTATACTTTCATAGCTAATGCTCATTATGATTTAATTGCTCAGAAATTAATGATATAATCACCTATAATCAAGCTTTATTATGCATGGAAACAACAAAACTTTGATAAGAAGCAACTACTAAGCATTCTCTTAAAAACAAATCTACTACTTAACCAAGTACTGTGAACCTTGCAATTGATAAAGAAAAAAACAATAATCAAGCAATTACTTGCTGAAAACAATGGGGAAAGCCATTCCCCTAAGCTTAACGACCAAAAAAATAGAATTGTTTGGGAAGTAATTAAATCTAAATAAAGGATGATAAGTATCGTATCTGAAAGATGAAAGAGGTAAAGTATTAGCCTAGGATTTCTATAATTGTGTGTAATGAATAATATATATACATAATACATATATATAGTTGTTTGAAGTTGACAATGTTCCAGATGCTACGTGGCAGTGAAGAGGGATGTGTCATGCTCCATTTAACTCCTATCTCTTTTATTTCTAAACTTTTGTAAAATTATTGTTTGGTTCTCTTTTCTTTTCTTTTTTGTACTTTCGCTTTGACCCTAGCTTTTTAAGAAGTCTCAAATTAGTCCATAAATTATAAAATAACTCTTGTTCTTGAATATGTTATCCTAATTCCACTTGTAGATCCATAATGCCTTTATCTGCAATATCTCATAAACTGAATATTAATATAACATACTCAAAACAAACATGGGTTTAACTCACATGTAACTCTTCCAAATTACATCTTCCAAATTAAGATAGATTGAAGTGGAGAAATAATTTATTTATTGTTATTAATATTATTTTTTTTTAATTGTGGGGCGTCACAGACCCTGATTCTTTTTTGATTTAATCTTATTCGATTAAAGGCAAATTTTTCTTTTCAGTAATGATTTGAAATAAACTTGAGCACAAAGATTAAATAAGAGATTTTAACTTAGAATCGATTAAGAGAACTACAAAGTGATGTAGTGGTCAGAACTTAGATTCACGGTTAAGTGCACAGCGGAAATATGTAGTCACAGTCTTTATCTTTTGCAATGTATATGTTGGGCAGAGACACAAGTAATAGATGTATATACGACCTTCACAAACTCTTTTATGCAATAGATAATCTCTACTAAATTGGTGAATTTAAATAGATGTGCGATAAAGAAGAGAAATAAAGCAATAAGTAAATGAGACACAGTGTGCAAGGTTCGCTAGGTGGTGTAATCCCAACTATGTCCTTTTTCGTTTCACGAAGGAATTCACTATATTGAATCCAAAGAGTCACACAGAGTCTTCTTCAATACAATATACAAACTAAAACGTCTTGAGCTCCTTAGCTACACAAGCGTCTGCCTCCAAGAACACTTTTAGTAATCTGCTTCTCTCACATAGAAATGTTGTGGATAATCCTACAACTTTCCTCACACACAGTTTGAAAGAGAGGATGACTAATTTCACACAAAATTTAGTTTGTTTGTTTTGGCTAAGATCAAACAACTTGGTTGATACTCTCTTCAGTTCAGATTTTTCTTAAGAAAGAGATAGAGAAATATCGTTTTGAATGGATGCTCAAGATTCGATTTTTCTGAGGGTGAACTTCAGAACCGAGAGAGTATTTCGACTTAGGATGTGATCGTTTAAGCTCGTGAATTTTCTTCCACTTGTTCAAATCGTCTTTAATCTCGTTCTTTGAAGTTCTATTTATACACAGGTTTCTGAATATATCCGTTGAGATCATACATTAGATCCGTTGAGACCTTTTGTAAGATCCATTAGATACATTTTGAGGCGCGTGTATTTTTTCTGCTCAGAAATGTTAGATGGATTGGTGAAACCCGGATATATTGCTGCAATTGTTCAGACTACGGCAGTTGTCTTATGTTGACATCCAATGGGTTTGGTGCTCTCCGTACTCCATCAACAGTATATGCATTAAATGCCTTTGATAAGCATTAAATGCATTTAAATAAATGCCAGTTGAACATTAAATGCATTGAGATGACATCTAATATCCAATTGCTTATGATGGAAGCTATCCAATAACTCAGCACTGTCTTGAACATAGATTGTCGCTTGTAGAACGATGTCGCTTGAGATACTTGATATTATGGATGCCCTTCTGATTGTCGCTCGCTCGTGCTGTTTCTTCAAACCTCTTCGAATTAATAGACTCACTAAAAGTTCTACTAACGCTTCAAGCGTTAAGACTAGCAAAACTAAAAGGACAAACAGAAAAGCACCTTATCTAAAAGTTACAACTCGATAAATATCTTATCGCTTGATACATGATCTTCTATGAAAAACAAAACTTACATTTTTAGGGGTCTTTAAGTTCTATCTTGTCATCATCAACACTTCTAACAAAGAAATTCCTAACAACCTTCATACAATCACGTGCAAAACACGTGCTTTTTACTAGTCTATGTGAAACATGCATAGATTGTTTGAAAAATGTTGGAAAATGCTCATGAAATAAAGTGTTGGTCATCTTTTTGGCACTAGAAGTACGTAGAAATTCGAACACATAAGTATTAATTTATGCCGTGAGTAGCTGAATTTAACATTTTGAATTTCTCGATTCAAACTTGTAATGAATGAGAAATTAAGTGATAAAGTAGGGTGTTTGGATTGAGAAATCCTACATTTATGATATACCATAAGTTGAATGGGTTTATATATCATATTTGAGAGACAAAGGTTGGCCCTTTGGGTCATCTAATCTTGCTGCTTGCTACTTGTGGCTTGTCAAATTAAAGATCTCTTTTTTTGGCTGTGTCTAAACAAGCAATGTGAATTCTTGGTTAGGTCTGAATAACAAGCGACGAGGTTTTTTGGCTAACTTTGGAGACATGATCCAGGGCCTAAGTGATGGGAGCAACTGTGAGCGATTAGGTTGAGCACTGCAATGTCCGGACGAAGACTGGGGTTGACAAGCTTCACACTAGTTCTCTATCCTTTTTAGGCGGCCCAACCACTTTTTTCTTGAATTGTTTTTCAGTGATTAAGATAAAACACTTGTTATAAAACGCTGACTATTTTATCAAGTTTAATTCAGTTACATAAGCATATTTAATCAGATTTGTCACAGGTTTGAAATGTTCAACACATTAATAGTGATTGAATTTCGTTTGAATAACATAATCGATCAGTGTCCTATAAAAGGCACCCCTTTTAAACACACTGAATATTAAAGCATTTCATACATTTTTCTTCTCTCTTTTCTTGAGTTCATAACTGTGAAAGATCGAAGCGTTCGTATATCAAAAGTGATTTTAATATAGAACTGCTATATTATTGTATCTTGAAATGTTTATTTCATAAACTCGTACCACTTAGGTGGGACAATTTAATGTGAATGAAAAAGAGTTAGTTGTCTTTTGCCTTAATATTTTCCTTGTTAGTTTGATTATTCAAAACTCGATTATTGAGTGCAGAATTTGCAATAAAAATTTGACGTGCGATTGTGAACATTGACAAAAACATCAGAAGTAAAAAGTTTTGGTTTTCTTTATTAATTGAAAGTTATGTCATTTTCTTAGAGAGAAATGAATACTAATTTTTGAGCACCTCCAATATCCATCACTACTTTTACTGAAATCTTTTTATAAGATAATCAAAGTATATAAATTTATAAAATCAAAGTATACATATCTCACGCAAAACCATGTCATCCATTTGTAATCATCCATATCAACCATGACTAAATGAAGATAATATTCAAATATTTAGTTATCTAATAAAATATATTTAATCTTTGTTCGCCCTCAGCATACGAACTTTCTATTTCATTTCTCAAGAGTTTCCTACATGTTCTCTCATTCAAAGTATAAAAGTTATTTAAAAAAAAAATACCAAATCTTTGTTAGTCTAGTAATATTAATTTTCACTTTAATGTGGAAGGTTCTGCCTCCCGTCTTAGTTTATCATAAGTTAAAACTGTATTTTTACATATTTAAAGTCTTTTATGATCTATATGGCTCACGTACGTGAAAACAATTATGCTCAATTGTTGGCCAAAATATCAATTAATTTAGGATTAAAAATAAAAAAGGTAAAGTAATACCATTTCCATTGGAAATTGTAATAGAAATGAATTTTTAAATTTCATGGAAATGGCAATATACGTTAATAATTAATTTCATTCATGAATGCCACTAAAGTGCCCAAAGTCAAAATATATCATCAAAACATGT
Organism: Verbascum thapsus; assembly: GCA_963669365.1. Lineage (NCBI taxonomy): Eukaryota > Viridiplantae > Streptophyta > Magnoliopsida > Lamiales > Scrophulariaceae > Verbascum > Verbascum thapsus. Next base: position 8,746,639 of record OY770114.1, read on the forward strand.
ACAACTTGGTAGCCTGCAAAGAGTATATAAGAATGGAATTATACTGATTTGAATGGTCCACATCCATAAAACTTTAATATAATGTATAAATCATATATTATATATGTAATATCATCAATTGGATAAGAAGAGCAGTTCATAAGATATGTCAAATGTTGGATAGGTCATTAACAATTAAATTAAGGCATCCAAAGTTGCGTCCACTGGTATTTAAAAAGTCGTCATGTCTACCTCATACCTCATTCATGTAAACTTAACAGTCAAACAAATGGCGTTTAAAATTAATTGAATCCAACCCAATAAAAAATTGAAAATCAAAATTTTTAATTTTTTTCATTTTGGTTATTCGGTTCTTAGGTGATGTTAACCGAATTGAACCGAAAATCAATATATAATATATTTATTATTATTATTATTATTATTGATAAACATCATATATTAAAAATATTAAAAAAGTAGGTTAAAAAATCGAAAAATACAAATTTTTTTTTTGAATAAACCAAACCGAACAAGCATTTTTTTTTTCAATTTTGTGAATTTAGTTGGTTTGATTAACCAAACTTTGTTTGGTTTTTGACAGAATCGAATCGATGCACCCCCTACAGTCACATAGTGCTGCTGTTGATTGGATGATACTCCATTTCTCCATTCTTGATTTTCTATTTTTTCAACAAATATTTATTTACGTTGCATCTCTTAAAAAATCTCAAGGAAATGATATATAAATTATCTTTTAAAAAAATGTCAAATTTAATTGAAAACTGAAATGGATTCAATTTGAATATCTCTCAACCTTTTCTCACAATTGTTTTTTTACTATTTATGAATTATACTTATACAATTATTTACAATTAAAATCATTTATCCATTAATATCTTAAAATCAGCATATTTTGATTCAGAAGAAATAAGATGCACTTCCATTTGTTTGGATAACTTAATCAATGAGTTTGACCTAAATTTTATTATAAAATAAAAACTAGTTCATACCATTTTTTCCTTGTTAGTAATAATAGGCCATCGGCCATCCTGTGATAACTTTCACTTGAAACAAAATCTCACACTCCTCTAAGTTATTTCTTTCTTAATTTCTTTCACATAGTTATGTATTGCCAGGGGTACTAAAATATTATCGATTTCAAGGCTCTCCAAGAACAACAGGTAAGTCTATCTGTCTTTATAGTTCGTCATTTCATTTAAAAAAAGCAACTTTCAGCAGGAAATTCATAAGTATATGCAGCATTATTGCATGAACTCTAGAAAAAGAAAATAATAATATTGTAAGTGAGATATTCATATAAGCACTCATGTATTAATTGCATGTGAGAATGAGGCATGTAAATTCCGTCATAGAACCTTGGACACAATGATGAATATAGCTGGTGATAACGGATTGCCTTGCCTTAGTCCTTGAGATAATGAAAAAACAAATTCATAAGCTTTTGTCATATACGATTCGAATGTTGCATTAATCTTGGACTTGTAATCTCAGCAATGTACCATTTCTTGAGCCAATAGTACGATATCAATAATCTGAGATGATTCTTGGAAGTAATTCATGTAGCTTTGAAGTTTCTTGATAGCAGTTTCCCATTGAAAAGTTCCATACTTGTCTCATATTATAAATCAAACCCAATGATAACCCTACATTTTCGGAACACTATCCTTATGAATATATATAAAGAATTTCACCTCCTTAAGATCTTCAATTGATGGAATAATGGAACATATTTCAATGGCTTTGGCAGGATTTATAACTAGGGAAATAACATCAAGTAATTGATGATTGGGGTTGACAATACAAGTTTTTTGTCGACTTTTCTTCAGTCACGTGTTGATTTTTTACGCCAAAAGGATTCTTCCCACGAAAGGGCTTGGGCTAATTTAGTGTGGCTCCCTTTTAGCTCGATCAGATGTTGATTTGTAGGATCATTATTAAAGATCTGCTCCATAGAAGCTAAGTCAACTTTCGATGTTTTAACTCCATCAAACACGTTACCAAATACATTTTTGTTCCAAATGTTGTTTAACTCCAAACAATTTTTGTTGCAAGCAAATCAAACCGTAGTCACCTATAGGCTATAGGTAATTCCCAAATTTTTGTAATGAACTCCCAAAGAAATGAAGACTAGCATAAAATGTCCAAGAGTTAAACGAGATAAATGAATAACTATAGTCTTATCAAAAAGATTTTGCCAAGCAGGAGACTATTTGAATCTATCTAAGCTTTGCTCTTTCAACAAGGGAGCAATCTAACAAAAGATTATAGTATTTTCTTATGCTATATTCTTCGTCAATTGCAAGTTACATTTTTTCTACTTTGAACACTAGTAGTGTCGCACGTTTGAAAAGAAACTACAGTACGTAATATACAAATTTTTACAGGAATAAAATGGACTATCTTAGTGTGGCGGCAAGTCTTCTTGAACCAGTAATAGAACTTGGGAAGTTCATTATTCCACCAATCAACCAGCAATTCAACTATCTCTTTTCCTTCAATAGCAACATTCAAAGCCTAAAGGATGAAGCGAAAAAATTAACAAACGCAAAAGATGGGCTACAAATGCAAGTTAATGCGGCCAAGAGGAACGTACAAGAGATATTCCCGGAAGTTGAAACTTGGTTAGCAAATGCAAACGAGATCATCGACTTAAGAGGAATTGAAGGTGATATCAATGAGGTCAAAAGAGGTTACTTTAATATCAAGTCACGTTTTTCGCTAAGCAAGAAAGTGCAAGAGACTACTGAGCTTATGAAAAAGCTGCAACATGATTGCAAGTTTAGTTCTATATTCCATCATGGACCCTCAAAATATATCCCATGTGAAGAAACACATGAATTTGAATCTCGAAAGCATATTGAAGAAAAGATTACTCTAACTTTGAGAAGTGAAAAGGTACATTTAATGGGGATATGTGGTATGGCCGGTGTTGGGAAGACGACTATGGCCAAAAGAATGATGAATAAAGTGAAGGAAGAAGGTCTATTTGATGACGTTGTGATGGTAGTTGTCGGCAAACAAGTAGACATATTCAATATTCAAATGGAAATAGCCGAATTATTGGATTTGAAATTAGAAGTCGAAAGTTTAGTAGCTCGTGCACGTAAATTACACGCCAGATTAATAAGCAACAAGAGAATCCTCTTGGTTTTGGATGATGTTTGGGAAAAGATAAATTTAGAATACTTAGGATTATACCATGGAAGTGATTTCAAAGGGTGCAAAGTTCTTTTAACATCTAGAGATAAGAATGTTTTTAATGCTATGGATGTCCCCACGATTTTTGTCTTGCAAATATTATCGGAAAGAGAAGCATGGGATCTTTTTAGAGATAAAAATGAGACTTGTGTCGATAATTCCGATTTGGTTTTGATAGCCGAAGATGTTGCGAAAGAGTGTAAAGGATTGCCAATCGCTCTAGTAACTGTTGGTAGGGCGCTAAAACATAAACCGGTGGAGCTTTGGGTCGATGCGTTAGAACAATTAAGAAGTGCTAACCCTATACATATAGATGATGTGTTTGCAAAAGTTTATAGTCCACTTAAGTTAAGTTATGATTTTTTGGTAACCCCACATGAAAAATTAGTGTTTTTGCTATGCTCCCTATTTCCCGAAGATCATGATATTCACATAGAGTATTTGACTTGGTATCTTATGGGCTTACAAATGTTTGAAGGAATTAGAAACTTGGATGAAGCAAGAAATAGAGTATTTACATTAGTTGATACGCTTAAAAGTCGTTTCTTGCTTCTAGATGGTTCTAGAGAAAATCATGTCATAATGCACGACGTTGTTCGTGATGTGGCTATATGCATTGCTTCAATGGAGCAAGGTATTCATTTCAATTTTAACTCAATGAATTTGTCGATAGAACAATCTTATATCGATCGTGTTTGGATTTCGGTGATTCCAGTAGAAGGGTTTGAGTTTCGTGATGGCTTAACTTTTCCGAAGCTTCGCCTCTTACTGATAGATAACTCAGATGATATCGAATTTCAAATGAAAGATGATTTTTTTCTAGGAATGAAAACCCTAAATGTGTTGTCTTTAAAATCTTTATGGGTTACATCACTACCACAAACTATACAAATGTTGAAAAATCTTACAACGTTGCACTTAGATTCCTGCAAGAACTTGAAGGCCATCTCTTTTGTTGGTGATTTACCGAGCCTTGAAATATTTAGTTGTCGTTCGTGTCACTGGATCGAGGAATTACCTGTATCGCTCGGGAGTTTGAAACGACTGAGGTTGTTAGAATTTTCGGATTGCACAAGTCTTAAAACAATTGCACAAGGAGCAATATCAGGTCTAATCCGATTGGAAGAGTTGAAAATGCTAGGCAGCTTTAAGATATGGGAACCCGAGGAGAAAGGATACGAAAGAAGGAATATTGCCCTAAAGGAGCTTGAGTCCTTGACAAATCTTACATGTCTCGAGATTGAAATAAAAGATTCAACGTTTGTTGCTGAAACGGTTCGCCTTTCTTACAACATAGTAAAATTTGAAATAAGGGTTCATGGGAAATGGGCAAAAAATGCTAGTACTTATAAAAAGAAGTTGTTTCTGAAATTTCAGAAAGAAATCACTTTAGGAAATTGGATTCCCACATTTGTAAAGAGGGCCGAATTCCTAGATTTAACCGGAGATGGTTCGAATAGTTTGAATCTAATAGAGGCTCAAAATTTGAAGTCGTTTGGTCTTAGTGAGTGTTCGACGTTCAAGCAATTGGTGAGTACAACGTTGACTGTTTTCCCGGAGCTTGAACGTTTGTGGCTTTGTAATGTTTCAAGAATCGAAGAGATATGCAATGGCTCGATTTCAATAGGGTCTAATTCTTTCAAGAGTTTGAAAGAACTAACACTACATTGCTTGCCTTCACTAATGCATTTATGGGGTCCAAAACAAAATGTTTCACTTAACAACCTTTGCTTTGTGCACATTTGGACATGTTGCAACCTTAAAAATCTGTTTTCATTGACAATCGCAACGAGCCTTGTAAGACTCGAAATACTTGAAATCGGAAATTGTGGGATAATGGAAGAAATTTTCTTTAGCGAAAACGAAAAGGGAACGAAAAGTTGTATCACATTCCCAAAATTGAAGAGACTGTCACTAAGTTATCTACCAAGCCTCAAAACTTTATGCAAAGGGATCGAGAGAATTGAGTTTCCACAACTAACGTATATGGCAGTCCACGAATGCCCTAACCTCACAAGTCTCGTAAATACTCCAAATTCAAACGACATTGACGATTATGAGTTTCATTTGTTCTGCAAGCAGAAGGTAAAGTATTTTTACAGATTTTTTCGTTTCGTTTATGATATTTTCTCTATCGTATTTCATTTTGGTGTTACTTTCCTATATAGATTGAGGCTAGTCATGATCATGTTAATCTTGCTATCATTTAACCTCTGCAGGTTGTATTTGGTAGATTGAAAGAGTTATACATCGACTCATACGAAACTATAAGGAATGCATGGTGTCACCAAATTCCGATAGACTTCTTCAGTGGGCTCGAGAAATTGGTGATCGATAGTTGTGAAAATATTACGAGCTTATTTCCATCTTTAATAGCCGAAAATCTTGTCAATCTCAAAGAATTAACGATCAAAAGTTGCCTAGAGATGGTAAAAGTGATTGAAGATGATGAGAAACCATGCAAAACGTCTCTATTTCCCAAGTTGGAACTATTGGAACTTAAAGGCCTACTCAAACTCAGGAGTGTATGTGAATGGAAATGTGACATTGAGTTTCCGTTATTGATGCATGTCTCGATTAATAAATGCCCCCGGCTTGAAAACTTGGCCCCGGGATCCCTAAGCACTCCGAATTTGGAAACGATAAAAATAGACGAACAAGTTATTCAAATGGAAGACTCTAATAGTATTATACAGCTATACTTTAGAGCCAATGATGGTCCACATTTGTTCATATCAAAGCTTAGCAGAGCAAAGTCATTACTGTGGTGAGAATGTTTTCTTTTCTCTTATTCAAAGATTTTTCTTTTACTAGTTTGATTTTGGTCTAATTTATCACCTATTTCTTAAATTTAGTCTCGTAAATTTCAAGTGTCTCACTTTTAGTCCCAAATGAATTATATCCATCCAAAAATTAACGGTCAACGCTGCTAATCAACATGTTGATCGGAATTTTAGGAAAGATTTGTGCTAATATTCAGATACATCGTGATAATGAATATAATCAATATTTATGTGCATTTATGCGAGAATTCTTCCAAACAATCCTAGTTAATTGGCTAACGAAGTTGACCTATAAACTAAGAAAATTTCAGTTGAGACTAAATGTAAAATATTGTTAATTATGTGATTAAATGTGGATGCACGTTACAAATGTGACCTAAATTGAACTATGACTGAGATAAAAAAATGTAATATTCTCAATGTTTTTTATTTCCTTATTTTGCATTATCGTGTCCAGGAATCATATTCGGATGAAGGAAAAGAGAGGAAAAAAACGAAAAATACAAGACATGTGACATAGAGGATGAAAATTAAGCTATGACACAAGAAAACGCTTCGATCAAGTAAGTTACTTAACGATTAACCTTTAGTTTAATTTAATATAATCACAATGAACATTTTCTATTTACTAGTAAAATAGACGTGCATTTGCACATGAAAATAATTTTTATATGAAGTAAACTATATATAGTTATAGAATAACACAATCCTTATGTTAACATTTTTTTCGTTATTTAAGATATTGATAAGCTTGTTCAATTTATTGATTCAAGAACAAAAGTTATATTACAAATATCTTTTTTAGGTTGAATTACTCTCTTTTTTCTATCTATTTAGTCAATAATTACTCTAAAACTACATTAAATACCACTCACATTTTAATTTCTAAAATACAAGAGGCGATAATTATTGATGACATTTATAATAGAGTCGTGGATAGAAAAAGTTCAGTTTTTTTAAAATTTTTATGAAAGGTCAATTATTAAAAGTATTATCAAAAGTTCTTTTTTAATAATTTAGAGTATTTTATATGGAAATGCTTTTTACATTTCAAAGTAAATATTGACAAAGTCTCAAAAGAGCTGATGTATGGAATTTATTTAAAGGATTATTCAAACCAAATGTTATCAAAGAACAAAAAGCTTAAGATATAACAAAGTAACGTAAAATTTCTACTAACTTTTCTATATGTTATACTAACATGCACATTTTATACAAGAAATATAAAATAAAGAAAAAGTTTGAAATTGTTATGAGAACAATTATATATTAAGAATCACTGTAAGTCTGCATAAAATTATTTAATTTTGTATTTGAGTTATATTTTACTCATCTGGAGGATTGATGGGCATTTTAGTTAAATTACTGAATGATATAATTATAAATTTTATTCACATAGACTATCAAGACCATTAAAATTTTGTTAGAAGTTAGAAAAGTTGATCTCGTGTTTTATGCATTATCATGTTTTGCTTAAGTTCGTTGACTTCTTGTATGTTGAATATGTGTCTTTTACGTGATATATTTGTTATTGATATTTGCCGCATTTATACTAAAATTTACATTCTTTTAGTGTACTGAAAATTGTGATCCCGTCAATTGTTCTCTACTTGTCTTTTTGCGTGAATAAGGAAAATGCAAAAAGATAAAACAAATACAGCCATATCAAGAATTATAAATCTTAAAGTATTTCGAATGTTATTAGATAAAGCAAAATGATTGGAGGTGTTAGAGTAATTTTCTAGAATCCGAGAGGTGACAATTATTAATTGATAACATTTTTAAAAGAGTTGGAGATAGAAAAAAATTCAATATTTTTACAAACTTTATAAAAGGTCAATTATTAAAAATATTATTAAAAGTTACTTTAATCTTTTAAAATATTTTATATAGAAGTGCTTTTTACATTTCAAAGTTAATATTGGTAACGACTCAAAAGAGACTCAAAAAGCTAAGATAAAACAAAATAACGTGAAATTTCTACTAACTTTTATATGTTATACTAACATGCATGTTTTATACATTTGACTTCATATAGAAATATAAAATAAATAAAAAGTTTGAAATCTTATGAGAGCGATTATTAAGAATTACTATAGGTTTGCATAGAATTATTTAAATATAAATTTTTTATTATTATGAAAATAATGTGTTAGGAATTTCTTTATTAGAAGTTTTGATAGTGACAAGATATGATTAAATGTTAGACCCTTGAAATATGTAAGTTTGGTTTTATTAAAATATCATGTATGAAGCGATATAAAGTATTTTGAGTTGTAACTTATAGTATATGTATTTTTGTTTGTCTTAATTTGTTTTGATGCACTTTAGACGCTTGTGGCGTTAGTAGAATTCTAAGTGATTCTATGAATGTAAAGAGGTTGAAGATTCAGCAAACCAAAGAGATAAGCAAAAGATCATCCGTAAAATCAAGTATTTCAAGCGACTCAACTTCAAGCGACATCTATCTATGTTCAAGATCACAAGCTGAGTTACTCGATGACTTTCATCATAGGCAACTGAGGATTAAATCTCTTCTCATATCATTTAATGCCGGCATTTATTTAAATGCATTTAATACATGTAAAAAAACATTTAATATATATTGTTGATGGAGTAAGGATAGCACAAAATCTATTGGATGTCAACATAAGAAAATTATCGCAGTCTGACAAATTTGAGTAAAATATCCGGGATTCACCAACTATACCCTCTAACCTTTCTGAGTGATTAATTTACACGCGCCACCAATAGTCCTAACAGATCTATTCAAGAAAATTGAACTTCATAACCCTTTCAAAGAGAGTTTTTCACGAGCCTAAAAGAATGCACACTTAAAGAACAAAAATAGAAAAAAGATTCGAAACTCTTTGAGATTTCTGAAAGCCTCTTATCTACTCCAATCTTTTGAAGAAGCTTTCAATATTTTATTGAAGTTCACCCTTAGAAAATCAAATAATGAACATCCACTCAAAGATATTTATATTATCTCTTTTTAAAAGAACCAAACCGAAGAGAATATCAACCAAGTTGTTTGACTTAGACAAAAAAAAAAAAAACTATTTTCGTGTGAAATACTCCATACTCCATCCTCTCATTCAAATTGAATGTGAGTAAAACTATAGGATATGTGTCGTATTTCTGAGTGACAGAAGCAAACCACAATCCTATAATTGATCATGAATTTACCTTTTTTCTTTATGTATATATATATATATATATATATATATATATAACGGATAAATATTACTGAGAAGTTGAAAAGTTAGTATCATATTGAACATTTTAATGAGTGTTGAAATGTTGGACATGAGAAATTATTACTTAATTAATAAAATACTAATATTTAATTATTATTTATTGTGAAGGAGTTATATGAATACTAATTAACTAAATGAATTAATAGGGTAAAGTAATATATTCACAACGGAAGAAATACATTCCAACATCCGTACTTTTATAATAATTAAAATAAGATAAAAGAAATATAATTTAAATTATCAATGTAGCACAATTGAGTTCAGTTATGCCGTCCACTTGTTTGCATATTTGAATTATCTAAAAACTATATTTTATTATATATAAAATAACTATTATTTTTACATATTTTACAACTTTCAACAAGTTTTTAAAACAAACTCACACTATTTTCCACAAATTTTCATAGTAAGCATTTTCTAATATTTTTAAATTTCAAACTCAAATAAATAAATAGAAACTACTTTTCGTTGATTCTTGCATCAACTAATTGAATTCCATTTTTTGGTCACATTTTAATAATATTTCTTCCTTAATTATCCATTACTGTTAATTTTCCAATTTAAATAATAAATTATTACATTTGCTTATATGTTTTTATTTTTTATCTCATAAAAAATTATTAAATTGAATTTGTTACATATGAATTTTTTACTATGCCACAATCCTATAATTGTTCATAAATTTAGGATTTTTGAATTTACCTTTTCTCTTTATGTATATATGTTAGGGATTAGTAATATACATAATATGTTTTTATAAAATGGATAAATATTAGTGAGAAGTTGAAAAGTTAGTATCATATTTGAACTTTTTAATGAGTGTTGAAATAATTGACATGAAAAATTATTACTTAATTAATAAAATACTAATATTTAATTATTATTTATTGTGAAGGAGTTAAATAAGAATACTAATTAACAAAATGAATTAATAAGGGTAAAATAGTCTTTTCACAATGGGAAGAAACACTTTCCAACATCCATACTTTTATTATAGTATATCTATATATATATATTAGTAACTTTCAAATGTTACAAATTTAGTGTCGCTAGAACTTCGATACAAAATTTAACAGTCAACTCGATTAATTTACACTATGACCAAGTTATTTTAGAATAATTTATGGTCGAATGCACTCACTTAAATATTATACTTACTATCAAACATTGTTTTTAATTAATTATTTGTGCCATTTATGTACAACATCTCAAAAAACAGTGTGATTAAAATATTAACTAATAGAGTAAACTATTTAATTTTAGATAAAAAAAATTAGAACGAGATTAAATATAAAAGAACATATAAGAAGTGAGATCAAAACTTAACAAGGGCATTTGTGTGGCATATGACATAGCAAGTGTGGTGTATCACAAATTTATCCTAGAACTTTGTGATTTCTCCAAGAAGTCCGCTGGTAGAAGGCGGAAAAATCTATCTTGGTCTGGGACCGTTGGTCCCAGCCAAGATAGGCCACAAATTTTACATGGGGTGGGTGGTTTTATCCACCACCCCACCCCAAAATAAAAACCTGTGGTTAAAACTGGATCGGGACCAACGGTCCCTATCCAGGATAGAATCATCCCGTAGAAGGCAATAAATCATCTCATAAAGGTGACTCTTACACTGTATTACTTTACATTGCAGCGTTAATAGATGGATCGAATTCCCATTGAACCTGGTGAGATTAACATTTGAGTTTAGAAATTTATTATTAGCTTGAATTCATAAGACAATTCATTGTAAACCTCTAAAATGTTCTCTATTCTATCCCATGGTAAATAGGGCTTTTACACCACCAAAATTCCCATCTAAACTAATCGGTCAAAAACCCTTGATTGATTCTATTCAATATCATTTGTCACTCAAAACCACAATCGCACTTAAATTATAATTGTTTCTATTCAATTTCACGAGCAAATCCAGCACGAATCATCCTTAAAGAAATGGTCAAAAATATTGCCTACAAATTAAATATGACACATTTTGAAATGTTAAAACTTAAAACTATAGTTCGGAAAATACAATTTCCCCATCAAATCTTAGCTTCCACTTCTTGGTGAAGCATATTAAAAATAAATAGATGCACAAACCTAAATGCCAGTTGCATGAACCAAAAGTTGATAGATAAATCTCTCAAATACAAATGAAGTAAAACGGAAAAGCGTCGCTTAATCGACGCGTTACAAAACACACTCAAACAATCTGCACCCCGAAAAGTTTAAAACCCTTTTTCTCTGTACTCACATTGTCCTTCACTTCATTCACATCAGCCACCAACAAATCCATTTTCTCAACTCCACAATAATCATTAGGTTGTCCAATTTTAAGTCCTAATGCTGCTTCATCACTAATACCTTCCACACCATCACTATACGCCACATCTATAATACATAGTTTTTGGATTTCGTTTAATCCATCACCACATTCGTACGCATAAAAAATCACCCTATCTCGAGCACTCAACCCTTTCTCCTTTGCAAATCTATTCCAACCCCTCGTAAACACAAAACTTTGGCTACTTTTCCAATAACAGTATCTAAATTTCCATGACCTCATCAACCTATCGTAAAACACGAGCTCCACGTCATCATTCTTTTCATCCACGTCACAAATTCTCGGGAAATATTTAACGGCGTACTTTTTGGGTATCACAAGACGATTAAGCTTGCTTACATCGCTAGGCGTGAGCTCTTTTTGGAAAAGTTGTCTCCATTTAACGCCGTTTGTGGGCCCATGCAAAGCTGTACTCAAACTTTGGCTTTGTTGAAAATGAGCCCTCAAATAATCCGAAAATTTGGCACCATAAGAGCCGTCTTTGATCATATTAAGGACTGTTTCAGTAGTGAATTGGGTTTGGAATTTAGGTTCATGGATGTTAATGCTGGTCCATGGGAAGTTTCTGTGGGAGTCACCATTGCGTAGCTTTATCGCTGAGCTATCATAAGCCATTGCAGCTTCCTTTTCAGATTTAAACGTTCCAAGCCAAATGCGTTGATGATTGGCGTATATTTGTGCGCCCCAATTCCCATTTTGCTGACTCACCACGCCTTTGAATTTTGAAGCATGAACATGTGTTGGAGGAGACTGATGATGACTGCTGCTGTTGGAGTCCGAAACTTCATCAGTCGTGCCGACAGATATATGGCTTGGTTCTTCCATGATAATCTGATAAAAACTAAATCAATTTCGGGAACTAACCGCATTACAAAATAAATTTTCGGTTGTGACGTGAAAAGGAAATTTGGAAGTTGAAAGTTCCGATTTCATATTTTTCGGAGTGCAAACTAGCAATAGTAACGACATAATATGCAACATAATTGAATAAGGTGATGAAGGTGACACCTATCGTGCCATAATATGTATTTATAAGACTTTTGAATCACAGAAATTTATATATCCCAGTCTGCAAATAAGATTGGAGTTTGGTTCCAAAAAAAAAAAAAAACTGAAGTTCCCTACCGACTACTGCCCTTCTTAATGCTTTTAAATATTTGCTATATCAAAAAAATTGCAAAAGCACTCTATACTTCAAACTAAAAATTAAATTTATCGAATGGCAAGTTTACGGTCCACCAATCTTCTACTCCCTAGAATAGAAACAATAGAAGAATGATAAAAGAAGGTGAAAGTTAGAGAAATCCATGCGATCACGTTCAAAAAAACCATACTAAAGCATTAAATTCCATTATTTTGTCAAACTTCATGCTGCATTTAAATTACGGTAATTTTGTATCCGACAGGCCACAAGGTTTATAACTGAATACAAATTATATGACAATGTTGTGCTTAATGTTTACGTTAGTACTTTTTTGTAACTATCACAACAATCTCATTTTTCTATAGTGCATTAACCTCATGTTCTCAACATATAAAAATTGATATAAACAACCCATGTAGCATCCGACAAGGCAAAAGTTATCATGAACGGGAGTGAAATTACTAACCCTAAGCTAGAAGTATTAACTTGTACATAATGTCTATATCTAGAAATGAAAAACAACAGATGCTATCACGAATTTTTGTTTCGTTACAAATAGGTTTAACATGTTTAATAGTGACAAGATTTGCATAGAAGTTGTCACTCTTCACAGGTAGTGACAAGAAAATTATTGTCACTATTGAAAATTAGTGACACGTATAGTGACATCAAAAAGTCGCTACATTGTCAATGTATTCAATACCGACAACATTAAAGAAACACTTGTTATTAAAATTTCTTTCCGTGACAAAGCAAAAGTTATTGTCACTCAATATATGTATCTAGTTACAATTTTAACATTGTCAATATAAATTTTGTCACTAACAATACTATATGTGTAGTGATAACAGTTGGGCTTTAAAAATTTGTGATGGTACAAGTACAATAAAGTAAATATTTAGTACTGACAGGTATTCAAAAGATTCAGAGATATATACGAGGAATAGAACAATACGACAGTCAATAATAGTATAATTACACGAATATTTTCATTGGATATACCTTACCTTATATTTTTCAATCTAATAATGTGTAATTATTCTCAATCTGGACATTTAGTTGACATTCTACACAACAACTCATTTTCTAAACAATACAATTTACTTTTCGTACTAACTTAGGCTTCCGATTGGTACATCTTTTATTGCATACTGTAAATCTGATATCGAAGATTACATTAATTTAAAATAAGAAGATCTAGAGGAGTACCTAGACACTGGAAATTTCTTCATTAACTATATGAAGTTAACATTGACATCACTAACTAGAATGATAATATCCATATAGATTGAATTCAGGTGTAAGAGAAAATTGAATGAAATTGTGATCCAGACAAACAAACAAAGAACAATTTCCACATACACGAACATGCTAAAATAATATATAAAACTTTCTATAAAAATACTGCTTTGACGGAGTAGAAGGAACCGAGATAATATATAAAAATAGTATGTCGGATCAGGTGAAAAGGCAAAAAAGAAAGAAGCACTTTTAAGAGTTTGTGTACGTACGTACGTATACTGATGGGATGAGAAAATTTAGCTCAAACATTCACAATATTGTATAAAAGGCAATATTAACTCAGCAAGCCTCAAAATCACATATCAGCTCCATCACCCCTCAAAATTCAAATATCACTTCTTTCTTGCAATAAAGTTCACTAGCTCAAAAAGTTGGAACGATTTGGAAGGATCCCGTCATTAGCATCATACACGATCTTATATTCATATATATCTAAAACTTTCTTAAGAAAAATGAAGTATATTTATGTCTTATTTCTATGAAATAATTTCTTAAGCGACTAAAATGATATATTCATGATGGTTAGTGTAGTAAACATATTTACTATGTATATATTAAGAAGTAGGAATGTGTTATTTACATTTTTCTTTAGAATTTTTGGAGTATTTTATATTGCATTTATATTGTTTTGCCCCATAATATCTCGATATGCTGCGACCGATACCTGCTAATATTAGCGCCGATACCGTGACGTTGAACCATGCTAAAGATAATGTTCGTAAATCCCCGGCTAGAAAAGATGCGTCGAATGTATGCTACATGTAATGAAATCATGCTAAACCCAACTTTTTACGTTTCACTTACGCACATTAATAGAGACAACTTATAATCCATAATTCAGTAATATATAATAGAGCGCGTGCACAAGTTTTACGAAGATTATTCACATACCAATAGGCAAATAAAAGTCATATGAAGTGATTACACTAAAGAGTTGGCAAAAAGGGTCGACGGACAAACTTAAGCATGATACAATAATACAGCCCATTGACAATTGAATCATACAATTCATCCCAAAACAGTTGGCGGTTCTAAGTTGATTCGACATTCAGAAGAACATTTAAAGATGAAGAAATTGAATAGGCAGATTAATCAACAATTTCTAATAAAAATCTAACAAGACTTTTGATAATCATAAATCTCAAAAGTGTGACTTATTAATGATCCTGATAATCATATATATGAAATCGAACATCCAATTGGCTGAGGTCACAGTACAACTTTTATGACTCTAATTTTGTACATGACAACCATATTAGGACAGACAAAACTCTACCAAATATGAATATTCCGCGCTTTGGTACAGAACATATAACGTTTATTGAGCAATCTAATCTCGCAGCAAATTTCTGTAGTTTTAAGAATGAATTCTAATCATTAAGATATAGGAACATACATAGAATCCAACTTATTGTCCAATTCACAAGAGAGTAATAGTTTTTATTTTTCAGTTATTGATGTGATTTTTACCAAAAATTAATGAGGATAACCAATTATGACACAGAATTAAAGTGGAGGAGAAAGAGCTAATCATAGTGAGTTAAGCCCTAAATCAGATATCATCTTAGATTAGGACCCTTAATGGTGTTACATCTGTTAAGCTCATATGTATTTTTTTCTTCTTCATATAATTAAATATCTCTGTGATACAACAAAAGAAAATCGTCATCTCTCCAAAATTTTGCAATAATTAACAGATTTTCTTCAAGTCTTGTTCGAGTATCTTCTTTTAATTTGCCCCATTGATGCATGAAAAAAATCGAATAAATTTTGTTCAATTCTCTTCCAACAAAAAACTAGAAATTTAAGTCTACATCTCTCACAAATTCACTTTTGAATTATTAGTACTAAACTTGCAGAAAGAGGCATAAGAAACACACGAGAAATCGATAAACCATAACAACTTCAATAATTTATTCACTAAATCATAACTGCTTTCAATTAATTAACAGAAGATTTATGTTCAATCTTTAAACCAAACAATTTATGATCATCTAAGTATGTACATCACTTTTCCCATATAAATAGTAAACACAAAAGGATATATATACCATTGGGAATCTGAAATTTTTTATGATAAACATTAAAAGTAAAATAATATCTAAAAGTTTTACCTGGGGGTTCAGGATTCAGAATAAAAACTGTATATTGCTCCCAGGATGAAGAAATAATTCCTGGTCCAAAAATAAAAAGAAATCCTTATATAAATAACTTGACATGGAAGAAGGGTAATTTTTAGCCTGAAATTAAACGAATAATGCAAATCCTAACCTTGAAAAGGAAATTTTCCTTTGTTATTGACAGGCATGATTCTATGCATATCGTCTGCACAGTCAAGGAAATAAAAATCTTCCTACGATAATAATCCTTGCACTCAATAGAATAGCAATTACCATTACCAAAAATACAAGACAAAAAGTTAAACAAATTAAAATCCCATGTCGTTGGGAAAATAATTTGTCACATACAAAAGAATTATGGTAATAAGAATTTTTTTCCAGCTAGTTACATAGTTTACAAGATAGAAAAAATCATATTTATTTATATAAATCAGAAAATCAGGCCATGTAAAACCCCCAATATTTTACATTAGAAATAAAACACCATAATCTAGGAATCAAGGAGATTTGGGCAAATCATTTATTCTTTGTTCATGATTTGTCTTTTTATTATAATAAATCAAAAAAGATTGATTTTATTTTACCAAATATTTATTGATCAAGAAATGACCCTAAAAGAAAACCAAAAGTAGTAATATTTCTGTT
Organism: Verbascum thapsus; assembly: GCA_963669365.1. Lineage (NCBI taxonomy): Eukaryota > Viridiplantae > Streptophyta > Magnoliopsida > Lamiales > Scrophulariaceae > Verbascum > Verbascum thapsus. The sequence goes on from OY770114.1 coordinate 8,763,426, forward strand.
AAATCTGAACAGGAACCAGACCCACTTCGTCCTCTCGAATATCAAAAGTCACGCCCCATACCATAAATGAACCAATCACCTCTTTCTTCACCACTCCCATTAAGGCAAAATTTATAAAACCCATATATTTGTACTATATTTTTACACAACACATTAAGGGAAATTCCCAGAATACACCAAATCTGGGTTTCAGATGAAAATAAAATATGATTCATATATATCTAAAAAGATTTAAAATAATGTAAAAGACTGATGATAATGTAAAAGATAGTGGAATGGTGAGTGGCAGAGCTTCAATGGAGCCTTATAATGTTGCTTTTAGAATTTTCTTCACTTTTTTCATAGAGATTTGGAAAAAAAAAAAAAAATAGACCACAAATTTGTGGTGCAGTCGAGAAGATAAGAATTACAGCGTAAAAGCTCAACTGACAGAAAGAGAAGCGAGCACAGGCATATACAAGAGTATACTATTTTATACAATTGCCTGCATGTGCTCGCTCTCTTCTGTCAGCTTAATTTTCTCTTTCTTCTTACCACAACCCATCTGCAGACCATACATACAAAACCCATATATATATCTATACATATATATATATATTATATATATATATATATCAAGAATAGTGAGATCTATTGCACTTCTTTAGCAAAAAAGGCAGAAAAGAAATTAGGGTTTCATGGGGTTTTTACTCTGTGTGTGTGTGTCAGTATGTGTGAACTAGCAGAGCTTGAGATGATCTTTTAAATTATCTGCTGACTTGTAAGAACACTATCATCTGCTGACTTGTAAGATCAGTATTTGATGGAATTTGGATATAATTTTCTTTTTCTCTTATTTGGTAAGAGATATTTACAGAAAACCTACTTCGTACCGACTTCATTAGGAAATATTATATCTTCTATTGTAAAATAATATCACAATTGTATTGCACATCACCAAGTTGATGTAAGTATTAAATATTTATTCTATAAACGCGTATAATTTGTTCAATATCTTGCAATCTAAATAGAAGATCATATCTGTTAGAGGTGAAAATTGAACCAAACTACTCGATACTCGACTCGAGTTCGATCGTTAAAAGCTCATTTCGAGCTCGGTTGGATAATTTACCAAATCAAGCCTGAACAACTTTATGTGTTAGATAAATTTTGAAGTTCGACTCAATTAACAAAAAATAACAAAAACATGTAAATATTCAAACTACTCGAGCTCGACTCGTGATCAGATCAATTACTGCTCGTTTGGGCTCGGCTCGATGATGAACAATCAAACCAAACTTAAATACAATTTTCATAACTCGATTATAATTCAAACAATCTTGAACACCTATGCGTTCGACTCGACTAATTTTCACCCCTAATATCTGTGAATTGGGTATGTGACATTTTTTCAACAAACATATGATATATACTACATATTCGATGATCCTATTACTTGAAGATATATATTCAGATTTTGATCTTTTCAAGTGGTGATGATCAGAGAAAAGAGATATAAATTGTTGTCGATATAACATTGGTTGGTTGGGGGATTACGAGGTGGTTAGAATGGTCTATTGATGCATTCCATCACAAATTTGAGTATAGTGTTTGGTGGGACAGATATATATCTATTCTATTGTGTATATGCTTTATGAATGGATGTTGTTATTCGAATGACTTCACGCAGACCAATGGATTAGAAACAAGACCATTAACTTTTACAATTTCTTCCACATTTTAAGAACTTTTCATGTGTTTCAAGGTGCATTGTATCTTGTATTCTATCCCAAATTTGTGGGGTTTAAATTGCACATCACCCAATATTATATTATAATGCATATAAGAAATATAAGCTATTTTTATCTAAAACTCAGCTGCCTAGGGATTGAAATTACATTTATTCTTATAGATATATATACTATTACAAAGTACACATTACTTTTTTTTTATATTTTTAATGTATCTAAAATATCCTTATAACATTTATCTATCCTCTATATAAATGTGTGAATAATAAAATTGTTTCGTCTTATGTGAAAAGACTCATATACTCTTATTTAAATTTAGAGTCCTTTTAGTCATTGAAACTAGAAACCTTTTAATATTATAACACTATTTAATTTATTAAAAAAATAGAGTCTCACTTTACCTTAAATACATAATAGAATTAGAAAACTACAAAATAATATCTAAAAAATATAATACCAGTTTACCTTAAATACCTAAAAGAATTAGAAAACTAATAAATAAAATTTAAATAATATATATTATAAATGTACTTAATGAACAAATATAATAATAATAATAATAATAATAATAATAATAATAATATTCACATACTTCTATTTCATATTTCCAATTTTAACTTTTCTTCTTGCTCTTTAAAAAATTTATTTCCAATTTTTCTTTTCTCACCAAACATAACACCATAAAAAAAAAGACGGATGCCAATTTCAGTAGCAAATAATCAAATCTTGTATCACTTTTCACTTAAAGGACTACTCAAATCCACCGGAAACATAAATTAAGTGCAATCCAAAAGCATAAAGTTCAATTCATACTAGAAAACCTAATAAAACACAAAACCTAAATAATATCATATTATAAATATAATAATAAACAGAACTTAAATAATAATAATAATATAATAATAATATATAATAATTATTATTATAACTATAATCTCTCCTAAATAAACGTGTGAATAACAAATTTTTCGTCTTATGTGAAAAGACTTTCATACCCACCATTACTATAATAATTAAATTTATTATATAAAAGAATTCCAATAGTAATAGAAAATCATTTATATAGCAAAAACGGCATCTATAAGAAAAGAGACATATTGGCAGTAGGACACTATGTAATAAATAAATAAACTATATTCCTGACTCTTCACAATGTCATGCCAATAAAAAAAATATTTAGTTGTCTAGAGTTTAATTATATTGATGAGCATAATATTATTGTGGACATATTTATATATTATATTGTAAATAGATATAGTAGAAAATTATGTAGTAGTAGGACTTTCATTACATTAATTAGACTTTGTATAAACAGTAGAATAAATCTTCTAGAACACTAACGTAATGAAAATATTTGAATGTTTTTGGACACATATTTACAAGTATACATATTCAACTAAAAATTCTTGCAACCCATACGTAGTATAGTAACAAATCATGTGAACTCTTGATATGTAGAGGTCAAGTTCATTTGACAATAATTCCACTAGCATTTGGATCAGATTACAAACAAGTTTCAGCAACATTATATGCAATCTAACGACATTGGATTCAACGCTAGAATGAGAGAAGTGGCCTGCTTTTTAGTCACCAAGGTAAGAACTTGTCACATAAACATCACGAGCGGTAGAAAGTGTAAAGACCAGCGTGCATAACATGCATTATAGATTGAAAAGATTCCCCACATGAGTTAAGGATGCAAGATGATGAACATGGAATTGAGCCATCCACGTAGTCAAATAAATTATGGTTATGAAGTATTATGTCTAATTGATATTTGCACAATAGATAGTTGTCTGAGTTGAGTTTGTTTTGGTGAACATTAAAGAGAGACTATGATGAGAGCAGAGCAGAAGACGAATGAATTTGTGGTGTGAAAGATGGAGTTGGAGAGTGTGGGAAGTATATAGCATGAAAATTAGGATTTTCTATTAAAAGAGGGAGAGAAGAGAGATTGGCAGAATATAAGGTTTGGAGTAGTGGCGCGACAACAAGAGTTGGGTTAGGTGAGACGACAAGGATGAATTGACTTAATAGGGTTTTTGTGCGTGGCACATCGTTAAGATAGGGAAGAGCAAGTCGGTGTTTAGATTTGGGGCTAAGGTTTCAGTTGGAGGCACCGACTTGGTTGGGATGGTAGGCAACACTAGGGTTAGGATTGGAATTATATAATATATGTTGGCGACTCTGGGATCGGAGAATTAGGGTTAGAGTTTGCGTGGAGTTTATGGTTGGAGTTTATGTGTGAGAGAGGCGACATTAGGGTCAATAGTAGTGGAGGGATACCATCTTTGGAATAAAGATTGAGGGGGGAAAATAGTAGGTGATAAAGCAGAAAGATTGTCTAAGAGAGTGTCATTGAAAATGATGATGTCTTTAGATAATGATACTGGTGTCAATGTTCATGTTGAAAAATGATATGTATATTAAACATTATTAGAAAAGAAATTAGGTTTCTACAAGTAAGAAGAATGACATAAATTTTAATAAGATACATAGATTAATATCTTATACAGAAATATGGATGTTAAAAAAATACTAATATATTTTTGTCAAAAGTTTAGTTTACATTATGATAAACAAAAAATAAACAAAATAAGTTGTTTAAAAGTAGATGAAACAAACATAATAGTTGTCGGTTAAGAAAAAAACTCTTAATAATAGGTAATCATTTAATAAAAGAAATTTAAAAATATTTAGATTTCTACATTACTCAAAAATATTTAAACAATGTGTTTAGAAAACAATTTTGTACATGAAGAAATATAACAAAATATGTGACAATTATCTTAATCTATTAAAAATATTTTATATTTTGAAATTAATTTCTTATGAATTCTTTGAAAAGTGTGCATTATATATTCCTTTTGGATCTGTTCATATTTTTTCAAAATAATTGAAATTGGTGAAATGTGTCAAATCAAGTGTGATTATATTAATGAATGACGCATAAGTGATTGCTTTGTTATTTTTATCATGATTATGTGATTAAAAAATATTAAAGTAAGAAGATAAAAGAAAAATAGTTTAAATATGAAATTGTTGATGTGAGATAGTGTGAAATAATAACAAATAATGTGAAGTAATGAACGTGTTGATTAATGGGTGACTATACATGACAAAGTGACTGAAGGTTTTTTGTTGAAATAGGTAGTATTGAAATTTTCAAAAAGTTGCAATAAACAATTTTGCAAATATAAACAAGCATATAAAGTTTTTTCTAACATTAGGTGAAGAGTGATGTAGAATGAAAAATGTAAATCACACGTGTGGAGTACAAAAAAGAAAAAATGGTGTTAAGATACTTTTAAAAAGATACGTAGGTTGATGATCGTATACACAAACATGTTAGAAAAAATACTAATATTTTTTGACAAATTTTATTTTACATTCAAATAGATAAAATAAGTTGTTCAAAAAATAAATAAAACAAGGTCAATTAGGGGGGGATCTCTTAAAAGTGGGAAACCATTTAGTAAAGTAAAATTAAATATTTTGATTTTTACAGTGTTTAAAGTTATACATGAAAAGTACAATAAAATATGTGAGAGATTTAAGTTTATAAGTTTATAGTGTTTTATGTTTTGAGATTAGTTTCTTAGAAAATTCTTTGAAAATTTGAGCTATATATTCGAGTGCAATGACAGATTTTGGATGATTTTGTTCATGCTTTTACAAAATAATTGGGATTAGTTAAATTTGTCAAATCAAGTGTACTTTTATTTATTAATGGCGCGTAAATTTTTACTTTGTTATTTTTCTGATGGTCATGTGATTATAGAATATCAAATAAGAAAAGAAAAATAGTTTAAGAATGAAACTGGTGATGAAAGAGTGTAAAATGATGATGAATAATGTGATATAATATATGTTGATTAATAAGTAGTTATACATGAACATAATGAATATGAAAGAAAATGAATTTGATTGAAAATAAGTTATATTTTAATTTTGAGAAAGTTGTGATAAAAGAAATAATATTTGCAAACATACATGTCCGTAGTTTTTCAGACATAAGGTGTTAAAAAAAACCGAGAGAAAAATATAAACTAACAATTAGATTTGACTCACTTTTCAAAGAATTCATAAGAATTACAGCGTAAAGCTCAACCGACAGAAAGAGAAGCGAGCACAGGCATATACAAGAGTATACTATTTTATACAATTGCCTGCATGTGCTCGCTCTCTTCTGTCAGCTTAATTTTCTCTTTCTTCTTACCACACCCCATCTGCAGACCAAACATACAAAACAAAACCCATAAATCTATACATATATATATATATATATATATATATATATATATATATATATATATATCAAGAATAGTGAGATCTATTGCACTTCTTTAGCAAAAAAGGCAGAAAGGGAATTAGGGTTTCATGGGGTTTTTACTCTGTGTGTGTGTGTTTGTCAGTATGTGTGAACTAGCAGAGCTTGAGATGTTTTTTGAAATTATCTGCTGACTTGTAAGAACACTATTGTCTGCTGACTTGTAAGATCAGTATTTGATGGAGTTTGGATATAATCCTTTTTTTCTCTTACTTGGTAAGAGATATTTACAGAAAACCTATTTCATACCGACTTCATTAGGACATATAATATCTTCTATTATTGTAAAATAATATTGTACATCACCAGTGAGTGACGGGGCCAGAAACCAAAAAAATTCATAATTGGATGGGGCAACAGTTATAAATTATATAATATTTAAATAAAAATTTAATAAAATATATATAAATTTTTTAAAAAAAAATTTTTTGGGTGGGGCGGTGGCCCACCCGCGCCCCACCCTGTCTCCGCCGCTGCATCACCAAGTGGGGATTGAGATCCTCTATTACAACAAGATGGTGTTTCAATCTCCTATTGTATGCGACAGATGTAAGCCACGTGTAATATTAACATATTTCTAACATACTCCCTCCCTTAGTAGAGAATAAAATCCTATTAGACTCTACATATTCGAACCTATTAGCTGAAGATATATATTCACACATATTGATCTTTTCAAGGGGTGATGCGACAGTACCAAGAGGACAACACTCACACGGTGGGGTTCCGGGAGAGAAGACTTATTCGTCTTGAGAAAGAGATAACATTGTTGCCGATATAACAATGGTTGGTTAGGGGATTACGAGGTGGGTTAGAATGGTTTTTAAGTCTATTAAGTATAGTGTTTGGTGGGACAGATTACAGATATATCTATTCTATTTATGAATGGAAAATCATTATCTTACAGTCTGTGTCTGTAAGGCTTTGATAGCCTTACAGACAACTTGCTATGCAAGTTGCCTCATTTCTTTTTTTCTTTTTTAATTAAATCATTCATATTATTTGTATTTTATAATCAACTCCATATATAATTTAATTTTATTTACATTATAAAATTAGCTGACAAATAATGAATATTAATCTATTTTTGCAACATCACAATTTACCAAGAATAAATAGAGGTTTTTATTGAATAATAAAATATATAGATGTATCAACACAATAAGTAGCTCAACATCCATAATTACATAGTCAAGATAAAATGAGTTGCAAAAAAATAGTAAATCAAATATGAAAGATGCGACATTGCACATTCGCTTCGACGGATTCCTTACACGCAAGTTACTAATCTTCTTACTTTAAATTGGACTCGCTGCAATACAAAAAAAAATTACAATCTCCAACCGACAAGTTTTTAATATAATATAAAATAAATGTTAATCACACAATAATAAATAAATGTATATTATAAATGTTAACGAACTACAAAAATCCATTAAAATAAATATATATTATTAATTGAATATAGTTAATAAATTCAATACCTCGTAAGAAATAAAATCTTAAAAGTGCACCTTAAATTGGATTGAGCCTCTCTTGTTCTATTTGTTTATTGTAGGTAGTTTTTTTTTTCTTGGAATAAGTGATTAACAAATACCTTAAAATAAGAGTTTTAATTATAGTATAATTTTATTTAATATGATTTAGGGTGAATAAATAAATTAAGTAAGTTGTAGTGGGCTTTTCCAAAAAGCTCTTTTCTTATGAAATTATCTGCTATCTAACGCTAATGTGATTGTTGTTAACTTTGACAATTCTTCCACAATTTAAGAACTTTTCATGTATTTCATTGTGCATTGTATCTTGTATTCTATCCCATATTTGTGGGTTTTAAATTGCAAATGACCCAATATTATATTATAATGCATATAAGAAATATAAGCTATTTTATCTACAAATCAACTAATGTTTGGACTAGAATTGAAATTACATCTATTCTTGTAGATATATATTATTATAAAAGTACTCATTGTTTTTTTTATATTTTTATTGTATTTGAAGTATTTTTATAAAATATATCTTTATAAATGTGTGAATTGGCTTTTATATTTTTAATATACCTAAAATATCCTTATAAAATTACATTTTTAATGGTAAAACAGTCAAATATAAAAAGTCTGATTCCATTAAGACTCTTACCTAATGATAAAAACATTAAAAGCAAGACGATTAATATGTTGAGTTATGGAGCCTGAAGGACTCTAATCCTTTTGATATTAGGACTCTAATCCTTTTCTTATTAGGATTTGTAATTCTTCTCTTATTAGCATTACGTAATCCTTCTCCTATTAGGATTATGTATCTTGTATTATAAATAGCCCTAATATCATTGTAACTCATGAATCTTGATCTCATCAGAAATATAGTGAAAATCCTAGCTTAGTGCCCCAGATGTAGTCAAAATTCTTTTGACGAACTGGGTAAATAATTCTCGTGTGTTCTTTTATTGTTCTTTTCTTTCGTATGATTATTCATAGGCATCATACTCCTAACAACTGGTATCAAGAGCTCCAGATCGAGTGGGATTGGATATGATGTGTGAAGGAAAAACGCCGATTGAAAAGTTTGACGGGACGGACTTTGGATTCTGGAAGATGCAGATCGAAGATTACATGTACGGTAAAGATCTGTATTAGCCCCTTGGTGATAAGCCGTCGGATATGAAAGACGAAGAGTGGATGGTGCTTGACAGGAAGACGATGAGCGTAATTCGTCTGTCGCTGTCACGAAACGTTGAGTTCCATACGACGAAGGAGACAACCACCAAGGGTATTCTGAAGGTTTTAGTAGACATGTACGTGAAGCCATCAGCGGCAAACAAGGTGCATTTGATGCGGCGTCTCTTTAACCTAAAGATGTCAGAGAGTACTGTGGGGGCTGAGCATCTTAATGAGTTCAATCTGATAACAGCCCAATTGAGCTCAGTTAAGATTGATTTTGATGACGAGGTTAGAGCCCTAATTCTGTTGTTTTCTCTACCTGAAAGTTAGGGTAGAACGATTACCGCTGTTAGTGATTCAGCAGGGAAAGAGAAGTTGAAATTTGACGAAGTAAGAGATTTGATAATTAGTGAAGAAAATAGAGGCAGATCGGAATCAAGGGATTCGAACATGGGTAGGTCAAAATCGAGACGTAAAAGTAAGACGAGGAGGGACTTCAGTTCGATAAAGTGTTGGAACTGTGAGCAACTTGGTCATTATAAGAACAAGTGCACAGCACCCAAGAAGAATGGGAAATCAGCTAATGCAACAACTGAAGACATTAGTGACGCTTTGATATTGAGTGTGAGTAGTCCATTGGAATCGTGGGTTTTGGATTCTGGAGCATCGTTCCATTCTTGTAGTGATGCTGATATAATGGAACATTATACTTCCGGGGATTTTGGGAAAGTTTATCTTGCTGATGATGAGCCTTTGAAAACCATGGAAAGGGAGATGTTCGAATTAAAACCTTCCCCACGATTTTCAAATGCTCATCATAAGCAAGATAAACCTTCCCGAAATTCCCAAAAGTATAACGTTCCATTATATCAGCATCACTATAAGAATGGAACGATGCTCCAGAATCCAAAACCCACGATTCCAATGGACTACTCACGCTTAATAGCAAAGCATCGCTAATGTCTTCAGTTGCTGCATTAGCAAATTTTCCATTCTTCTTTGGTGATGTGCACTTGTTCTTGTAATGATCAAGTTGCTCACAATTCCAACACTTTATCGAACTCAGGTCTCTCCTTGTCTTATGTTTTCCTCTCGATTTTGACCTATCCCTGTTCAGATTCCTTGATTCCGATTTGTCTCCAATTTCTGTATTCAGGACTGAACCCGAAGTCATACCCGATTCTCTCATGCGAATTTCTTCACTAATAATCAGATCTCTAACTTTATCAAATTTCAACTTCTCTTTCCCTGCTGAAGCACTAACAGCAGTAACCGTTCCACCCCAACTTTCAGGTAGAGAAGACAACAAAATTAGGGCTCTAACCTCGTCATCAAAATCAATCTTAAATGAGCTCAATTGGACTGTAATTAAATTGAACTAATTAAGATGCTCAGCCACCACAGAACTCTCTGACATCTTTAGATGAATCTTGTTCGCCGCTGACGGCTTCTCGTACATGTCTGCTAAAACTTTCCGAATACCCTTGGCTTTTCGTACATGTCTGCTAAAACTCTAGTGCAGATATCTCCTTCCTCATAGCTTCACGCCATCGCTCATCTTTAACTGCATCTGAATACCTGGTAGGCTCAACACCTGCAGTAATTGTAGCTAGAAAGGCACGATGGCGAGACGAAAATGCATTACACGAAACAGATTCAGAAATAGATAACGTGTACCTGAGGACTTGTTGGGTGCAACAACAGGTAGAGAGGGATGCGTTCGAACTGTATGCATCATATAATCATGAAACCTTGTAGGGAGAACTCGAGCTCGATGCCCCCTACTCAAATCAGTCGGTGCCCCCGAGTCAGATGTGTCCACATGCGCGGGTAAGGTCGGTGAGCTCACATCTCGGACACCATCCGCCGAGCAGCCCGTGGTCATCTCGTTCGAGCATTCTGAGATACCCCCCTCACTGCAGGCCGCGTCTCCAACCCTGCCATATCGGCAGACGTCCCATCTCCAATTCCCGTGTCATCCACGACTGAAAGGGGGCACTCTTGGACGAGTGTTCATCACCACAAGCAAACGGATACACGGCTTCATGGAACACTATGTCACGAGACACAAAGAATTCACCTGTCTCCAAATCAAAAACTCGCAATCCCTTTTGGCCATACGGATACCCAACAAATATGCAACGTTTGCTTCGATCTCCAAATTTGTCCTTATCCCTTGACTGTCTATGCGCATAACAGAGGCAGCCAAAAAGGTTTTTAACAGTTCTAGACACCTCGGTTTTTTCGGCTAACAAGAAAATCCAAACAACCCTAAAGAAATCATCTACTATAGTCAAGAAATAATTTGCACCACAAAAAGAGGGGGTACGATAAGGCCCCCATAAATCGCAATGAATTAAATCAAAAGATGACTCAACTTTATTCATACTATCACAAAAAGGTTCTCGAGTCTGTTTAGAACGAAAACAAACGTTACAAATATGCTCAACTTTACTATCACTATTAATTCTCGAAATTGACTTCATAACTCGATATGAGGGGTGTCCCAACCTGAGGTGCCATATGTCTTCACTATTGCTTGTAGTCGTAGCTAGGGTGGGCAATCGGATCGGGTAGTTCGGGTACCGACCCGACCCGATCGAGTTCGGATTAATCGGATTGGGTAGTTCGGGTACTAATCAGGTTCGGGTTATTCCGAACCCGAATACCACAGTTTGGGTTCCGGTTATTTTTTTTAGCCCGAATCCTCAACTCTTCCAACTTCAACTCTCCAACTTCAAATCTCTTCCGACGAGTCGACGACGGTAGGTTGTCTTCGGTCCGGCAGGCGCACTCAACGGTAGGTTATTTCTTTTTTTCCCCTTTTCAATTTAGGGTTTTTTTGTGTTTATTCATGTGTTTGTAAATAAAAAACATATCATTGCCAAAATAAGATAGATATGATGTTTGTGGTGATTTTGGTTTATTATTGTTTTGATTTATGTCATTGTGAGATTGGAGGTTGTATAATTTCACTGCAATTAATTTTTCCATTTTTTGTGTATTAAAACCCGAACCCGATTTAGACCCAAACCCGATTAATCTGAATGTCGTAGAACGGGTTCGGGTAGTTATGTTCTACAACCCGAACCCAAAATACCTGAACCCGAACTACCCAAACCCGACAATCCGAACCTATTGCCCACCCCTAGTCGCAGCGTTGACTCGATGCATACCCACAGTTCGAAACACATAAACCCCTCCTTGCTGCTCACCCGCACCAATCAATGTCCTCGTACGTGGGTCCTGTATTACACAAATTTTATCAGCGAATGTGACAACACAATGTAGCTGGCGAACTAATTGTGTTACAAAAATCAGTGTACAATTAATATCAGGAACAAATAAAACGTCACGAAGAAAGATATTGTTCCCCAAATTAAGGCACCCAATTTTAACCGACAATGTCGTGTGTCCGTTGGGCATGCCCACCACGCACGGGGGTGCCTCTTGAACATAACTCAACAACGAGACATCTCATATCATGTGTTGTGATGCCCCGGTGTCAAGCAGCCACTGATTGTTTTTACCCGAAAGTTTATCAGAAGGTACTGGAGTATGACCGTGCAACATGGATTTAAGAGTCTGCCATTCGTCTTGGTTCAGACTCGAAAATTTGCCCTTATCGGCATCCGTGATCGTGGATTGAGTGTACTCAACGTCTCTGGCGGCTTTACCGTCGCCCAAATCTCCTTCCCGATCACCGGCGCCGCCGTCCATTAGGATTTCGAATTCTTAAGTTTTATTTGTTTCTGTGGCTCTGGTACCATGTAAAGTTTTGATACCGTAAATTGATATTGGTATTCCAATAAGTGTTTACAAGTGTATATAAGATCAAAGAAACAAATCGTATCAAATTCTGCCTAACTTAGAATGGATACGCCAAATTGTTCCAAATCTACTAGAATCTCGAATAATATCAAATTTAGTTGTACACATGAATTTTTTAAACTCGAATAGTTCATAACTTTCAATGATCTTATAATTGTTTGATATATTAACAAAATAAAAAATGAAAATTCTTATAATAATTCAAATTTGAATGAGAAAATAAAATAATTCCACCAAATGTTCAGCCTTTTAATTTTAGAAACATCGAGTCAATAAAATAATTTCTGAAAAATGATCTTATAATTTTTCAAATATAATCATTTTTGTCACTTACCTTTCAATCATATTGATAACTTCAATAATGTTTTTAATGTGGTTAATCCGGTTAATTTTTTTATACATTTTGATTAAAATATTGGTCACATATTGTGCACATGAACAATTTTGAGGATAAAATTATCACTCAGATTTTGGAATATAATTATTTATCAGAAGAGTATCGAGTGGTTTGAATGTAATGATTAATTTATGTATAGTTAGTAAAAGTAAAATTAAAAGCGAATTTAAAAATATGTGCTTAAATTGAAATTGTATAATAAATTTCCAAAAAATTATGATTCAGAAATTCAAGTTTTATTTTTATAGACATAAACCAACATGACTAATATAGTAATATGTTACCAAATATATTTAAAATTAAAGTGTTACAATTAATGAAAAAAATAGTTATTTGAAACAAGGCCGACGCTTTGTTTTAAAAAATAAAACTAGCAATTGCAAATCAAAATACGATAATAATAATTATCAAGTTGAGAGAAGAAAAAATATTTCACATTATGTTTTAATTATTTTGCTTCTTTATATGCATTGACTTTTCTTTTCGTACAATATATATGTTTTATTTTTTTTTTTATTTTTATCAATAAATATTAAATAGGAAATCAGATATTCGAGATAACCAAAGTTAATTAAAAAGAAAGCATCACCTATGCATCGATGTCCTTGGGTCGAACCCTAAGCATCGATGTCCTTGGATTCTAGTCTTCAATTTACTTACATCATCTCTAGTAAAGTGTACGTGTGTTGCACATAGTCGACCACTTCATGCACAACTAAATAAAAAAAAATTTATATAATTGTATACATATTTTTTATGTATGACAAAGAATAGTTATCCTAGTCTATTACTTTAATAAAAACATATTATCTATAATTAATATGCTAGAGGTGAACTAAAATAAAGAACATTAATTTTTAGAAATCATTTTACTTCGTATGCCGTATATCATTCTAAATAAGTCCAATCAAGTTTGTAATATTAGACCATTCAATTATATTAAGGGATAATATTTGCATTTCCATAAATTACTATAGTATATGAGCTCTACCTTTATATGTTTCTTTTATCACATGACAAAACACTCCTTATATATGAAAGATGAGTATATATTTAAATAGTCCGTTCAATCGGTTGGGATTCTTTCCGGGGAGAACAATGGAATAAAATAAAAAACCTTCCAAAAATCCCATACCCATGAATCAATCATGATTTCTTGATGTTCTTGCATGCTTGAAAGACAAAAAGCAATAAACAAATCTAAGTGCGTTACTTTTTGTATTTTGCGTTGTTGTGGATTTGCAAAGCACCACCACGGTGATGGTGCATCTAGATTATCACGTGAAAGAAGAAAATTTCAGGACCTCCAAAAGAGCTAGGGGCGGCACCTAGAGCAATACGGGAGAGGAAGAAGCTTTATTTCTCTCTTGTTAACCTATGAATCAAGAATTATGTATTTACACTTTGGGCTTTCAGATTCTTGTTCAAAATAAAAATACAAGGCATGGAAATGCCCAAGAAGGCTTCCCATGCCCCCAAAAAAATCATGCACTATGGTATAACATTGGGCCTTTCAATTCCGATCTATTCTAGCTAATTGATTTATCAATATAATTGACTAATTTATTAATTTCAAAATTAATTATTCTAACTCTTATTAAATTAATATAATTAATTTAATTGTCTGAATAATTAATTTAATTAATTATTTATTTAATACAATTAAATAATATAATTATTTATTACGGCAATTTTTATAATGTAATTTCCACAACCTGACATTACGGAATGCATTTATTTAATTTATAAAAATGAGAGATAAACGTCTCCCAAGTGGTACACCAAAGTGTTAGAAGGGCGGTTGAATAGACCTGAAATATTTCAACGCTGACAGACAAACTGATTTTAGGTTCAAACACTTTGTGGATTAAAAATTAACTTAGATAGATGAAATCTACAATATATGTTGTAGTATTCAACTCTTAGTTTAGAGTAAATGTAGAGCGCAAATAAATGTTAGTCTTTGATTTTGGAAAGATTAAACGTTTTAACTTAGTTATTGAGTTATATAAAATCATGATAACTTAGTCGCTTGTTTGTGAGATAAGAATGAATAAACAATAAACTCAAAGTGACAAGTAAATAGATAAAGTTTGTAAGGTCGTTGGGCAGTATAATCCCAACTACGTTCTTCTTCGATTTCGTCTTTGGATTCACTATATTGAATCTGAAGATTAACTCAGAGTCTTCTCCAATACAACGAATAATAGCTAAAGCACTTGATCTCCTTTGCTACACAAGCGCCTGCTCTAAAGTCTTTGGTGGTCTTCTTCTTTCACTCAGAAATAGGCAGATGTCCTTCTTCTTTCCCCATACTCAGTTTTAAAGGATCTACAAGAAACATGGCATCTGCTACAAAAACAAAATTGCTACAAAATCAATTTAAGTCATAAATTAGCAATAACTTTTCCATAGGTAACTGTATTTTCAAAATAAATGAACACATACGAATAAGTCAGCGACAAAATTGCATTGAATCAGCAACAAATGGTATTTTCGTTGCAAGTTCTATTTCTAGCTCGATAGGTTAGCTAATAATTATACATTGTACAAATTATTTTAAGAATTTAAAAGTAAATAAAATATCCTAAATACATAATAATTGTGGCACTTGTTATGAACTTCAAATTCGTAGTTAATTTGTTCGTAGCTGTTGTAACAAAAAGCACATTCATTGCAATTTTCGTTGTTGGCGCAACGACAAGCATAGCTAGAAATAGTATCACATTCACTTAACTACAAAATATTTGTAGTTATTGCTATGTATTTAAAATTCATAGTTAGTTTGTTGCTAGGTATTGCAACGAGATATATATTTGTCGCAATTTTCGTTATTAGTGCACAAGAGCTACAAATTGAGCGTCGGGAAAAACATTTGAAAAAAGTAACAATTATTCAACATTGGGGAATAAAGTGTTTAAAGTATCATAAAAATTAATGTGAAACAGCATTTGAAGTCTATTTGTTGTGTCAAAGTAATTTGAACAAAACTTGAATAGCTATAAATATTATCAGACCACTTAATCTATTATTCGTACTTTTACTAATTAGTAAATATATAATTAGTTTCTAATTCTATAAATATTATCAAACCACTTAATCCGTTATTCTTACTTTTACTAATTAGTAAATATATGATTAGTTTTAATTTTGAAGGTTTTTATGTATCATTTCAAAAAATTTAACTTTTGTAATGAACTTGAAAATTAGATGTGGTATAGAAAAATGTTGGAGCTAAAACTTCTATAATCAATTTCGTGATTAGATTTAAGGCTTACAATTTAGGGGTAAGTTAGCGCTATGAAAATTTATATTAATCCATCACTGTGTTAATATGTTAAATTAACATGATGGATTCTTGCAAAAAATAAATAAATTAATATATAGTCATTTATTCTAATTTTATAAAATATAAATTATATAATATAGGTAGCAATATGATT
The DNA here is from genome assembly GCA_963669365.1 of Verbascum thapsus. Classification (NCBI taxonomy): domain Eukaryota; kingdom Viridiplantae; phylum Streptophyta; class Magnoliopsida; order Lamiales; family Scrophulariaceae; genus Verbascum; species Verbascum thapsus. Next base: position 8,779,817 of record OY770114.1, read on the forward strand.
TTATAGTACATTATGTTACATGATGTGAGATCAATTTTAAGTCAACTAGAATTCTCAATTTAATGGATTAAATTTTATGAAATTTTGACCATTTATTTGAGCATCCAACTCTCGAGATAGTTCCATACTATGATTTGAAAGGATTTTATTGTTGAGGGATGATTCTACTAATCATCCAATGCAGAGATTCGAGTTTAAGTTTTCAGAATAATATTCACATGACGATAAATATTGAGTTGACATGTTTAATCATTGGGTTAGATAGTTATATTCCAATATATGTAAAAAAAATTACTTGAAATTGATTGTTTTGATTTATCTATAATGTCGAGCCAATTTAGTAATACTATTCATATAATATTATGATTTCGTAACTATAATAAGTGAAAGGTTATTGTGAATAGGATTTGAATCAAGTCAAATAAATCGAGTTTATATAGGCTCAAATTTAGCAATTGATATTAAACGTTTTTTGCATTCAATGTTTACTAATACTTGACGAGCTTTCAAGATGAGCCCGAGCCAACTTAAACTTGATATTTTTATATTTTATTTTCAGTGTAAATCATATTATTAATTCAGAAGTTAGTATTTTACATTTTGGAATAATTCGTGTTCGACTTAAATCTTAACTCAAGCCCTAACTCACAGCTCAATCAAAAAATTTAAATCGAGCTTGCAAGCTTTAAATCGATTTGGGCATATCGATACCCTAAATTGATATCCTAAATATGATAATGTTAGAGAATAAGTTACAAAATAATAATATTATATGCTTCCAAATCAACTACAAGATATAATAATTAACTTTACATATACTCTTAGTAGTTATTTGGGGGCTTTTTATATATAACCCCTCGAGGTATTTAACTTTAGCAAATAACCCCCCGAGGTATGAAATCTTGGCAAGTAACCACTTTTGTTAAGTTGATCGTTAGTCAACGGTTAACTTTATGGGCAAACTTGTAACTTATATATTAAAACAAGGAACAAAAAAAAAATTAATTCACTTTATACAACAATAATTTTTCTCAATTTCAAATGTTTATTTATTTATCTAAATATTTAGATATATATTATATTATTCTATCTAATAATTTGAAGGTAAAATTAAATAAATTTAGATAAATAATTTGAAGATAATATAATATTTGAAATTGAAGGTAACTAGATAGAATAATATAACATATAATATATAATATAATATTTTAAGGTAGAATAATATAATATTATAATATTTAAAATTTGAAGGTAATTTAGATACATAATATTAGTACAATATTCGAAGGATTGAAGGTAAAATTAAATAAATTTAGATAAATAATTTGAAGTTAATATAATATTTGAAATTGAAGGTAATTAGATAAAATAATATAATATATAATGTAATATATAATATAATATTTGAAGGTTAGAATAATATAATATTATAATTTACAAATTTGAAGGTAATTTAGATAGAATAATATAATATATATTTAAATCTTTAGATAAATAAATAAATTATTGTTGTATAAAGTGAATTAAATTTTATTTATTTATTTTTGTTGTTCTTTTTTTTATATGTAAAATTACAATTTTGCCTATTAACTTAACCGTTGACTAACTGTCAACTTAACAGAAAGGGTTACTTGCCAAAATTTCATACCTCGGGGGTTATTTACTAAAGCCAAATACCTCGGGGGTTATATACAAAAAGTCCAATTATTTGGTAAGATTATTTAATTATTGGTAATTGAATAGAATCTCAAGTTCCAAAGATGGAATTTGATGTCATGGCAATATAGCACTCTATGACCCACTGTTTTACAATTATTTTGCTATAATGAGTTTACAATATTCTTGGTGACAGGCAAGCTGATTGGAACAAATCTTTTAATTATTCAAATAATTTGGAGTTCTTGTCTCACTGCATTCTCACTAGTCAAGGTATAATTGACTATTTATGTCCCCCATTCTTTTGGTTTGACGAATTCATTGAAGAATATATATATATACATATATATATATATTAGAGAATGAATATGTATGTGTATATGTATATATTAAGTTGTTTATTATGTTACCAACTGGTTTTTGGTTGACAAGGTTTTTATTAGACTTCTTGTTTAAGCTATAGTTTATGTTTGGACTAGATGTGTATGATTATTTATATTATCGGTAGAATCAATACTTATAGACAAGAGTTGATTCGAGTTCGTGTGTTTCCCTTCTACACATTCATCTCCAGTAAATAACTAGTTTGTATAATTTGTTTTTTTTCTTCTTATTTTATACGTTTTTGTTATTTCTATTTGTAATATAATTCATAGTTTTATTTGATTTTAACCTTATTCAATTTTTCTTTGTTTGAGAATTTTTTTTTAATGTATTTAACACTTTAAGTTTTCACATAGCCCTCCAAGATTTACACCATAATGGGCATTAGAGATATATATTGACTTGACACGAGTGATTTTGAAAGTTTGATGGGAATGAAAAAATGCAGCTACTAAAACTCTTGGAACATATACAAACTTAAACAATTAAATCTATAAATTCAAGAGGTGGTGGAAGAAAACATCCAAGTAGACGTGCAAACACTGATGTTGCACATGGTAGAAGTAGTAATAACATATCAATGGAAAATGCGCGATGATGGCAGAAGAGTCATCTGGAGGTGGAGGTGTTGATGTCGATTCTCCACTAGGTAGTTTAGCTAAGCCAACATCTTTTGGGATCTTTAGGTATGCCCTAAACATGTTCGTTTATCATTAATACATAAATATTATGGTAGATACACGTTTTCAAAAATCTTTATGTATGCACTTAACTTGATCGTTATGGTAGATTCAATTTTTTAAGAGTGATATAAAGCCGAGAGAGAGAAACATAAGCTTCAATACTATAGTCTGATTTCAATTTGTTTATAAAATTGTGTTATTCTTTGTTTAGGTGTCTTTACCAAGCATAGTTTTTGATAACTTTTTAAGATAACATTGTTGTTTGATCTCGGAATATAGATAGTGGCTAATCAAATGTTTGTATTATGTCTAAGAAATATATTATTCAGTTGTGTCAATTATTGACCTTTTCATTTCCAAGTTGGTCCTTTGAAATTCTTAAACATATTAGATATCATTTACATTAAAGAGTTTATATTTTTTTTCGCTTCTCATTTTTGGAACCAATATATATAACAAATGTTGTATTGTATTTGTTTTAATCTAATGAGAATTTATATTGCATATGAATCTAAGTGGTAGCAGGTGTAGATCCAGAGGTCGTTATCAAAGACAAACTCCAAGCCGACTTGAAGAGCATATTGAGCCACTTGGAAGAGATGGCGATCAATCATTAGAATGTGAAGAGGAGCTTCCTGAACAAACTAAAAATGTTGACTCTCCATCTCGTAGCAGTTTTGGGCATCCATCACAAATAAGGAGACGTAGGCCCAACCAAGGGACTCTGCATCTAATAAATCCTAAATATCGAGTTTTTATTCATGCGGTTGGTCACATGTACTTTTATTAATGGTGTCTCGGTATTTTTAAAAATAATTGGTAGGATCTTTAATATATATCTATGCTTAACAAGTATTTGTTTCTTGTGGTATACAATTATGCAACGTGAAAGTTTCCAACCTCAGGGCGTGACTCAAGAAATTTCAGCATCAGTAAGATATCACATACAATGCCCTCGTCAACATGGTCACACTATCCAAAAAAATTGAGAGAGACTATTTGTGGGGACTCTTTATGGTTAGATAATTGAATATATCATATATATTTATATTGTAAATTTTAAATCGTTTGAATACTTATACAATACTCAGAATAATATATATCAATATCTATTTTAACAATCCGTATATCTATCTTTTTACTAAAACTCTTCCCTAATAGGAAAATTACACGTGGGAAGATGGAGCTACATGTGAAATCTTCGGGCTACGGTGGTTGTAGACCAACGGCTGAGGGATATATTTTGTAAGGAAAGGAGTAAAGTTGCAGCAAATTTAAAGTCTAAAAATCAATTGGATTGAAGGGGTCATGGCCCTCACTAGCTCGGGCAAAGTGTATGGAATAAGTTATGTGATGATCATTGAAATACAGATAGATTTCAAAGACAATCAAATATTGGAAAACATAGTAGATTGAGTTCAAAGGATTATTCAATCTCAACCCATACTGATGGATCGAAGCCTTTTGCAGTACACAAACAAGAAATGGTAATTTTTTGTTTTTTGTGTTTAGTCTAATTGGTAACATATTATCATTTTTATGTGTGATTTATGCTATTTGAATATTGACAAATTGTAATTCATACAACATAGGAGGACGAGTATAAGCGTAAAATTTCAGAGATTGAACTTTATGATCATACTCATAGGAGGAATCAAGGAAATTGTGGTTTTGCATGCACCAAGGCTAAAAGAGTGCAGGTAAGTTTGAAAACTATTTGCAAAACAATTATGTGCAATTTATACTTATTTCTTTGATTTAATTTAAATATATTGATTATGTTTGTTTTTTCTCTCTAAAATAGTTTATCGCTACACCATATATGTCACATGGTTTAATAAAATAATACATGCATAAATTGAATGACATTGTTTTTGTAGGCTACATATGACAATTTGGTGGAAAATGTTTTTCAAGATTCATCTTCACAACCTGTCTTTCACCTTGTTGCTTTAATTGAGGCAATCGGTGATGTACCTAAAGGTCGGGTATATGAATTCGGGAGTCAAACTCCTAATCAAATTCTTGGGGATAGTGCACATCGTGGAAGCTCTAAATTCAAACTTGAAGAGGAAACCAAATGTATACAAGAAAAATCAAATGAACGATTTGCTAAACTGCAGAAATAGATGGAACAACTAAAAGGTGAGAATCATAAAATTCTTAAGATTTTTGTACAATATCCCAGAACAACTTTCCGATAGTATACGAAGAATGTTGGAAAAAATTCAATGGACGAACCACACTCATGCTGGTGGATTAGACTTGAGAGAGCAAGAGTTTCTTGATAGTCTTCATGAAAATAAAGGAACAATGATGATATAAATGATGCAAATGAGGAAGATAATGATGACGAGAGTTAGAGTATTAAGAGTGGCATTTAAGGTTTAGGTGTTTAGATTCTTTTGACACTTAAGTATTTAGCATATTATGGTTACTTTTACTTAACGTTTAAACTAATTTAAATTATTAATTATTGGATATTTGAGTTATCTAAACATTGTTTAATCGCATTTTAATTTGGTTGTTTTTTAGTTTTTATTGGGTTTATATTTATGTGGATTATTATATTGAGAATTATGGTTGTGGTCTTTGCTACAAAATCGTTAATGAGTGCCAATGTTATATAATTTGTAGCTAATAACAAGTTTAATATAAATATAACTACAACAATCCATCATCTTAGCTTCAAAATAGCAACAAAATTTTTACACACTCTTTGTTGCTATAACAACAAAAGTACAATAATATTTTGTAGCTATTGAATTAAATTTTGCTACGAATACCTTGTCATTGTTGTGATGAAAATTGCTACAGGAATTTTGTAGCCATGGCGATAAATATTATTACTAATTTCTGTCACCAAAACGACAAAGTTTAGTACAGATTTCCGTTATTATCGCAACAAAATTTGCTAAGAAAATTGTCTTCCATGGCAACGTGATAGAAACGGATTATTCGTTGGCCTTGTATAAAAATTTTCAATGAGCTTTCATAACCTTTGCTATGAATAGCTACGTAATTTATTATTGAATTTGCAACGACCATTCCACCACTCTAGCTACACAAATAGCTACAAGAAGTGCATATGTAACATTGCTACGAGAAATTGCTATGAAATTGTGTAACTAAGAGATAGCTACAGAATTTTAAATTACGTTGCAATAATTTAGCGACGGAGGTATCCGCATCGGAGGCACGCAACAAACATTTTGTAGCTATAGCTATGGGTTCATGAGCATCAGCTATGAAAATGGCCGAAGCGGATCCCATGTTTTCTTGTAGGATGGAGTTTTTCACTCAGAAACGGGTTTGTTTGTTTTTGAGAAAGTTCAAACAATTAGATAATATTCGCATCGATTTGGTTCTTCTAAGGAAGAGATGGAATGTGAATATTTAGAATGGATGTCCAGGGTATCGGTTATCTGAGGATGTACTTCAATAAGAATATTGAGAACTTCTTTAAAATATTTGAATGACTACGAGGCTTTTAAGGTTTTGATTTTTGCTTAGATAAGATCAATTATATTATAGAGTTTTTTGAAGTTATGATTTAAAATAAATTTCAATTAATAGTATCATTAAATAAAATAATTTTAAATGTGGATTTTATGATTTAATAAAATAACAAAACATATTTTTTTTGTATGAAAATGCACACAACTTAAAGTTTGAGTTTTATTTGTAAAAGAGGGATAAAAGTATAAAATGAAGTGTAAGAAGAAATATTATAGAGAATATTCTGCTTAGGAAAAGACATGATAACAATTAAAATATGTTGAGATGAATGTGGTAAAAGTAGAATAAAACATTGTGAATTGATTTTATATAAAGTAAATTTGATTTGTAATTAGCATAGTTGGCTATTTATATATACTAGTAAACAACACGTGTACTGCAAGTGAATTTTTTGATATCGTTTAAATAATTCATACACATAAATATTAATTTTTGCAAGTGAATTAAATTTTGATTGAATGAAATGTTGAATCAACATCAAAATCATTTCATGAATATCTTCTTTGAATTTTGATCGGTAGGAAACTTTTCATTTTTTTCGTTGAGTTATTTGTATATTGACACGTCTCTTTATTATAACCCAGAGTTTGAATACTTATGTAGTCTTCTTATTTCAAATTTTTTGTTTATTTTTATTCAAATTCAAAAGATGCAATAGTATATTTTTTCTTAAGACCATTTAATGTGTTTAAGTGTACATAAACCTTCGAACCACCCAAGTCGAGTTAATTTGTTGAAAATTGTCAATCAGAATTTTTAAATAATAATTTTTTTATAATATTGCAACTTGTTAGTGTGGGTTTAAAAATCATAACATGCTTGACAATTACTTGTGTATATATATAGTTGCAAATGTGCACTAGAGATTGAAAAAATATATACATATACACCTTTAAGCGAAGTGGTTTTATTTATATACTTAATTTTTAATTGGATAGTTTGAATACTTGCATTTTTTCCCGCTACGTTTCTAATCAAGATAATACACATAAACATAGATATATATATCATGAATTTATATAACAATTTAGTTTATATAATACTAAAGAATTTTAAACATTACGAACCATGATAATTTTATTTTTAGTACTTGTTATTCTCAATACCATCTGCTCAACACAATTTTTCTAAATTAAAATCTATAGAAAAATATATGTTATTTAAATTCTTAATTGTTAATTGTTACTACACATCAGTTGACAGTGCCAAACTAAAGTTTGAATAACCTATAATGTATAAATACTCGTAAATAAGACTTAGTGCAGTATTGTATTTGTATCAGCCCGTGTTCGATAGGAGTACTCCTCAATACTGTGTCCAAAATAGTTTTGAAATGTCTTTAATTATGAGAAAGATGATATTTTTTATTATTGTATCGGATATAAAATTTGAAGCATTTGACATGCCTTGGGTTATCAGATAGAGTATTTTTTTTAACATTACACAGTACTTTTTGGGCTAAGTTACGAAAAGAGATATTTTTTCACTTTTGTTAAAATTTAAATATAAAAGTTAAACAAATGGCAAAGAAATTGAAATAATTGGATAAAATTTTATTTATGTCATGAATCTATTTATGTAATTTCTTTGAGTATTATACATTCATATAAGGAAAAAGCTTTCCTAACGGTCTGTAAGATTTTCTAAATCTAACAAACCGCCCTTAACCCACATCGTGTCACCTCAAATAGTTGTATTATTATTATAATTAGCACATATAATTTAATGTAAATGTTTCGACTTGATTTCAAGTCATCAAGTCGAGATAAAAATAATATTTTATTTATTTATAATATAATAATATATTGTGTAATAGTATAAATAATGATATATACTTAATAATTATTATCTAATAATATATATATATCTAATAATATATATATAGCAAGCCTTACAAGCCGGTTCGAGTTGAGCCCGAATCCGACGATTCATGTTATTATGCTCGCAGGAGTAGATAAAAATAATATTTTTATGTTATTTTAATATAAATAACATAGTATAATATATTTTGAAATACTAAATAATGATATATTTAATATTCAATAATTTAATAATATACGTTAATACGAAATTAATAATAAATATTTAATAAAGTTAATATTGTTTAAATTGTAAGTTTGAGCTCGAACTCGAAAGTCTTGAGTGGAATTCGAATAGAGAAATTTGACGGGCTCGACTCAAGCTTTATTCAAACCCCTATTCCAATATCATAATATTAACCGTTAGTTAAGAGGCTAAGATTGTAATTATGTAAATAAATTATACATATTACACATATTCTATTTTTGTAAAAGTAAATGGTTGTGGCTGTAAGGGTAAATCTTACAGACAGCTGTAAGATTAGCATCATCCTTCATATAAATAGACCTATCATCAATGTACAATATCTTAAAATTTTAAAACATTTCGCATTTCATATTCATATCTTGATGTATATGTATCCGTATATTATAGTTAATAAGCCTCCAATTAGCTAGCTCACTCATAAATATCGGTTTGCACCGAATCAACTCGAACCATATGATTTCAAAAGACAATTGTTTGGTTTTGCTTTGACATTTTATCCACCCGTACAAATTTTTTTTCATAAAATTATTGAGCTCATACGCATACGCCTGTAGCTTAGTAGCAATTATAAATGCCAAAACTCTTGCTCATTTAAATTTTATATCGCATTTACATAAATTTTACCATATTATTTTATGTTTATTTCAAACATTGTCATATTTTATTAATTATTACAATCAGAGTAGACATTTAGTTAAATAAATATGTTTTGGTGTTATAAAAAAATAAGATGTGAAAGATAAGAAGATATTGAATATATCACAAAATTATAAAAATCATAGATTCGCCTCTATGACTAACTATTGAATATAATTGCATTTCAATATGCATATCTTGTGCATTTAATGAATGCTTCATCTTATAGTAAAATCATAGATTCACCCTTATGGCTAATTGTTGTACTTTCCTCTTCTTTTTAATTAAATTTACACAAAAAATATATGTTATTAAATTCTTAATTTTGAATTGTAACTACAAAAAGTTGAGAGAGCTACAATTGGAGTTCGACAATCTATGTTGCACAAGTACTCATAAAGAAGACTTGGTGCAATATTGAATCCTAATCATACCCATATCCGTTGCGGATATTTGAATACCTTGTCCAAAATAGTTTTAAATTGTCTACAAATATTCAAAAGGAGAATTTCTTTTTTTTTTTTGGATACCATATGTGATAAAATATGAAGTATTTAACACATTTTGGATACCAGGCAGAGTATTTATTTTTATCATTATACAATACTTTTTGGGCTAAAATACGAAAGGATAAATTAATTAAATACTATAGGGGTGTGTTTGGATCGAGTAATTTGAAATCCATGGATTTCAAATTCATCAACAAATCCATTTAAGATCGTTTGGATGATGATGGATTTCAAATCTCTCGCCATTCATTTTGAGTTCTTTTCTCCACAACTACGGTGGATTTCAAATGACACCATTTTAGGTGTCATTTGAAATCCTTCCTCCAAATCCACTCCTCAAATCCAAATTCATCGATCCAAACGCACCGTAGATTCATTTAAATAGATATATCCAATATTATTGATTCATATAAAATCCACCGCATTTCGTATTCGTAGCTTTTCATTAACACATATGTGTTATAGTCGATGGATAGCCCTCCAATAAGCTAGCTCACTCATAAATATATTCTACCTAATCAACTTGGACCACATGATACAAACAAATAATTATCTGGTTGTATTAAATTTTAATACATAAAATTATTAAGCCCGACTGCGTCCGCCTCTAGCTCACAAGCAAATGAGGAGATAAATGTCAAAAAATCTTGATTATTAAAAAAAATTGTCATCTCTACTTATTTCTACCACATATTTTACGTTTATCTCAATTATTATCAATTTTAATAAGTTCAAATTTTGATTTTGTAGTTAATTGTGTTTTATTAATTATTACAATCAGATTAGACATTAGTTAAATAAATGTACTTTGTGATGTAATAACGATACAAATATATTAAAGATAAAAAGAGGTTTAATGTAACAAAAAGTTTTAAGAATGTGATTAATTGCACTAACTACTACTCTTATTTTATATAATTACATTAGAGTCCGTTTATTTTAGATAGCTAACCAACTCTTGTAATAAAATCTTACATTGCGCCCCTCTAACTAATGGTCGCCACAAAAAGTGTACACTGATAATAGTACTCTCATTTAAAAAAATAGAATATTTTAAAAAGTTAATTAAATTGGCTACTCTCCTTATTTAAATAATGATAGTTCAATATGCTTATTTTGCATGCATAATAGTTGTCTCCTCTTATAATAATATTGTACATTCACTTATACGAATAATTGTTATAATGTCCTCTTAAATCTTTTAATTTATATTTTCATGAGCTTGTATGTATATTTTCTATCAACTTATCTCAATATAGTCGTTGGTGCCATATTGTTTTAGCAACTAACTAATTTAGAATTTATTTGTAAATAATTATGATATATCTGTAAAATACATTTAAACTCCATATTTATTTTTACTTTTAAAAATATTCCATGTTGATTAAATTAGTACTGGAGTTTGTTAGTTTGTTGTGTTGTACTGGACCAAAATTTTCACTGTAATAATAAAAATTTTGTATCATTATACGAAATAAATTTTATAAAATAAACTACCCGAACCAAAATATCTGTATCGAGTATACTATTCTGGTTCACATTTGGTATCACTTCATTGATTATATTCACATAACTTAGTTGAATTTATTTAATTAAGTTATCTTAAATTGGCATAAATTTTAATATTCACTTCATTACCAAGATATTAGCTAATTTCTTATGCAATCATGTATTAAAGGTTGAAAATTATAATTTACTCCCAGTCTAATTGAAACATTACATTGACCCTCTTAAAATTCGTTCATCAGAGGGAGGAGAGCAAAATCGAAAATATGAAAATATATTTGATGCCTTTTAAAAATTTCATAGGATTTTTCAGTGTAAGGATGTAATTGTAATATTTTGTATAAAAAAACAAAAAATTCTGATAACCTAGATATGTAAAGGTCAAATTTCCTTTTTTTAAAGCGAAATTCCTCTCGATCTATCTTAAGAAATTGGATAGCTCGTTTTATTTGATTTATTAATTATCTACTATTTTGTTTCTTATTCTTTCGTAATCGTGGCTGATACGATTCATCTATAATGAAGAAATAATCAAGAAAATATAAATGAACATCAAGGATAATGCACTCGAGATATCTTGTAATGTTGATTTTGGTATGCAGAGGGTACATGGACTCGAATAATATTTTGGATTTGCTGAGATAAATTAATATTTTGGATACGATGGAATTTATTTGTAGAGTACTAATATAATTGTAGTGTAGATACTTAAAAAAATTGGAGTCTTTTACCATTAAAAAATAAATTTTATTGGCATATTTTAGATAGATTAAAAATGTAAAGAAACAACGTATATTTTTTTAACAGTGTATGTATGTCTGTTTATAACAAATATAATAATATAATATATAGATATATACAAGTATACTTTCTACTTTGTATAGTAACCAATAGGTGTTACTCAACACTCAACAGTTCCATAGTTTTTTCAGGAATAAAAGCACGGCAATTCCGGAATTGTGCAACAGAAAATCTCAATTTGTTTTCAGTTTTGGGCTTGGAATCTTATAATATTCAAAACTAAAAATCAGAATTAGGGGGAAAAATCGTTGGGCCAAACATATTTTAGGTCTAAAAAAAAATTGAAAATTCGGATTTTGGTTGTGAAAACAAAACCATACAAGAGGTTCTTGTTTGTTTATTTATTTATACCACCATTATTTGAAATATTGAGTTGTTAAATACTAAAAAAGTATTAAAAATATTTGAAAACATCACACTAAACATGCAAAATCATAATGGTACAAACAAAACGAGGAATAACAAAAAGGAGGTAAATGAAATTATTTGATTTTTCATTTGTAGATAAACGAAGTATTCACTTGGTTTGTTTGATTATGTAAAGGACTTGTTTTATTTTATGAAAAAATGGCATTTTTGGTCCCATAACTTCAGCCTTTTTAATTTGATTTTTCATTTGCTATGATGCACGGACGCGGGATACAGGACACAACGCATGACACGACATATACACAAAATACGGCATTTTATAAATATTAGGACACGAGACGGCCTCAACTGCTAATAAAATGTGTTTTATATAAATTAATATACATATATGTTCATTAATTTAGGTTAAAATATATAAATTAGTCTTTTCATTCAAATTTAAAATGATTGATTAAAAAAAATAAACTATAAGAATGAATATTGTACATTATAAATATGACTAGTTAGAGAAATAAACTATATGAATGACTATTGTACATTATAAATTTGTATTTGATTTGTAAAGTTATATATGTTTGATAGAAAAATAAATATTTCAGTTTTCAAAAACACAAAAAATAAGTAAAATAACATCAGGTGTCACAAATAATGCATACATAGTAGATATACTTTCTAACTGTGTCCATGACGGTGTTCATATTTTATTTATTTTATTTTATTTTATTTACGCAGACAAATTTATTTTTATATTGAACACGGTGTCGGAGAGTGTCGGAGAATGTCGTGCCCGATCAGGTGTCCGACATATTTGTCTTGATATTTCACATTGTATTCATATTAATATTTCACATATTATTATATTAATATTTGAACTTTTTTGATCCATTGATAATTTTTATTCAAAAAATAAGGATAACTCCGTTAATCAACACAACCAGCCTTTAATTTTAAAGAATTTATGCTAAAATTCACTTAAATTATATAGTATCACGATTTTTTAGTCCATGTCACTCGCAACTTATAATTTAGAAAAATTGAAAGTTATGGAATATAGTGTGAAGATTCAATAATAATTATGATTACCATTCTTAAAAGAATAATAAAAATAAAAAAGTAGGATTAAAAGTGTGATTTTCTCTTATTTTACTTGGAACTTGATAAATTATCAAATATATTGCTCTTTTTCTTATCATTTTTTGTATTTCCTTTATATTAAAACTCTTTAGCAATTACTCTTTTCGAAAAGTTTCTAAAACCTTGTAATGTCGCAACGAGAAATAAAAAAGTTTGAACATTTCGAATTTCGATGAAAATATAGATATATTTTATAAAAAGTGGTTTCATAATACAAGTCATATAGAATTAAAGCACCAAGCAATAGGGATTTGCACTTGTGTAGTATTGTTAGCTCAAAATTAAGCGCACTTAAAAAAGCCAAGTCTACCCAAATACGGCGCCGTTCCGTAACAAAAAACACCACTTCAAAAAGGCCCCCTTATTTTGGTAGACTTGATTCATTGCTTTTGACAGCTTAAAAGAGAAAAACAAACACAAACCCCACTTCTTTTTTTGTCTTTTACACTTTTACCCCCATAGAAAATGAAGGGGGTGCAGTCAACGCCGTTATAACGCCGTCAAGATGTGGTCACTTTTCTACGCCGCCGTTACCGACACCGCTCGACTGGGCCGTCAAAGCCGACATACTCGGGGAAGTGGGGCTCACGGCGTCGCCGTTAAGTAACGGATTGTTGGCGGTGGTGGAGGAGGAAAAGGGCTTCCTGGAGTGAGATGTGACGGTGGAGATGGCGGTGGCGAGAGATATGGGCATGAGGCAAAGGCCTTTGCCTTGGAGATATTGCATGGCGGAGCCCATATCTTCCTCCATTAGCTTAGCCACCTGGTGCTCCGTTACCGTCATCCCATCGTTTGATGATGACGCCGTTTGTGTTCCGTTACCGGCCCCTCCCTGCATTAGTCATCATTTCTCGTATTATGTTTAAGACCCAAAACTTACATAAAGACAATAAAAAAAAAAAAAAAAAACTTTATACACTAGTTTTATAAAATGAATTAATTGACAATATGGGATTATTAATAATAGCATTTAGGGCTAAAGATAGAACTAATTACTCAATCATCAACTCAAACTCAATCCCAAATTGAAAATTTTAGTTTGTATAGGATAAGTTAAGGCTAACAATCCACTCAAATTCAATCATCAAAAGCTCGCTTGAGTTTGACTTGTTAACATATCAAACCAAGTTTGATCAATTTTTGTATTAAATAAGTTTCGAAACTGAAATCAAGCTCGATTCAATCAATAAAAAATGGTAAAAACACATGAGAAAAACCAAATTACAGAAATTTGATCTTTTTAGAATTGATTAAAATTTATTTGCTCATAACAATTATACAAATTCAAAAACATTTTATTTTTATATAGTTGGTTTTTAATTTCCCCCACACATAATATTGACCATTTTAGTACAGGGAAAAAGGAGTTAGGAATCTGAAAAGGGGGGCACGCGTGATACTTTTTAGTTTTGTTGTTTTGTGGTGATTGATAATTTCGAGAGGGACCTGTGCTGTGGGGTTAATTTCCTCAAACACCCCTTTTCATTCTTTTACACTAATTTTATAATCTTTAATGTAATTTTATTATATTTTTAAAATGGTCATTTAATCACTTATCTTAACAAAAAATAGGTCATCCAAATTATTATAACTTTTAACATACATGGGTTGTGACACATAATAAGTAAAACAGGTGCTTATAACTTATTTAATTATGCAATTCAACATTTGGTATGATTTGTATAATCGGGTTCCCTAGATTATAAATAAATTGATCTATTTTCTAACAATATGCAATAGCAATAAATTTATTTTTCTAATTAATAAACCAAATAAAGTGAGAAAAAAAGAAAAGGGTTACCTCAGAGGAGGATACATCAGCAACAAGGGGGGCAACAGCAGCAGCACCACCTAACCTGCTCATGCTAAGGACCTGTTCACAAGTGGGAACATTTTATTTTTTATTTTTTGATAAAACAAAATTATCTTTATAGAATTACAAATAATATTTTTATAATAACTTCACCTAGAAATCAACTTTTGTCTTGCCCATAACATTTTGTCAACTAAAAGAATCATTTCCAATATTTTATGAATCCAACAAACAATATACATATACATATACATATATATATAATTATATATATATATATATATATATAGAGAGAGAGAGAGAGAGGGAATAAAAGAAGTACTTTGACTTGGAGCTGGAGGAATTTGACATAGTCGATGATCTCATCAAGCATTGAAGCTTTGTCTGTCTGTCATTTCAATAACAATATGTTAATCTCATCATCTCATTTAATCTCCCATTTAATATAATATTTTATCCCAAACCCATTATTAAACTCAAGGATTAAGAAATTGTTTTAATGATAATTTTTGAGTTGTCAAATGTCAAATCTGTATCACACGTTTTGAAAATTTTAGAGAAAATTTACAAAATGTAAAAAAAATTAGAGAAACAGTGAAAAAGGGAGGAAATGGGGGTCGCTCCTTTTTTTTATCAGTAAAAATCAATATTTCGTATTAAATTTGTTATATATGCACTACTAAAAACAATCAAATTTCACTAACAAATAAAGTAATAATATTGAATATCTTGTATTCAAGTTGAGCAATCATAGAACCTATAATTGACAAAATTTTAGTAATTCAATATGGTATTTTCTTTTAAATTATTACATTTTTTCTTTTATTTTTATTTTTTCTAAGACTTAAATATTTGAGAGTTCGAGCAATATAGCAATTACTCTCCCTGAAAACGAATTAAGAAACTCTCAATATTTTTAGGGTTTTCATGAAAATTATAATATTAAAAGTTTATATGGAAATAGTAATTTCAAAATTAATTTATAATTTCTTTTCGATGTGTTCAAAAAAATAGCTTTCGAATGTTTAGACGGAAAAGCTAAGAAAATGATAACCATAATTAAAATACTAATTATTAATGAGTACATAAATTAATCAACTCTCCTGATTATGATTCCTCTATTATCTTCTTTCCAGCCATTCTCAAATCTCAATTACCATATGGACACGTGACACGTGCAATATGATACCTTACATTACATTTCTATACTAATGATTCCTAAGCAGCCACTGAGCAATGTTTAGAGATTAATTAAGCCAAAAGGAACCCCTTAAATTATACTCTAATAATTATTACTACATTGATTAAAGAAATGATGACAAGGAAGCTTCATCATAATAGTTGTAATATCATCCATTAATTAGCTCAAAAGGTATATATATATATTGGGAATGCCTATTGCCTTCTCTACTGTGAGCCTGTCAGCTATGGGCAACCTAGGCTGGTTTACCTCTCTTGTGTGGTTTGCAGGCTATTGCACAAGAGCGGGGTTTACCCAGTGCGCACCTAACGGTAGCGGCTGCGGATTCCCTTGTCATCAAAAAAAAAAAAAAAAGTATATATATATATATCCCTGAATTTCTTGTCTTAGATAATTATTCTCACTTGGATCCGAAGTGATTTGGGTCTCATTTCGTAATTGGATATAGATTAATAAAGTGAGCACCACATGGCAAGATTTGAATAGTCGGGTCGAATATTATGGTGACCCAATTTAACCGTATTGGATTTAGATCATTTGAGAACTATAATATATTTTTTTTCTTAATTATATTACTTGAAGTACCATTATATTTCTATAATAACAAATTAACCCCTATCACAATGAATTTCATTTAAAGAGAACAAAACTAAACATAACAATCTAATTTTTCAAATTTAATTTACATATGTCATTGACATATGTAAATTAAAATCTTTTAAATTGTAAATTAAATTTGAAAAATTAGATTGTTAAGCCACTAAGGAATATGTGACATTGTAACATTTGTTTTTAACAAAATTAAATCAATAGTTAATCCAAAATTAGAGTGGTAGTAATAATTAGCAAAAGAAATTAAGAGAGTGGTTAATGACCTTATTAGCATTAGGTACGAGCTCCTGAAGTGCCTTCATTCTCTCCGCAATCCTCTCTCTCCGTAACTGCCCACAAAATTTCATTTTCATCCCATCAAAAATTTGAATATTCTTTCAACAAATCACAAACAAACAAATATTATATCACCTAATAAATGACAAAAAAATATACACTGAAATTAATTCCTGAAACTGATTCTTTGTACTGTAGTACTGTACTGTACTAACTATTACTTACTCTTTCAGCTATGCTGTGAGGGTCAGTCGCCTGTCCTCTCCTGGCTCTCACTCTCTGCCGCGGCTGCGCCGCCGTGGCTCCGCCGCTTGATCCGCTCGCCGCCGGCTGATTCATTGCTTGCGCCGCCGTGGCTCCTGCCGCACCGAAATTCTGAGCCTGCAATTATTTATGTGTGTTTTTTTTCGTTAATATAAACTTTGACTTGACAAATCCTGGAATTAAACGAGAATTACGACCCCTAAAGAAAAACCCACTTAAAATTTTTAAATGAATCTTAGCAAAAAAAAATGTGAGAAAAACCTGAGGATGATGGAAATGTTGAGATTGATTTGAAGTTTGACCAAGAGATCCGGTGAAATTATTGAATAGAGCTTTAACCGATGCATCATTTGCCTGTATTTGTTTCGCAATCAACAGGTATAAATATTTATAACCACAAAATGTACACTAAAAACGTTCCAATTTCTATGAAAATCAATTGAAAGAACAAGAAAAAAAAATACAGACCGGATTAGCAGATTTGAATGAGGACCCATCAACAACGTCGTTGTGATCGCCATGAGGCATGTTCATGAGGCCATTACCGGCCCTGGAGAGCAACAACTGTTGCTGTAGCATCAAAGCCTTAGCAGCTCCGTTGCTGATCTGGTGCTGCCTTAGCTTCGACGCTAACATAGCCGCCGACTGCTCCTCCATCAGGGGCGGCGCGTGGTCGTCACCCCAAGGGAAGGAGGCGCCGGAAGAAGGCACGGAGGAGAGCATTTGCTCTAGAAAATCGTCATGGGACGACGTCGGATCGAATTGAGAAGATGGCAGCATCTGAGGTTGGAGTTCCTGGAGAGATGAGATTTGGTGTTGGTTAAGGAGTGAGTTGATATTGTTCATGGAGCTCAATTCTCTGCTTATAGGTTGCATGATGAGGTAGATGATTAAATCTGTATAACCCAAAAGCTTAATTAAATCAAAAACCCACAAAAATCAAAGAAAAATTGTGAGTATCAAACCGACAGAATCATGTTTGGGGTTTGGAATTGTGGGAATGTTTATTGAGAAATGAGAAATATATATAAACACAGTGACACAAGTATATGTATATTTATAGGCAGCTATGGATGCTTTCTTTACCTTATCTTAATCAAGGTCGCCCTAATTATAAACGTGGGGCTCTATAATTTGGGGATATTCGAGTAGTTGGGGGGTGAGGCTTAGTTGAAATGACCATTTGGTACATAAACTAACAAAACCTAATCTACCACTTTTACAAAATTACAATTTAAGCCTGTTAATTTCAGCTAAATCAGAATTTTAGTCCTGATTCCGGGTCGTACTTTGGTGGGTATATGGTTCGGGTTAATAGGAGCGACTCAAATAACAAAGGATATGAGATGCACTTGTATCCTAAATCAAGTTGGGTATGTACATAATTGCGTGATCTTGATCAAGTTTTATGTAATTTAGTAAATCAGATCGACTTATTATTAGGTTGTTGGTCCAATTTGTAATGAGAACTTAAGGCTCTGTTTGTTTATGTTTTTTAGATGAATTTTTGAATTTTTATCGGGAATTGTGTACTATGGAAATTCGTGTGAAAATGATAGTTGTTTGTTTATGTTTTTAAAAATAGGTTGAAAGTTGTAAAATGTGTCAAATCAATAGTGATAGGTTGATGTGTGATGTGTTGAATAATTGTGTTAGTTGTATATATAATGGTTATGAGAATAAAAAATAAATAAATATAGATAAAAAATTGTAAAGTATGAAAGAAAAAGTTGTATAATGATTGATTTGATTGGTAAATGTGTGAAAAGTTGTATATATGATTGATAGTTAGTTAGTTATATAGGAGATTGAAAAAGTAGAGTTGAAAAAATGAGAATTTGGTGTGTTAAGTTTATTTTGAATTTTGTGATTTAAAAAGTTGAAAATGGGTTTTGAAAACATAAACAAACAATGCCTTAAAATTTATAAAACATAAATTTGGGAGTCTACCAACTTCTTGCGGTGTTAAGCCAATCCAAGTCTAGAGTTGGAATCAGGTCGAAACTCCATTAAGTTATGATGATTTGTTGAGTATAGTGTGACCTTTGCCATCTAAGCTAAAATTATCGAACCTTGATAATGACTTGGATTCCCTGGACAAATATTTTTCACTATGTTAGTTCTATGTGCCTAGGTAGTTATTTATGACATTGCCAAACTTGTACTAACACTTGATGTCAAACCTTTTAATTGGTAAATGTCTTAATCTATGAATCAACATTGTAGTTTATGAATCCTAAGAATCATTGAATGGCTGAGAACAAAAGGGAATCCATCCAAGGTAGGAATTAGGATAGTTGTTGGATGATTAGTGAAAAATCTTTGACAAGAGTATTCAAGTCATATATTAGGAAGAAGTGGTGAATCTTCTTAGCCAAGGTTAATGGTTAATATAATCACAATAAACATAATTATTTGAGTTATTTGAATTTAAATTATACTCAAACTCTATATTCAAATATAAAAAAAAAGATGGTATGAGTGGCTCATACAACAATATAATCTGGAGATATACTTCGAATAATCACAAATATCTAAATGACAATGTTGTTAGACATATCATGATCAATGAGAGTCTTGATGTGGGCTTGGTGATAGGATCGAGAATTTAATAAATTATATAGACGACAATTATTTAAGCATGTGTAAATAGTTAAATTATTAGCTCATGAATAAGTTAAATAGGTCGCACACTTAATTGAAGTATGAACTTTTTAATATTGAAGTAAGAACCTTTTAATGAAAAATGTTAAGCTCTTGTGTGGAATTAATTCTAAAGTGGATTAAATTAATTCTTGAGTAAAAAAAATTAAATAAAAAGTACTCTTGGTGGGTTATTTAATATAATTAAGCGTTGTTATGTAAATCTTCATAATAATTTGTAGAGTATGGAGGATTTTGCGTCGCTATGGAAATTATGTTTGATGAGGTTCCCAAATTCCTTTAGTTACTAGACTAGTATTTACACAGTGCTTAATTGTATTTTTGGCATACTAAAGAAGTATGTACACTTTCTCTTGAACAAAAAAAATGTATGTTGACAATTCGGATATCTTCTTTTTAGAATTTGCCATATGAATACGTTTTACTACAAAAAAAATGGCAAATTTTAGTGCAAATGTCAGCAAACATCATCATTTGGTAGAAAATTGACTCGAATTTTTTAAAAAATTTCATTTGACAGGAAAATTGGCCTCAGTTTTGAGGATTTTCGCATGAAAATTGACTTTTTTGGAGATTTTCTTTAAGTTATTTTTATTTTTGAAATATCAACTAAAATATATTCATTTTAATTTTTTTCTCTTTTCTTATTAAAGATGTTCAAATTTTTAGAAGTTTTAGTTCAAATAATTTTTCCAAGTTGTTTTTCTTATTTTATTATAAATAAAATTTGTATGATTAATATGTTTATAAATAACACTGAAAATCTAAAATAATTTAAATTGTAAATTCTTACGAAATAAATTTTGTACTAATTTACTTTTTTGGATATTCTAAATTTCACTAATTTTTCTGATTTTTTTTATCTTCATAAGAGTCATAATGTTTTCTTTCATGTTTAATTTTTAAAACTTCATGTTTTTATTTTTTCCTTTCTTAATTAATTTCTTTACTTTCTCTGACTTTTTTTCTAAGTTTTCTTAACTATTAGCTTAATATATAATTTGTAATGTTCTAATGTTTTAAATATTTTTTCTATTTTAAGATAATCTTTTGATCTTTTCATAAGTATATAAGAATTTATTTAAATATTAAATTATTCTATTTTTTAATATATAATATATTTTTTTCAAACTAGAAAGTAATATGAAATATGCAATTTCAATATTTCAAACTTTCCAGATTTTTAAATTTTGTTTTTTTTCCAATTTATTTCACATAGTAGATGGGGTAATTTTAACTATTTCCCTACAAATGTGGGTGCGACGTAGGCCATTTTCCTGTCAAAAATGAAAAAAAAAATGCCAAATTGATGAGTCGCGAGCAGAGCACGACACTTTGTCCGACGAATTTTGAGTTTCAACTTAACTTATACTCAAATTGCCGAATTTCACACCAAGTCTACTTAAATTGACAATTGTGCCATTTTTTGTATACATATAAAAATAACAATCTACAAAAATAAGCTTCTCCCAAATCAACTGCAACTAAATATTTTAAACTTTTTTGTGGTCCAAACGAGAATAAATATTTATATGAAATAGTAAATCGTGATTATATTTTACTTTCAGTGTTTGACAATTAAAGATTGCATAATTTGTCTTTCATTTGTGGGAGCAACCAGATATTACTATCTGCCTTCTCTGCTGTGAGCTTGTCAGTTATGGACAACTTAAGCTGGTTAAACTCTCTTATGTGATTTGCAGGCTATTATATAAGAGCGAGGTTTACCCAGTGCGCACCCTAAGGTAGCGACTAGCGACTGCGGGTTTCCCCCGTCATCCAAAAAAACTATATGATCACCTGAATAACATGTGAAGTAAGATTTGATTCGACTCATAGATTAGATGTTGTTCTAATGGATTGAAATTGCACGTATTAACTTCGAGCTGCTTATGTACTAACTTTGATAGAATCACACATTTTCATAATTCTTAAATATTGTAATTTCTCGATCTTAGAATACTGAGAGAGTAAAGTCTTTCTAATTTTTAAAATCTAAGTAAAATAATGAGATTTTGAATGATTAAGGTGTTATAATAACTTCATTGGGTCATATAGGCCAGATCAATTCTCACTACACAACTATCAATATGAATACAAAAGATAGTGATTTAA
Source organism: Verbascum thapsus (assembly GCA_963669365.1). Taxonomy (NCBI): domain Eukaryota; kingdom Viridiplantae; phylum Streptophyta; class Magnoliopsida; order Lamiales; family Scrophulariaceae; genus Verbascum; species Verbascum thapsus. The sequence goes on from OY770114.1 coordinate 8,802,026, forward strand.
TCCCACCTCATAATTGACATTGATAGAATCAGCACAACTTATGGATCTTTCTTGTCACTCATTTTAATATGTCCATTGTGATTATTTTCTGCATATATTTCTTTATTTAGGCCAATTATTATTATTATTATGAAAGCTACTAAGAAACTAGATCAAATCATAATCAATAATCTTCTGATTCATACACATTTATTGTCTTGGAATCACCAAAAACCCTAGCTATAATAATGTATTTTTCTCTTTATAGTTCCCATTTTAAAATTTGTGTTCCCAATGATGTCTTCCCAATATGACAATTTTATTTGACAACATGTCACGCAGCTAAATTGGAAATTTTGCACTATACAAACTAGTTATTAATTCATGTTTTGTCACTTTAGAGATTATTAATATATACACTCTCTCTCAATTATTAAGTAATTAATACGAGCTTATTGAAATTTATATATTATCAAAATAGTCTCTATCAAATCCTCAATTATGAAATTTTATAATTACTTCTTGGTGACATTTTGGCAAAATTGGGTTGTATATAATTTTATTCCCTAATTTAAATTAATCTCATTATTTTCTAAGCAAATTGGAATTATCTGCATAATGATATATATATATATATATATATATATATTGTAAATAATATATACAACATGCTATATATGTATATATTTTACGAGCCCGAAATCATTTCCAATCGAGCTCATTCTGGCTCACACTCAACTTGAATTTGGATTAAAATTTTTATATCTGGCTCAAACTTAACTTAAGCTAAACCACATTTGATACGAAGAAATATATACCAATTTCTTAGAAAACTCTTTAGCCAACTTTTCGTATTACTGTCTGTAAATTGCATTACATTTATCATACTTCATATCATTTGAAGTGATTTGTCATACCAACTCACCATAGTAATGGAATAAATATCACCTAATTTTTTTTTTCTTAGATAACATGTTCTGTGTAATTTTTTAAAATTGAAATCCGGAAACCTCAATAATAATAGTAATCAAAATAAAAGATATATAATTGAAATCAAATTAACTCTTAACAAGATTTAAATTAAGATTACATACTCAACCATGTAATGCCATGTAAAAAGAAAACAACAATATTATATTATTGTTGCGTGAACTATAGAAAGTCCAAAAAGTTAGAGAATAGAAAATGAACTTTTGAAATGTTGAAATAAGAAGCATATCATATAGAAATATATTATTCTTTACGAATATCAACTCCTAGGGATTGATATCTGTTTGCATGAATTCCGACCAAGGAATTATCATGCACATTGATCTAATGTTTGTACTATTTATTTATTTTTCCTATTTTCTTCACCATTAAATTAAATCATAGTAATTAATCATTATTATTTCAATCTGGACGTGTAAAAGTTTGTAAGAGCCATGTTCATTGTATCGATAAAAATGATATTTGTACTATGAATGGAATTGGAATCATATCGGTGATGAAATCCTAATTATTTTATAAAATAAGATGTCAAAAACATGCGTAGAATCATTTTATATTTTGTTGTTCAATATATTTATTTTTGCTTATCTTTAATGTAGGCACATGTGGACAAATACGGCTCACACAATTTTGATATTTATTTCCTTTTTTGTTAATTAAATGTTCCATAGAATGTTGGTTAATGAGCCATGTTGTAAACTAGTTTGGTGGCAACAATTTTGTAAACTAAACCAAACTGTTTTTGTCTAATTATTATGCAAAATGGGGTTTATTTTAATAATTAAATTACATCAGTAAATTAGTTTGGTGGCCGCTTTGAACCAAATTGCACCAAGCCAAACTTCTAATATATATATATATATATATAAATATATATTATATATATAAATCATAGTTGGGTTCCATATTGACCGAAAGCATTTAATTATTACCTAAAAGGAAAAGAAGAAATAAGACAATGTTTCTAGAGCAAAATTTTATTTTATTATTTAGTATGTCTGAATTGATGCTTTTGTGATATGTATAGGCTTTATCCAAGTGATTTTCATTGTTTAATTTAGTTAAACAATGTCAAAATGCTATTATTGTTTTGCTATTATCCAAAAATATATTGCTTATTTTGTTTGGCTAGTTTTTGTTATTAGTTAAAAATCACAAACCGCTAGAAAACGCACCCTTAATTTTAGCCCAATATGAATTCCTCTAACAAAACACTATTGGCAAATGACAATATTTGATACAATTAGAAGAAATAGATATTACGTGTTTGTACAGGTAGTAATCAACATTATTGCTTTTAAATACGCAGTTCAATTTTTTTTAAATGTTTACATTTTTTATGAAGTTCCATAAAAAAATTGCATTATTTGTAAATAGTATTTACGTTGTTAGTATGATGTGTGTAATTCTGTATATCATTACTTTGCTAACAATATATTTTTTTTTTTGGATGACGAGGGAAACCCGCAGCCGCTACCGTGAGGTGCGCACTGGGTAAACCCCGCTCTTGTGTAATAGCCTGCAAACCACACAAGAGAGGTAAACCAGCCTAAGTTGCCCATAGCTGACAGACTCACAGTAGAGAAGGCAATTAGGCATTCCTCATCAGGATTCGAACCCGTGACTTAGGCCACAAGTTCAAATGCCCTTACCAACTCTACCGGGAGTTGCCCCCTGCTAACAATATTATTAGTTGACTTAACTTGTACACTGTACTATAATCTTTAGGTAATTTGTCTACTAGCCCAATTCCAAAAGTCAGAGTTTAGTATGTCTTAAATACCATCCTGAGACCCGCCAATATTTTTGTTTTAATTGACATATGTATAGAATCAAACAAAACGTAATGTATGTTCAATTAACAGTTAAATAAAGCTCAATTTTAATTTTTTTAAATTATTAAAAATACAAACAAATTTGATATATAAATTAATTATTCAGCTAGAGTGCTCTATTCATTCACTTGGAAAAATCTATCTTGGTCCGGGACCGTTGGTCCCGGCCAAGATAGACCACAAATTTTGCATGGGGTGGGTGGTTTTATCCACCTACCCAAATGTATACTACCTCATCCCAAAATGTAAATATGTGGTTAAAACTTGACCGAGACCAACGGTCTCGATCCAGGATAGAATCACCCCATTCACTTATACACTACCTATAAATAATAGGCTTCTTATACAGTATACTGATGTAATTGAAAAGATTAAACAACAATTGTCAAAGCATCTATGCTTGTCAATTGACATGAAATACAGTGCAAAAATGAGGATAAATTGTAAGTTGATTCCAAATGTTTAATCATCAAAAAGATGCTAATTCCTAAGGTACATATGTTTGTCTAAAAGAGGGTTCTTGAAAAACTTATACATATGATGATTTGAAGTTTAATGTCGTGGAATTGTGTCAAAAATAGATTACATATTTTATATTCCATGCATATATATGAAAGATTACTTTTAATAGTATAAAGCTAAAAATACTTCCAAATTAAAATCTTAAAGATATAGGTATATGCCATTCTCTACCTTACTTGTCACATCACATGTATGATCTTGTCTTTACAATATTATGCTCATGCAACTATCTTATTGGTCTATGTATATTTTGTGTTAGGGTAATATTCAAAATTAACTTCAAATATAGATACGCAGCAAAAATAAATTAATTAGAACCTAACTCTAATGTGTACATTTATGACATTCAAAAATTAAATATACAAGTAAAACCTCTATAAATTAATAATTTTGGGACCATAAAATTTTATTAATTTAGAGAGATATTAATTTATCGACAAATTAATATTTTATTAATTAAAAGCGAGACTTTTTAAATTAGCAAATTTAGTACATATGTATTGAAAATAAATGAATTTATATATGTTTCATTGATTATATACATGCATCAACCAATTCTTTGTAACTAATTAAATATATTCATGTATAATATCAATTCATTGTATACAATTAACTATTATATTTATGGACGCATGCATCAATTCATTGAAATTACTTAAATATTCAACGAAACACATATGAGAGAAAATTGTTGCTGAAATTATTGAAGATCCTACTAATGATGAAGCTGAAGAGATTCAATACCGTTGGAACCAGTCACGAGAAAGGAGCTTTGAGCGCGACAACAACTCTTCAAAAAATTTTATTGCAGCTAGAGAACTCGACACCGGAACTCTTGGCTGCAATTTAAAAGGTTAGGGATGAAATCCAATTAGATTTAAATTTTAAGAAAAATCAAGTAACAATAAATTCATATTTTAGCAAATTACCATAATATTTATCATTGTAATATTTATAAATTATTAATTTAGAGTTTTAATGGGGCCTAATATTTTAAAGGGATTTTCTGAAAAATTATTATCTTATCGAATTTGATGATTTTTTACAAAGGCCCAAGTCGGGACCGGAAGATTTTATTATTTTAGAGAGTTTATTAATTTATAGAGTATTAGTTTATAAAGGTTTTAGTAAAACCTCTATAAATTAATACTCTATAAATTAATAAACTATCTAAAATAATAAAATCTTCCGGTCCCGACTTGGGCTTTTGTAAAAAATCATCAAATTCGATAAGATAATAAGATAATAATTTTTCGAAAAATCCCTTTATAAATATTAGGTCCCATTAAAACTCTAAATTAATAATTCATAAATATTACAATGATAAATATTATGGTAATTTGCTAAAATATGAATCTATTGTTACTTGATTTTTCTTAAAATTTAAATCTAATTGGATTTCATCCCTAACTTTTTTAGTTGCAGCTAAGAGTTCCGGTGTTGAGTTCTCTAGCTGCAACAAAAAATTGTGAAGAGTTGTTGTCGCACTCAAAGCCTCCTTTCTCGTGAATATATTTAATTAGTTCCAAAGAATTGGTTGATGTATGAATATAATCAATGAAACATATATGAATTCATTTATTTTCAATACATATGTACTAAATTTGTTGAATTTAAAAAGTCTCTCTTTTAATTAATAAAATATTAATTTATCGATAAATTAATATCTCTTTAAATTAATAAAATTTCATGGTCCCAAAATTATTAATTTATAGAGATTTTACTGTACTAGGAATATATCAATAAATTGAACACTTCAATTAACTATAATTATTGTTTAACAATAGCTAGCAAAATAAATCTTCTTAATTAAACACATTAATTAAATTAAAAAATAATTGCATGATTAAAAAGACAACAATAATAATTATAAAAGCCGACTCAACTTAAAGCTCGTAGACCGCAAAGTCTTCTTGGTAATGGCTCAACAAACTCAGGAAATTGAGCTTGTTTTAAATTAAGTTTCTTTTAAATTGTGATTTCGAAAAAATTACCACTTAAAATTAAATTTCTTATAAGGAAATATTATTTTTCTTCAAGCATAACTTTCTTTTCGAAAAAATTATCACTTAAAATTATACTAGCGTGTACCCCAACACGTTGACATGTACAAAAATAATCAATGATCCCTTCTTTCTATAACTAAGAAAGTAAGTAAAGTGGGGGCAACCCCTGGTAGAGTTGGTAAGGCAGCTGGATCTTGTGGCCTTGGTCACGGGTTCGATTCCGACTGTTGGAATGCCTATTGCCTTCTCTACCATGAGCCTGTCGCTATGGGCAACTTAGGCTGGATTATCTCTCTTGTGTGGTTTGCAGGCTATTGCACAAGAGCGAGGTTTACCCAGTGCGCACCCTAAGAGTAGCGGCTGCGGGTTTCCCACGTCATCCAAAAAAAAAAAAAAAAGAAAGTAAGTAAGTAAAGTTTGATACATATTCTCAAATTAATAATAATATCTAACTTATTATATAATTGATCAAATGACTATATTGAAAATAATAATTTTGTTAACAATTAAATCTTTTAAAATTTGTATATAGAGTTAAAAAGATAGATTCTAATTTGGGCTCTTTTCAAAATTATTTAAGTGATAAGAATGATAACTTTGTATTGTATTGTCAAAATTTATATTTATTAAGATAATTAAATATTATATTATTTCCACAAAACTGAACTTTTTTGACTTACCACAAAACTTAATAACTTAACTGATCTTTGCTAATATTACCCTGCAATAAAATATATATTCAAAAATTGATATAGCATTCAAATTAAAAAATTATTTAATAATTTACTTCAATCCTCCCGAGTGAGGACCTGCTTTATAATGAGGAGATCATATTGCCAGACTTTGTGCCCATTTTCACAAATTTAGAAAATATTTAGAATAATTAGAAGGGGCCACTTATTAATTTATTTTACCAATATGAGAATGATTGAGCAAATGCCACAATTAACGCATATTTTAATAGAACTATCAATAATTATAAATTGTATGTAATATAAATAATAAAATAAAACCGTACCTATAAAAAAAGGTTAATAATTAAAAATCAAAGTCAAAATTCCTAAAAGGAAAATTAAAAGATCAATAATAAACTAAATCTATAAAATAGAATCAAATATAATAGGAGAAATGATAAGTCCAAAAGAGAAAAAAAAAACCACAATCACAATGATTTCGCTCTTTTTATTGAATTAACAAAAAATAGATTGAAAAGAAAAAGGGGAAATGTAAAGAAAAGCTTGGAAAATAGTGTTTTGAGTTAAATGAGCAAAAAAATCAAAAAAATGAAAATTGGAACCAAATAAAAAAGAAATTTTATTGCTCATGAAAATAAAAAAGAGAAAATTTACACAAAATCGAATTAAAGTTTAACAATCAGACTAAACACAAAAATATAAACTCAAAAGAAATATAACGATCAAGAAAAAACAAAAGTTTAAAGACTAAGAAGATATGGTGTGACAAATACAATTCAAAACAGAAGAAAATAACCCTAGCCTGATTAAATCTACAATTGTTTTTAAAAAATTAAGATAAAATAAAAGAAAAAGGAGAATTAAACTGGAAAAAAGCTAAAGAAAACAATAAAAGCCTTTGTGTATGAACGAATGAAAAGTTAAACCAATTGAGAATAAAAGATATTCATTTGAATATAAAAAGATGACATTCAAACAAAATTATAACGATTAGGGCTTTAATAAATAAATCACTGGGAGATAAAACAATCAAATAAAATTTGATCTTCATGTAAAAGTAAAATAAAACAATCCAACAAAATTAGAGCGTAAAAAGTTCCAAACTATTAAAGGATAATAAAAAAAAACCAATATACCTGTTTAGTGAAACCAATATACCATGCAAGGTTTTCGTAAATTCACAATAATTAAGACATTTAATAAGCACATTTCAAATTTTTTAACACAACCACCTACTGATTTCAATATAAAAACTAAAATTCAAGAAAAACCAAATTTCAAACATTGCCTTTAAATATATAAGAGTGTAATAATAATAGATAACCAAAATTAAGATCACATGTTAAAATACAATAAAAAAGTATACTTTAATCGGAATAATGAGTTGGGTACCTAAAAAACATTGTGGAGAGAAAAAATAAAATAAAATAATCAGACGATTTTTTTTATTTGTAATCAAAGCCACAATGTGATATAGAAAACGGTAAAATTAAACCCAATGGACAATGAATGCATGCAAAACAAATTTTAAAAAAATATAATATATTGAATTGCTGAAGATATATAATATATACATTTATACCTTCAAGAATTAACTCTTCTTTCTTTAGCATGAAGCTTCCTAAATTATGATGAATTTTCTGAAGATTATGATTTGAACATTCTTATATAATAATTTTTTCCTGCAATTCAAAATGAATAAGCTATAGTAATTTACTAATGATAGCCGAGAATTGGTACTTTCCATTACTACTGTGAACGTTAGTTTTATTCGGGAGAAAATTTTGGCAATTTATCATTAAGGTGATTGAAACTAAATTTGGAAGTAAATTGGATCTTTCCATTTTCGGTGAATATCCTAATTAAAATTCTTTTCATCTCGACTGTATACTAATTAGTATTAACTGGTTGGTTTAGGTATAATAATTAATATGGAAAAAATTACAGCAATCAATTGTATTAAAATAATTTAATATTTATTGTATTAAAATAATTCAAAATTCTAGAAAATTAAGATTTAAAGTCAAAATTAGCATTGTGGTCAACGGACCACTTTGCTATAATATATATATAATAGATAATAGATAATAGATATAATAGATAATAGATAATAGATTTCTTATAAGGAAATATTATTTTTCTTCAAGCCTAACTTATTTTTGCTTTAAAAAAAAATTACCACTTAAAATTAAATTTCTTATAAGAAAATATTATTTTTCTTCAAGCCTAACTTATTTTTGCTTTGTTTTGGTATATTTTAAACTCACTTGTTATACTCCTTTACAATGGACACGTCCAAAAACTAATGTGGGATAGGAAAGTGTCATAGGATTGTTCGTTTATGTTTTTAAGTTAAATAATTTAAAAACATCTCAAAAATTGTATACCGTCAAAATTCGTGTGAAAATGATAGGTGTTTGTTATAGTTGTAAAATATGTTAAATAAATAGTGATAGGTTGATGGATGATGCGTCGAATGATTACATTATTTGTTTATATAAGGATTATGTGAATTAAAAATAATACAATATAAATAAAAAATTATAAAATATAAAAAAGAAAGAGAAATAATTATTATAATTAATTATTTGATTGTGAATGGGTAAAATGATATATATATATATATATATATATATATATATATATGATTGAAGGTAGCTATATTGGGAATAAAAAGTAGAGATGAGAAAAGATAAATTTGGATGAGAATTTGGTGTGTTAAGTTAATTTTAAATTTTGTGATCCAAATAGTTAAAAATGAAATTTGAAAACATAAACAACAAAGCCAATAGAACCCAGAACTCAATGCAAAAAGAATCCCAGCCGTACAAACACGCGGGCGCATGCACGACACGCGCCAACACCAGGGGTGTTCGTGGTGCAATATTGGTTTTTTCTGTTGGGATCGCATAAGCCCCATGAGTGAAACCTCGCAGCGGAAGCAACAGTTTAAAATTTTAATACGAGTTCACTCAAAAGCCAGTACATGCTAAATCGAATTAAAGCGCGGAAACAAAAATACATATGTACATTTTATATTTCCTTAGGTATCGGTTTCTATCTACGGCCTTTCTCATATTCTCGCGATCATCAAAAACGCCGGTTCGAATCCTACAACACTTTTCAGAACTTGTCAGCCTGTGTGATCAACCAAGGTCTTGAGCACCCCAAATGTTGTGCCTCTAAGCGTTGTATCCACACCTTGAGCGTTTCCTTCGCTAGTAACAATCGTGCTAGCAATTCGGTACTACGACTACGAATATGTAGGATCATATGTAATTGATGGAATATGATATCTTCAAACTTGAAGAATTTGAGAGTTACAAACTTAAGGAAAAACCTAAGGATTTTGGGAGATTAATATTTCTTGATCACTTTCATTGTCTCTCACAATAATGATCATCATCTTATGTCAAAAGTCATTCTCATATGAAGACATTCATATATACCCATATATATACGGAGGCACGAAAGAATTAGGGTTAGGAAAAACCTAATTTTCGTCCATAACACAAATCCTAGTAGAAAAGGGATTCTAGGAATCCTAATCCTACTATACTTATGTCTAAAATCTTCCATATGTAACTACATATAAAATCCCCTTATTTTAGGAACTAATTCCTTAAATCTGGGATTCTACAATGCAATAAATCTCCACCAAAATCCAAAGGTTACTTTCCTAATTTAAATTGTCTTCTAACAATTTTATTTTAACCCATTAATTAATTATATTAATCTTCAAGACTAATTAAATTAATTAACTCTCAAGATTTATCAATTGGGCTTTCATTAATAAATTCCTTGGGCCTAGCCCATTAATTAATCAATCCCCGATCAATTAAAAAGTTCAATCAATTAATTCAAGCCCAAGACTTAATTAATTGATTTATTCCATCATGAATCAATATCTAATATTAATTCATCTAGGCCCAATCCAAAATTGGCCATCTCGTACATACAACCGGAAAACTTGTTCAAGTTTGTGTATGACCCCTTAGGTTCATTCGAAAGCTAGCAGTGAGACCAATTCCCAAACGGCTCAGTAATCAATTAGACAATTATTACCTTAATTAATTATTATGCCAAATAATTAATCTTGGTCACGAATTAACCACCAATTAATTCATGACTCTCACAGATTGAGTTCGATGTCTAGCAACGTCGACTCAACCCCTAGATTCAAATGATTATAATAGATCTCTCCTGAACACGATCGTAGCATGTGTCTCATCTTTCTATCAGATCTCTCGATTAAATCTAAGATTTGGTTGCCAGTCGAAATCCTACTAATTTAATCATATGACTATGTCAATTGGCGAATGACGACTTATGTCAACTAAGCAAGGATCACACACCTTCTTATTGACTTGCTTCGGCCGAAGACTTCCAGTCAAGTCATTCCCAAGATAGCATAGGAGATTCACTAATCAAACGATTAGAGACAGATCCTATCTTGGAACTGCCTGCCAAATCGCATGACCAGACTACACCCAAAATAGCCCATTATGTGATTATCCTGTAATCATGAACTAGATCCAAGTGTAGTGGGTCATGCATTTGAACAACCGCGATTCCTCAAGTCATGAGGATCACCACATGCCTACGTGACCGTGGAATTTCATATTCGACACGTACACTAATATGAATTTCCACTGGGGTTGCTCAATTCACCATCCGCGATGTGAACCCTCATACGTTGCATAGGTTCCCAACCAATACCCATGGAACAAGGTACATTCCTCCAAGGAAATGCAACATACAAGCAAGTCTTAACGGGTCATTGATATCCCTATCTCAATGACTCTACTACTTGGAACTATTTTAGGATTACAGCCGTTCGAGTATATTCCATGATCACCATCCAATGCGTGACCGTACCCATAGCTCTATGTAACCCAAGGACTTTATTACATACATGTAAAGACATACGATATATAATAAAGAATATGCCATATAATAATAACGATTTAAACAAGACTGTTCTCATAGTGTTTATAAGTATTTGGCAACCAATTGGCTTGCCGGGCACCTAACACTAACAATCTCCCACTTGCCCTAAAGCCAGTTGCCCATGTATCTAAAGCCCATCCTAGATGTCCTTCAAATACCTTTGGCTCAAGGGTTTGGTGAAGGGGTTTGCTATATTATCTATCGAGTCTATACGTTCCACTCGAACGTCACCTCTACCAATGATCTTTTGGATCCATTGATATCGCCTCATATGTTTGGATCTTTGATGAGACCTTGGCTTCTTTGCTTTCGCAGTAGCCTCATTGTTATCACTGTATTGGCATACAAGATCAACAATGAATGGAATTACCCCAACTCTTGGGCGTATTTCCTATCCAAACAATCATCTTAGCAATTTCTATTGCTATGTACTCACTCTCTATGATGAGCTTCAGTTGCAGTCTCCCACTTGGAGACTTTCTAACTTAGAGCTCCACCAACAAGTACGAATATGTATCAGGATATCGACTTCAAATCAACTACAACTGACTGAAGAACCAGAGTCTATAAAGCACTCCAATTCCAATTCTCCCATTGCCATATATCAAGAAAATATCCTTTTAGTCTTCCTAAGAAACTTAAGGATCGTTTCCATGGCAGTCCAAAGGTCAGCCCTTGGATTAGCATGATATCGACTTTTCACATTCAGTGCATAAGTCACATCAGCCATAGTACATAGCATAGTATACATCTTTGTTTTTAATAGCAAACACATAATGTATGTGAGACATTTTCTCATTTTCTTCAGATGCCTAATGTGACACCATCTTATAACGGCGAAAAACATGTCTCATTGGCAAGAATCCCCACTTGGATTATTCCATGCTGAATCCATCAGCACACTATCTATGTACTATGACTAGGAGAGTCCCAACATCTCATTGCTTCTATATCGGTATAACTATATACCTAGCACACAAGATGTCTCTCACAAGTCTTTCTTGGAGAATTGTGTCGACAATCATTCTTTGATTGATTGCAACATCCCTACGTTATTTCCAATGAGTAGGATGCCATCAATATAAAGGACAAGAAAATGCAACTTTGCTCCCACTATCCTTCTTGTACACATACTCGGTCTATACGTACTTTGACGAATCCATACAATTTTGTAGTTTCATCAAAAAGTATATTCCAGCTTCGGAAAACCAGTTCAAGTCCAAAATTGAACCTTTTGAGCTTACACACTTTGTGTTTGCTCCCACTAGATGTAAAGACTTTCGGTTGCGCTACTCTTCCTCAATGTTTCCATTAAGAAAAGTAGTTTTACATCTATCCGCCAAATCTCCTAATCGAGATATGCAGCAGTGGTAAGAAGTGTACGAATGGATTTCGGCATCGCTACTAGCGAAAAAGTTTCTCTCATAATCAATTTCTTTCTTTTGAGAATAACTCTTCCCCACAAGGCGACCCTTATAGGTTACCACCTCTCCATCTACCACGAGCTTGCGCTTATAGACCCAATTGCAGCCGATAAGCTTAAAGCCTTCAGTTGGGTCTACCAAGGTCCATACCTTGTTTGAGTACATGGAGTCCATCTCGAATCTCACAACTTCTTGTCAAATTCCTGAATCGATGTCTAATATCGTCTTCCCATAACAATTTGGATCAACATCCAATGGAAGTTTGTGTACTTAAAGTAAGTGGCATCGTCTAGTCCTTAACCATGGTCTTTGTGAGAGCTTGTGGTTCATGAGTTTCCTCAAGATCTATACTTGTGCCATTTATAACAAAGAGTACCCTTTCCAACAGGGTGGCATCATGAGAAACAAATACGGTTTGTTCCTTCAAGCTATAGAAATAGTATCCATACTAATCTTTTGGATACCCCACAAATTTACATACAGTGGATCTTGAATCCAACTTATCTCCCACTAACTGCTTGACAGGAGAGCACCCCAATACCCTAAGTATTTATCAGGCGCTTTTTAAACCACATCTCAAATGAGGTTTTAGGCACACTTTAAGACGGAACTTTTAATTATATATGTGCAGCAACCTCCAGGGCCTAGCCCTAGAAGGATGGAGGTAAGTATATAAACTCATAATGGACCGAACCATATCCATCATTGTTCAATTTCCATGCCTAGACACACCTTAATATGTGGTGTTCTAAGCAGAGTTTATTATGAGAGAATTCCAAATTCTTTTAGATAGTCTGTGAACTCACTGGATAAATATTTTTACTCCTCGATCAAATCAAAAAGCTTTAATATTTCTACTAGTTTGCTTCTCTACTTCATGTCTATACTCTTCTCAAAAGATTCACACTTGTATCTCATTAGATACATATAACTATACCAAGAACCATTGGTAAGTTATGAAGTAAGAACAGTTCACTCATTAGACCACATACATCCAAATGGACCGAGTCCAAGGCGTCGGTGGCATACTCCATTTGTCTTTCAAATGATGATTTGGTCATCTTCCCTTTTAGACAGAATTCACAAGTTGGCATGTCATCTAAATCTCTAAGATCCAGTAGACTAGCTAACTTTCTAATTTTATCTTTGGAAGCATGTCATGATCTTGCATGTCACATGTATGTGTCAGGTAGACTACTAGACTTAGTTTGCTCACATTGTTACTTTGTTGAATACGCATAGTAGAAATACTTGGGGATATACTATATAAATCATATGTTAAACTTGCTTCCAGAATTAACCAAAGAACATAGACAACCCTTTGTCTTTAATTGATAAATAATATCCCTCTCTATCCAAAACAAAGATAGAGATAATGTTCTTTGTTAAATCTAGAACAAAATAACAATTATTTAATACTATTTTCTACTATCTATCTCTAAGTGGACGTCCCAATGGCTATGGTAGCTACCGTTGCTCCATTCCCCAGCCTTAGGGTCATCTCTATTATACTTAGAAATTTACTTCTTGTCATCACTTGTAAACCATTACAAAAATGAGCACCATAACTGGTGTCTAATATCCAAGAAGTAGTGTTAATCAAAAGATTAACTACAACAAATAACATACTAGTACTAGCATTCACAGGCTTTGCACAGTTCCTCTTTTAAGTGTTCTTTAAAACCATAGTTGTAACATTCTCCACTAGTTTTCATTCTCTAAGAATTTTACACTAGTCGGCAGAATTAGGACTTGTAAGCTCAGTTCGTTTTATAAGATACATGCGAGTGGTTTCTTAACTATTAAGAATTAGGCGTATAGATAAATAGCATTCAATTTTAATACGTTAAACACATATATCTTGGACTTATAATAATATGTGTGCTCCCACTATTTTAATCGAATTTCATCACCCCCATGAAGGAAAACGAGAAGATAGACATCTTCTTAGTGGGCTTGAGATCTAACCATAACTATCATACACCCCGATTTTACGAGCCCATATAATATTTATGATTAGTAGACTCGCCCGCCCTTCCACAACTCTTTTGTGGTTCTCAAGATAGTTTCGCCTCACCTTTCATATACACCCCGATTTTACGAGCCCATATACTAATCAGTGTTAAGTCTAACCCACCAAATTATCGTAACTAATAAACCCATGCCAAATGTCCCACGACTCGTAGCCAACACTTGGACTAGCGTATTACTACGGGCCTGTAAAAAGGCTTAGTAGACCACATCCTTCTAGGCACTATACCCGCCCCTACGACTCACAGTCGACGAATATGGTCTTCGCGGTATTTCACATGTTCTACAAGTGGTGGAAGGCAGGGTATAACAAAACTTTCGGTCTTTGTTATTCCCATTCTAGACTTAATATTCAACGAGGGAATTCAACATGCAAGGTCTCATCAGTTTTAGCGCTTAATCTCATTCTAGGGTGATCATGCAAAACATATCACATAAAAGGCATAAGAAAAAACCTAAAACTAGCATGCTTGATAATGGTAAATAAAAACATATCACATAATGGCATGCCAACATATGAGATATCATAAGCATTAAATTTACCGAGAATTTTATTAATCAATTGAATTCGTAAGTTCATGCGTTTCGAAATAATTTTTAAAAATAAACAATTTAAAAAAAAATTAAAACCCGGAAAACATAGGCCCAATGGGCCAAGCCCATACGGCTCAGCCCTGCGGGCTGCTGCGTGGTCCAGCGCGCAGCCCAGCTGCGCGCTGCGCATGCGCGCGTAGCAGGCTGCGCGTGCGTCACTGCGCGTTGCCGCGCAGCCTCGCCGCGCGCGGTGCTACCGCACAGTATGGCTGCGCAGCCATGCGCGTATCCCAGATACGCGCTCTACCAGCCTTTCTGTCGTGCACTATGCGCATTGTTTTTTCGTTTCGTTTTTTCAAACTATGCAACAAACAATCAAATCGATTAAACAAAATTCATACAAACAGATATATAAACCGATACAGGCTAACTATATATCGATTTAGCATATAACCTGGCTCTGATACCACTGTTGGGATCGCATAAGCCCCATGAGTGAAACCTCGCAGCGAAAGCAACAGTTTAAAATTTTAATACGAATTCATTCAAAAGCCAGTACATGCTAAATCGAATTAAAGCGCGGAAACAAAAATACATATGTACCTTTTTGATTTCCTTAGGTATCGGTTTCTATCTACGGCCTTTCTCATATTCCCGCGATCATCAAAAACGCCGGTTCGAATCCTACAACACTTTTCAGAACTTCTCAGCAAATCAACCAAGGTCTTTAGCACCCCAAATGTTGTGCCTCTAAGCGTTGTATCCACACATTGAACGTTTTCCTCGCTAGTAACAATCGTGCTAGCAATTCGGTACTACGACTACGAATATGTAGGATCATATGTAATTGATGGAATATGATATCTTCAAACTTGAAGAATTTGAGAGTTACAAACTTAAGGAAAAACCTAAGGATTTTTGGGAGATTAATATTTCTTGATCACTTTCATTGTATCTCATAATAATGATCATCATCTTATGTCAAAAATCATTCTCATATGAAGACATTCATATATACCCATATATATACGGAGGCACGAAAGAATTAGGGTTAGGAAAAACCTAATTTTCGTCCATATCACAAATCCTAGTAGAACAGGGATTCTAGGAATCCTAATCCTACTATACTTATGTCTAAAATCTTCCATATGTAACTACATATAAAATCCCCTTATTTTAGGAACTAATTCCTTAAATCTGGGATTCTACAATGCAATAAATCTCCACCAAAATCCAAAGGTTACTTTCCTAATTTAAATTGTTTTCTAACAATTTTATTTCAACCCATTAATTAATTATATTAATCTCCAAGACTAATTAAATTAATTAACTCTCAAGATTTATCAATTGGGCTTTCATTAATAAATTCCGTGGGCCTAGCCCATTAATTAATCAATCCCCAATCAATTAAAAAGTTCAGTCAATTAATTCAAGCCCAAGACTTAATTAATTGATTTATTCCATCATGAATCAATATCTAATATTAATTCATCTAGGCCCAATCCAAAATTGCCCATCTCGTACATACAATCGGGAAACTTATTCAAGTTTGTGTGTGACCCCTTAGGTTCATTCGAAAGCTAGCAGTGAGACCATTTTCCAAACGGCTCGGTAATCAATTAGACAATTATTACCTCAATTAATTATTATGCCAAATAATTAATCTTGGTCACGAATTAACCACTAATTAATTCATGACTCTCACAGATTGAGTTCGATGTCTAGCAACGTCGACTCAACCCCTATATTCAAATGATTATAATAGACCTCTCCTGATCACGATCGTAGCATGTGTCTCATCCTTCTGTCAGATCTCCCAATTAAATCTAAGATTTGGTTGCCAGTCGAAATCCTACTAATTTAATCATATGACTATGTCAATTGGCGAATGACGACTTATGTCAACTAAGTAAGGATCACACACCTTCTTATTGACTTGCTTCGGCCGAAGACTTCCAGTCAAGTCATTCCTAAGACAACATAGGAGATTCACTAATCAAACGATTAGAGACAGATCCTATCTTGGAACCGCCTGCCAAATTGCATGACCAGACTACACCGAAAATAGCCCATTATGTGATTATCCTGTAATCATGAACTAGATCAAAGTGCAGTGGGTCATGCATTTGAACAGCCGCGATTCCTCAAGTCATGAGGATCACCACATGCCTACGTGACCGTGGAATTTTATATTCGACACGTCCACCATGAATTTCCACTGGGGTTGCTTAATTCACCATCCGCGATGTGAACCCTCATACGTTGCATAGGTTCCCAACCAATACCCATGGAACAAGGTACATTACTCTAAGGAAATGCAACGTACAAGCAAGTCTTAACGGGTCATTGATATCCCTATCTCAATGACTCTACGACTTGGAACTATTTTAGGATTACAGCCGTTCGAGTGCATTCCATGATCACCATCCAATGCGTGACTGTACCCATAGCTCTATGTAACCCAAGGGACTTTATTACATACATGTAAAGACATACGATATATAATAAAGAAGATGCCATATAATAATAACGATTTAAACAAGACTGTTCTCATAGTGTTTATAAGTATTTGGCAACCAATTGGCTTGCCGGGCACCCAACACTAACATTTTTCTAATCTAAAACCGAACTGCAAGTGCGGTGTTTTATTAAAATAATTTAAAATTGTCATTTTCAAATTAAAACCAACGGTCCGGCTTCTAGCGGTTTCGAGCGGTTTGCGGTTTCTATCTAACGAGAAAAAGGAGTCGAACCAAATATAATATACATACTTTGGAATATTAGCATAAGAATTATATTATTTTTAAATTATTTAATTAAACGTATTAATATGTTTCGCATACATAAAAATTACGTTTAGCAAGAAAACATATGCAAACAAACTACGACGAATCCTATCAAATTGTTTGCAAAGTTAAAAGGAATTTAGGAAAGTAAAAACTTGTTGGTACTTAAACAAAGCTTAACTAACAAAACAACCTAGTAACCTATCAAATGTTTAGTACTTAATAAAATTCTTACATAGAAATTCTCCTTCACTCGAATTAATCATGAGATACAATAAAAGAGTTTGATCTTCAAATTTAAAGATGAACAAACACCCATTAGTAAAATCAATAAATTATAAAAAAAATATTGGTTAAGTGTATAGAAAATATGGAAAAATAATTATATACACTTTTCAAAATCCTCAAATTATTCATATCCTCCATTGTTGCACAAAACTCAATTGAAGAAGGGATGTATTTTAACCAAATTTGAGTAGCCAGGAAAGCTTGAGTAGAACTGGATAAGTGAAGAAAGTCATTTTTTCACGAATTCTAAGCGATTATAGAGGGATATATAAGGGCTCTATCATTTTCAGTGAAAAGTAGCGAACACATTGATTGCAACTTTGAAAATAACATAATATTCCGATTAAATGAAATATATATATATATACATTACATTTATAAAATATTAATTGTGTTTGGCAGTTTGATCTAAAACCGCCACCAAACCAATTTGGAGTGCGGTTTTCTTTTAAAATTAAAATCGCAATTTACGTTTAACATTTACGATTTGATGTGGTTCGGGATTGGGCGGTTTTGGAAAAATTTTGCCCATCCCTAGCTGACACGCGGTTTATTTGTTAGGAATGTAAAGCCAATGATGAAAATAATCACTCGAAAGAAAAAATAATAAAAGAACAAGAATTGTTGACTCAGTTCGTCAGAGAATCTGACTACGTCTGGGGGTGTTGCCAAGCTAGGATATTCACTATATTTCGTAAATCGAAAAAAGATGAGTTACAATGACGTTTGGGCTATTTATAATACAATGTAACCCTAATAGGAGATTAATTACGTAAAGACTAAAATACCCCTAAAAAGTTTTGACGAAAGTTGTGGCCCTGTTTACAGTCCTTCAGGCTCCATAACTTAACAATCTCCCACTGGGAGACTGAACTCAAAGTAACCATCTCTCGATCTTCTCATTCAGTAGCCCATAATAGGGCCGGCAACGCCAAGCCTCTCAAATCAGGTTTCAAGGCCAATTGAAGCTATGCATAACTTCAATTTCTCTATGGTCACTCTCTTAGTCAACATATCAGCAGGATTTTCAGTTTCTCGAATTTTCATCAGCTGCAAGATCTTTTTTTCCAAGAGATATCTTATAAAGTGATATTTCAACTCAATTTGCTATTTTCTTGAATGAAACACTGGATTCTTTGCTAAGTGAATATCACTCATACTATCACTGTATAGAATTCTATTCATTTGCTCCTTCCCCAACTCACCCAAGAAATTCTACAACCATATCATCTCTTTACTAGCCTCAGTCACTGCTACGTACTCAACTTCTGCAGTAAATAAGGCCACGACTTTCTGCAACTTAGAAGCCTAAGAGATTGTTGTACCACCCAAGGTAAACACATACCCAGTTGTACTTCTTCTTTTATTTAGGTCATTTTCCGCTAAATCAGCATCGACAAATTCTGCCCATTCTACACTTTTGCCTTTGAAACATAAGGCTTTCTCTGTAGTACCTCGTAAATTTCTTAGAATCCACTTTACTGAGCTTGCCCGGATTTCTCATAAATCTGCCAACAACTCCCGCTGCATGTGCAATATCTAGTCTAGTTCACGCCATCGCGTACATTGTGCTACCAATTGCTGAAGCATAAGGAGTTTTCTTCATGTAGGCACGCTCCTCATCACTACTAGGCGACTCCTTGTTAAATAGCTCAAATTGTTTACCCAACGGAGTACTTACTGGTTTTGCATCATGCATACTGAACCTTTTTAAAACTTTTTCGATATACTCAGCTTGTGAAAGATACAACTTTCTTGCCACCTTATCTCGAGTAATCCGCATACCCAAAATTTAATTTGCTTCACCAAGATCCTTCATAGCAAATTGTTCAGACAATTTCTTCTTCAACTTGCTCAATTCTCGAGCACAAGATCCTACTATTAACCTGTCATCAACATAAAATAGCAAAATAATATAACTATTGTCAAACCTCTTGAAATAGCAACAATGGTTAGCATTGCAATGCACAAAATTAATCTCATGCATAAATCCATCAAACTTCATGTACCACTGTCTTGGAGCTTGTTTCAAACCATACAAGCTCTTCTTGAGCTTACATACTAGCTCAATGTTACCTTCAGACAAGTACCCTTCTGGTTGCTTCATATAAATATCCTCTTCAAGATCACAATGAAGGAATGTTGTTTTTACATCCATCTGCTCTAACAACAAGTTTTTTGCAGCAACCATACTCAACACTAATCTAATAGTGGTTAGTTTCACAACAGGAGTAAAAACATCTGTATAATCAATACCCTATTTCTACTGAAATCCCTTCACAACCAGTCTCGCCTTGTAACATTTGCTTCCATCCTCCTCTTCGTTAATTCTATAAATTCACTTGTTGTGCAATGCTTTCTTTCCCTTTGGAAGCTCAATAAGTTCCCAAGTATCATTGGACTTTAGAGAGTTCATCTCGTCATCTATCGCAAGTTTCCTCTTGCTCACATGCTCACATTGGCTGGCCTCTACTTAATATTCAGGTTCACCACTGTCAGTCAATAATAGGTAATATAAAAGAGGGCGAATACTTATCTGGTGCATGACACTGTCTGCTAGATCTCCACAGCAAAAGGCGTACTCGGTTCTGCTTCAACAGCTACCTGATCATTCTAAGCAACTTTGCTCCCACCCGAGTTGGAGATGTCTAACTCAATAACCTCGGGATTTTATCTGAGTACCTGCATTATCAATTTGTGATGCTCCCAACTTATCCTTGTAAAAACCTTTTCATTAAATATGACATCTCGACTACGAATTATCTTCCGATTCTGTTCATCCCAAAATCTATAACCAAATTCATCACTACCATATCCAATAAACGAACATTTGACAAATTTAGTATCTAACTTACTCCTAGCAGTAGTATCAATATGAACATATGAAACACAACCAAAGACTCGAAGAAACGATAGGTTTACCTCCTTACTACTCCAAGCCTCCTCTGGTATGACATTATCCAACGGAGTTGATGGTCTCTATTAATCAAGAAGGCAGCAGTATTAACTACATCAGCCCAAAATATCTTCGGCAACCCGTATTTCAATCGCATACACCTAGCACGTTCATTTAGGGTTTTGTTCATACGTTCTACAATCTCATTTTGTTGAGGGGTTCCTCTCAGAGTCTTTTGCATGTGAAACTCAGTAAGTTCATACTCTCCATCATTGTCAGATCTTAAGCACTTCACTTTCAAACATGTTTCATTTTCTGCAAGAGCCTTCCATTTTCTAAAAGCATCTAAAACATCAGATTTATGTATCAGAAAATAAACCCATACATTTCTCGTGGAGTCATCAATGAAAGTCATGTAATATGACGCCCCACCAAGATATGTAACTGGTGCAGGTCCCCATAAGTCACTATGCACCAACTCCAACTTCTTGTTCTTCAAGGTTCTGCCTCCCTTTAAAAAGCTCACCATTTTCTGTTTTCTGAATACACAATCCTCACATAAGCCAACATCGACTATTTTGAGGACTGGAAGCTTACCTTTCGAACAAAGCTCCTTCATCCCCTTCTCACTCATGTGGCCAAGTCGGTAATGCCACAAATATGTATCACTGTTTTCTCCTACAAGAGAAATACTTTCTTTGGTGTTTGTTGTCATATACAATGTACTTTCTTTCTTACCTCGAGCCAGAAACATGGCCCCTTTTGTTATCTTCCAGGTGCTGCAACCAAAAGTCACAATGTATCCATCATCGTCTAGTTGTCTTACGGAGACCAAATTTCTCTTCAAACCAGGAATGTCTCACGTCACGCATCTACAACACGCTTCCATTCGAAGTTTTAATTCGAACATCTTCCTTCCCCAAGATTTTCAAAGGCTCATAATCAGCAAGATAAACCTTACTGAATTCTCCAGAAGTATAATGTTCCATTATATCAACATCGCTACAAGAATGGAACGATGCTCTAGAGTCCAAAATCCACGATTCCAATGGACTACTCACGCTCAATATCAAGGCGTCACTGATATCTTCAGTTGTTGCATTAGCTGATTTTCATTCTTTTTGGGCGTTGTGCACTTGTTCTTCTAATGACCAAGTTGCTCACAGTTCCAACACTTTATCGAACTCAGGTCCTTTTTCGTCTTACTTTTACCTCTCGACTTTGACCTATATCTGTTCGAATTATTTGATTCCGATCTGCCTCTATTTTCTGTATTCAAAACTGATCCCAAAACTATACCCGATTCTCTCCTGCGAATTTCTTCACTCATAATCAGATCTCTTACTTCGTCAAATTTCAACTTCTTCTTCCCTACTGAAGCACTAACAGTGGTAACCGTTCCACCCCAACTTTCAGGCAGAGAAGACAACAGAATTAGAGCTCTAACCTCGTCATCAAAATCAATCTTAACTGAGCTCAATTGGGCTGTTATCAGATTGGACTCACTAAGATGCTCGGCCACCACATAACTCTCTGATATCTTTAGGTTAAAGAGACGCCGCATCAGATGAACCTTGTTTGCTGCTGATGGCTTATCGTACATGTCTGCTAAAACCTTCAGAACACCCTTGGTAGTTGTCTCCTTCGTCGTATGGAACACGATGTTCCGTGACAGAGACAAACGCGATGTTCCGTGATAGAGACAAATGAATCACACTCATCGTCTTCCTATCAAGCACCATCTACTCTTCGTCTTCCTGTCAAGCACCATCCACTCTTCGTCTTTCATATCTGACGGCTTATCACTAAGAGACCGATACAAATCTTTACCATATAGGTAATCTTAGATCTGCATCTTCCAGAACCCAAAGTCTGTCCCATCAAACTTTTCAATCGGCGTTTTTTCTTCACCCATCATATCTTCTCCCACTCGACCTGAAGCTCTAGGTACCAGTTGTTAGGAATATAAAGCCAATGATGAAAATAATCACTCGAAAGAAAAGGCAATAAAAGAACAAGAATTGTTGACCCAGTTCGTCAGAGAATCTGACTACGTCTGGGGGCGTTGCCAAGCCAGGATATTCACTATATTTCATAAATCGAAAAAGATGAGTTACAATAATATTGGGGTTATTTATAATACAGCGTAACATAATTTTCCTTCCTGTTTTTTCTTCAGCTTTTTTATACAACGTAACATTATTTATAATACGATGATACTGTGATCGACGAAAGCTGTGGCCCTGTTTACAATCCTTCTGGCTCCATAACTCAACATTATTTTCCTTCATGTTTTTTCTTCAGCTTTTTTCTTTTATTTCCTTCCCATTTCAATTTTGTCTCACATTATATTAACACCTAATATAATGTACTCTGTATTTATTATATTATATTAATACTTGATATATTATATGTATTTTTTTTTCCACATACTTTATAAAATTCAAACCTTTTCATTTAGTGGATTTTTATAGCATTTATTTTTTGGTAGAGTTTCAATTTGAGTTTACAAAGGGACCTTAGTAAAAAAATAATTTTACCTTCAGGTATATGAAATCAAATAATAAAGGGTAATATTTTATACTAATTAACAATATTTTAAGTCTACTGAATAAATATTATTGCATTCTAAAATTATTTAAATTACTTATGAATTTCCATTTTATTAATATCCAACTAACTCCTCTATTAAAATATTCGTGAAGTAATAAAATTAATACTACTATCAATTTATTTTTCACATCACGTTCAATTTGTTTCTTGTCGATTTTCAAATAAAAAAATATTTTCAATTAATTTTAGCGACACTTTCACTACAAATACATTAGCCAAAGTGTTTAGAACCTCATTAAAGGTGATGTTTCAAATCTATCATGGAGATATAGATTCTATATAAGTGTCATTTTTAATCACATTTTTATACTAATTACTCAATGTATAAAGTATATTGGTTACCGAAAACCTCACTTCTGAATACATTAAAGTAATGCAAATTCATAACAATCATAGGATTAAGAGGTAATGCTTAAAGTATTTATTTTCGATAGTAGTCAAAAATAAATGATTCCATTAATTAGTACGGTGTAGTGTTTCAATCACACTACTTAACCCGAATGTAATTATATGTGAAATCTCTGGTCACATGATTAAGGCAAAAATCTTATATCCTATATTATAATCTTAGCAAATGAAATACTCATTCATATTCATGAAACATCACTTCCATTATCATTTATAGTTTTGAACTACATCTGAGAAATGAGTTTAACATATAAAAGATCAATTCTATAAATCATACAACATGGATTTTCAAGGCACAATTTCAAACAATTTGTATATAGTTCGTCTCAATATTTCTATAACTCGGACGTCTTTACATTCATATAAAAATGTGGCTCTTCAATTGGTGTGCTCCCAACATTTGTAACTCTTTGCAACACAACATGTAATTTCAGAACGTCCATTAATATGTATCAGTAATTGTCCTTGTATTGTATTGTGGTTATGTCTGAAGTATAAATCTATAAACTAGAATCCTTATTATGATATAATTTGTAGTATAATAGTCGGGCTGCTATGAATTATGAAGTTTAAAATTAGAGTTGACACTTCTTTTTATAAAATATACGTTTGAATGTAACGACAGACAATCGATCCTCAAAATCTAGATGTTATTTTAGTTTAATCTTGTTCGTATTTTGTTGTATTTTATATGGTTTTAGTTTTTTGTTAGGTCTTGAAGAAACATAATATTGAATTATAAAAAGTGGTGTTGCTCATATCAATATCATATGACACATTCAACATAAGTGAAGATAATTAATTTAGTATAATATGAATAATTTAGTATAAATTAATTAATAAATATATACTTTATGCATATGTACTGGTCATAAAGAAAATTACAATTTACATAGGAAATGAGCATCAATTTGGTTGGAAACTCCAATTCAAAAAAAAAAAAAAAAAATATATATATATATATATATATAAAATTCAAAAATGTCCATTATTTAGTATGTTAAGAATAAATGCTTTAGAAAAATCTCTCAAATTTGAGATAAATTTAAAGAAATTTTCATTAAAAAAATTAGAAATGGTTCTTAATATTCATAATTAGACATTTCACATTGACTTAAAAGGTTTTTTTTTTATTATCTTTCAACTCAAAAATTAAATTAATCATATATTCTAATTTAAAACAATGCAACATAGAAAATAAGATTCATTGTAACTATTTTTTGACGTTAAAGGAAATGAGTTTGATTAAAAATATTTACTATAAATCATATTCAAGTATTAATTAAAATAAATTTCTCACAATAAAAAACATATCACATAACCATAATCATTACAGATTTCTATCTAAAAAACTTATCGAAACACGCATTTCATACCATATTTTTATCCTAAAAATATTTTTCCTCACTTTTACCATGAAAATTAAAGATAAATTTTAGCAAATAAATATACCATCCAATTGGGTCCTTAAATTTGATATCGTTGTCTACTGGCTCGTATATATTCGTAGTCCACTACTTACACTTTCTCACTAACACTGATTAGACAATTTATTATGCAATAAAAGATGTAAATATTTACGGGCATCTAGAGCAAAAAATGCAGCATATTCTGTATGGTACAGATACTTCAAAGTGACGTAATTAATTTTTAATTCTTATTGTATATGGTGCAATGTAATAATTTAAAAATTAAATCTTAATTAATTGTTATAATTATAATAAATTGGAATCTAAGAAGGTTTAGACTAAGCACTAAAAGTAGGTAGCAGGCAATGACTCCTTTTGCAGATTATCGAAGTTAAAACATATATATTAAAAGAAAAAGGGTTCCCATTTATTAAATTGATAATAAATTATAATGTTTTATATGTTGATTGGCCAACCATATTTGGAAGAAATGCATCCATGTCCAAGGAAATTTGTTTATTTATACTAGTATTATTGTCTTGAATTAGTAATACACCTGGTACAAAATATTAAAAACTTGGATTAATTAAATCATATCTTCTCAAGTAAATTATTTATATATGTTCTAATATTTATTTGGCAGGAATTATGAATTTAAACTATTAAAGAAAAGGTATAGGAGAAGAGTATAATAACTTGAATTTAATTGTTAATCTTGATTAATAAAAATGGAAAAAATATGCATACTTTGGAACTATGGAGAGCACTATTTCATTTTTTTTATTTTTGCCAATTCAGATTTGTTGATTATCCACCAAAAGGAGTTGATCTCTGTCCTATAAAAGTTAAGGGCTAGTTTGTTTATGTGTTTAGATTTGGTTTTAAATCTTAAAACACCTTAACACAAATTATTCTCATTAAAATTTATTTTTTAACCGATTTACTTTTTTAGTTCTCTATATAGTAACTTTCTATTAATCATCACAACCCACTTATCAATTAAAATCATTTATTTTAAAAAAATATTGCATCGACATTCCCTTGAACTATGAGCATTTTGACACACAATCATCACCATAAAAAGATTTGCATGGTCCTCCCTCTTTCACTATTTACATTATATTAATTTTGTAAGAACTAAACTATCTTTCACCTTTATTATATTTTAGAAGTTAATTATCCATCACAATGTGTTTGATAATGAAAAAATATCAAAAGCTTATTAAATGACATAATTAAAAAAAAAAAGGAAACTTTCACAATAAATTTTAAAAAAAAAATAATAAGAAGGAACTTTTTATATGTGAATCATTTTATTATAAAATATTACTTTAATATAGTTTTAATTTTTTTTATACGCTTTTATATTATATTTTGTATAAATTAACATTCGTAAGAAATAAGGTGATATATGGTTTTTATTTATTTTTCAATTAAGATCTACTTCAATAAGGAAAGAAATAATATTACTTTGTTTTATTTTTTAGCTTGCTCTTAATAAATTATACCATTGTATTCACAAGATAGTAGTAAATTGTTATTATTTATTTTAAGTTAGCATTTAAAATATTATTATATTTATTTAAGAACAAAAGTATAGTGATATAGAACTATATTTAGTTTTTCGTAATATTTTTGTTTAAAATTTAATATACTACTAAAATGACATTATATTTAGGAAGTTATTCAGTTTTGTTCGGAAGAAGCATATTTAAATTAACAGAAATTAGGTATATAAAGATTTTTTAGTTTCTCACTTTCATATTTTGGTTTTTCCTTTATTTTTAATAAAACTATTATTTAGGTTTATCAAAAACGTTTGGGTTACATTGATATACTTACATAATAAGATTTTCAGATTACAAAGGAAATGCATTGTTAATATGATACGTTAAGAGTATAGTTAATTTGAAGAAAAAAAAGTTAATTGTGAAAGTTATATTTTTTTTTATTATGTTATATATTGATCTTTTGATATTTTTCCATTTTAAAAAAAATGAAACATGAGAGGTTTATGCCAATAATTTTTAAGTGATCATTATTTCTATTCCTATTTCATACTTTATATTTTATTATTTCTTTTATTCAGATAATCATTAGAAAAATTACTAAGTCAATTATTTAATTCATCATACATCAATAAATTATTATTGATTTGACATATTTAAAAAATATTAATAATCTAAAAAATAAAATACCTATTATTCTCATATGAATCCATGATATACATTTCTCGAGATTTTCTTTTAAATATTTATTTCAAAAACATAAACAAACATGCCTCTTTGCACTTTATTTTGGATAATTTGTATTTCATCTAGCTATACGTCCATGTACCGAAAGAGTTGCAAAGTATTTAAACAATTCGTATTATATAGAAAATAAATATATTTACAACTGGCTTGATATGTAACTAATTATTATTAATTATGACACAACTAAAATAAAAGAATAATTGTATTGTTCACAAACGAAAAGAAAAATAATGATGAAAACAATTGATTTTTAATTATATGGTCTTACTTAAGTTGGATTGTAAATTGTAATACAGCAACTGACAACCCATTTATTGCTTTCTTTTATAACCCCCATCCCATTCTCGAGGTATATTCCTGATCTTGCTGACTTTTTTTGATTTAGAATTTTTTTCAAGTTGCAATATATAAGAACATTTTATTAGAAAAAAATCAATAAGATGTTACTATTTATTTTAAAAAAATTGTTTTGTCAACCAAATTTGTCTAGTTCTGATGAGATTTGGAAACATAATTGGGGAAGATTTCAATTAGATTTATATTGATTAATATATAAGAGGCAAACAATGAAAATATTATAATATAGTGATATAAATCTACCTGAAATTAAATCGATCAACGTGAAATTTTCTAAGATAAAAAACAGAACTGGATGAATGGATGGATATGATTTTCTCCTCAATGCCCAAGTTACACAACAAGTCTCAGTACAAAACCTCGACCCAGTGAAATTAGTGAACAAGAACCTTGGGAACGAATTCTGGTGACACCACAAAGATGACAATCCGTTTAACAAGTAGGATAAACGCCACGAATATAAATTTGATAGGTTCATATTATTTCTAAAGAACAAATAAGTTAATTCTCACAATTTTGATGAATTATTGTATATTATTAATGAACGAGGTTTTTGAAATCAGTCAAAATATAAGAGTTTAATCTCAGAAATGATCCTAATAAGAGAATGATATATCTACCTAGTGAAATTCATAATTAATCTCATATTTCTTAGATTAGTCCATTTCATAACTTCTCTGCATATGAGGCTTAGGCTAAGGAATAGAGCACTGAGGGATTGCATCATTCTCCTCCTTTTGAGGAGTATTTGTCATCAAATCTAAAGTGTCACCTACATCAAACGGATTCAGATCAGTAACATTAAAAGTAGTCTAGTATTGTACTCACTTGATAAGTGTAACTTGTAAGCATTATAGTTGGTGCACTGTAGAATTTGCAAATGACCATGCAATGTAACAATTTCGTAGGCATACCATGCACATTTTATTCCACGTCATCGATTTTGTGACCTGGAATAAAATGTGTCGTCTTTGAAAACCCATCCACAATCACAAAAATAGAGTATTTACCATTTTTACTACCAGACAAACCTATTACAAAATCCACATAAATATAAATCCACGGTGCACTAGGATCTGGATAAAGATGTTTAGAAGTCATTAGGTTGCACTCTAGATTAAGCTTACTTACATGTAACACAAATTCTTTCAACATTGTTCCATGTGTGGCCAATAGATATATCATCTAACACAGCTAAAGTCTTAAGAATTCCAAAATGTTACAATGGTACCACACAATGAGACTAGTGAATTATTAACTCTCACAAAGAACCATAGGCAAGTATAATTTATTTTCATGAAGCAAATAGTTATCATGTTTAAAATACTTTTCACTAACAGATTTTTCATAGGCTCGGCATATTTCTCCAGAATTATTAGGGAAAATTACATAATTGGTACCTCAAGTTGGCTTGTACACGAATTTGATACTTTAAATTGGACCACTTTCAATTTGGGTACCATATGTTCCAAAAATTGTCAATTTCAATACAAATTTCGCCGAAAAATCATAAATTGGCCGGAAAAAGTCACGTGCGTGGCACGTGACTCTCAATTTGGGGATTTTCTCTCAATTTGGGGATTTTTGCCATCAATTTGGGGATTTCTAATTTTTCCTCCAAATTGCACATAATTTTATATTAAACAAAAACAAAATGAAAATGAAAAAAGCCATAAAACGTGCATACGATTTTGAGGAATAAAAGATCCCCAAATGAACTTCCCCCCATTTCTTATCAACACAAAACGGTAACAAAAAACCCCAAATAAACACAAAACCCTAATCCACAAATTATCGAAAATTCTCCCAAAATTTCACCATACCGAAGCCAAATTGAAGATAACATTGTGATTATAGAGGTACCCAGAAGTATATTGTGCAAAAATGGTGAAGCTTAGAAAACCCGAGTTGAACAAGATGCCAACTCCAACTTACGGTGCGTGTTTTAGGGTTGTGATTGAAGTGTGTGTTCTTTTTTTCCATGTTTTCGTTCTTTAGATTTACAAGTTGATGGTTCAGAGTTATATTGTGGCTTGTATTAGGTTTTCATATGAATGTGGCTTGTATTATCCTCTGTTTTTCATTGTGGCTCAACTGTTTGAATGTTAACTTACAAGTTGATGGTTTAAATTTTTTGTCTGCAGATTTGAATACACAAAAAGTGACCTTAGCTATTCACTATTGTGGTGTATTGTTTGAGTATGACAATAATGAGTTGCAAGCCAATTATGAAGAAGGAGCAGTTTATAAATTGGATCACTATGATATTGCAAGAATCTGCTTGGATGGTATTAAAAATTTTTGTGAGAAAATGGATTTACCAGTTGTGTATGGATGTTATGTTAAGGTTGGTAACAAATTTAAGAAACAGAAGGAGGATGCCCATCTATATCAGTTTTGTTTGGATAAATTACATAAAACCAGAGAAATAGATGTGTATTTGAATCATGATGATGGTTTTAGGTCTCATTTTGATAATGTAGAGGCAGGAAAAGAAAGAAATGATGAGGGTGAAGAGGGTGATGAAGAGGATGATGAAGAAGATCATGATTATAGGCTAGTTGATGATTTTCATGACAGTGATTATGACAACATGAAGACTACAGATTTTGAAGATACAAGTGATGCAGAATTGGAAGATGAAGCTGATGAAGCAACTCAAAAAACAACTGATTTGCAAAATGAATCAACAAATACAAATGCAGATTGCTTGAATTATTCTGGGGATGAGGACATTAATCCAAGTGCTGATGAGTTGGATAGTCAGAAGGGGTCAGATTCAGAAAATGAAAAACCTAAATTCCCAGTCTTCAATCCTGCTCTGGTTTATGACCCACCACTTAGTTTAGGATTGTTGTTTAAGTGCAAGGCAGATTTTAGGAAAGCCATTCAATCACATGCCATTGTGACAAAAAGAAGTATCAACATCACTACAAATGACAAGAGAAGAATATATGCCAAGTGTGCTGACAAAAAATGCAAATGGAAGATTTATGCCAATAAGGTGGTTGATGCTGCCACCTTTCAAATAAGGGCATATATTCCTGACCACACATGTGCATTGAGCTTCAAATGGGTTTGCATGCATTAAAGGTGGGATTTTCTAGGGGGTGTAGGCCTCTAATAGGGGTGGATGGATGTCATTTAAAAGGGCCCCATCTGGGGATTTTGTTAACAGCAGTGTCAATTGACCCTAAAAATAACATCTACCCAATTTCATATGATTTGGTTCAAAAAGAGTCTGGTGACACTTGGGATTAGTTTTTAACCATACTCAAGTATGATTTAAACCTTGGGGATGGAATCACTTTTATGTCAGATAAGCAGAAGGGTCTTGTCAAAGCATTTAGTGAAGTATTTCCTAACTCTCTTCAAGGGCTACTGCTGCTGCTTCAAGTGGTGATGCTTCACCTCAACCTTCAATGTTTGATCAATTGCAACAAGGACAAACAGGGGTGAGCACAGGGGTTCAAACAAGAGCTAGAGCACCACTTCCATTAAACAACAGCACCAGAAAAGTTTATGGGATCTCAATCATTGAACAAGGAAAGAAATATGTGAAGCTATCTAACCTTCCAGCAGAGATGGCTAAAAACAAAGGAAAGAAGAAGAAATGATTTTGTGGTTACCTTTTTCTGATTTTGTGGTTTTGTTGCTAAAAACAGAGTTTTTATGGGATTTTGTGGTGAACATGTGGCTAAAAACAGAGTATTTATCTTTTATATTTTGTTATTGAACATGGTTTGACATGTGGTTATGTTTTTTTATTGAACATGATTTTGTTATTGAACATGGTTTGGTCTGTTTTGGAATGAACATGGTTTGGTTTGGTTTGTTGATCATGGTTTGTATTTATATGCAATTGAATTGCCCATTCTATTATGTTATTTTGCCCTATTATGCAGTTTATTTTGCCCTTAAACTGATCATGGTTTATCTATTATGCAATTTTACCCATTCTATTCCAACCAATAAACAAATTTAGTGAAACTTGATATTAAAAACAAGATAATGTCATTCAAAATAAACATCAAAACACAAGCACCAAACCAAATGTGCATTGTACAAAAACTTGATACATAAAACATAATACCCACAATACCTACATACTAAGCAAACCAACACATAAACAAAAACAACCAAGATACTACAAGAAAAAACTTCATCATTTTGTTCTTCGTATGTAGTCTTGCATTTACATCTTCTAATCTTGAATTTTCAAATCCTTTGCTTGCTATTATTGCTTCCATGTTTCTCTTTTCATGCAATAAAGTACATATTTGTTGTCTCAACAGCTCATTTTCATCCACCAATCTAACCTTTTCCCGGCGTAATATTGGTGTAACTATCGTGGACCTCGAGCACATTGGAGGATCGAGCCATTGAAAAAAATTGCAGCCACCATTCTGATTAAGCAAAAGAAGAAAAAACAGTAAGCAATAAACTGCAGCAATATAGTCAATGCACCCACCATAGCAACTTGTTTCCGGAATGATAAGCAAAAGAAGCAAACTTAGGCAAAATGCTTGGCATCCATTACTGTAATTGAAGACAAGCAAAAAGCCACTAAAATCTCAAGAATTGATAATGCCACACTCCAAAAATAGCATTCAATATCAAAATTACCTTCCAATTTTCGCATCCATAGAATCTTCGACCTGGATTGACAACGGTCCAACTAATGCGCAAGGATGCAATTTTTCTGCATTCACATCGCTGCAATTCATGTGAAGATGAGGTGGAAGAGGAACTTGACATTTTAAGATACACTTTAACTTGGTGTTGGTGAAATGAGGGATGAAATCGAATTGAAATCGGGTTTTTGTGGATTAGGGTTTTGAGTTGATTTGGAACTGATTTGGGGATTTTTGTGCGTTCAAGTGTTGATAAGAAATGGGGGAGAAAAGTTGCTGAAATGCTTAAAATCGTGCAACGTTTTTAAGTTTATTTTTTGTTTTTGTTTAATATAATTAGGTTCAATTTGGAGGAAAAATTAGAAATCCCCAAATTGAGAGTCACGTGCCACGCACGTGACTTTTTCCGGTCAATTTATGATTTTCCGGCGAAATTTGTATTGAAATTGACAATTTTTGGAACATATGGTACCCAAATTGAAAGTGGTCCAATTTAAGGTATCAAATTCGTGTACAGGCCAACTTGAGGTACCAATTATGCAATTTTCCCAGAATTATTATCATCAATATATAAAGTTTTAATGAACTCAAACCAAACACTGTAACATCAAGTGTAGACATTCTAACTTTTGCTCGCTATAATAATTCATTGCAGATGTCGAGTAATATCATAAATTGTCCAAACTCACATTATCAAAAAAGGATATTAGTAAAACGATCAAATGAAAATCTTAAGTTATCTTGAATAATGAATATTTAGAAATACTAATTATTATTTTGTCACTATAACAACTTCCAAAAATTTAATAGTGATAGACATTTCATCTTAGTTCTCACTATTACTAATTCGTTGCACATGTGGGAAACATTAGAAATATAGTCATTAATTATTTACTCAAGTTGTCGATAAATCTGTGTATTAAATGTCAAGTAACTTTTACACAATTTTCATACCATTAGTTATTAATAGTATTCATATTTAATTTTGCTACCTTGTGCTTGTGAAGATAAATATTCCAAAACACGAAAATTGCACTTAATATACTTAATTTGTGACAATGTTAACACTGTCATTTAATATGCTGTTAATAATTTGTTTGTTTTAGCGAATTCAATATCACATTTGGACAGAACAATCTCAATTTGAAAAAAGGCTTAGAGTAGACCTGGCATTGGGTGGATCATTAGGTGAATCAGACTCAGACCCAATGGGTCTCGCAATTGAGTCTGTGAAACAGACCTAATGTAGGTCTGGTCTGAACTCAATGTTTTGGGTTGACCTCATGCTTAATTATTGTTTTTGGGCTTTTTTAAATCAAACTTTGTAAATAATAAAATATACGAATTTGTGTATGAAATTCTTAAGTATACATTATATTTTTGAAATTAAATGTATTCATATGCATTCAAGAGAAAATATCGAATATATTGATTAGTGCGTCAATAATTTATTTGAAACTCATTGAATCCAAAACTTGTAAAAAAAAAAAAAAGCAAACATTGAATGTTAAATTCAAACAAGTACAAGATAAAATAAATTGGTATGAGTGAAAAATCGGAAATGAATATTCTTAAAAAAAGAGTTAATTTTGAACTTTAAATCCATGATTGGGTCTATGGGTCCGGACCCAAATCCAGACCCAATAATTTTTTTTTATATTGAGTCTGGGTATAGGTCTAGTCGTCTAGATCCAATAGATTATGTGGGTCTGAATATGAATCCAACCCACCTAATACCAAGTCTATCTTAGAGGAAAGGATGTCGAATTTACTCGAATGGCTCCATTAATATTTTTGGAATATATAAAAATTAGTAAATAATTGCTCATACCAAGGGCAAAGCTTTATTTTAAGGTATTTCAAGCAGTTAATTAGGAAACAAATTAGAAAAAATTATCTAAATTTTGCAAAAAATTGTTGCTATTCTGATGAAATTCTTAATCATGGCTAAATGTAGTGCCGAAGTGATGTTAAATCTTTTTAAGTGAAAATAACAAGAGAAAATTAAATAACTAACATTGATTTTTTTTTAAAAATCAAGAAGTGGTGTAGAATCGGAGGGAATTCGAAAAATGGTAGTATGTGTCTCCCTGAGAGGGCGCATAGGGTGTATGCGCCTTCTCCCAATGCACATATGATAATCATTGAATAAAAAAAATAAAAAATTCTACATGCTTCTTTATAGAAGGCGCATCCGGTTTAAATAAAATTATAAATAAATTTCAAATATCATATCCTTCAAGTCAAGTCATCCCCATTTGTCAACTTTATAAATTCTAAATTCATAATTGAGATCACAAATAAATTACACTGACATATATGGTCAACTTTATATACTTAATTAAAGTTAATTAGTTATATAATATCAACCAAAAACAAAAATTCTCAGAAAAATTTAACATAAAAAATTTAACATTCATTTAACTCCTCATATACCTAACACTTAGCTTTTCTTGATTTAGATAATATTCATATATAAAACACCAACTCCAATTAATAACAATTATTTCCTATGAAAATTAGAATTGGTGAAGAAAATGTTGTACATAAACAATTATATGACATTGTTTTTTGTTGTTGTCAATTCTATATACTATTATTTTTCATTCTTCTAAACTCTAATTTTAATAATAAGTGATTGCAATTAATGGATTTTAATGAGTTTAATACAATAATACTTTTCAATTTAAAGAGATTTGGAAAAAATGATGGAATAAAAACGATTGGTCAAAGGCATCAAACACCCCATATACAACAAAAATCTTCAAGTAGATATATTGATGAACGAAAAATTATTAATTTATATAAAATTATAAGCCATTTTGTACCCATCTATAACATTGTACACAACAAATTTGTATTGCTGAAAATCAAGAAACACAAAAAATTGTGACAAATGAAATTTATATAAATCAAAATGAAATATGGGGTACAAATCTCTATTCTAATCCTCTGATTCTTCCTTCAAAATATGTTGACTTGAATATTGGAGTTGACTTTGCTTCTTTGATCTTCTCCAACGTTGACTTGAATGTTTATAACGTCAATTCGAGGGCTTGGCAGCTTAATCTCGGATCAAACGTTGAATTTGATATGGAATTTGAAATCTTCAAGGTTGACTTTGTGACTTTGATCTTCCTTAAATTTGATTTGAATTTCTATAACGTTAATTCGTAGGTTTAGCACCGTAATTACGAATCAAACGCTATAATTTGATGAATATCTTCAAGAACGCCTTGAATATCGCTTAGAACGCCTTGAATATGTGAAAAACCTTCGTAGAGAAAATTTGGAGAGCTTCTTTCGTCTTCTCTAGCTTTTTGATTGAACTTCTGTGTGTGTAATTTATGAACTCCAAAGGACCCTATTTATAGGTGTAGGATGGAAGAGTTATGGATAATTTGGATTCCATTGATAATTATCCATTTGATTTAATAAATAATTATCATAATTTTGGAGCCATTTGATTGGCTGATAGAAGATCTAGATAGATCTTCTAGATATTATCCAAAAATTAACTTAAATTGATAATTATCCATAAATCAACTTATATTGATAATTATCCAAAACTTAACTTGAATAGATAAATATCATTTGTCGTAGACGACTTTTGATTGGTCAATATTTCCACGTGGCATGATTTGATTGGTTGCAAAATTTCAATATCTACAAATGCCCCCTTGAGACTCGTTCACGGAAGTTTGATTATTTCAAAGCATACTTCGTAGTGGATGAGTCGCAACGTCTCAATATAAAAATCATGCCTTAAGAATAGCTTCGTCTTGTGCTTCTATACCACGAAAGTCTTTCCTACAGTTTGGTGTCTCCTCGAAAATACTTTGTTCGCTTCCATTGGCAAGTCGTCCACATCGGGCGGGATTTGCACGCCCCCATGTCACGGTGGGATCTTTCTTTCAAAATTCTTTTGAATGAGTAACGTCATTCCATCGGGAGAATATGATTTGATTTGAATTTATGACTGAACTTAGATATATTTAAGTTGCCTACGTACCCTAAGAAAAAGGGATCAAGTCATAACGTAGTTTAATTTTTTTTTTATCATAGAGATGCCATATTTAGTTTATACTCTTCAAGGCTTGGAGTACATGATTTGGTTGGACTTGTAGACATTTTATACTCGTGTCAAGGAGAATTTCATTTGATTTGATTTGACTTGTAGACCTTTTATGCTCGTGTCAAGGAGGGCTTCATTTGATTTGATTTGACTTGTAGACCTTTTATGCTCGTGTCAAGGAGGACTTTATTTGATTTGATTTGACTTGTAGACATTTTACGCTCGTGTCAAGGAGAACTTCATTTGATTTGATTTGATTTGACTTGTAGACCTTTTATGCTCGTGTCAAGGAGGGCTTCATTTGATATGATTTGACTTGTAGACCTTTTATGCTCGTGTCAAGGAGGACTTCATTTGATTTGATTTGACTTGTAGACCTTTTATGCTCGTGTCAAGGAGGGCTTGATTTGATTTGATTTGTAGACCTTTTGTACTCGTGCCAAGGAGGACTTCATTTGATTTGCTTTGACATATAGACCGTTTATACTCGTGCCAAGGAGTACTTCATTTGATTTGATTTGATATGTAGACCTTTTATGCTCGTGTCAAGGAGAACTTCATTTGGATCTTCAATTTATTGAAAGTTTAAACTCTTATCAAGGAGACTTGCTGATAGTTTATGCTCTTATCAAGGAAACTTGTTGACAATTTATGCTCTTATCAAGGAGCGTTGATGACAGTTTATTCTCTTATCGAGGAGCGTTGATTTAGCATCTTTAGTCAAAGTTTGGATGACGATCTTGAACGTCACTTTCTTCCACATGTTCATCACTATCAGATATGGGCTCATCATCAGAAGCATTTGTGAATGACTTGTCCCCTTTGTTAATTTCTTGTCTCCAAGGCTCTTGGACATATGACTCATCAAGTACACTTCCAGTCATACTCAACTCCATATCATGTGCTCGAGTGGCCAGCTCTTCAAACGTTGTCGGTTGAATTCCTTGAAGGATGTATCGAAGACCCCAATGCATCCCTTGAATACACATTTCAATAGCGGAGGACTCAGACAATCTATCTTTGCAGTTGAGACTCAAATTTCTCCAACGATTAATGTAGTCGATGACTGGTTCATCCTTCCATTGACGGGAATTGGTGAGTTCAAGCATGCTGACTGTGCGACGGGTGCTATAGAAGCGATTGAGGAATTCTTGCTCCAATTGCTCCCAGTTGTTGATTGAGTTAGCACCAAGATCAATGTACCAGTTGAATGCATTGCCTTTCAGTGATCTAACAAATTGCTTGACTAGTTGATCGCCATAAGTTCCAGCATCATTGCATGTTTCAACAAAGTGCGCCACATGTTGCTTTGGATTTCCTTTGCCATCAAATTGATGGAATTTTGGGGGTTGGTAACCAGTTGGCATCTTCAAATGATCAATTCTTTGAGTATATGGCTTGACATAAGTTAAAGGCATCTTGGATCTCCCATTGTGATTGTCTTGGATAGTACTCATGATAAACTCCTTAAGTCGAGCAGTTGGAATCGTCCCATCACTTGAAACTTGAAGCTCCTCGACAATAGATTTTTCCTTCTCAACTAGATGTTGATTCTTTGATGCCTCAACTTCATCTTGCGCCTCAACTTGTTGTTCAATTTCGTGCATGGCATCCACGTCGTCTGCTTTCTTCATCAAATTTTTAATTAGAGTGGCTTGCTCTTGAACATGCTTCGTTAATCCTTCAACAGCTTTTGTCAAGTTTGCAATTTGCTCCTCCGGAGTGGTAACATTTGTCATCATGACACATGCGATGTTTGAGTCACTTGATGTAGAACGTTGTGTGGATGAATACTTCTCTTCATCATGATTGATTTCATCACCAAAGCAGAATGCGTCATCCTCAACATGCTCAAGTAGGGGAACCACCTTTGAAGATGTTTGTAGCTTCATGTGCATACTTCTTGTGGTGACGCCGATGACTTCACTCGTGGAGTTTGAAGGATTTGAGATGATCATCTTGGATTCCACTATCTTCATAGCTTTGACTTGAGCATCCATTTGAACTTGTTGAAGTGAAGAGATGAGAGGTAGAGATAGTCCCACTGGGCGTGCCAAAAATTTGTACACAACAAATTTGTATTGCTGAAAATCAAGAAACACAAAAAATTGTGACAAATGAAATTTATATAAATCAAAATGAAATATGGGGTACAAATCTCTATTCTAATCCTCTGATTCTTCCTTCAAAATATGTTGACTTGAATATTGGAGTTGACTTTGCTTCTTTGATCTTCTCCAACGTTGACTTGAATGTTTATAACGTCAATTCGAGGGCTTGGCAGCTTAATCTCGGATCAAACGTTGAATTTGATATGGAATTTGAAATCTTCAAGGTTGACTTTGTGACTTTGATCTTCCTTGAATTTGA
This sequence comes from Verbascum thapsus, assembly GCA_963669365.1. Lineage (NCBI taxonomy): Eukaryota > Viridiplantae > Streptophyta > Magnoliopsida > Lamiales > Scrophulariaceae > Verbascum > Verbascum thapsus. The sequence continues at coordinate 8,841,083 of OY770114.1, forward strand.
TTTGAATTTCTATAACGTTAATTCGTAGGTTTAGCACCGTAATTACGAATCAAACGCTATAATTTGATGAATATCTTCAAGAACGCCTTGAATATCGCTTAGAACGCCTTGAATATGTGAAGAACCTTCGTAGAGAAAATTTGGAGAGCTTCTTTCGTCTTCTCTAGCTTTTTGATTGAACTTCTGTGTGTGTAATTTATGAACTCCAAAGGACCCTATTTATAGGTGTAGGATGGAAGAGTTATGGATAATTTGGATTCCATTGATAATTATCCATTTGATTTAATAAATAATTATCATAATTTTGGAGCCATTTGATTGGCTGATAGAAGATCTAGATAGATCTTCTAGATATTATCCAAAAATTAACTTAAATTGATAATTATCCATAAATCAACTTATATTGATAATTATCCAAAACTTAACTTGAATAGATAAATATCATTTGTCGTAGACGACTTTTGATTGGTCAATATTTCCACGTGGCATGATTTGATTGGTTGCAAAATTTCAATATCTACAAACATATTATAGCACTTTGCCCCTTTCTGATTACATACATTTTAGTATAGTTTGCCCATCTATAACATAATATTTTTATTTTAAACTGGATGCGTCTTCTATAAAGAAGCATGTGAAATTTTCTTTTTCTTTTTTTAATTCAAAGATTATCATATGTGCCTTGGGAGAAGACGTATACACCCTATGTGCCTTCTCTCAAGACACATGGTACCATTTTTCGAATCCTCTCCAATTCTACACCATTTCTTGAATTATTTTTTAAATTAATATTATTTATTTAATTTTCTCATCAACCAATTACAATGATTTTGTTATTCAATGAATTTGTTATCGGATTTAATTGATACAAATACGACCCAAAGGTTTCCAAAGAAAGTCCAAAATATTTTTTTGAAAAAAACAAATTTCGAGTTCTCTTGAGTTTATGCAACACTTCGAGATTTCAATTATGGTTCAAAATGTATAATTTGACTCTAACGTGAATACCATTTAAATCATATATTTGAATTATTGAATCTGAGCATTTCTGCAATACTTTGGAATATATTTAGGACAAATAATATTAAATCATCCGAATTTCGAGTGCTTGCATTTTTATTAATGATTTTTTTTTCTTTTGTATTCATTTATCTGAATTAAATAAATTCTATATCATTTTATATTTTGGGCCGGTGAAATTTAAACAAGCTCTTTTTACAATATTTTATTCAAATCATTTTTTTCACTTTTTATCTCACTTCCAACCCATGTGTTGGACTATTTTGTCGGAATATGCTAAGTATATTCCAAGAAAGTACAAAATTTATGGTGTCCAAAAAAACAAATGCAAATGAAAAAAATTCTTTAAACGAAAGGGAATAATTGTATTCACCTCCACTAAACTATGGTCTATAATAACTGACATTCACACCCGTCACATTTTGTTTTTTGACATGATATCTCCTCCTTTGTTTTCTAACATGATATCTCCTCCTTCAATTTTTTATTAAAATTTGTAATTGAAAATTAGATTGCCCTTCCTTTTTGAGCTAAAAAGGTTGAGTATCATGAAATAATGTGTAAAGAATGAAAAGTATTAAATTTCATTGAATGACTTATTATTTACATAAAAAATAAAGCATCCAAATTTTTTTTTTTTGAAAATCTAATAATATAACTCTAAAACTCATAAACAAAAAATTAAATAAGAAATAGAAAATATGCTTTCACTTTATTGTAAGTTCTCTTTATTGATTCAACAAATTATTTGTATTCAAAAAATATTTAAAAAACTTTTTATGTACTGTTAATCTTAATATAATTTAACTATTTGGTATAAACATAAATAATTTTAATTTACACAAATTCTTCTATTTTTTGGAAAATATATATAAGAACCAAAGTAAAAAACTCATGTATCGTTTTATAATCCTATATGTTCGTTCAAGTATTACTATTTTCTTTACTAAAGTCTAATAACTTCTTGCATGAAATTATTAAGTTATGTACTGAGAAAGAATATTATTAAAAAACATACATACACCCCTTACATGGGCACCCTAGTGTCAAAACAGAAGTTTATATCTTTGGGCCATAGATACATGGGCTGAATATTATATTTTGTGTTTTGGGCCTTACTCTATATGCTATATAATATAAGGGATGGTCCTATAGTTAATCTTAAATTTCTATTCATCTCCAGTTTATGATTCAATGATGTTCAATATGAGTTTTTCCTCTCCTATCATGGTATCAAGAGCAAGTTATTCCTGAATTTATTTTCTTCATCATCTTCAACAGGTTATTTCAGATTTTTGAAGAATTTGCATTTTTTGATACTACGTTCTCTCTCAATCCTTTCGTTTATTCATTCTCTGATTCACAATCAAAAACCTTTTCATCACCATGTCTAAATCTTCTGGAAAACATAACCGCCTCCGCCGTTCTTGACATCAACGACCCCTTTTACGTCCATCCCTCCGACACGCCCAGCCTACATCTCGTCCCTCACGAACTCAAAGGGACAGAAAACTATGGAATCTGGTGTAAAGCCATGAAACTCGCTCTCAACTCAAAGAGCAAATCGGATTCGTTATGGAAAGTTGCAAAAAACCCAACCCTAACGATCCAACAATTGAACAGTGGGAGAAATGCAATGCCTGGTCCTTTCTTGGATCCTCAAATGTGTTAGCAAGGAGATCTATAATGGTCTTGTATACTGCGAGACTGCCGTTGATGCCTGGAACGACCTTCATGAGCAGTTTAGCAAGATGAACCGTGCAAGAACCTTCGCACTCTTTAAGGAAATCAATTCCTATAATCAGAGGAGCAATTCAATTATGATTTATTACTCTAAACTACGACAGATGTGGGAAGAATTCGATTCTTTAGTGAATTTTCCAACCTGTGATTGTATGGCTTCCAAGAAATACGCAGAGTACTCTCATGAGCACAAATTGATGCAATTTTTGATTGGGCTCAATGTTCTTATAGCCCTCTCCGGTCTCAAATCCTCATGATAGAACCAGCACCCAGTCATAAACAAGCTTATTCGATGGTTTGTAACGAAGAATCTCAAAAAATGATAAACAATTCCAATACCTCATCGGAATCCTCCATTACCTTTTATTCCAGCACACCACGAACTCAAACTCCTGGTGTTACTTGTGAGCATTGTGGGATTCCTGGTCACAGCAAAGACAAGTGTTATTGCTTAATTGGTTACCCCCAGTATTTTAAAAGGCACAGCCGGGGCGCGCCCCAGGACTGGGCATAGGCCAAAACGCCCGAGGCAACTAAGGGGGGCGAATATCCAATGTGACGTATGCCCGAAGAGGTAGGGCGTACGCCCTAGGCGCCCCGAGCACGCCCCGTGTGCCCCGGGCCATGGGCTGCGCCCCATTATCATTTAAAGCTAATATATATTTTTTAGGCTTACTTCAACATATTTAATATTTTTAAGCCCAAAATCTTTTAATTGAAGTCAAATAATTAAAAATAACTTCGATCCTCAAGTCATATACAAATAAAACCCTCAAAAAATCAAATTTTTTATATTTCTAAGCTCTCTTCATAGTTCATAGTTCATACAACTTCATAGAAAACAAGAGAAAAATTCAAGATTCTGTTGGACAAACTTTAAACAAAAAGACAGCTTTGAGATTAGGAAAATTCAAGGCGAGACGAGCTCTTTTCTTAACACAAAATTGCTCAGCTACAGGTGGTACGGGTTGTGCAAACGTGTCCCAAGATACAACGAATCCAGTTCTTCAGTAGGACCACTCCACACTCAAGAATACATCGAACTTTACTAACTGCTCGAACTTTCGAAAGAGGAAGAAAAAAAAAACATAAAACGTCTTCTATGTTCGGTACATCGTTTACATTTCATAGGAGGCCTATATATAAGTACAGAACTAAAGACAGAATTGAATATGATTAAATTCTGACATAATGTTGGTACTGTAACTGCCGAAATATTTTATTAAACCTAAATACCATGACGGTTACAGTTGAGAACCAAAAGTCAAATTTAACGGGTGAAAAACGTGATCAACGTTTTTATCGGTATGATTCTATTCTGTCTGTAATTTCAGACGTCAGAAAAAATAAATTTTCCAACAGATTCTAAAGGTTTGTATTATTTCTTCCAGAATAAATTATTTTAACTGTTTCTATTCTTCCATAATAAATTGCTTTATCAATAAATTATATATTCTCCCAGTAATTTATGTGTTAAATTGTTTATGAAATATGAAAATGCATATCGATTATCTTCTCTCAATCATTTATGTCTTTGTGAATTTGTGAACATGCATATCAATTATCACATGAATAAAGTCCATCATTAATCAATAGTTGAATGTTGGAGGCAGAACAATAAGAAGTAAGCACATACGCATTAAACGTCGGGACAGGATCTGGTGGCTATGAATGTTTGTATACTTGCTAATTAGAAAATCCGTGTGCATTTAATGTTTTTTTGGAATCACATGCTTAATTAAATAGGATAAAAACATTTGTTAATTCTCTGATGGGCAAAGTTAATCAAATAAAGAATATAATATTAGTTAATCACTTAACCTAGCCTCACTTCACGTTCAGAATATTATATTCACCAATCATCCTTCTAATCTAAACTAATGAGCAAAGTATAAGATTTCAAATTATAATTGGGTTTCTAGATTACCTAGCAGAGCACTTCAAGACTTCACGTACATGAATATAATTGGGATGTTTTTTAATTTTTTGAACTACATTAGCCTATTAGGTGTAATTGTGTAATTGACTAGATTATTGATTTGGCGAAACGTTTTAATTTATGATTTTTTTTTAATCTTTTTGTTATTATTCTTCTAGTCATGGATGGTGAGGGTGGTGGAGGTGAGGTTGATAAAGGAAGCAATAAATTAGCAAGTTTTTCTTTTCAGCTGGTCTTCCATTAAATGCTTGCAATGATCCCTACTATGTGCCTATGTTTAAAGAAGTTGCTAATTTTGGTGATGGTTTTGTCCCTCCTTCAATGCATGAGATGAGAACTTGGATATTACAAGCCGAGGTTGAGGATATTAATAAGGTGATGGAAGAGCACAAAAATGCATCGAAACAATATGGATGTTCTAGAATGTCTAATGGATGGCTGATAGAAAGAATAGATGCCTAATAAATTTTCTTGTTAATAGCCCGGCCGATACGTGATTTTTGAGGTCAATTGATGCATCTGATACGATTAAAAATGGTGAACTCTTGTCTAATTATCTTAACAAAGTGATAGATGAAGTTGGTGAGGAGAATGTTGTGCATGTAATCACCGACAATGGTTCAAATTATGTGAATGCTGAAAAACGACTGATGGAAACAAGAAAGAAATTATATTGGACTCCATGCGCAACACATTGTATAGATCTTATGTTGGAAGATATTGGCAAGATGGAAACTCACCAAACAGCACTTGTGAAAACTAAGCAAGTTGTGAAATTTATTTATGGTCACACTTGGGTCTTAGACTTGATGAGAAAATTTACAAAAAATATTGAACTTCTTCGACCGGCAATAACACGCTTTGCAACTGCATACCTAACTTTGCAAAGTATCTATAAACAAAAACAAGCTCTTCAAAGCATGTTTTCATCACAAGAATGGCAAACATGTGCTTGGTAAAAAAACCTGAAAGAATGAAAGCACAAGGGACGATTTTGTTTGATCGATTTTTTTGGGGACATTTCAAGTATTGTATTCAAAGTGTTATTCCTCTTGTAAGTGTTTTGAGAGAAGTTGATTCAGAGGATAGACCGACGATGGCATTTATGTACGAGTTAATGGATGCAGCTAAGGAAAGAATCGCTTTCAATTGTGGGAATAATGAAAAGAAGTACTTACCTATTTGGAAGAGTATTGATGATCGGTGGGGTTCACAGCTCCATAAACCATTACATGCTGCGAGATATTATCTAAATCCCCAACTTCGATTCGACAAAAGATTCTCATCTCATGAAGAGGTTAAAAATAGAGTATACCAGTGCATGGAAAGGATGTTAAATTATGGGGATCGCACTAAAGCCGACGTCCAATTAAACTTCTACGACAATGTAAAAGGGGATTTTGGATCTCGAATTGCTATAGATTCTAGAAAGTTGCACTCCACAGGTACAATTCTTGATATGATTATATAACTATTTATTTGATTGATTATTTTTAGTACTATGATTGAAGGAAAATTTATTACTTCTAACTTCTGACTTTTAGGTTTTTATTAATGATAATATTTTTGTAGCTGATTGGTGGATATGATTTGGAAGTAAGACACCTGAATTGACAAATTTTGCGGTTCGTGTGCTAAGTCTAACTTGTAGTTCTTCTGGCTGTGAAAGAAATTAGAGCACTTTTGAAAGCGTAACAATAAAATTATATGTTTAAAATTATTTTTGCATTTTTAATTATTTATTAATAGATTTATTTTATAAATCTATGTTTGTAATTTTCATTTTATTAGATCCACACAAAAAAGAGAAATCGACTTGAGCATAAGAGGTTATGTGATGTACAACACTAGACTACGTGAAAGGATTATTATAAGAAAGACAAAGAATATTGATCCTTACTGTTGACGGGGTTGATTCAGATGATGAATGGATTGCTGAAAAAGAAGATCATGTTTTCCCTAATGATGCTCTTGGATTGATGATGAGAATTTATTTGTAACTGATGCAATTAGGCGCATACTTATTGCCACATATGAGAGAGAAAGTTGTTCTCGATCCCCTGTTCATACTATTCCAAGTCCACAAAGGGAAGTTTGTTCACAGTCCCAGATTTCTCTAGATCCTAATCCTACTTCAAGTTCACAAAGAAAGAAAAGAATGATTGATTCAGGTTACATCATTTTCCACAGTTTGTCATTTCTTTTTCTTTTTGAGTTTGTTAATTAATTTAATTACAATTTTTTGAATAAACGTTACCACTTAAATATGATTATTAACAAGGTAAAGGGAAAAAAGCATGCTTCCTTGTAGATGAAGACACGGATGACGAACATGTTGAAGAGTACAATGATATAAGAGGGCAACATGTCAATCAGTTTGAGGATTTAGAAAGAAGTAGCATTAATGAAGTGGAAGATTTGTAACTGATAGCCGATGATGAAGATAACGATCTTGATGATGAGACTTTTGATAGTAGTTGACAATGACTGTAATTTTAGATCTTAATTTTGCAAAGTGGTTAATTGGAAACGATTATTTGCCCATCATTTAATATTATATTTGCCAAACGTTGAACTTGAACTTTTCGCTTGCATGGTCAAATATTTAAATTTTTGGATTTTACATCTAGAAATTTGTTAATTTCATTTTTTTATATTTATTTATATTTTGCCCTATTATTTTTAATAATATTTTATTTTTTTAATTAAAAATAAAAAATGTGTGGGGCATACGCCCCCGCCCGCGCTTTTGCCTTTTAAAACTCCGGTTACCCCCACCGAAGGCAGGATCCAACAGAGGCAGGGGGCAAGGCAGGGGATATTCATCTAATCAAGCTTCCGTTGATCAATCCTAACTTCTAAGTTGTTACCCCAATCATCAAACAACCAACAACACCAAGTTGCCCCTACAGAATCTTGTTTTACACCTCTAGACCTTATTGAATCTCATTCAGAATGACCAGCAGATTCAAATTCCTAGTTCTAATAGTGCCACAAGTATGGAGAATCCAACTACAGGTATATCTTGTACTCCCTCAGCTTTCCTTACCGGCAATTCTGCTACTGAGTGGATTTTGGACACCGGTGCTAATCACCATATGTGTTGTAACTTGGCCCTCTTTACTTCTATAGGACCATCACTTATACATATATATATATATATATAGCATATAGAGTAAGGCCCAAAACACAAAGTATAATATTTGGCCCATGTATCTATGACCCAAAGATATAAACTCCTATTTTTACACTCCCCTCAAGTTTGGTTTGTTCAAGGTGAACCAAACTTGAGGGGAAGTGTAAAAATAAGAGTTTTTATATCTTTGGGTCATATATACATGCGCCGGATATTATACTTTGTGTTTTGGGCCTTACTCTATATGCTATATATATGTATAAGGGATGGTCCTATAGTTAATCTTCTTGTATACGAATTTCTATTCATCTCCAGTTTACGAATCAATAGTATCAATGAGTTTTCCCTCTCTTAATACACAGTATGTTTCAAGTAGTTTAAGTAATATTTGTCAAGAACTAATTAAAATATTGTACAATTATACCAAAATAGAAAATATTGTTGTAAGTTAACAAAATTTTAAACTTAATAAAAATAGTATAACACCATATTTTCTCTATTCGTATCAGTTGAAACACAAGAAAAAATCAAAATTGTATTAATGCGATATAAGGAAAGCATGACAAAAGCACTAACTTTTGTTGTATCAAAGACTTTTAAATGAATTGGCATAATCAAACTATTATTTTTCATGACATATAAACATTAGTTGAACCAAAAAGAGTTAAAATTAAGATTTAATGAATAGATTAAATTTGGGGAATTGTTTCTCTTAATCTAAAAATTAGGCATGTTAGAATTATATTTAAAGACATCTTCATTTAAGAAACAATTTATTAACTACTATGTCATTTATTGATTTTCATTATCCAAACCTATTGTAATACCTTCTTAAATCTGAATGGGAAGGTTTTTATTGTCTTTTATAAGCAAAATAATGAAAAGTTAAAAAAAGCTGGTGTTTTTTTTGTCATAATATCAAAATGAAGGAGTTGTGGTTGTTAAATATCGATAGAACCTATAATTTTCTCTTTACAAAAATACAAGAATCCAAAAAGTTATCATGAATAATTCATTATCCCTTGATTGATTTTACTAAAATGTGAATATCTTTTTTAATCCATATCTTTGAATTATATCAACTTCGTCATAAACCTCATCAACATTCACCATTACAAGAACACTAACTGTTTTATCTTAGATGACACAATTTCTTGCAATGTAAATGTTACAAAAACAAGGGAGTAAGCTCAATAGACACGACTACGAATTACATATAAATAAAATTGTCGATAAGATCATCACAAATATGCCACCAAGAACACTTTATTATGCTTAATACAAAGAACACAAAGCTATAAGAAGGTCATCCATCCTCTTAGCCCATAGTATATGAAGGAGTTGGCAAGTTTATGACAGTGCTCTTAATCTTTGTCATCATATTAATGCTGTTAGTGATGCCTTGTGATCCAATTCCACTGTCCTTAATACCCTATACAAAAATCATGCATGTTTAAATTATCCCAAATTTATCGTGTAGATTATTCGAAATTGGGAATTTTTCATTTTTTGTTCTTTTGAGTTTACCTGGAAAGGAAAATGATCTGGACCACGAGCTGGAGCAGAGTTAATCTGAACGGTACCAGTCTCCATAGCATCGCTTATTAGCATTGCCTTGTTGATATCTTTGGTGAAGACACAACCCTGCAATATATTTTCAAAATAAATTAACCACTATATTTTTCATCAATACGATAGCTAAATTGAGTTCATTCAACTCATTTCATGCGAGACTACATAACATAAACGCTTAAATTGCAACTTTTACGTCTAGACTAGGTGCAATTGGGTGGGTCGGGTTGGGTTTGAATTGGTTTCAATGGGTTGTGTTCTTTATGGTTCTTAAGAAAGAACCAAGTTCAATCCAAAAGGGAACCGAAATCATCCCAAAAGGGAACCAAGCCCAACTCAACTCAAGACCTTGCATTTTGATCCTTGTAATTTAGATTATTGACAAGCGATTTGGGGCTAACTTGAAAATTAATTGGGCCCAACTTGGAAGCAAGTTGGAACCAATTAGGAACCAAAGAAAATTTATAAGGAACCAACCCAACCCAAACTAGCTTAATTGGGTCAAAACCATGGTTTTGGACCCATTTCACCACCCCTACTGAGTAAAGACCAATGCTACTAATATTATTGAAATTGGTGGTGCATGTTATTAACGGTTGAGGGATAAATCGAAACCAAAAGCCACATTTTCGCTACAAAGAATTAAACAAAATGCTAGTTTAGAACGTATATCGAAGAAGATGAAGTAAGTGATGTGGTACCTGAAGTCCAAAGTTGCTGGCATTGCAGTGATGAATACCTTCTTCAACGGAGCCAATCCTAATAACCGGCAAAACTGGCCCAAACGGCTCCTCCCAGGCTATTCTCATGTCGGGTCGTACATGATCCAACAACAACGGCCATATGAGATTACCTTCTCTCTTGTACTCTTGACAAAATGTTGCGCCTTTGGTTTTAGCATCATTCACCAATCCCTCTATAAAGTTGGCGGACGATTCGGAAACAACTGGAGTGATATCACAATCGTTCTCAGGCGGGCCCACGGTTAACTTCGCCACTTTTGACTTTACTTTCTCGACAAGTGCGTCTGCTACGGATTCCATGACCAATACCACCTTCACAGCCGTGCACCTCTGACCACTGCATTATAAATGTACGCATTAATCCAAGGACATAACCGAGATTCTTACTTATAGAGTCCGAGTTTGCATTGATTCAGACTAGGGGTGGCAATTGGGTAGGTTGGGTTGGTTTTGGGTCGGTTCTAATGGGTTGGTTGTTAAATGAGTTTGATTCTTAAATGGTTTTAAGGTGGAACCAAATTCAACCCAAAATGGAACCAAAATCAATCCAAAAAAGGAACCAAGCCCAACCCAACTCAATACCTTACATTTTGTTCATTATAATTTAGATTATTGACAAACGATTTGGGCCTCACTTGAAATTTAGTTGGACCCAACTTGAAACCAAGTTGGAACCAAATAAAATTTTCTTAGGAACCAATTCAACCCAAATTGGGTTGGAACCGTTGGAATCGTGGTTCCGGATCCATTTGGCCACCCCTAATTCAGACCAAGTTCTCAGTTCTAGTTAATTCACATCTAATATTTCCAAACACTCGCAACAAGCTTCTACTAAAATCGTCGTTAATTATGTAAACAATCCAAATGACATTGAAATTGTACTATTAAGAGCAAATCCGATGAGGGTAGTTCCTAAATTTGTTTCATTTTATATTTATGGCGTGAACGAAAAGGGCCAGTATCATTCACATAACTCTTCATCATGAATAGATTAAAGTAAGAGACATTTCGAGACATATTTTCTATGTTCGACAAGATTTTGAATTCTTAGTGATATAGTTCTTCTAGTACTAAATTACACTTGTCATCACGAGAAATGTGAATTCTCAAGTACCAAAAGGACCTAACAGAACCTTCTTCTACCTGTAAGAAAATCCGCCTTTGATAATGTTAGCCGCTACCAAATCTAAATCAGCATCCTCGAGAACAATACAAGCATCTTTTCCTCCAAGTTCCATCTGCAGAGGAATCATCCCTGCTTTCTTTGAAATAGCAATTCCCGTGTCTCCCCCCGTAAAGCTGAACCAAAAACACCGAATTATCGTGTCATCAAAGGAAAAACATATACTTGCAAATGAAATTTTATCTAAAACACGAAGGACCATTTAATGCACGCAATTTCAATCACCTTATGCAGTTCACTCCAGGATGCATTGTAAGAAAATCACCAATCTCAGAGCCTTTCCCTGTGATACAGCTGATAAGTCCCTTTGGAAAACCAGCTAAGTGAAAACAGTGTACCATATGAAGGCATGCCACTGCACCCTGTGTTGGAAATTTGATTAGTTCAACCGAAAAACTAACTGAATAATGTAATAATCAGTGCATACCTGAGTTGGAGGTTTAAGGACAAGGGAGTTTCCGGCAATGAGAGCCGGTCCGATTTTGGAGACAGCGAGGTTGACAGGATAGTTAAAAGGTGGGATTGCTAAAACCACGCCAAGCGGAATCTGTCAATCAAGTTTCATAAATATAATGTTTTCATATGAACATTTAAACAATTGATTCCTTCAAATAATGCCAATATGATCAAGAAGCAAGAACATTGATATTGCAACTAATTTTCATATTCTCGCAAAGTTATTCCTTGTGTCTTAATTTACGCTGTTTCAATACAAAAGGCGAAATAAGATTATACAAAACAGTATGCGTACCTTGGATGTGAGACAGTATTTGGTTCTTTCGTTTCCGGGGAAACTATCAGATACGAGGAATGCCCCTTGTCCTAAAATTCTAACTCCTTCTTCGGCACAATAAGAAATAAGATCTCCAGACCTAACAACCTGCATTAACCCCATAATAATTCGATTACGTTAAATCCAATAAAAAACAATTGTATCACTTCATGAATATTAAAAACGAATATAAAATGTATGTACCTCAGTGACAGCATCTTTTGCTGGTTTAGCAATTTCCTTAATTAAGGCATCTGCAATAGGGGCTTTGTGCTCTTTAAGAATAGCAGCAGCTTTGTGAAGGAGCTCCGCTCGTTTCCAGAGTGGCGTTTTCGCCCATGATTTTTGTACTGATTTTGCTGTTTCCATCACCTTATTCACCTCTTCTTGTGTACAAGCTGATCATTTTTTATGCAAATTCACATCAGAATATATAAATGAAGCAAATGCCTTCGACTCGAAAACGTATTTTTTGTTGTTATTAAGCCTATGTACAAATATAAACCGGATTAACGAGTAACATTTCCCTCGAGTAAACAATAACACTACAAGGGAAAATTTCGCAATAAGTCAAGAATTCAAGAAAAATTATGGATTAAATTTTAGTTTCCCTTTTAAAGCTATGAAGATATCTTGCTACTATTGAAAATTCAGTACCTAAAGAAAGGCTATCTCCATATCCAAGATTACATAAATAACACATAAAAGGAAAACAATTGCACCAAAATTGAGTCTGATCTAAAGCATACACAATTACACATACTCAATTCACACTAAATACACCATGCAAATCACCCCTATTTACAATTATCATTTTAAAATGATTGAAATGAAATTGAACAGTTGAATCTCTTTCGATTCAGTATATTGTCTCAAAAATATATGTCTAGATAAAAACAATATGCAAATAGCAAGTAAAAAGTACGATCATAAGCTATCTAAGTGATAGATGTAATATTATATATAATACCTTGAACCTTGTATTGAGTCTTTCTTGTAGTGGGATTAACAATAGAGACAGATTTTCCAGAAGAAGAAATCTTCCATTCACCATCAGCATAGTATTTGAACACATCTCCTTCAATTATCTCACCAAAAACACCATTGCCCGCCATTGATATACCTCTAACTCTTATGGAGCTGGTGATGAAGTGAGTGTGGAAAAGTCTTGCTTTTGCGTACTATAAATACTGGATTGGAGTAAGGTGAGCCACAAATTTTTCTTGGACCATTTTTACTTCCTAAAATTGCACAGATACCCCTTCACTTATTGTGTAATTCTAAAAATGTCTCCCTCATTTACTAAACATTACCATCACACCCCTTCTTACAAGCTAAAATATTTAAGAATTTTGAAACATATAAAGGGGATAAGTTGTAAAGTATATTTTCCATAAAAGTGTGTTGATAATTTCAATAAGTATAATTATATAATAAATTAATGGGTTCTTGTGTAATTTTTCATTTTTAATTTAATACATATCTATATTTTTGAAAGGAATAAGATTTTATAGTTTTAATTCTTATTTCTATCTTCTATTCCAATTAAGAGATTTGGTACATGTAATTCATATATATACTTATTAAGAAATATCTAACATGTATAAATATTTAATATGTATCAACTTTTTAAATCTGATTATAGCAAAGATGTGTAATGAAAAAATTTATCCGATTTTGAAAGCATTATAGATATGGCCACTCATAACGGTTGACGTCGTTTTAGATAGTTTCCCACGTTTATTGGATAGCCCAGTCCACGAGGAAAGCTTCATCCTTTTTTAATGGGAAAACTACAACACAAAACTATATTAATATTTATTTATTCTTTTTCTCAATATCACGAAAATATATTTTTAAATTTACTTTGTTTTAATATTCATAATATGTCCTTCAAATGAGAACCACTAAATCCATTTAACTTCAAGATTTAGATAGCACTTTTAACTTGGAGGAAATTGAGGTTTAAGAAATCGATAGTCACTTTACATATTGTTAAAAATATTAAATATTATTTAAATTAATTAGGTTGATTACAATTACAATGCCTATAAACGTATCATATATAAGTCTTATTACTATTAAAATGTGAACTCGGTAATCTTTCTAAATAAAACTTTGAAGAATATTTTTAATTTAATTTTTTGTGAAAATAATATCAATCAAAATTGCGCTTTTCTGAAGCATCTTGCTGAAATTAAAAAAAAAAAATCATCAATGAAATAAGATTAATTATCTTGACATGAATTTGCAAATTCGTATGATTTAATTGGACTCTCAATAATATGTGTAAATACCAGAATTTCTATTGCTAAATTATCAAAAAATTAATATAACATCAAGTGCCTAAAAACTACTCTTTGTTATATTATCATAGAGTAACAATAAATAAATAATTGTCAAGTCATATTACGATTAGTTAGTGTGAGTGAATTCCATATGTCCACCTAATATTAATTTTATTATTGCAATTTTAATGAAATAATAAATGTCAATTTTATTGAAATAAAAGCAATTATCATAATTTGGTTCTAAATAAACAAGTAAATATTTTATTCACATCTTCAAATCTTCATTTAATTATTTTTTATAATGGTTCTTCGTCAATTAAATTTAAAAATAATGAACTATCGAATTCTAAATAATTTTTCTACATTTAGTTATATATGTGTAAAAATCTAGTATATTAAAAAATGATAGGAAATGCATTTAATTGACTGACGAGCATTTTAATCATGTGTTGAAATTTAAATGAACATGAAGTGTCTTAAATAAAAATGTGTATCGTTTTCCATTCTAAAGTTTTATTTTGTTGTGCTTGAATTGGATGATGGACTATTTAGCCAAATCGCATTTATATTTGCTTTAATTATCTTTCAATTTAGAGTTGAAATATGAGTGCTGATAGAACCAAAGTACATAATAGCTCCCAAATTTAAAAGAATGGAATATAGTTGGTGAACTTTATTATCAATTGCAATATTAAATTAGAAAATTGTTTGTATCTTACCCAGTTTACCATAATATTTTTAAATAAAAAAATCTGAAAATAAAGAACTCTTCAATATTGTGAATTAGCTGCAACTAGGTACTTTATCAGGAAATAAAATCGATAGAACACAAGAATTATAATAAGCATAACGTTTTGAAGATTGAAACACTAAGTACAAAATTGTAGTAAATCAACAAAAACATGCGTACTTGAGCCAAAAAGAAAAAAAGGAAATTACAAAAAAAAATCTAAAATATATTTTTATTCTAGAAAACTAATGTAGAGAATTTCAATCCGTCAACAATTTTTTATTCTAAAAGGTCGTGCAGTTAAAGTTACCAATTTTGTGGATCAAATTATCATTGATTCTTTTTTTTTATTAGAATATGCTACTTGTAACTTTTTTAAATAATAAATTGTTTAATAAAAGTGTTTTAGTAATGTTAAACATTTCGTTATTATTTTTAGTTTAATATGTTAATTATCTTTAAAATATGTTATTTTATTAAAATTTAAATAGTAATATGCCAAGTATTTTAGAAGTTGTACATCGGACAATACTTGGAATTATAATATTTAGAGTCGAGTCTTTGAGTGATGCGAATGATTACAAAGTGTGTTCGATACAGAACCAATAAGAAGTCTGTACGTGATTATTTAATCCCATACTCACGAAAGTATAGATTTTTTTGCATGAACTCACCCCTTCATCATTTCCCATTGAACAATGCGCTCTCCGATACAAATGACACACACAAACAAGTCTTAATGAGACAAAAATATCATATATCTCATAATTTCTATAACTTGGAACATGATTTTAGGATTACACACATTGATAGCATTTCACGACCGCAACTCCCCACGTGCACAACCACTCTTTTAGCCGTAAATAGGGGGTGATAAAATGGACCCAAAATTATGGTTTTAACTCAATTCAACTATTTTTAGTTGGATTAGATCTTAATAAATTTTATTTGGTACCTAATTGGTTTCAACTAAATTTCAAATTGGGCCCTAATTGCTTACTAATAATCTAAGTTATAAGTCACAACTCACAACATATAAGGTCTTTGAGTTGGATTGAGTTTGGTTATCTTTTGGTTGAGTTTAGTTCTCTTTTATGTTGAGCTTGGATTTCATCTTAAAACCATAAAAAAATTTAACCCATTTAAAAACCAACACATTAGAATTAACTCAAATCCATCCCTAACTTTAAGCAATTCATGAGATCTTTACCTAAACTAATAAAAGTAAATGCAATAAATAATAGATAGCTAATAACAAATTTGATATAATATTAAAAACAAGATTGTCAACGCATTTACAAGGTATGGTTGAGCCATATAATGGCTCAGGCAACCTAACACCATCGATGATTAGCTCTAGCACCAATTATTAGTCCCATGCACGCAAGTCAATTGAATGCATAGAGTAAATTCACTCTAGTTCAATTGGTTGGGCAGCTAAATCTTATGATCCTGGTCACGTGTTCGATTTCCCTTAAAAAAATGCCTATTGACCTCTACTGTGAGCCTATCAATTATGGGCAATCTAGGCTGGTTGAACTCTTTTATGTAGTTTATTGGCTATTACACAAGAGCAATATTTATCCAATGCACACCTAAGAATAGCGGTTGTGTGTTTTTCTTGTCATCCAAATAAAAAAACAAACTCTAAATCCAGAAAATGTAACCTAGATTTGTGGGAGCGAACCACTTTCCACTATATCTAAATGAAGTATAGAAAATGTACATTACAAAAAAAATCACATAAAAAACGTTACTAACAATTAACAAAACTACAAGTGAAAGAAACTAATTATTTAAAGGTAGAAAAAGAGAAGTGTAATTGCAAAAGCAAAAGCTAGTTGACCCAAGGAAGTAGGAATTTGCATAGTTGCATATACAAGATATGAAGCCATTAATAGGAGTATGGGGCATCTGATATTTCATGACACCTACAATCTAACAATATGCTTATCCTTCCTTCCTGCCCAAAGGGATGGCCATTATCCATACTTTTCTTCTATGAATGTTCTTGTCATACTAAATTGAATAATAAAAATAATGATTCTACACATGTTTTAAGTGTTACAACATTGTAAAAGAATATCTTCAAGCAATTTGGCAAAATTGAATTTGGATGTTTCCAAATTTAAATTTTTTTTTCAGGCACACTATGATTGGTAACCTCTTAATTTATCATTCCTTAAGTCATTATTTTTAAATTTTAGGATAAATGATGACATTCCCAACTTTTGGGGTTGTGCACTTTGCCATTTTAGTCTATAAAAATTGAATTTGACTCCATCTTCTTGATAATTGTTACTTTATACTTTTTTTATCAGATTTAGCATAATCGAATAAAATATTTTATCGACGATTCATAGAATTCTGAGTTATATGCACTTAACTATCATATTTTGATCGAATAAAGTATAATCCTTCAATAATATTTTGACATGTGATATCCATTTCGTACCATAGGCATTTTAATCTTTGAGTATTTTGTGATTATAAATTATATGTTTATCATACATTTTTGTAAATTAATTTAACCCATATGAAACTTGAAAAAAAACATAACAAAAATAATTTATAATTATAAGATAATTTGATTGATTGAAAAGTCACTCTATAGATCAAGAAATTAGTACATTATAGTATTTTGGTAAAAAAATATTCTATTTTAGTTTAACCAAAATTAGAAAATGATGGTAAAGTATAAAATATACATAATGCACATTTTTATATAATGTGTTTAAAAGGTCAAGTATAATGCACATATTTCAACGTATAAAAGAATCTCTAATAAACCAATTGTCTAGATTCCACAGGGATAGGCAACTCTTACAAAAAGTAAGGGTATGGGGTGAACTCATGGTATCTTCCTTTTTTTTTTGCAGAAGATTGAAGTCCTAGGACTTCGGTTTATCGCTCGAGGAAGCCAACCTTATGTTTTGACGTTTTTCTTTTCGCCATCTCCACAATGAGCTGCATAAACCTTGCACATTGACCGAGCACAGATTGGTCTCTCTTCGTAAGGCTCGGGCAAACCGACCTTATCTTACACAAGAGCCGCCACTGGGAGCTTGGCATGTTGCAAGGCATTGCTGTAGGGATGGTTTTTGCATGCATTTTTCTCCATGCACATTGACTGAGCACAGTTTGGTCTCTCTTCGTAAGGTTCGGGCAAACCGACCTTATCTTACACAAGAGCCGCCACTGGGAGCTTGGCATGTGCATGTCATCATTGTTTGGCTACCTTTGGTAGCCATAGACGAAACCATATGTTTTTGACGGGTACCTTTTTCCTAAATCCTTTGCGCGTGCACATTGACTGAGCACAGTTTGGTCTCTCTTCGTAAGGCTCGGGCAAACCGGCCTTATCTTACACAAGAGCCGCCAACTGGGAGCTTGGCGTGTTGCACGCCATAGATGAAACTAAATGTATTTGACGGGTACCTTTGAAATCAACCATTTGCACGATATTGCGGGTTTAATTGTCCATCACTTGCGCCCTCGATTGGATGTTTAAAGTGAGGACGTCCCCAACGCCACAATAAGCCGTTTTTTCCTCGCACAAGGCATTGCGGTATGGATGGCTTCATTGCAAGACTTTTGTTGTATCTACTGATTGATACATCGGTACTCCAAAACGCTTGAATACATTGATTAGCTACCTACTTTGTATTCCATTGTTTTGTTGTATTTTTTGAACATTTGGGCTTTTTGTCCTTCTATTGTTTTGGAGATTGAGGAGCCAAAATCTGTGGCTACCCTTTCAAGCGATGTTTTACCTGGGCATGGCCCAGTACTTGTACAAAACATTTTGATCATATATACCATTTTTTTACCTGATAAAAAAAAAAGGGTATGGGGTGAACATTTTGATAGGCAGAGGGACAAAGTGCACTTACAAAGTAGATTGGGGTGCTGTAATTATCCCTTTTTTATATTGATAAATCATTAAAGTTTAGCCGTAAAATATATTCAATTTGTACAAAAAGGGATTATTCATTCCGACTTTTCCTAAGAATTATCAAAATGGGATAATATTAGTAATTGTCCCTAAAGTATTCATTATGTTTCACTTTGGTCCTAAAATAATTTTTATTATGCTACCGTCCTTAAAGTAACATTTTTGTCTTCTTTAGTCCTTTTAGGCATATTAACTGGAACAATCATTTTTGAGTTGCACATTGATCCAGTAATGTGAAAATTAAGTTTAGTAATGCGTAATAAATACTATAATTAGTATATTTTTCATAGTAGTTTGAATGAAAATCGTATTTAGTTCAACTCATTTTTTAGTGTGAAAATCATCCCACATCAATATATATAATTATTTTCCTATATGTTCGTATCATGTGTTTGACAGGGGTTCCGTGGATATATTCTAATAATTTCCTTCTAAATAAAATGATAATTTTTCAAATTAATTTTAATTTGTGATAATAAAAAACTACTTTATCATTTAATCAATTGGCTTTAATGAGTATAAATAACTATTTTTTTTGTATTGTTTTTATTTAGGGCACTAAAGTGATGTAGACTTGAAAATTTAAGGACTAAAGTGCAATTAGAAATGGATTGTTCCCATAAAAATAAAGTGAAATGAAAATTTTACTTTAAGGACTAAACAGATACAATAAGAGTACTTTTGGGACTATTATTGACATTATCCCTATCAGACTTCATTGTCTTCCATATGCCATTTTCATGCAATAAAATTAATATTACCTTTAGAATATGTCATAATATTTTTTATGAGTGATGTTATATATCACTTTTTATGTATCACTAATTTTTAATTTTCCTTAGTTTTGGTTAAAAAAAAATTAATGAACTTATTATATCCATATTTTTTTTTTTAATTCTGGAGGCTGTGAAAAAGCAAACGTATATAACATTTTCTTATGACCATTGTTTGTACCCATGTATGGAATCATCTTCCTTAAATAGGATCGCATTCTAATGGTAATATATAAATTAATTATATATTTTAAAGTTAAAATAGAGTGTAATATAGTCAAATTAAATAATAAATGCATACATTTTACAATAAAAGACATATATTCTAAAATAGACAAAAGTGAAATAGTGAAAATACTTTTAGGAATGAATGCAGTAAAAAATTTCTATAGAAGCTATTATATGAGGGTGGAAAAGAGTATCATAATGTATGCTGTATGTCTCATATATCCTCAACCAAAAACAATTGGCAAACAATTCCAGTTCAGTGTTAAATTATCAAAAAAAAAAAAAATTGTTTTGAAATTATATAAAATCTCTTCATATTAAAATGTAATTTATAATTACACTCTTTGCGTATTTAAAATTCTTATAACAAGGGTTAACTTTTAAAATAAACTTCTTAAGGGT
This sequence comes from Verbascum thapsus, assembly GCA_963669365.1. NCBI lineage: Eukaryota > Viridiplantae > Streptophyta > Magnoliopsida > Lamiales > Scrophulariaceae > Verbascum > Verbascum thapsus. The sequence continues at coordinate 8,861,570 of OY770114.1, forward strand.
CCTAATTAAAAATCAATCAAAGTCAAGAAATATTTATATAATTATTACTAAAGACTAAAGTGAGTGAATTAGAAAATAAATGAGTCACAACAATATGCATTCATAAAATCATTGCAAATTATAATTTCACCAAGAGGCCATCCCTCGAGTCTCACGTTACTAAAGCAATAACACAAAAAATAAAATGTAAAGGAAAAAAAATGATTAAATGAAAATAAGTTAAATAAGCAAGATGAGGTGATATAAAGATGTACACATACTCGAACGAAAATAAAATTGTTACAATGAATGTGGTAGTTGAGGAAACTTTATGGCTTACATTAAGATTTACTTGCCTTACCGTTTCTATTCTATTCAAATATTGTATACAAAATTGTGTGATAAATTGTATATATAAATAATTATGATATTAAAACAAAAAAAAAATATTTTTTTTTGCACTATACATAATTTCTATTGAAATTCTATGATTTCAACCACTCGTGAACTCATTGACATGTGTTAATGTAACGAAAATTATTATATATTTTATATTTCAATTAGCATTATGTTGTAAGAAAGCCAGAAATATTGATGCTTATTGTCAACATTTTCAAGGCCATAAAAGAGCCACCAATATGGCTAAAGCAATTATAATGTTGCATAGGACCACATGTATCTAATGACTCCAATGGGTCCATTGAATTGGACTCATCATCCTTTGGATGCTTTATGCTTTGGATCTTGCTTATATGCTTTCCCAAATTCTGGCCAACACCACAAGGATGAATAAACACAAATGTTAACCTAGAAATAGAGGTTATAAAAAAAATGACTTTGAATAGCCAAATTTTATTTAAATACATTAAAATGAAGGTATGATTTTACTTTGAGAGTATAGAATGGGCTCCAACTTTACAAATATATGGGCCGATACGTAACTAATAGTGAATATTGAAATGAAGTTATGTAACAAAAATTGGAGACGATTATTAAAAACAATCTCTTATTATAAAACAAAGTTTGTTTTATCTAGAGGTGTAAACGAATTTAATAGAGTTAAAAGAGTCGTTCAATCGTGTTTGAATTATAATCTAATGTGCATGTTATTATCAATCAGGTCGAGTTTCAAATTTATCAAATACAAAAAGTTGTTCAAGTTTGATTTGATATGTTAACAAACTGTGTTTAAATGAGTTTTTAGCAATCACGTTCGAATCAAATATCGAGTAGTTTGATTCAGTTTCCAATCCTAACTTAATTCGATTCCACCAAATTAAATTACATTTTTAATTTTTTATTTCGAATAAAGGAAGGGATATGTTAGTGATGCTAACCGGTTGTATATGTACCGCCACACTCTAGCTAACTAGATTCTATAAGGTTAATTTTAGTGAGTGTGACTCATAAGTCATATCGCCCAACTTGAGTTAACAAGACTTATTAATTTATTACCTAATAACATAGGTTATGTTTTGGTTGGATATTTTGATTAAAAAAAATATTTGGAAAACGTGCATCGTTGATGAGATTGTGTTTGGTTTTAATTTGATAATTGATTTTTGGGTGATTTTTTTTGTGAGATAGTGTTAGTTTTGATTTTTAGAGAAAACATAAGTTATTGTACCAATCAACTCATATAAGCTTTTGTCTGTTAGTGTTAAATAATAATTAAAAATTATAATATTGAAATTATAAATTTATACTTTTATCTAATTATTTTATTATATTACAATAATGTTGATCTTAAATATATGTATTTATGTCGTATATAACTTATTAATTAATAAATATATAATATATATTCATTATGTTTATGTATTCAGTGGTTTATTTAAAATATTATATACATATATTATTACAAATAATATATTATATATTTTTATATATATAATATACATTCTATTCATGTATTCATATGTTATATATGTAAATCATATTCATAAAATATATTAATAAATATATAGAATATATACTGATACACAAATTGGTATCATATACATATAGAGAGAGAGAAAAAAGATAGGCATAACATTAAATAATTGGTGTATTGGTGGGCAAAAGGAAACTGGAAGAACTAAAATGACAATTGACAAGACAAAGATAGTGGGAGTTGGATTTGTATTTGTGCCAAAAATTTTGCAATATTTGAGCCAAAATTTTGAACCAAAAAATAATAAGCGGAACACATATTAGTCAAATTTTTGGCCAAAAATCAAACCAAACCAAAACCAAACAATGCCATACTTAACTGTGAATAATTTATTTTCAACAAGACATGTAATTGTCCCTATTTTCTGAAATAAAAACCCCATTTTCTATAATATTATTTTCAATAATTACTGTAGAAATTAAATATTTTAATAGTAAATTAACTAAATATTTACATCAACCCTTCCTACTAGTTCCTTCGAACAGAACAAAATATTAAATCAATGATCAAAAGTAAAGGCCTAAGCTCATTTCTAGGCCCATCACATGTTAGAGTAAACTGTTATGAGCCCACATGCATAACCCAAATATCTTTCTAAGCCCATATCATATTATCTCTAATCTAACTAATAAGTTCTTATATCCCACATCGGTTCAAATATTTCCATATTGCTAGTTTATTTGACACTGCAGGTTCCAAGTACCATTGTCCCTTCGGGGAATGGTCCAAATTTTTTTTGTACATTAATTCTTTGATTTTTCTTTCTGGGTTTTTCTCCTCTGTACGAAATAATGTTTAATTTAAGATATTTCTTCTTTTTCTTGAGTGGTTTTTGAAGAGTTATTTGTTTTCTGATGCTCAAGTGTGGGGATTTTGTTTTTAATGACTTAGACATTAATTCTTCGATTTTTCTTTCCGGGTTCAATTTAAGATATTTCTTCTTTTTCTTGGTTGATTTATGGGATTTTTGAAGATTATTTGTTTTCTGACGTTGAACCGTGGTGATTTTGTTTTAATGAAATTAGTCGTTGTGGGTCAGTGTACTTTTTTTTAAGAAAAAAATAAAGCTTATTGGAGCTCGCATATTATGAACAAAATGTGAACTCAAATTAATGTGAATGCAGTGTTAAAATTAAGCCAGACTAATCTTAGGAATAATATTTGAAAACACAAACGTTAAGCCAAAAGTTTTTATGAATCCGTAATGGGATAAATTAATGGATATTTTATATGTATAAGTTCTAGACGACACGTTCAAGTTGACTTATCGATTGAAGCTCGATAACTATTTCCTCTGTTATTTATTTAGATAGTAAAACTTGAATAATCAGAGGTAAATATTGGCATGTTCTTAGAAATGGATAGTTTTGTTTGTTTATATTTTTTAGATGAAATTTTAAAATGTTGCGTACTATTAAATTTGTGTGGAAATGATAATTGTTTGTTTATATTTTTAAAAATAGGTTGAAAGTTGTAAAATATGTCAAATCAATAGTAATAGTGATAAGTTGATGGATGATGTGTAGAATAATTGTGTTAGTAACTTAGTTGTGTATACATATAATGATATGTGAATAAAAAATAAAGAAATATAGATAAAAAAAAGCTATAGAGTATGAAAGAGAAAGTGAAATAATAATTTATTTGATTGGTAAATGTGTAAAATGATGTATATATGAGATAGAATTATATAGGATATTTGATAAACCTCATTTTTACGCAATTTCCATTCCTTCATTCAACACGTTTATTATAGAATTGCATCATATTTTTCATCCCGCAAATGCGTTTAATGTTACTTTTGAGTGCCGTAGGAAATTTCTATGTTGCAATAGAAAAATACCAATTATAGGCTAAAATCGAGAACGAGTTGATTGGAAGCTGGAAATACAAGGCGTACAGGCGCCGTTCAAATTGGCGTACGAGCGCCACTTCACAAGGCGTACGTACGCCGTGTTAAATCGCGTACAAACAACGAGGGCAGAGATTTTTGACCATCTCGCGTACAAGCGCCGGTTAAGGCGGCGTACAAGCGCCGTTTAAGACGGCGTCCAAGCGCCGTTCAAACTCGCGTACAGGCGCGCGCTAATTACAGTCTAAACGCGGAAAAGCCCAAATTCAGCCCAACTTCGAGTTTATGATTTAGATTAGGTATAAATACCCCCTCCGAACATTGTTTTAGGGTTCGAACCTTATTTTCTTGAATTAACTTGTAAAGATTGGAGATCGAGACACGAAATTCAAGAACGATTGTAAACAATTTATTCGACAACGGGTTTTATCGAAATTATCTTCTTTAATCTCTTTAAATTCTTGTCGTTTATGATGTTTGCTTTATTAATTGTTTATTGTGTTTTCGTTTCTATGGAGTAATTCATATTATTCTGGAATTGGGAATAGCCCGATAGCATGTTATCGATATAGGTTATAGAATCGGTGAAGTTACATCGCGTATGCTTATGATTTGAATTCTTGTTTATTAATGCTTGTGAATTTGCTGGCCACTTATTTGCATGTTCATAGATATTAGGTGAAAATTCTGAAAGGTGACATCTATATCGGAACCCTAGTATTCAAACCTAGGATCCTAAATCACGAAAGTAGTTTTAGGTCTTTTGAGGAATCGATGCATTATCATAGATATCAATGAGTCTAGGTCTAGTATAATCATCACGAAAGTAGTTGATTAATTAGCTTAGGTATGTTATTATACTTCAACAGAAGATAGTGATTACATTTGGATAGTGCCCTTCATAAGTAGCGATCGTAATTTAATTGGTAATATAATTGAGTCGATAATATATATCGTGGTAAACCCTAATTCTGGAATTCCCAATCATATACAAATCAAATCAATTTACTTGCTTTCTGTTTAGTTTTCCTTACAACTATCTCGTATTTTCATTAGGCTTAGATTACTAATAATTGATAGGCTAGTACTTGATTGTTCGGTCCTCGTGGGAACGATAATCTTTTGTACTGCACCGAAGCCGAGCGCTTGCGGTTTAGGCACATCAAGTTTTTGGCGCCGTTGCCGGGGACTTGAATAGTCAAAATTAGTTTTTATCATATATTAGTGAGACTAAGCCATTTTTATTTTATTTTTAGTTTTTAATTTTTATTTTTCTGTTTTATTTCAGGATTCAATTTTTTCCTTGTATGCGAAACAAGATCAATTTTGAACTAGATCCAGAAATCGAGAAAACTTTTCGTACAAGGAGAAAACTACAGAGACTGAAACGAGCTCAGCTTAGACAAGTTACAATGGCTGAAGAGAACGTGAATGTAAATATTAATGCAAACGCTAACGCGAATGCAAACCCGGCTGCAAATGCGAATGCGAACGCGAGATGTCTTAAGGATTTTGCAGCGCCGAATGCACAGACACTTCACTCCAGCATCGCCAGGCCTACTGTAGAGGCCAACAATTTCGAGCTCAAGCCATCCCTTCTGCAAATGGTTCAGCAGAATCAGTTTGGGGGTGCACCTACTGAAGAGCCAAACCTCCACTTGTCCATGTTTTTAGAGTACTGCGACACTCTGAAAATGAACGGGGTTTCTCAGGATGCTATCAGGCTGAGATTATTTCCGTTTTCACTGAGAGACAAGGCGAGAGCTTGGCTACACTCTTTACCATCGGGCTCAATCAGAACATGGGATCAACTCATGCAATGCTTTCTAGCGGGATACTTTCCCCCGAGCAAGACTGCACAACTGAGGAATCAAATTACGACTTTTGCTCAGAGAGAAGGTGAATCACTTTATGAAGCCTGGGAACGATTCAAAGACCTTTTACGACTGTGCCCACATCACGGGCTGGAAAAATGGCTCATCGTTCATACTTTCTATAACGGACTGATTTACACCACGAGGATGTCAGTCGATGCAGCAGCTGGAGGAGCTCTGATGAATAAGGGTATCGAAGAAGCCTACAACTTAATCGAAGATATGGCACTGAACCACTATCAGTGGTCAAGCGAAAGATCAACTCCACAAAAGACCCCAGGTAAGTATGATATTGATGCTATTACTCTACTTTCTGCACAAGTAGAGGCTATGTCTAAGAAGTTAGATTCCATGAATATGCATGTTAATTCTGTCACTACCCCACCCCCCATGTGCGAAATATATGGTATGGTTGGTCATGTTGCGTTAGAGTGTCAATTAGCAAGTTTACCTAAAGATCCCTTTATGGAACAAGCCAACTTTGTGAATAACTTCAACCAAAAGAACGACCCGTTTTCAAACACTTTTAATCCTGGTTGGAGGAATCACCCTAATTTTTCGTACAATACAAACCAAAACGCATCTCCACATCCTAACATTAGGCAGCCACCTGGATTCCAACAGAAGCCTTACAATCCTGTTCCACCACAGAAATCGAACTTAGAATCCCTTCTTGAGAGTTTCGTAGTATCCCAAACTAAACAAAACGAGATAGTGAATGATGCAATTAAGCAACTAGCAACTAAGGTCGACTCTTTAGCAACTCACAATAAGATGCTAGAAACTCAAATTGCACAACAAGCTAGTAACTCAAGTAGGAATTCTGGTTCCTTTCCCGGACAACCTGAGACAAATCCAAAGGAACATTGTAATGCAATTGCTTTAAGGAATGAAACTAATTATGAGGATCCAAAAATGTCTACTAGGATTAGTGAAATAGAGTCAACTGAGAAGGTCGAAAAGAAAAAATCGTCTCATCCCGACAACTCTATTGACAAAACAACTGATAAAAGCGAAAAAGAACCAATATATGTACCTCCACCGCCATATGAACCACCCGTGCCTTTCCCTCAAAGATTAGCTAAGGCGAAATTAGATAAACAGTTTGGAAAATTTTTAGAAGTTTTGAAAAAACTTTACATTAATATTCCATTCACTGATGCACTTACACAAATGCCTTCTTATGCTAAGTTTTTGAAGGAAATTCTTTCTAATAAACGGAAACTAGAGGACTATGAAACCGTGGCTTTAACTGAGGAGTGTAGCGCATTAATTCAAAATAAATTAACTCCTAAGCTTAAAGACCCCGGTAGTTTTTCGATTCCATGCGTAATAGGTAACGTTAGTTTTGATCATGCATTGTGTGACCTTGGTGCTAGCGTTAGTCTTATGCCACTTTCTGTTTCACGTAAGTTAGAATTGGGTCAGTTAAAACCTACCACGATTACTCTGCAATTAGCTGATAGATCCGTGAAGTATCCGGTAGGTATGCTAGAAGATGTACCAATTAGAGTAGGAAAATTTTTTATTCCTACAGACTTCGTCGTTCTCGATATGGATGAAGACTCTCAAATTCCCATTTTTCTTGGTAGGCCATTCCTAGCTACAGCAGGAGCTATTATTGATGTTAAAAACGGAAGGCTTTCCTTGAATATTGGGGATGAGAGAGTTGAATTTAGTCTATATAAATCTGTTGCTAACAGCTCTATCGAGAACTCTTGTTACAGGATTGACGAAGCTATAACCAAGGACAAGCTTGCTAAGAACCACTATAAAGATCCGTTAGAGGCACGACTGGTGATTGATAGCTTGATCGAGGAGGAAGATGAAATTATCGCTGATATTGCTCGACTATTTGAGGGGAATCCGCCATTGACAAATGTGCATGAGAGTGGAAGAACTAACGATGAAGGCATCAAAGTATTACATGACAAAAAGATCTCTCGCCAAAAATTCAAAAAATGGCGATTTAGGTCTCACATTCAACCGGTGCCTGAGTTTTCTTTACCTAAAAATCGAGACCCTAAAGTCGATTGGAGAATTGCCAAGTCATCGGGTCCGATCCGGGATTTACACTAAGCATGGTAACGTCGAGCTAAAGACGTAAAACAAGCGTTTTTTGGGAGGCAACCCAAATGTATCCTTTATTTTTGTTTTTGTTTTCTTTTTGTTTTTCTTTCCTTCTGTTTTGTTTCGTTTCAAGTTTTTACTTTTTGTTTCTAAAAAAAAAAAAAAATCGAGTTTTACATGGCGTACGTGCGCGGTCTAAATTGGCGTACAAACAACGAGGACAGGGAGTTTTGCATATCTCGCGTACGTACGCCGAATATAACTGCGCCTGTACGCCGATTTACAAGGCGTACGTACGCCGAGTAAATCGGCGTACAATCAACGGAGGCAGTGATTTTTAAGCAAACCGCGTACGTACGCAAACATACACGGCGTACGTACGCCAATATATGCTGCGTACGTACGCAGTTCAAAAAGGCGTACGTACGCAGAGTCGAATTTTTTTAAAAAAAAAAAACAGATTTCTGTTCTCATCCTTATACACACTCAAGCACAATCCTCACACAACCATCGATCCCTCTCTCTCACCATATCTCTTGTTTTTCATTCATAACAGCTACGGATATCAAAGGAACTACATTCGACTTCAACGATTCGAGTACTACATCATCATTGGGCTCCAGTGTTTTGTTTCTCTACAGTCTTCTGGATACAATACCTAGCAAAATCAGGACGATTGTCTCGACTCTCGCCAAGGTTATGTCCCTTTTTACGTTTATGCATGAATACATACACACGTTTATCACATTAGGGACAATGTGCGATTTAAGTTTGGGGGTTGTTTACGGAGACATAACACTTTTACTATGGATTCTAGCTTTATCTTTGTGATCGTCGTACAACGATTGACTAGGTGATATGAAAGCCTGACTTTCTAATACATATAACGCATAATCTTTTTTGTCGGCGATATCATCTGCTTAGTTACAATTTTCTGGCTAGTCACTAATACGTAGTAGTCCAAGGCATAGGAGTTGAGTGGATCACCCGTTTTCGAAACACATAGGTAGTGGCCTCCAAGTCTACCAACTTAGAACAACGTCTTCTGGCACAATATTAAAAAAAAAAAAAAAAAAAAAAAAAAAAAAAAAAATCGCTACTGCATGGATTAGTTCGTTCTGTGACCTTTGACACTTGAGTGATTAAGTCCGAAGGAGTATCTTAAAACTTAACGCCCTATGGCTATCTAGCTTGGGAGTCGTTGACCCAAAGCTCGATAACGGGTGTCATAGAAAGTCTAAGAGAACGAACATTGCACAATCCTGTCAAGTATGAGCTCGTTTGTACAGTTGACCTATGCTAAAAGCTCAATATTGTGAACCAGTTAGACCCTAATATCTGTTAGACCAGTTGGTAGGGATGGGCGCCACTCGAATTTTGTTAGAAACGCCACTCGACTATAATGCTTAAAGATAGCTTTATTCAGTGCTTTCTAGAAGCTTGTTTAACTCTGTGGTGTGATGTAACCAATGATTAAGTGAATGCACGATTCTCTTCTAACAATGTCGGGTCATTAGTTCACGTCGATTTTTGTACGATTGTATCACATTTCGATTTAGCGAAGATTCATTAATTTTGTGATTTTGTGGGTATATCTTCTGCAAACCCTCACGAGACTATAACTCGTCCTTTTTGGGTAACAAAAAGGTTTAAAGGCTTGTTGCACGTGCTAAGTGCAATCGTGCACTCTACGAAAATGAGTTTATCTTTAGTTTTTGTTTTTGTTTCTTTATTTTACCGTTTGTTCGAGGACGAACAAAAGCAAGTTTGGGGGGTTGATAAACCTCATTTTTACGCAATTTCCATTCCTTCATTCAACACGTTTATTATAGAATTGCATCATATTTTTCATCCCGCAAATGCGTTTAATGTTACTTTTGAGTGCCGTAGGAAATTTCTATGTTGCAATAGAAAAATACCAATTATAGGCTAAAATCGAGAACGAGTTGATTGGAAGCTGGAAATACAAGGCGTACAGGCGCCGTTCAAATTGGCGTACGAGCGCCACTTCACAAGGCGTACGTACGCCGTGTTAAATCGCGTACAAACAACGAGGGCAGAGATTTTTGACCATCTCGCGTACAAGCGCCGGTTAAGGCGGCGTACAAGCGCCGTTTAAGACGGCGTCCAAGCGCCGTTCAAGGCGGCGTACAAGCGCAGTATTAGTCGGCGTACAGGCGCCGTTCAAACTCGCGTACAGGCGCGCGCTAATTACAGTCTAAACGCGGAAAAGCCCAAATTCAGCCCAACTTCGAGTTTATGATTTAGATTAGGTATAAATACCCCCTCCGAACATTGTTTTAGGGTTCGAACCTTATTTTCTTGAATTAACTTGTAAAGATTGGAGATCGAGACACGAAATTCAAGAACGATTGTAAACAATTTATTCGACAACGGGTTTTATCGAAATTATCTTCTTTAATCTCTTTAAATTCTTGTCGTTTATGATGTTTGCTTTATTAATTGTTTATTGTGTTTTCGTTTCTATGGAGTAATTCATATTATTCTGGAATTGGGAATAGCCCGATAGCATGTTATCGATATAGGTTATAGAATCGGTGAAGTTACATCGCGTATGCTTATGATTTGAATTCTTGTTTATTAATGCTTGTGAATTTGCTGGCCACTTATTTGCATGTTCATAGATATTAGGTGAAAATTCTGAAAGGTGACATCTATATCGGAACCCTAGTATTCAAACCTAGGATCCTAAATCACGAAAGTAGTTTTAGGTCTTTTGAGGAATCGATGCATTATCATAGAGATCAATGAGTCTAGGTCTAGTATAATCATCACGAAAGTAGTTGATTAATTAGCTTAGGTATGTTATTATACTTCGACAGAAGATAGTGATTACATTTGGATAGTGCCCTTCATAAGTAGCGATCGTAATTTAATTGGTAATATAATTGAGTCGATAATATATATCGTGGTAAACCCTAATTCTGGAATTCCCAATCATATACAAATCAAATCAATTTACTTGCTTTCTGTTTAGTTTTCCTTACAACTATCTCGTATTTTCATTAGGCTTAGATTACTAATAATTGATAGGCTAGTACTTGATTGTTCGGTCCTCGTGGGAACGATAATCTTTTGTACTGCACCGAAGCCGTGCGCTTGCGGTTTAGGCACATCAATATTGAAAAAATTGAGTTGAAAAAAGTAAAATTTGGATGAAAATTTGATGTGTTAAGTTTATTTTGAATTTTGTGATTTAAATTTTGAAAATATAAACAAACAAGTCCTTACTTTAACAATATAATATTTATTGGGGAAAAATGATTTGGCAAATGAGTTATTACAGCTTAAAACACGAGAAAATTGAAGTAGAAAAATAGGTTTAACTGTACATTGGCTCATCTAGCTAACACAGAAATTTTAGACAAAAGAGATAATAAAAAGGTAAGTTGCTCTTATTTAGAGTCAAACATTCTAAACTTACCAGGTGTTACTTGGCCTATAGGCTAATGAGTAAGAGTAATGTTATATACCACCGTTTTCATACCACCGATTTTTCACCTCCCTTGATTTAGAAAGTATGAATGTATTAAATTCAATTGAATTAATTAAACCAAATGATTGTTTACTAATAATAGAAGGAGTAAAAAATCGGTGGTATGAAAACGGTGGTATATATCATTACTCAATGAGTAATGACTACTAATCCGGGTTTTGTCCCATTGAGGCCTTAATCATTCCCCTTTATTAAAAAAAAAAAAAACTACTCAATTAAGTTAACTTTAATTTATTTTTGACTAATAATCCCTCAAATATTTTTCACCTAGCCCACTCTAGTCAATCTCAACTTGAGGTCGAGCTTCACGAGAGCGAGCTCGTTCTGTCTATATGAAGTTCGTGAGTTTCAATTTTTGATATATTATATATTTAGGTATCGTTTGGTTGGTATCATGTGATTGAACATGATAATATTATGTTTGATAGTTATGAGAGAAATTGAGAGATTCATTGCCATAAATTGTTTGGTTAGGATTATAAATGAGAATGATATTCTAGATGATATATATTCAAGTTGTTTGGTTGACATTATATATAAGAAGTGATACCATGAAAAAGTCTAAAATACCCCTATTGTTGATGTTGAATTATCAAAATCACATATATTTAAAATTATACTTAAAAATATGGAATATATTTTACACATCAAATAAAAATATTTTAAGTATCTTAAAAATAATATGCTTATATAAAATATATTTATTTTACTTATGTTGAATTATAAAAATCATTTGTATAAAATTATACTTAAACATATGGAATATATTTTATAATCAAATAAAAATATTTTTAATATCTTGATAAAATAACATAATTATATAAAATATATTTACTTCTCTTATCCTAATCAAATAATTTTTTTTTGAGTATCTTGATAAAATAACATGATTATATAAAATATATTTACTTTTCTTATCCTATTATTGAAGTTGAATTATCAAAATCATATATATAAAAAATTATACTTAAAAATATGGAATATATTTTATACATCACATAAAAATATTTTGAGTATCTTAATAAAATAATATGATTATATAAAACATATTTACTTTGCTTATTTGATGATTTTAATACCAAAGTTTGAAGTTTAATTCCATATTTTTAAGATTGATTCAATGATAGGTTTTTAAGGAATATAACAAAATAAAAATTAGGTTAAATGATAGGTTAAATGTGAGGGGTAAATTCATAATTTTACTTTTCAAAATAGGTTTGATATAATCTTGTGATAGTGGATACCACCTACCTGGTGGTATCTACTATCCTAGATATGAAGTGATTAAATATCGGGCTTGTTACGTATCATGTGCCGACCTTGTTGAACCAAACTTAAAATTAGGATTAATAATTAATATATCACCCCTATAAACCTCAACCCAACGCTACCTTAAGTGATTGGAAAATTGAGACCCAGATGGTCTCAGACGGGTCGAGTCCGACAGATATTCGACCTAAACCTGACTTAGACTCAATCATTAATAATATATGTTATAATATACATATATTATTTATTTAATTTTTTACTGAAATATAACAAAAATTATTAGTTTTCAGGTAGAAATTTTATGGTTGCCCATATATTTAATATTTATTTTTGTTTTAAAATTTAGAGATGACTTTATTTACTTAAATTTATACTTATTATGTATTAATCTATGTTTAAGTACCAGAAAATTATCTTACTGATGTGTGTTTAGCGTTTATAATGTTGGGATGTTGTTTTATTTGTTTTGAATGTGTCTGTGAGAACATAATAGATAAATCAAAGCTTTAATATTTTTATTTTAGCGAGTCTATCAAGTTCATCAAGTAAAACTCAGAGTCACCAGCTAAAAACACATCACACCCCTGCCTCAATGGCTCAGCCTACGTCGACTCAACAACCTCTCCACGACCACATCATCTACCACCATGGTAGCAATTGGACATCATCACCACGAAACTACCATTGCCCAGGTAAGCCCCTAGTGCCACATTCTCCTTGATAAGTGCTTGTTCAATTATTTTTTACTTATGGATAGATAGATAAATTGATATTGCTCTATCTTTCAATTTCAAATTCAATTTCGCTGGACTAGATACGAGTCTGAGTTCGATTCGAGCTAGCATAATTTACAAGTTTGAGGATGAAAATCTACTAACTCATTTATGCTCCAATTTTCTCCTTTAATATATACACTACCAATTTACTTTCATTTTCTCTTATTAAATAGCAAGAAAACCTAAGACAACAATACTCACTATACCATCTCCATTGCCTTTCTCCTTTTGCTCAAAACCCTTTATAATTTTCTCTACACAATATCTCATCTCACGCCCACACACATGGAAGACGACGACGAATTCGGAGATCTCTACACGGACGTTCTCCGACCCCTCACCTCGGCGTCGTTTCAGCCTCAGCTCGAACAGTCCGGCGATACGGCGTCTAAGGGCCGTCCGATCGATCTCAACATCAATAGCGACGATGAGGAGATTCTCTACGGAGCTCGTGATGTGAATAATTCGAATTCGAAATCTAACCCTAGTTCTTCTATGGGTTGGAATTTGAACGCCCCGATTCAAGAAAAAAACCTAACCGAGCCGCGAAGGTTTGGTTTGAATCTGGATTCGAATTTGGCGGTTTCTAGGGTTCAGGAGTTAGCTGGAACTGGAGGCGAAGGTTCGGGGATTGAAGCTAGGGTTTTGGATATGGACGAAGGTGTGCAGCTACCTGAGAAGGCTAATGGCGGATCGAATTTTATGGATGATGATGATGATGATGATATTAATATTGTGCTGGATGAGAGGGAAAATAAAGATGATAATTTGGTAGAGAAAGATGATAACTTTATGGAGAAAAAGGAAAGTACTACTGATTTTGGGGAAATTGCTTCTGAGCAGATGCTGATTCCGGGGTTACCGGGGGGATTGGAGAATCAGAGAGGTTCAAATTTTGAGGATGAGTGGGAGAGTGATGAAAGTGAGGATGATTTGCAGATAGTGTTGAATGAAAACAACCATGGACCGATGGGGATGGAAAGAATGCCAGGAGTGGATGATGATGAGGATGAGGAACCATTGGTGATAGTAGCTGATAATGGTGATGCAAGTCTTCGCCACATGATGATGGAAGATCAACAGTGGGGCGGTGAAGAAGGGGGCACTGGAGCAGATGGGGAGAGGAAGGAATTGGGTGATGCTGCTAAGGTGAGTGGAGGAGGGGCTGCTGCTCCGGCAGTTGTGCAGCCAAAGAATCCTTACAACAATCATGTTTACCATCATTCGTTTCATTCACAGTTCAAGGTCAGCATCTTGCTCGATGACAACTTCGAATGTAAATTAGATCCTAGTTGCAACTGTAATTGTTATAGTGGAACTGTGATACTAGCAACATAAGGTGATGACTGATTATTGTACTTGAGCTTTGTGTCATGCTGGTGGGATACTAAATTGTACTGTTTTTAATATTCTCCTTGTTAATGAAATTATTTATTTTCTTCATGGAATTTGTTTGGTTTTTTAGGTTTCTAATGCTTGTTTCCTGTAAGGCGGAATTTTGATTGCTACTGTGGAGTATCAAAAACTTACAAATTATAGCACTATCTGATATGGTTCAAAAAGCTGTTTCAGAGGACTATTAAGCTTGTAGCTGTACCCAAAAAAAAGGGAATGGAGCTTGTAGGCCCTATCTAACCAAAATTGCATGTGACTTGTTTTAACCTAGTTTATAAACTTGAATAAACACAGCCAGTCCTTTTCATTCTCTTCTCTCGGGATGATTCGTCGCTAGATAAGGTTCCTATGCAAATAGATTGATATTATAAACTTGCGGGGAGCGTCAAATCACAAAATGCAGAATGTGTGATACTGTGATCAATAGGACTCTCATTATTGTTTGTTTCTCTTTGATTATACTTTTTTGTGTCATGTGCTACAAATTCGGTCCCTCAAACACATTAGGATACACCAGTGTGCAAGATTGTTTAAGGCATTTCAGTTATCTTGATACTCGGTCACCACTGGCACTCCAATCATGAAAAGGGTTACTGGAGAAGCTTTGGTTTCGTAAGGAAGTTTGTCCACATAATATTCAGCAAATAACCTACCTCCTTGTGCCCCTCTCCTCCGCCACCACCCACCTACATGCACAACCAACCTATGCATGGTATTCTGAGTGGCTTAAGCATGTCCATGTATTACTAAAGGTTAATGGTGTCACTAGACTTCAAAAGGCAGCGCGAGGTCTACGTAGATGCTTTCAAAATTATGCTACTTTTCAAAATTCTAACTTGCCTAACTAACTTGATGTGTGTTACAGATCTAGTAATCAAGAAGGGAAGATTTTGAGGCCTTATATATGTTGCACTAAATTGAGAACATCAAGTGTATACTATATCTCATTAAATTCAGTCTTTGCTCGATCCATATCAAGCTAATTAACATTGGCATCTTATTTGTCTTCTTCTCTTTGCTTCCACCACCAAATCTTAGAATGAACTCTGTAGGACAGATTTATATTATATCATAACTTACAAGTTAACGAAATTGTGCAACCATCTGTGAGCTTATTGACTGTGCTAACCATTTATTAGCGAGTGATGATTATGAATTTTGAACTAGAAAAGATTGGTCAATCAGTTTCTGTTAAATCTACCACTTATTTGATTGGCTGGTTTATCTTCGAATCTGCTCAGTATGCTTTACATACTGAATGTAACTGTGATTTAGGAAGTTGATTTTATACATGTGCCAGTCTGTGATTTTGCTTTTGGAATTTTTCTGGATGCTCCTATCATGATTGTCTATTGGAAACTTCTCCTCGCAATTCCCTTTTCTGTTTAATTATATTTAATCTTGAACCTTTTTCCATCTTCTCTCTCTTTTTGTGTAGTATGTGAGACCTGGTGCAGCGCCTATAGCTGGAACGGCTGCTGTACCACCTGCAGGAATTCCTGGTCAAGTTCGTCCACCTGTCACTGTAGGCCCTGCAGTTGGACGTGGAAGAGGTGATTGGCGACCGACACTAACAAAAGGCACTGTGCCCATGCAGAAATACGGAGTCCCTGCTTGGGGGGTCAATGCAGCTGGTCGTGGTTATGGAAGTGGATTGGATTTCACTCTTCCATCACATAAGTAAGATGCTCAAGTGTTCTTCGAATCTCTGAAAGCAAATAATATTATGCTTTTATTGGTAATTTAGTACCTTATCTAATTCTTTATTTGGGCAAACATAGTTTTTAAACTGATGATTAGTCAAGTTAGAACTAATCTTGTGCCATTTTCCCTCCTGCTGGAAGGTTTTGCTTGGTTTCTGCCTTCTATTAATCACTCAGAAAGTTCATGTGTTATATTATGGTTTTCTTCTTGGTAACCATTAGATCTCTCTTTGGTGAACTGGTCCCTCGTCGGATTTTCTAATCTTTTATGTTTCAAGGATATATTTGCAATATACGCATAAAGCAGGTTCACCTTCCGGGTCAGAATTATGAGTCTCAGTACATACATATCCCATGGGTTAGGATTCTTTGGAGTAGTTAAATGGGTGCAAGTTGCAACAAATATTTGAAGGAACTTGTATTAATGGAGGCCACTAATAAAATTGTCAATGGTTTTAATTTTGACAACAACACACTTTCTTTAGGATAATATATTCTTCCTTTATGTGTTTTATTTGGGATCATTTTCTAGATGCTTGAGGAATAGGACAAATATGGAAATATTTCCTGGGTTGTCTCAAGTTAAGATTATAAAAGATACGTAACACTTTTGTAGTTTCAGGACAGGATAGACTTCTTGGGCTTTAAGTTGTTCTGTAGGCGCTTGTAATACCAGTATGTAACACTACATGAGATGTATTGATATTCCAATTTTCCTTGAGATAGTTGAAAAATTTAGGTTAATTCTGTAAATATCTTATTTGATTTGATAGTGATTTGGTCAATCCCTTAATTAGGGTAATTGCCTAATCTTAGAGGTTCTTTGGGGATTAGTTTCCTTGTATATGTAGGTCACCAAGTGTATATATATCCTACATAATGTGTGAAATAAAAAATGCATTCAAACCCTATCTTTTTCTACATGGTATCAGCAGCCACGGAAAAAAAAAAAAATTCAAGCAGAATTTTTTTTCCAGCAGCCTTCATTGCTGTTCATCTGCTCTAACAGCCTTAATTGCTGTAGATTTTCCAGCAGAATTTCTTTTCCAGTAGCGTTCATTGCTGTTCATTTGCTCTAACAACCTTAATTGCTGTAGAAAACATAACTCTTACGAAACACCCTCCTATAAAACATTATGTCTGAGATGTCATCTCACATAACCAAACGAAGTCCAGATTACCTCGACTCACTGTGGTGCACCTATTGCCACAAACCGAGGCATACCCGAGACAAATGTTGGAAATTGCATGGGAAACCTTCTAGTAGAGATTGGGGAAATAAGTCAATGGAGGAGAAGAATCATGGGCATGCAAATGTTGTTGTTCCACAACGAGAAGGAAAAACACGGGAGCTAGACATATTCAATAAAGAAGATCTTACCAAATTGAAAAGCCTTCTACATACCCTCGAAAAAGGAGATTGACCATCAGGTACTTGTTCATTTGCAAATTCAGGTAAATCTCCACTCTATTATATTTTAAATGCCTCTGATTTTTCCTACAAAAACTCATGGATCATAGATTCCGGTGCCACAGATCATATGACTCATTCTTCTCAATTATTTAATTCATATTCACCCTGTTCAAGTAGTAGGAAAATTGCCACTGCGGATGGCTCTCTGATCAGGGATAAGAGAAGTGAAACTTACTCCGACAATTACCTTGAAAAATGTTCTCCATGCTCCAAATTTGTCCACTAATCTCCTATCAATTACCAAACTCTCCCATGATATAAATTGTAAAGTCACATTCTTTCCAACTTATTGCCTATTTCAGGACCAGGATTCGGGGAAGATGATTGGACGTGCTAAGGCAATGGAGGGATTATACTATCTCGAGGAACCTGGAAAAGCGAGAGTTGATAAACCAAGCCAAACCTTAACCCACATCTCCGAACAACACTTCACCAAGAAAGACTGGATTTGGCTTCATCATCTGCTTGGCCATTCCTCTTTTTCAACCCTTAAAATTTTGTTTCCTTCATTATTCGTAGGCGTAGATCATAAAGAGTTTCATTGTGATGCTTGTGAACTTGCGAAGCACAGACGTGCCACCTTTCCCATTAACAATAAAAAATCTTCCTTTCCCTTTGAGCTAATTCATAGTGATATATGGGGTCCATCTTCAATCCCAAATTTTTCTGGGGCACGGTGGTTTGTTTCATTTATTGATCACTGTACACGAGTAACTTGGATATTTCTCCTTAAATCAAAATCCGATGTGAGTGATGTCCTTCCAAATTTCCTTTCAATGATAAAAACCCAATTTGGGATTCAAGTAAAAAGGTTTAGTTCGGATAATGCAAGTGATTACTTCAACCAAACACTCTCAACCATCTTCCACCAACAAGGGATTATCCATGAGTCTTCTTGCGTGTACACTCCACAACAAAATGGAGTGGCAGAGAGAAAAAATGGCCACCTTCTAAACACTACCCGAGCCTTACTTTTTCAAAATAATGTTCCAAAAGCTTATTGGGGAGAAGCTATCCTTGCAGCCACTTGCAGCCACCCACATCATAAACCGTTTAGTATCTCGAGTGTTAGACTTTAAAAGCCCCATGGACATACATACTATCCCATTTTTTTCCAAATTTTAAAACGACAAACCATCTTGTTCCTAGGGTATTTGGGTGTGTTTCGTTTGTTCATATACACAGTCAAAATAGAGGGAAGTTGGAACTGAGAGCTTTAAAATGTGTCTTTGTTGGATATTCTTCCACACAAAAAGGGTACAAGTGTTATCATCCACCAACCAAAAAATTTCTTGTCTCTGTAGATGTTACCTTTCATGAAACAGAACCATATTACACACAACCTTATCTTCAGAGGGAGATAAAAGTTGTGGAAGATAAAGATCGAGATTTCTTCCTCTTAGATTTACCATCCTCAACTACCAAAGAATATGAGTCACCACAATCTGAAAGTTCTCCTTCACATTCTGATCCACAAACAGATACAGAAACACCCATTGTTGACAATCGATTCTCTCAGGTTTACTCGAGAAGGAAAAATCCACTTCCGGAATCAAGGCCCGCTCAACCATCCGACTCTAATTCTGGAAATGAGGTAAGAAACTCTTCATCTCAAAGTGATTCTTTACCTGATTATGTATCTAATATCGACATGCCTATAGCCCTTAGGAAAGGAATTAGAGAGTGTACAAAATATCCATTATATCCGATATCGAATTTCATGTCCCTTAACAAATGTTCTCCTTCTCATAAAACATTCCTCACAAGCCTAAATACAATATCAATTCCCACTAACCTTTCAGAGGCTTTAAAATGTGTGAATTGGAGAAATGCTATGAATTTGGAAATGCAGGCGCTGAAGAAGAACAAAACTTGGGAACTTACAGATTTGCCGAAGGGAAAGAAGCCAGCGGGAGGTAAGTGGGTCTTCACCGTAAAATATAAAGCTGATGGAACACTTGAAAGGTACAAAGCCAGATTGGTAGCGAAAGGATATACACAGACATATGGGATAGACTATCAAGAAACATTTGCCCCAGTTGCTAAGATGAACACAGTAAGAATCTTGTTATCGCTAGCGGTTAATTGTGATTGGCCTCTAGAACAATTTGATGTAAAAAATGCTTTTTTTACACAGAGATCTAGAAGAGGAAATTTACATGGAAATTCCCCCGGGCTTCAAAGACAATGTGGCTGAAAACAAAGTTTGCAAACTCAAGAAGGCACTATATGGCCTGAAACAGTCGCCGAGGGCTTGGTTTGGGAGATTTTGCAAAGGTAATGCATACGATGGGATACAAACAGAGTCAAGGGGATCACACTTTGTTCATCAAGCACTCTGGATCAGAGCGAGTTACGGCTCTCATAGTTTATGTCGATGACATTATAGTATTTGGGAATGATGAAATGGAAAGGCAAAGCTGGGCAAAACACTTGGCAAAGGAATTCGAGATAAAACAACTAGGGACGTTGAAATATTTTCTAGGCATTGAAGTTGCGCGGTCAAAATAAGGGATTTTTATATCCCAACAGAAATATGTATTCGATCTCTTGAAGGATCAGGAAAATTGGCCTGCAAGCCGCTCAGTACACTGATTGACCCGAACCACAATCTTGGAAAAGGAGAAGGAAGTCCGAGTACAGATAGAGAAGCATATCAAAGATTAGTTGGCAGACTCATCTATTTAGCCCATACAAGGCCCGATATAGCCTACTCAGTTAGCGTGGTTAGCCAATTCCTGCATGATCCAAAAGAAGTTCATTTACAGGCTGTTTATAGAATCTTGGACTACCTCAAAGGAACTCTAGGCAAAGGGATTTTATTCGTAAAGAGCGAAAAGATTTCCATCGAGGCTTACACTGATGCAGACTATGCTAGCTCAGTGGTTGATCGAAGATCCACTACAGGATATTGCACATTTGTAGGAGGAAACTTAGTTTCTTGGAGAAGTAAGAAACAAACTGTAGTAGCGAGATCAAGTGCCGAGTCAGAATTCCGAGCACTGGCACACGGAGTAAGTGAGCTGTTATGGTTAAAGATCATAATGGGAGACTTACGAATCAAATGGGATAGTCCAATGAAGCTTTATTGTGACAACAAATCTGCAATCAACATTGCACATAACCCCGTCCAACATGATCGAGGAAAAGCTAGACAATGGTCTCATATGCATGCTCTATGTACCAACTGGATCACAGTTAGCTGATGTGCTAACAAAAGGACTCAACAATCCGTTATTCCATAAAATTATAACCAAGCTGGGAATGGATAATATCTAGGAAAAATTACAAATACCTCCCCTCAAGAATGTCGTAATTCCAAAAAACACCCAAAAATGACCATAATTACAAATACCTCCCCTATTTTACATTTTACCTCCCCTGCCCGTATTTTTACTTGCCCGAAAGGGTGAAAATACCAAAATGCCCCTACAATTTTTGAGAAAAAAAAACATTGATAATTATAATTTCTGTATGGACATAAATACCTTTATTTTTATTTTATAAATATATTTTTATTTTCAAATTTAAAAAACCCTAATTTTACCTTCTTCTTCCCACCTCCTATCCAAATCCATTTATCCCAAATCAAAACCCTAACTCTCCTCTACCTTCTTCTTCACACCTCCAATCCAAATCCATTTATCCCAAATCAAAACCCAAACTCTCCTCTACTTACCATGTTATCCCCAATCAAAACCCCAAAACAAATCAAATCAAAACCCGCTAGATTCGAGTTTCTTAGAGTTTTTGGGGCTTTTCTTAGAAAATCTGCGTTCTGCATTTTGATTTTCTGTCACTTGGCTGTTGTTTTTTTCGCAAATCCGTCTACTGCCTTTTGTAGAGGATTTCAAGACGATCGTTTTGGTACCTCGCACGTCCCGACACGATAAATATATTGGAAGTAATTCGCGTTTTTCCGACCGGGGTTACTGTTCACTATGCGATTTCACTGTTCATTACGGGAAATTTCAGATTTTTTGCTCAAATCTGAAATTTTCTTCAACCAAGCTCTTCAACCTTGCTTTGGACATGGGAAGGAAGAAAAACAAGGCTATTTCCAAGCCTTTGGAGGGTGCATTCAGTCCACCCCTTCATATTTGTGGGCTGGCCGAGACTGAAAGGCATTTTCGGCACAGAAAACATTGGATGTAACTCTAGCACATAAGGCTTCAACATCCACAGGTATCACGGCGATACCAATTCTCCGTTGCGCGTTGACGGTGGGGGTATCGGTGGAGTGTGGCGTGGTCGGCGGTGGATATTAGAGGGTTTTTTTGATTTTTGTTAAAGGATCGATAATTTATTTTTCTTCTAATTTTGTTGTTAATATTGAAGGAAGTTCGGAAAATGGTTCATCGGGAAACATTGGCATTTTCATCATAATGTATTTTGTGTATTTTAAGGAATGAGATTGGATATTTTACACAATGTTGGATATTTTACGGGTTATTTTTTACAATGTTACGTTTGGACCCCTCAAATGATCAAACAATAACATAGACACCCCCTATAACGGTCATATCATGGCCAAGACAAAAATATTACATTTACACCCCCTATAACGGTTATATCATGGCCAAGAAAACAATATTACATTTACACCCTCTGAGGGTATTTTCGTCAAAAAATATATGACATAGGATGACGTCACCAATTGATGACATCATCAGGGGTAAAATAGGAAAACCACAAAAAAGTTTCGCTGACGTCAGCAAAAAGCTGACCGAAAATACGGGCAGGGGAGGCAAAATACAAAATAGGGAAGGTATTTGTAATTATGGTCATTTTTTGGTGTTTTTTGGAATTACGACATTCTTGAGGGGAGGTATTTGTAATTTTCCCTAATATCTATTCACCAGCTTGAGAGGGAGTGTTGAAAGATTTAGGTTAATTCTGTAAATATCTTATTTGATTTGATAGTGATTTGGTCAATCTCTTAATTAGGGTAATTGCCTAATCTTAGAGATTCTTTAGGGATTAGTTTCCTTGTATATGTAGGTCACCAAGTGTATATATATCCCAGTGTTTTAAAAGGCGTAGGGCGTGGGCGGAGCGTTCCGTATCCCTCGGGGCGGGGCGTAAGCCCCGAGGCGTGGGGCGTATGCCCCGCGAATTTTCTATTTTTAATTAAAAATAAAATAAAATATTATTAAAAATAATAGGGTAAAATATAAACAAAGATAAAAAAAAATAAAACTAACAAATTTTTAGATGTAAACTCCGAAAACTTAAATATTTGACCATACAAGTACAATAAATCTGATTTTTTTAGGGTTTTATTTATATATGACTTGAGGATCAAAGATATTTTTAATTATTTGACTTCAATTAAAAGGTTTTAGGCTTAAAAATATTAACTATGTTGAAGTGGGCCTAAAAACATAAACATTAAGTTCAAATAACCATGGGGCACAGCCCATAGCCCGGGGTGCCTGGGGCGTACGCCCCACCTCTTCGGGTGTACGCCCCATCGGATTTTCGCGCCCCCTGGTTGCCCCGGGGTGCCCCGAGGCGCGCCCCAGCAGCGCTTTTTAAAACACTGATATATCCTACATAATGTGTGAAATAAAAAATGCATTCAAACACTATCTTTTTCTACACAAACTATTCAAAAATGCTATTTTTCTTGTCTTTGACCCCTTGATCTTTTATCTGCCCACCATAGTTGTTAATGGCGCGCCATGGCGTGAGGCGCTCATGGCGCCAGCTCGGCGCCACGAACCGTGGCGTGGCGCCGAGCTTCACAATGGTGCGCGCCATCAGCGCCACGGTCGCCATGGCGAGTGCCTTCAAGGCGTGCTATTGCACGCCTTTTTGAAGTTTTAGGCATAACTCCATAGCAGCTGTGCGTGTGAAACAGAGAGAGGGGAGGGAGAGAGAGTGGGGAGGATGCTGCTGCTGTGCGTGTGAAACAGAGAGAGGGGAGGGAGAGAGAGGGGGGAGGATGCTGCTGCTGAGCGTGTGAAAGAGAGAAGTTAGAGAAAATTAGGGTTTGAGTGGGTTACCTTATAAAGGATGGAATTTGTCTAATTTACCCCTTGAACTAGTTGACTTAATTGTTTTGGTTTCAATTTTGACCCCCAAATTAATATATAACCCAAAGCTTGCCCAATTTGCCCAATTAGTAAATTGACTCAATTTACCCTCGAAATTTACAAGATGATTTTTATAATTACAAGTCTTAATTATATATAATATATATGTTGAATTTATATATTGCTAAAAGTTCATGTATTAATGTGTAGTTAATATTAAAAAAGTTGAAAGTTTTTATTTATAATTTATCTAATGATTTTTATATTACAAAAAAAGTATTATATTATTGATTGTATTATACATAATAAATTTATCTAATGATTTTTATATTACAAAAAAGTATTATATTACGAAAAAGTACTATAAGTTGAAAGATATTATTTATAATTTATCTAATGATTTTTATATTACAAAAAAGTATTATATTATTGATTGTATTATACATAATAAATTTATTTTAAAAAAAATTATCTTCGAAAAGGCGTGTGCCGCGCCATCGCCACGCCGCGCCATCGCCACGCCGCACCATGAGACCCTTGTAGCCACGCTGCGCCATTCGCCATTAACAACTATGCTACCCACTGTTGATCAATTTTCATTTCTCAGCTAATGAGCTGAAGGATGCCTGTCATGCTTACTTTTCTTGGGGCATAAAATTGTTATCATCATTTTCTCTCTTTCGGGTTCCATTTTTATCTCTTCCTGCACTTCCCTTCTTTATATTAATTGAGTTAAAACAGTTATCTCAGTTACAGCATTGTGGGTTATTACCAAAAAGTCTCCTCTGTATTATATAATTTCGCCTCTCTGTGTGCATAAAATAAATCAAAAATTAAAAATGTTAGTGACTGGTGAGGTTGGATGAAATGAATATATTGATTTGATATAGATCTAATTTTGTTCCTTTATCAGTGTCTTTGTTATGGAAGTTGGGGATGGATTTAAACCCACTGATCCCATTAATCTATGGATTGTTTCCTTTCATTTTCAGGATATAGGCGGTTAATGTTTTTTTTACCCATTTTCTCCTTTTATCTCAGTAAACATCCTTGCAGGCATATCCGGTGCATTGTAATATAATTATTTTTAGGGTTCATAGTTGTAAATTCCGAAAAATATTTCTCTCCCACAAAGTTTAATAAAATGTTTTTTTCCTAAACATACATGAGCCTTCATTCATTGACGAACAATCCATGTTCTTTCTGTTCATAAAAATACAATGAACATAGAAAAGATGTATTCATTACCCTTCAGCTTTCAGGATTATTTCAGTCGAGCTTTTATAATACTAGTTATAATATTAGTAGGACAGGTTTCCTAGTCCCAAGCCCTTGTTGCTTCTTAGATGATCAAGCAGGGGAACCATTTAGTTGCAAGACAACTCAATTGTAAAAGAACATAGTTTAGTTCAGCTATTTCACATGCTACAAAATCCCATTTTTTGCCAGCAAGATAATTCTATTATTCTTCAGTTTACACTATTTTCATTGTTCAGAAGTGATAATAAAGCTTTCTTATGATTGATTCTCAGCAGTAAAATGTGCCTCATTAATGACTTTCTATTTTTTATGTTATTCTAAATAGAAGGCGTCGATTCACTTTGTGCTAGTAGTTAATCTCACAACTGCGAGTTCTTATGCGCTCATTTATTTCTCAGGACCATATTCGAAGTTGACATTGATAGTTTTGAAGAAAAACCTTGGAGACTTTCAACCATAGATGTCTCAGACTTTTTTAACTTTGGTTTGAGCGAGGACAGTTGGAAAGATTACTGCAAACAGCTGGTAGGTTTGGTTCTCAAGTTTCTACCTCTTTTATATAATTAGCAGCTAGTTTGGTTGTGTATTTGTTATCAATCTCAGAAAGTCGAAGCTAAATCCTGTAAATTTGACCATCTCCAGGAACAACTCCGCCTTGAGACGACTATGCAAAGCAAAATTCGTGTTTACGAAAGTGGGAGGGCAGAACAGGTATTATTGGAGTTCTTACATTTGGCTGTAAACTTAGTTTCATGTATGCGGTGTGCATTTGTTGTTTGTTTTACTTTATCTGTTTATACTTTGATTATTTACTTTTTGGAATTTTTGGATGCGTTTACTCTTTTCTTTTTCTTTTTTTTTTGGGAAAAGATTTTTTTACTCGAGTTTTCTTTGCACTTTTTGGTGTCAATTTAGGACTATGATCCAGATCTTCCACCAGAGCTTGCAGCAGCAGTTGGTATCCAAGATATTTCATCTGAAAATGCAAACCTTGGAAAGATAAATGCTGGTCCAACTGACATAGCAAGATCAAGTGTGAATGGACGGCCACCTCTTGTATGTATATCATTTTCTTTATGTTATAAGTCTGTACAGAAGAATTGGTACTGTATAGCTTTCAGTTGCCCTTGCTTGATTTCAGGACTTCTGTACAACATTCTTACCACTGTCGTCTTCACTTAATGAAAGTTAATTTTAACTTTTCCCCTCAAAAGGGTCAAATGTTCTCTCATTGTTCAAAATGAATTAATGTTCTTGTAACTTTGGGTGTAACAGAGCTCTTCTATAACCTTGGTCAAGCAACAAACTGCTTCCTTGTAATTTAGTATGATCACTTAACACCACATGTTATATCAAGCTTCAAAGACCCATACCACTTGCTTTACTGTTCCAGTAACCCTTCCAAGGCTGATCTCCAACCCCATAGCTGTAGATTTTCTCCTTATCTACAACTTTAACCAATACCAACACCATGCTATCAACAATAGCTATTCGCTAAATTGCCACGGAACGACATGTATGTCTATTCACATGAATTTCAAGTTTCAAAAATGCGAATACTATATTTGACCAAACAATTTCAAGATATTCCCAGTTATGATCTATGCATTCTAGGAAACTAACATATGAACACTGAGTAAAATTTCTCGGGGGGTTGAATTGATAAAGCAATTAATGCAAACACTATATGATTGGTTATATTTCAATGTGGTCTAATTAACCATGCATTATTGACGCTATTCTTTAATAACAATTGTGATCTCACCAGCATTTTTTGATGTACCAGCCTGTTGGCAGACCAATACCAGTAGAAACTGGTTCCGGTGAACGTCTCCCTTCAATTGACACCAGGCGTCCCCGCATGCATGATACAGATGCCATTATTGAGGTAAGGTGTCGACTTCTCTACTTGATCATCAACCATTATAACACTGCAATTGTGTCATACAACTGATTTCTTTGGAAAACAGATTTTTTGCCAAGGCTCCGCAGACGGTGATGACATGATGGAGCAACAGGATAATGATTCGACCAGAGGGGGTGATGAAACTGATGACCTTCAGCAAGATGATGCAGAGCGTATTGATCAATTTTCACCTGCATATAATGGGCAGAAGAGGGAAGCTGGAAAAAGAACACGGTCTCAGAAAACTGTCAACAGTGGTGATGAAATTTTAAGAAATGATGATTTGCATTCTCCTCCTGCTGCATCTGGGGAGTACCATTCTGATAGGGAGATTGGAGGGCCTGATGAGAAGAGGTAAATCAATTTCACAGGACTTCTTCACTTTTATTCATCATCAAATTGACCTTAACTGGGTTATGTCTTGGAAAAGCCATCCTGACAGTGGATAAAGGTTGGAGAAACTCATGTTTTTGTCTTTATACTAGATTATGTGACACTGCAAAATGTATTGCAGCTCTTATACTTGAACGAGATACAAAAAATTTATTTCATAGAAAAGTATTAGCTGTTGCATAGTATTGAAAATTTTCCCATAAAAGATTAGATTGTGATAAAGTTTCATGTAAATGATTACAGTGTTGGATTCTAAGTTGAATTGAGGGCGGAGATTATTTGAGACATTTTTTCTTTTCTAATACTGTGTGCTACTATCATTTCCCAAAATCTTAGGTCTACAAAGGGAAGGGCGCATGCCAGGTCAACTGAGATGACTGATAGTGACAATAATAGAGAAAAACATATTGGGAATGACCAGAATGAAGAATTATGTGATGTTAAGGATGCTAAGAAAAGTCCTTCCTTGTCATCTTCCCGTACCTTCGGATCTGATGAGGATGAGGCTGTAGTAGTTAGGGATGGTATTAATGATGAGTCTGTAACAGATGATAGAAGCTTTGATATGGAAAGAGCGGAAATTGCTGTTGATGAAAGAGACAACCCTGAAGATGACAGCTTTATGAATAGAACAAAGAAAGATAAACGAAGTTCACAAGTAGAGCAACTCTCTCAAGAAACTGATACTGGGGAGCACTCGAGGGCTGCAAGGAGTAGTGAAAACAGCAAAGGAAGGTCAGCAAGTAGTAGAGATAACAGAAGGTTTCCTGACAGTGTTGAGGATGAAGTTATTCAGCACAGGCGCCCCCCTCGTGCAGTTGACATCAAGAAACCAGCAGAAGATGAGAATTATGCTCGTAGAAAAGGTCGCAATGAGAGAGATGAAACTGAAAGACATCACATGGTGGTAAAAGGGAGAGAAGATTCTTATTCACGTAGAAGTGGCGATCTTAACTCATCACTTCGCCAGAATGTGAAAACTGATGGTTCAGAGTGGAGGAAGGAGAGTGATATATCTGAAGGAAACCAACATCAGAGAGATTATGATCATCACGGCAAGAGGATTAGAGTTGAAGAACCGAGAAAGAGGGATTATGTTCGGGGTAAGGTTAGAGAAAGCGATAGGAGCGAAAAAGATGAATATCACCAATCAAGAAATCAAATAGATAATGTTAGTTGGAGGGCTGTTAATCACGATCCGTATATGGGATCAAGACAAAGAGATAGGGATGACATTATAAAAGATCAGTATGAAAAAGTTGATGATCTTCGAAGTAAAAGAAGGAAAGAAGAAGCACTAAGTAGAGAGCACGCACTAAAGGAAGATATCTCTCACAATCATATTGAAACTAGCCTGAGAAAGAGAGGAAGAGATGACGGATCTGATATGCGGAAAAGAGATGATCAATCTAGATTGAAGGATGATGTGCACTATGTCAGGCAAAAAGAGGAGGCATCATTTCAAAGGGAGAGGAGTGAGAGGTGGAGAGAGAATGATGAATGGCATAGGCTTAAACAAGATGAGATTTTATCAAGGAGGGAAAGAGAAGATAAAACATGGATCAGTCATTCAAGAGGGAAAGACGAGTACAATGTGGGTCGACATGGTGATCAACTTAAGAGAAGGGATCCAGTTGAAAATGGACTTCTTTCACAGAATAGGGGCCATGAAGATGTTTATGTGCGTGGGAATCAACTAAGTAACAATGATAAGAGAGCAAGGCATGATAGGCCTGGCAGTCGTGATGAACGTGTTTCCTATGCTTATGATCCTGCAAGGATGCATGAACACAAACAGAAAGAGAGTACTAGAAAGAGTAAAGGATCTGACAGTGGAGAGTACAG
This sequence comes from Verbascum thapsus, assembly GCA_963669365.1. Classification (NCBI taxonomy): domain Eukaryota; kingdom Viridiplantae; phylum Streptophyta; class Magnoliopsida; order Lamiales; family Scrophulariaceae; genus Verbascum; species Verbascum thapsus. Next base: position 8,890,854 of record OY770114.1, read on the forward strand.
ATCATTGAGTCGTTCTAAGAAAAATCAGAATGAGTACGGTGGCCATTCAAGCAAGACGGTATGTGTTTCTTCGGACCCAATTCCATAAAAATTGGAAGTATAACTTAATTAGCTGAATGCTCAGGATATGAAACAGTTATAAGGTTTTTATCTAAAATGTATATTTGGTAAGCTTATCCGCATGGATGAAAAGTGGAAAGCAAAATGGTTTCAGGTTTACGCGTTTGGTTAATATATCTATATGTGCACTTTCACAACTGTGCGTGCTTCATTTCCCTTTCATTTCTTTGTCTTTTGTCTGATCAGTTAATGGAATGCTATGGATAAAAGATAAACATTTATCTATGTTTTAAATTTGTATGCAACAAGCATCACTAAGGTGCCTAATAACTTTGTCTAAGATTTTTAAGGAATAGTTTATCATCTGCATACACTACCACAAGCAAAGGAAAGAGTTGGACTGGATATCATGTTTGAGCTTGTCAATTATGTGTGTGCCAGTAAGTGATCTTTTTTTTCTCTCTCTCTCTCTGATTAGTCGAAGGGTGTAATTTCATCTGCAAATATTTCCAATCAAATCTGCATCCATTCCCCTTAAAGGAGGCAATACATATTTTAATTGGTTAAAAGGGATTTTTCTAAAATTGATATTTCTTATATATAATTTCTTATTGAGAATCACATTATAATTGTTAGTTATTGGCCCTGCCTACCAAAGATTTGTTGTAAATTGGATTGGATTTCACTGGAAAAGAAATGATATTAAACCATACTTAGAGGTGAAATATCATCACGGTAGATGCTGTGATGTTGGGGTCATGGTATAGATGCATTTAGTTGATTACTCATTTTTTGCTAAAATTCCATAAACAACTGGAGCTTAGATTATTAAGCAATCCGGATGGACATATGCAGATTGGTTGCGTTGAAAATTGAAGTATGTCCACTTTTCTTTACTTAGATAGTGATTCTGGATTCAATATCAAACATTCCTATTTAATTGTCAATTTTTTTGTTGGATTTTGCATTTTTTATTTGTAATACATTTTGAATCTTGAATTGGAAATAACTTGTGATAAAATGTCAATAAAGTTGAATCTCTCATCCCATTTGGAATGCGTGAAATAAATTTCTCAAAATTATTTGAGTGTGTTATAGAAATATGTTCAGTGTGTGTACTCCCTTTTTGCCTCTTGATTCTAATGGCTACCAAAATATAAGCTACTGAAACTTTTCTGTGTATTAAAAGTGCAAAAAGATGCAAATTATGTTTATAAGAGAGTGTTACCTTAGTGGATAGCAATTGCAATATCATAGAAACAGTGAAAGTGTGGAATATGGTTAACTTCACAAGCGATGGTGCAAGATCAATGTGGTACATGAAAACAGAAGTACGACCCAAGAGACCATGGAATAGAGTTATGTGATTTTATTTTAAGTTGAATCTTTATTCATTCTTTGTGCAATAAAGGTCCTTTCCTGCTCGTGTTTTTGTAGAACCCTTTCGGACATGCAATTTCGTTGAGCGTCTTTTCTTCTTAAATATCTGTACCTTGAGATACTATTGTTAGCATAAACATAAATGAAAAGAATAAATTTGCAGAATGTCGAATAAGTAGTGGGTGAAGTTTTGATGATTACATTCAACTAAGTTTTCGTTGAACATTTTAATATGGTGTACCTATATGCAATAGCATTTGAAAATGAAAAATGTTAAAACCCATGCTACTTGATATAAAGTGTGCCCTTAACGCTAAAGCATTTTAAAAAAAATGTTAATTTGACTTGGTCTATAACAAGAAGCTGCAGTGACCATGGGACAGAGAAGTAGGTAATAGGCAACTCAAATTCAGGTTAGTGATTTTGTAGCTTGTTTACTTTGGAAATTTCTTCGTGGAGATATGTTTGACTGGTGATTTTGGACTAGATAGGTTGTCATAACCAAATGATACAATGTGTGATCTTGTCCCCCTTGTTTTGTTTCGTATAATTTTATTGCAGTAGTTAACTTGTTATGTTTACCTTGATTTTTCTTGTTTGTCTTGATAGAAATATCCCAAATTTTTTCTTGTATTATGTAAATAAATGTGACACACGTTTGGTTTGGCCGAAGCGTATGTCTGCAATAAGTTCAATTTTACCACTTCACAATTTGATTATGTTATAGCAGTATTTACTGGAAGCTATATCTACCTTGCATTTTTACCTGGAATATGTAATTTTTGTAGCATTTGACTTACTTTCAAATGTAAATCAATGAGATGTTCATCTTTTTAATCATGGAAATTTGATATATTACAACTTCTCCATATTTGTCCATATTAATATGACTTGTAGATCAGATGCTGCTCTAATCGTATGTCTATAGGGAGCAAATCATCTTGCTTTCAGCTATTTCTAGAGCTGTTACAAAATCTCATTACATTATTGCAAACAAACTATCTGTAATTTTGCCTAGAATGTGTAATCTCAACTAAGCTTTCCTCACATCTCAGTATTATTGGCTCATTATGGTGCTATACACACGCACACACACACACACTACATTATATATATATATATAATCTGCAGGGGGTGCTGGGAGGTAGAATATACCTTGTTACCAGTTGGGGTGAACGCTCTTGATTATAACTTGGAAGAGTATTAATTGGTTTACCTCTCGCTACCTTCTTTCAGGTAAACGTAAGATCCAGAACTGAGCAACAAAGTGGCGATAATGAGATTCATGTTAATAGTCTATCTTCCAGAAAGCACAAGGAAGATGGTTCATCAGATGATGACTCAAGGAAGGGACGTTCTAAATTGGAACGTTGGACGAGCCATAAAGAGAGGGATATTGCCATGTCATCATCATCATCTTTGAAGACTAAAGATGATGATACACATAACAACAGAAGGGATTCCTCAGTTAGCAGGCTGTCTGAGGAACCTGCCAAAAATATAGAAAAGCCACAGCCTTTGGTTGATGAGAAAGATAATGCTCCAGAAATGAATGATAATGTGGTTAGTAAAGTTACGGAGGATAAACACTTGGATACTGTTGAGAAGTTGAAGAAACGAAGTGAGCGTTTTAAACTTCCTATGCCTAGTGAAAAAGATACTGTGGCTGTGGCATTTAAAAAACAGGGGAATGAAACATTGCCTTCAGCCCATACTGAACCACAAACAGATTCAGAGATCAAATCGGAGCGGCCTGCACGAAAGAGGAGGTGGACTGGAAAATAAATGCAAAGAGGAAGAAATGTTTAACAGAGGAAGAAATGTTTAACAGAGTGGATGCTTTAACTTTGTTAATCAAATCTTGCCCTGCGTATAATCGGGGCTGATTTCTTGAAAAAATCGGGGTTCCACTACTGACCCGTTATCATCCTTATCGTTTTGGTTTAAAAACAGTGTAGATTTACAAATGTGGAACCATGCTATGGCCATTAGCTTTTCCAAGTGATCTTTATCATGAGAAAATATTTGTATATACCTCTAAAAAGGTTGTGCTGCCTGATGGCAGCACAGTTAACTTCTAAGTTTATTTTACACAATATACATAGTTGTATTACAATTGGATGAAATTCATATGTATCAGATTGAGAATGAGCATGAAGTGAAGCTTTGCAGGATGGAGGTCTTTGAACTGTGATCTGACCTAAGGCCGGGGATTTATGAACAATACGGCTGCTGTGGTATGTGATAGATGATTTTGTTGTTTGTGTTGTACCTGGATTAGTTACTATATTTCTTCAAATAGGAAGCCAAATCTAGAGAGCTACTGTTGTATTTTTGGATGTGGTGTGGGGAAAAAAATGATGAAAGTAGAGTAATGACAAAAGTATTTGATGGTTTATCTTAATAGCTATGGGGGCATTTGCAGATGCATTTCAGTATAACATGAATGAAACTGTACAGCTGTTTCATATCTCGTCTTTATCAAATCGAACAAGTCATTGGACTTATTTATATCGTCTTTGAAGTATAACTGGGTTTGCAAAACTGTGACTCGTGTCAAATAGTCAACCGGTTCCTTATTGATTTTTGTCCGTTCGAAGTGGGTTAACATTAACAGGTTCCAGGTTCTAACAACCTGGCTGGGTCAAGTCGTGGTTAAGCTTGATCCGGGTTTAATGACATTTCTTCGGGGTTATATTTCTGGTTGGATCACTATGAGATATCCCAGGACTTGCGGTGTGGGAACAATTTTTAGCATCACATGTATTTATTAGGGTAGGCCTCCTGACGTGTATCGGGGTGTAAATTATTCGGGACATCCCAACAATATCTGGATATATTTAGGCTTGTATCAAGGATAATTGAATCATGTGGTCTTGGCTATATGTTTGTTTCCTTTTCTCTCTTGGAATATCACAATAAGCCAAATAAATAATTTACAATACATAAGTATATTGTCTCATATCTATCTATCTATTGATGGAAAAACTTAAGCTTTATGGTCCCGAATCTTCGAACTTCATGATAATCACGCATAAAACGATAAACGAAAAACATACCTGAATCCATAGCAATGGAATTGACTTTGGTTATGTCTTTTAGTTGATCGTACCCTGATGAAACCTTTCTTCAGATGATGGGATTCCAGGAGAGGAAATTTCGTCGTACATCAACTGAGGACCATAACCTCTATTTATAGCTGAATTAGGACTTATTTGCAAATTAGCCCATCATAAATTGCAGTTCAGTCCTCAAGGTCTCTACACATATAAAATATAACCCCATACCAAAATAGATGACCTGGGCTTATAAAACTTAACTTTGATCACTTAATTAAGGCCCATACTTTATTTAATATATGATATACAAATTAAACTGCAATGCACACACGTCTGCGTGTCCGAATGCTTATAGTTATGATATTCACATAATATAAGTCCACAAAATATTCCAACAATCTCCCACTTGGACTATATATGTGCATATACATAACACCTTATAATTGTATATCACAAATTATAACTTTAATAGCTCGAGCAAGCTTGCTTTATTTAGTCATCTAAACCAGTCCCGTCCATAGCCATATTAACACAAGGATCAAGGAGGCTGTCGCCACAATTCATAGCGTAGCTAAGCCCAACAATGGTCACGTGTATCAATACAACTAACGACATGGCCCGAGAATATAGGATGTGTAGCATGGAAATTACATGTAATGTGATCAGACATGCCTATTTCCAGCTGGTCCAACCTTAAGCTTTATTGAGATCAAAACCTTAACATTCAGAGTGAAAACTGAATAACTTTATACCAAAAGCCATATATGTCATGACATAAGCCAAAATATTGAGCAAGTACATAATACAGACTCCTACTGAAACTAGACATAGTCTAGATGTACGACACCTATCCGAGCAGTGTGCTCGTGAAAGACCTTCGGTGTCACACCATTAGTAAGCGGATCCGCAATCATGGAGTCTGTTCCAATATGCTTAATACATAATTGGCCACTCTGAATCCTTTCTTTAACAACTAAGAACTTAATGTCTATATGTTTAGACTTAGACGAGCTCCTATTGTTGTTCGAGTACATGACTGCGAACTTATTGTCACAAAACAACTTAAGTGGTCTTTCAATAACATCTACCATACGCAGCCTAGTGACAAAATTCCGCAGCCAAACCCCATGATTTTATGCCTCATAAGTTGCTACAAATTCTGCTTTCATGGTGAATGACGCTATGAGTGTCTGCTTAGCACTCCTCCACGAAATTGCTCCACCAGCAAGCAAGTAAATGTAGCCCGAAGTAGATTTGCGGCTATCTTGGCATCCAGCAAAGTCGGAATCGCAATACCCAATGATATCAAGATGATCCGACTTCTTATACGTGAGCATATATTCCTTTGTTCTCTGTAAATACCGCAAAACCCTTTTGGCTGCTTTTCAATGGTCCATACCCGGATTACTTAAGTATATGCCCAACATCCCAACAATGAATGCGAGGTTTGGACGAGTACAGACTTGCGCATACATCAAACTCCCTACAACTGACGCATAAGAGATATCTTTAGTTTCTTTAGATTCCAAATTATTTTTGGGGCATTGATTGAGACTAAACTTGTCTCCCTTAGCCACTGGGGTATTCCCTGGTTTACAGTCTTGCATGCCAAATCTATTGAGTACTTTATTGATATAGCCTTTCTGAGATAATCCAAGAATACTCCGAGAGCGATCTCGATGTATCTGGATTCCTAATATAAAAGATGCTTCACCAAGATCTTTCATCTCAAATATCGTTGATAGAAATTTCTTGGTTTCACATAACAGGCTTATATCATTTGTGGCAAGCAAGATGTCATCCACATACAAAACCAGAAATATAGCCTTACTCCCACTAAACTTATGATATACACAGTCATCAACAACGTTTACCTCAAAACCAAATGATAAAACAATTTGATGAAACTTGTGATACCATTGACGGGAAGCCTGTTTAAATCCATAGATGGATTTCTTTAGTTTGCATACCATATCCTTTGAATCCGAAGAAACAAAGTTTTCTGGCTGCACCATATATATAGTTTCCTCAATGTCACCATTAAGAAAAGCTGTCTTGACATCCATCTGATGTAACTCTAACTCAAAATGTGCCACTAATGCCATAATAGTCCTAAAAGAGTCTTTCTAAGAAACCGGAGAGAAAGACTCTTTATAGTCGATGCCTTCATTCTGAGTGAATCCCTTAGCGACAAGATGAGCCTTATATCTTTTCACATTGCCTTGTGAATCCCTTTTGGTTTTAAAAACCCATTTACAACCAATCGGTTTCACGCCTTCTAGCAAAGGGACAAGATTCCAAACATCATTGTCTTTCATTGATTTAATTTCTTCACTCATGGCATCAATCCACTTTTGAGAGTTAGAACCATCAATGGCGTGACGAAAAGTGACTGGATCATCTTCCATCGAGCCAATGTCTGCCTCATGTTCATTGAGAAATACGACATAATCATCCGGAATTGCACTTCTCCTCTTTCTAGTGGATCTCCTTATAGGCATTGGTTCTTGAGGTTGTTGAGTTTGTTCCTCGAGGAGACTTTGAATATTGACTTTTTATCCTGAATGATGTTGAATGATGTTGTTGAACCGTGTCAGGAATAAAATCTTGCTCACGGTTAATAACAACTGTAGGAAGAGGAATAGTTACCAAATCCTCCTCAAAGACAAAATCTCTAACCTTATCTTCCCCCCAAACTCAATATCCTCCGTGATTTTTCAGAATATCCAACAAAATAGCTACGAATCGTTCTTGAGTCCAATTTCCTTTCGCTTGGCCTGTAAGGCCTCGCCTCAGCTAGACATCCCCAAAAATGTAAATGCTTTAACACAGGTTTCTTACTTGTCCATAGTTCATAAGGGGTCTTGATCATAGCCTTTGTTGGAACTCTGTTTAGTAAATAAACTGTCTTGAGTGCTTCTCCCCAGATTCCTTTAGGAATTTAGCAAGAGGTCTTGGACGTTGTTCACCTTATCCGCCATGTCTACCGTAGTATTCACCACCACGATCAGACGTGACGGCCTTAACTGTTTTGCCTAGTTGGTTTTCAACTTCGGCTTTAAATGATTTGAACATGTCCAACGCTTGAGATTTCTCATGTATCAAGTACAGGTAACCGTAACGAGAGTAATCGTCTATGAACGTTATTCTATATTGTTGACCATTCCACAATGGTGTAGAAAATGGTCCACAAATGTCCGTATTTATAAGTTCTAAGACATCCTTAGCTCTCTCGGCTCCCAATTTTCTCGTCTGAGCGTCAAGAATTCCATCTGACACAACCCTTTGAATTCTTTGTTTAGAAATGTGACCCAAGCGCTTGTGCCATAACGAATAAGAATTCTCATTACTTAATTTGCGTTTAGTGCCACGTGAATCCACATGCAGAGTTTCATTAAATGAATCAATATTATCCAACAAATATAGGTTACCCATGCCAGATAAAGAACCAGTTCCAACCAAATATGAATTCTGAAAGAGACTAAACTTATTATTTCCGAATGAACAAAAAAAAACAAAATTTGTCCAAAACAAAAATAGAAACCATATTCCGTCTAAAAGACGGTACACCATAAGTCTCTTTCAAATCCAAAAAAACAAACCAATTCTTGATAATAACCTAGAGGTGCCTATTGCTTCAACCGTAATTGATTTGCCATAGCCCATATAGATGTATCTTTCACCATCACTTGGCTTTCGGCAATTCAAACAACCCTGTTAGACACACTTATGTGGGTATTAGCACCATAATCTAGCCACCAAGTGTGTCCGGACACTAAAACCAAATTAACCTCATAACAGACAAAACCAAGACATGTACCTCTCTTAATACGCAAAGCGTGATATTTGGTACAGTCTCTATTGACATGAGAAGGGTCCTTACAGAAGAAGCATAAATCAACCTTATCAGGTCCAGTGGACCCCCTTAGCTGCTTCTTCTTTGGGTCTGACACCGCAGTTTCTTTACCCTTTCTTTTCTTATTAATGCCTGAGGAGGAAACCAAATGAGCACTTTATATCCTGTCATGTCTCAGCCTCTCTTCCTCTTGCACACAATGTGAAATGATCTCATTAAGAGTCCACTTCTTCTATTGGCAGTTAAACTGACCACAAATTGACTGAATTGTGCAGAAAGACAGATCAAAACTAAATGCACGAGCAAGTCATCAAACATATCTACCTTAAGTGCCTTTAGTTTTGATGACAAATGAGACATCTCCAGGATGTACTCCCTTATGTTACTTTTATTTCTGTACTTCATGGAAACAAGATTGCGCAGAATGGAGCTTGTCTCCGATTTTTCGTTCTTGACAAAGCATATTTCAAGCTCCGCCAAAAACGCCTTAGTATTAGTCTCCTTAGACATTGTGCCCCTGAATGTTTCTGGAACTGCACGCTTCATAATCATAAGACTCATGCGATTTGAGCGGTCCCACCTTTCAATTTCCCTCTTATGATCAGAGGTACTTCCATCCGGATGATCAGCGGGACGTGACTCCCTTAGTGCAAGGTCTAGATCCATGCAACCGAGAACTATCATGACGTTCTCTTTCCAGTCCTTAAAGTTTGTGCCGTTAAGCACATGGATTGAGTTGATGTTGGCAGTAACAGATGCAGCAGAATAATAAATCGAATAGATAACAAAAGAAAACCGAATAGCTCACATATATCAACCTTAAGCATACCGAATAGATTCATAATGAAATTCCCATCACAAGAAAATCGGTGCAACATTAATCCTAGTCTTTGGACAGAGAATTAACTTGCAAGTGACTCTCTTGGTGTAGCGATCAAACATTGACAATAAAATCCTGTCAAGTATTAAGCCTTTCTTTGGACCGACTCAATACCCACATGGACACCTTATAATCGTCACATGTTTACCACCACAGGTGTGCCTAATCTTCTGCCAAACAATGAAGCTTCATTTGGGCCGGTCATTTATCCGCATGAAAATCATACACACAAACATCATCGTAATAAATGATCGAAAAATCTAGACAGGAGAGATTACTTTGGTAACATACTGTTTCAATTAATCGACATAAATTACTTGACATGCTAAATATAAGCAACCTTAAATCATTATGAATCAAAGCATAATTCCAAAAAATTTTGGTCAATGGTCAAACCCGGTCAAAGTCAACTATCAATCCTTGGTCAAAGTCAATAGTCAACTCCTGATCAAAGTCAACATCAGTCAAAGGTCAATGGCTGGACCGAGCTTGATCATCATAGCCCGGATACTAATTCCAAACCATTCTGAAATTGAGCTCAACCTTTCAATATAAATGGGCTTCAAGAATAAATTATAAATAAGAGCGCAAGTTACCTTATTCCAAATAGTGGGCTTGTTTCAAAAATTTATTTTAGCCCACAAGAAAAACAAAGCCCAACACTAAATCATATCACATAGAGGCGGCAGTAAAAACTTGTTGCTTAGGAATAAAAACAAAGCTTGATATTTTTGACCAAGCTTGACCTTAATTATGCCTCCAACTTCTTAACCATGAAGTAAAAGTTTTTCTTTATCCATTTACCAACCATCTAGGCGGCAAACAAAAGCACAAAAGTCCAAGGCATGTCATGATTACCATGCATTTAGTAACTTACATATATTTATCACCTTAATCTCATGTACACACGTGTGCAAGTAGCCACCATAAGCATAAAAGGAAAAAGAAAAAACATATCTATTGCACAAGCAAGCAGCTTGATGGAATTATCATATATTCATCAAAATATGAATAGACAAGCTGCTGTAATCATACAATATGCATAAGCTAGCTCCTCTATCCATAAATTCACATATTCATCCAAAATATGAACAAGTAGCTTAAAACAATTTTCACCGTACATATATTGATTTCATGAATTGTAATCCAAAACATAAACTTCATGGAATCGATGAAGAATTAAAACTTAATGGAAAAATCATGAGTTCTTTAATTAGGGCTCTGATACCACTTGATGGAAAAACTTTAGCTTTATGGCCCCGAATCTTCGAACTTCATGATAATCACGCATAAAACGATAAACGAAAAACATACCTGAATCCATAGCAATAGAATTGACTTTGGTTATGTCTTCCAGTTGATCGTACCCTGATGAAACCTTTCTTCAGATGATGGGATTCTAGAGAGAAAGGATAGGAAATTTCTTCGTACGTCAACTGGGGACCATAACCTCTATTTATAGCTGAATTAGGATTTATTTGCAAATTAGCCCATCATAAATTGCAGTTCAGTCCTCAAGGTCTCTACAAGGGCTGTTCACGAGTCGAGCCGGCTCGCGAGCTCAGTGAGCCGGCTCGAAAAAAACTCGGCTCGAGCTCGAGCCGAGCCTAACGAGCTCAAGCCCGTTTTAAGTTGTTCGGGAGCTCGCGAGCTCCCATTATTTTTTAATATATATATAATATATATATAATAATTACAACTACATGTCTACATCTCTATATTAGATCGTGAAGTTGAACATCCCCTTCTCCCAACCCTAATCGCTCCCACAGCCTACTTGCATCTCCCACAGCCTGTTTACATCTACCTACCAATCTACCACCGTCGCTCAGCACCACCACCGTTTTCACCGGCGGTCACCGATCGGTCGGTTTCTCATCGATTTGGTTCGAATCCAAAGTCCGAATAAGTGAGGTAAATTAAAATCTTGTCTCTTTACTAGAGGTATTGTTTTAATGATTTAGTGTAAATAATGGAGCTCCAGAGGGAAAGAGTATTGTAGACTGAATTTATTTTAGAATTTAAGCAGAAATTATGGTGAAAATTACAGTGACTGTAGACGGTAGAGATGGATATCTGGGTTATCCTCCGTGGATGGGAATGGACTCAATTAATTATAAAGAAATATTGACTCAATAAATATATTTCGTTAAAATATTCTTAATACATGATAATGTGCATTATGGACATTGATTTTGTTATGCAAGTTGTATATGTTAATTAAAAGGAATAGTTTTATTACAAGTTTTATATGTCAATTAATTTATACACAAACCAACTTTTGTATTATATTAACATATTTTTCTACTAAAAAACTATTGTAATTGATTCTAAAGCAAAATGATTAAAGGTTATGTTCACATTAACTTTTGCTAATTAAAGCAAGACATGAAGAATCCAATATTTTTTCGGCTGTCGAGGCGAGCTTTCGAGCTCGAGCTCGAGCTCGAGCTGAAAAAATAAACACGAGCTCGAGCTCGAGCCCTTTTATCCACAGCTCGATGAGCTCGAGCTCACCTAGAAATTTTCGAGCTCGAGCTCGAGCCATTCAAAATTACAAAGCTCGGCCCGAGCTCGACTCGTGAACAGCCCTAGTCTTTACACATATAAAATATAACCCCATACCAAAATAGATGACCTGGGCCTATAAAACTTAACTTTGATCACTTAATTAAGGCCCATACCTTATTTAATATATGATATACAAATTAAACTGCAATGCACACACGTCTGTGTGTCCGAATGCTTATAGTTATTATATGCACATAATATAAGTCCACAAAATATTCCAACATCTATCTCTTATTTAAATGTGTGAATAATAAAATTATTTAGTCCTATGTGAAATGATATATCCGCCCTTACTTCTAATAATAATAACGATGGAAAAATAATCAATTATAATCAATTAGGACTCTAATTGTATAATAACTCAATTTGTACAAAAACCTTTTAAAAGTCTAATCAATTGCAATTTCTATCACATGTAAGAAACCAATTATTATAATATCATGTTTGTAGAAATTAAGATAGTAAGGAAACACAAAAAAACTACGGGCTTCAACTAATTAGCCCAACGAAGTAAACAAAAACAAATAAAACAACCAAAAAATTTCCCGCCGGCCTATTTCCTTTTTATTTTATATATTTTGCTCACTAACACGGGAAATAAACGACAACAAAGAAAAGAAAATTCAGATAGTAAGGAAACACAAAAAAATTATGGGCTTCTACGAACCCAACAAAGTAAACAAAATAAACGAAACGACCAAAAAATTTCCCGCCATTTTCCTTTTTTGTTTTGTTTTGGCACGCTAACACAGAAAAGAAACGACAACAAAGTAAAGAAAAATTTCAGATAGTAAGGAAACACAAATAAATTATGGGCTTCTACGAACCCAACGAAGTAAATAAAAACAAACAAAACAACATAAAACATTTCCCGCCTTTTTACTTTTTTTTTTTGCTCACTAACTCAGGAAAGAAACGTCATACATATTTTCACATTTTATAATTAAAAGATTAGTTTGTAATTCAACTTTATAGTATTGTTGCAGTTATGATAATTTGATAAAATGCTATATTAACATATTTGTAACTTCATAAAAATAGAAAAGATAGAAGATTAGACGAAATGAAGTAAATTATAATAAAGATCTATAATTAGGCAATCTAATTTTTATTTAGTATTCATGCACCTATACTTAGCATTTATCATTTTGCTTGTATGGTAATTATCCAAAACACCTTTTTAAATTTGTAAGAATGTAATGTGAAGTTTAAAACTAAAATTCTAACTATTATTGATAATCAATATCAAAGTTCTAAATAAATGGTGTATAGAAAAGTGCAATTGATTAGTTTTATATCTAGAAAATTAATGATGATTAATTCTATAAATTCAAGTCAAGTATTGAGTATTTTTCTAATAGAAAAATTGGTAAAAATAAATTTTTTGAATTGAGAAATAGTATGATAAGTTTGTTGGATATAAAAAAATATTTTAAATGATTTTAATGATTTTTTCTGTCAGTAATTATAAAAACCTTTATACTACTTGTAATGTACTCAATTTCCTCAATTATATATATCTTGACCAAAATAATTTTAGCCCCTAAATCCTAATGTGTTATATATATTTCAAGTATAATTTCAACCAATAAAATGTTATATTGTCAACCATATAATAGGTCTAAAGGTCCATTAATTTATTTTAAACTTTTAACGTTAGACTTTTAACCTTCTATAAAAGGTTAAACTCTTACTTTTAGTGGTTATCAATTTGATGTAAAATGGGATGCCTTTTTATTGGCTCATTGAACTTGTTCTTAGTTGAATTTAATATGTAGTTAAATTATATTTATTTTAAAAGAATAGTAGAGGAATGAAGGGTCATAGTTTTAATAAAATTATTATTAAAGATTACTTAAGTAAGGCAATTATATTATTTAAAAATTAGAAGAAACACCAAAAATTATCCATAAAGATTATCCATAATTTTATACTAGTATGGACTTGTGATATTTTTTTTTTTTGCTGCATACTTACTCTGAAGTAAGTGATGTCGTTGAATATTATTCAGTGATCAAATCTTTGCCTAAGTTAAAATCATACCGGTTTACAAAAATCAGTTAGCACTTGAGCTGAGCTTGACTGTCGCTATACTGAAAGTTTTAAAACAAATTTTTGAAGTTCGAAAATAATATTCAAATCCTCTTCTATACCATTTCATGTACCGCTTGGGACCAAGTAGTATATAATATTACATAGGTGGGTAAGCAGTATTAACATTAGTAAACCTACTTTATTTTAATAACAGTATTAATCCTGCTTTAACCACGTTGGAGAAAAGGTAAAGAAAAAAGCACAATAGTCTAATAGTCTAATAGTCACTAACCCAATTTTAACTTCCGAAAAGCCTAATAGTCACAATGAATATACAAGTCCTATTAAAATTCAACTGTCCACTTCCCATCCAAGTTAATGTTAAGGTACCCCTAACTAATATACAATTCATATTAGTGTGTATTAAGACCACTCCATATATTGGATAAATAGAGACCATGAGAAGCCCTGAAAATATGAATGATTTATCCCGTTTTACTTGCTTTCACAAAGCTTTCTAGAGTTTTTTCCCCATAAATTCTTGCTTTTTCACGATTCTTTATTTGAAAGCTTGCACCAATTGCAATATCATAATGATTTTCTACTTATTGAAATCTCACATTGCTCCAACGATTAGCCAATTCTTATTTTTCATCGTTAGTAATTTGAACAATTTGCAGCTCATCCTTTTTCATTGAAGCTTTGATTTCTAGATTACTTTTGTGAAAATGTTTGGACTTTGTAACTCATTAAGAATAACTTAAGATGAGAAAAAAAACACTTACTTACTAAGTGCATATTATTTTTATAATGGTAATTTCATTACTGCAAGTTACTCTAAATAATATATATTTGTTTAATTTATAAATACAAAAAAAAAAATAAGATACATTATTTGAATATATCATGCAAAATATTTGGGAGCTTAGTATAAAAAACATAATAGTTATTTATTTATTTTAATTATGTACAAAAGAATATGTATATACTATAATAGAAATAGAGCAATTAATAATTATGTATAGATTTTCAATAATATATATATATATATATATTTGTTTTAGTCCAAAACCCAAAACTTTCGTAAAATAACATATTGATTTTCGGGTAAAATCTAAAATTTTGTTGAAGTGAATCTAAAGTAAAAAGGATTTTGCTGCAATGACTAAATTTTGCTCCAATGAGTTAAAGCATGAAATTCGTTGGAAAACATGTAAATGTCTTATTAAAATAATATTGATTTTGAAATACTTATTAAGGATCGTGATTTATCCCTTGAAATATTACGTTTATCTCATTTCTAAATATAAATTTATTTATCTACGGTCCTTAATGTAATAACTCAATCTTATATAGTCATTTCGGTTATTTAAGATCGAAATTGTCGGTTTTGAGTTGCATTTTCATCCTCGGAGTATAGAAACTTATACCGGATTAGTCCATGATTCAAAAGGTACAAGAAAAACAATCTGTTTTTTTTTTTACATTTTTACAATCTACTTTATTTTAATAATAATACGTATTATTTAACTAAATATATATTAGTATATACTTATGATAATATGGAATAGAAAGATAATAACTTATTTATATAAATAGTTTATGAAGGTAGTCCATGTCAAAATAAAATGATAAAAGTATGAAGTAGTTTTTATTTATTAAAGAATTAAATAGTTACTTAATCATTTAATCAATTAATAAAAATCAATAATTTTTTAAATTACAAGATAATTATAAATTTATTTTTTCGTTAATAACAAGATCAATTAAGTAGTTATTAGAAACACGAAATAAGGATCTCAACAAATAAAATTTGTTAAGAATTTTAAAATAAAATAAATCAAAAGAAAAAATAGACATACAAAATACTTAATACTTTAGGTATTAAGTATTAAATTTTGTGTGTTTGTAAAATTTCTATTGTTTATATGTATGCCTATGTTAATATGGCAATTTGCTCAAACAATTTGTTTCATCAACTTTTTTTTTTCAAATTTATAAGTTGCTTCAACTTTAAAAGAAATAATGAATGACAATGGCTTTATTTATGTTTCACATATTAATGGAATGGAATATTGATATAAGTAAACAATATCAAAGATTTTTTATTGAAAACCATGATTTTATAAAAATATGAAAAACAAAATATCCAATACTTAGATTTCTCGATTGCTCATTAAACGAACCTTCTTCTTCTTCTTCTTCTTCTTCTTCTTCTTCTTCTTCTTCTTCTTCTTCTTCTTCTTCTTCTTCTTCTTCTTCTTCTTCTTCTTCTTCTTCTTCTTCTTCTTCTTCTTCTTCTTCTTCTTCTTCTTCTTCTTCTTCTTCTTCTTCTTCTTCTTCTTCTTCTTCTTCTTCTTCTTCTTCTTCTTCTTCTTCTTCTTCTTCTTCTTCTTCTTCTTCTTCTTCTTCTTCTTCTTCTTCTTCTTCTTCTTCTTCTTCTTCTTCTTCTTCTTCTTCTTCTTCTTCTTCTTCTTCTTCTTCTTTATTACTATTAATTCTGAATTTAAATTTTAAGGAAACTAAGTCTAATCCTAAATTTTCAAATGGTACTAATAAGAAAATAATATTTTGAAATAATAATAATCTATTCTATTTTTTAATTAGAAAGTTTCTTCTCATCGATTGCTACAATAATTTCAGAAAATATTAAATTATCTTTAGTATATTATTAAAATTTATACTACATAATTCATATGAGAAAATTATAGTTTTGAAAGAATATTAATCTATATCCAATTATTTAATTAGAAAAATATTTCTCGGTGATTGCTACATTATTTTTAGAAAGTATTAAATTGTGTTCAATATATATTTTAAATATTAATATTACATATTACTCGTATGAGAAAATTATTAACAGTCTAAAATCATATACTTCAAGTTTCCTATTTATAATAAAATTTTAATAATTTTGGTAATTTTTGTAAATAAACTTTATTAATACATTATTCATTAATGTAATAAAACCACTAAATGCCAACTTTTTCTCCTAATATGTGAAATATACCTCAAGATACACTATTTTCATAATAATTAGAACAATGTATTATTAAAGAATTCATGGAAACTTTAAGTGATTTTTGATATAGACATTAATATCAACTTCAGTTTAATTTAATTTATTTTTCTATATGAAATAAAAGTATAAAAAATACACTTTATTATAACACATGAAAGTTTGCGCACAAATCTTATGTTATTTGGTTATATCTTAGCTCTTTTGAGTATTTAATAGTATTTATTTTTAATAATGCTTTTGATAAGTTTAATCTCAGCCTTTTGAGTCTTTAACAATATTTCTTTTAGTTGTAAAATGCACTTCTATATAAGATGTTCTAAAAGATTAAAAAAAATTATTTTAATAATACTTTTAATAATTTTTTTTATAAAGTTTGTAAAATTGAAACTTTTCCTATCCCCAAAGCTTTTTTAATTATGATCAATAAGTGTCACTTTTCATATTTTAGAAAATTCCTTGAAACCTCAAGTCATTTTTCCTTTATATAACAACATTCAAAATACTTAAAACTAACAATTAAAATTCGTATTATAAAATTACCAAATTGGAAAGTTTAAAACATTATGGTTTTCTATTCGATGTGAATCAAAGATTAATTAGTCCAAAAAATTATTAAGTATATTAAATAAAAAGACTAAAATGAATATTTGAGATCGAAAGATACTTTCATTGGTCTTTGCATATACAAATATATTTTTAGGGAAGTTTTTAGTAATTTTTTAAAATTAATTATGAGAAAATCGGTAATCTAAACTTTTCATTAGTTAAAAACTCATATATTTGGTTAATCAAAAAGCTTCACATATATTGAGTAACAGATAAGCTTTCATATAGGGAAATAACATTTACAAAATACATAAGATAATATTGACAAATATGTGAAAATATATTGAACATAAAATCAAATTTGTATATTGACGTTAACTATGTTACTCTATAAAATAAATAAAAAAATAACAATATTTGAATATATGAATTGTTTCTAAGTTTTATATTATTTTAAAATTACTTTCAAACTTTTCTAATAATTTCACTGTATCACATAAGTTTTCACGTGCGAATGCACGTGCATTTGACTAGTTTATTAAATGGAGCGATAAGTATGCAAATGTACTTAAGCTAGTCAAATGTCCGGACAAGATTCTGAATTTTTATTTATCAAGTATCAGTTCAAATCATAACAATATATATTATATAGCACTATTTCTAAAACTATACATCATACATAATTTATCAACTTTTAATTACTTCATCAAATGTAGTTTTTTTATGAGGGAAGATTTTGAATACGATTTTAACAAAATATCAATAGACGTCTCCTGCAATGGGACAATATGCATCAGAGTTTGATAAACTAATAAGAACAAGGAAATTCAAATAACAACAACAAACCCTAATGATACTTAAATGTTTTATTTCAGCTACTAGATGGACGGAGATTTAGTGCTGCAATATTCAGATATGGATCTATGTTTGCTTCGTCTTGGTTTTCTCCTGATGTCCAAATGAAGATTCAGAAAGTTGATGAGATACATGTTTCTTCTCCAGATTTTGGACACCAGAGTTTTGAAATTTCTCGACACTTAGATCTTTTATCTGTTGTGTCCTAGATCTTGAATTATGATTATCCTTTATCATAAATTTCTCGAGTTCTTTGAGCTCGTATACTTCATTTTTCTTCTTCTCGAGCAACACTGTATGCATTAAAGAAATCAAAGAAATAGATGATTTACGTGTTAAGAGGAAACAATTTTACTAATATATTTGGAGAAAAATAAATATATATATCAATGTTACTTACAGTCGTGCAGCTTTGATTCTTTTGAACGGATCTCTACTAGTTTTTGAAGAGAATCGTTTTCCAATGCCAGTAGTTTTTGCTTCCGTTTACAACTTTCTATTTGTGGATTGAGAAATGATATCTGCGCCTGTATATATATATATATATGGTAAGTAGAGTCTGAATTTAATATGGTCTTATAAGTATGATTCACGAGTTTATGAATATTACCTGTAAATGGTTCACCATATTTTCCATGTCTTTAATATATTGAAATTTTTTCATCCTAGATTTCTTTGCGGATCGTCTGTTGGATATAATCCTACAACAAAAAGAAGAAATTAAATGAGAGACTTAGAATTTGGATTGTTGTTTACAAACTAAAATGACGTATATATACATACATATCATTTAAGAATAATCAAGATATAATTATTACATTGTACCTTCTAAGCTTCTTTATGTCCATGTTAGGTCCTAACTTGCGACCGTGATTTAGTTCATACTCGACCTCCTTATCAAGGGTCAAAGTGGCTCCATTATTAGCAAGTGTATCGATCCGATTGTTACCAAACCCTATAGTCCTTTGCAAACACAAATGAGGTTGGATTCTCAGTGTTTCAGTTGAATATGGTTTCAATGGAAAGGGATCGATGTTATTAGCGCCTGCCATTTCGGTGGTTCTATAGTACCAATGTGCAATGTTAGAGAAAAGCTTGGAAATCAAAGTAATTGGTTGTTATCGTAAATCTTTCTTTTTATTAAAAATAAAAAGGAAAATATCTTTGAAAGAAACAGATGTATATGATGATGAAAAAAATAATATGAGAATGCAAAGCCTATAGAGCCTTTTATATAAACACCAAAACTGCAAAAATTGTATTATTGTTGCCAGCTATATTTGTATTCATGTAAATCATTCACTTGTTAGGTGAAATTTAAATTTTGGAATGTAATTATTGTTACAATATAAATTAGGTGAATTTTTTTTTTAATTTCCTAATATGAACTTAGAGTAAATGTTTTACAACCAATTTAAGATGAAACAAATTAATATTTTGTAGGATTGTAATAAAACTAGACATTCACATCCTCAAAAGTAATCAATGTTTTATTAACTTAGAACTTATCTCTAACAACTGTAGTCTTTATTTTAAGTAAATCCCCATAATCTAATTAACATAAACATCATCTCTGATACAACAGAGGAATTACATTTTCAGCCAATTATTTGGTCATCTTCTCAGAAATAATTATAGACAATATTATTATAATAAACTTGAATTTTATATAGGAAATTCTTTATTCTTTAACTGGCAAACATTGCTCAGCATAATGAATCCAAAAGACTGTCTTGTATAATGCACTTTTACAGAGTATACTATTGGGTGTATATATGCCCGCAATTGCGACAAAGAGTTGAATTATGGGTATGAATAAAAACGCATATGTATTGCACGTAAAACCGTGTGATATTGAAAGGATTAAAGATAATCCAAAAATTAAAATTAAAATACTTGTTTTTTATTTGATAATTAAACCTAAATAAAATAAAAAACTACTTAGCTTTTAAATAAAAGTGAAAACAATTTCTCTTCCTAGAATGAGAAATTGAAGTTGGTTAATAAGTTCAATTGTATTTGACTCAAATATTATTGAAAGAAATTGTGTACTTAGACTTTCATCTGTTTTCAATCTTTTTTAATTGTATTTTATATTATTGTTATTATTATTTACTATTCTTTTTTTCTTGAAATATAAAAATTAATTTGGTAATAATCGACTTTGGTAAATATATTTTAGTTATTAGTATTACTATTTTAGTATTAATTAATTTTTATTTATTTATTACATTTTTTCTTTTATTTTGATAATAATCTTCGATTATATGCTGAATTTGTCCTTGTCACTGATTTGTAGCATATTTATTAAACTATTTTAAAATATAACTTCAGAATTCCATTATATTAAGTTTTTAGGATATTCATAATTTCAATAGATTTACCATAAACAGATATTCATTTTAATAACATTGATAAAATGTGTCTACAAGTTTATCAATATCTTTAACGGGTAATGGATAACAATTAAAACGGTGGACATTGCACACTATAAAAGTATATATATTTGTACAAAAAACACTATATATAATATTGAAAATTGAAAGCAATTGCAATATAAATTTTCTTAGATATTAATTTGAAATCATGCATTAGTACTTGTGTATATGTTAAAAATCATGTACATATGTCACAATCAATTTTTATAAAAAATAATTATAAATTTATGTATGATAATAAAAACATAAAGGCTATTCAAATTAATCAACGACCAAATTATACGTACAAAATTAAGAGACGAAAATTATTTTCTTTTATATTAAAATAACGAAAGATGTCACAAAAAATAGAGCGGAAGCATTTAAATCTTAATGATCTCTACTGTAAAAATATCTTTTTACATTTGTTGGTAAAAACCTTTTTGTGGTCCAAAAGCTTTAGAAGATCTAATAATAGTTGAAGATGTGATGCAGTGACTTTAAAGCATAAATTAAAAACATAAAGAAAGATATAATTGTATCTAGCATTTTGATGCATGTTACAGGTGAATAGCAAATAATGATATTATTAAGAAATTTACTTTTGAAATAATAACTTTTTGAGAAATTAGAAGATAGAAGATAATTCAATTAACAATTAGATTTATAAATTGAAGTGTCGCATACGTGGAAAATACATTTTAAGTTTTCAGATTTTCAGTGAATTAGAGTAACTTTAATTTAAACTAATTGAAAATATAGCATTCCTCACTACGTGAAATGTTTTGTGTCATGAACTATGATGCAAAGAAGAAGAAAGTTTATTCAATTATTATTCTCATTTCTTTCGATATTTCTATTGGAAAATATAATTAGATTTCTGTCACATTATCAAATGCATAATTATATATGCTTATAATTAATTTAAAGCATTTCAACAATATATATTTTTATGGCTCTATTTATTATTCCCTTCACAGTTCCTTTGAGAAGTAAATTTTGGATTGTGTTAAAAATAATTTATTGATCTCATAATTCGAATCTCAGACTCTTTTGTTTCAAAATGTATCAAAAACTATATGAATTTAAAAAAAATTATGTGCTATTAAAATGTTGATTCAATATATTTATTTATTTAGAATGCGTATTTTACTGCACACTTCCTTTTACTGGGAAAATGCACAAATTTATTTCATTTAGGGGATTTGTTTGGTTAGTAGTTACAATTATTTATAAATCAAGCGTAAATGTGAAATTTTCTAAATATTAAGTAAAAAATATACTCAAATATATAAAATGAACCTTTTCGACCTTGGTTTTGTAGGTTTATGTAATATCTTCTTTGTTAGCAAAAGAGAAATTTACATTATGTGATGAATAAAACATAAGTATAAAAAAAATAAGTTGACATAATGATAGAAAGTATATACATATATATACATAAATTCATATAATATATCTTTAAATAAAAATTTGTACAATATGTATTTTTACAAAAATTGATTAATATTGTTTTGTTCTTCAAATGTCAATATGTATAGGGAATATTGCATTTTTGGTACATCAATATGGCCTGCACGTTTATTTGGTACACTAATAGGGGGTGGCAATTTGAGTACACTAATGTGGGGCATGTGTGACAATTTGAATACAAATTTCGCCGAAAATTCAATTTTCATCGGAATATTCGATTTTCGCTGGAATATTAATTAATTTTGACCAAATTTGGGGGTTTTGACTTAAAATAGCATGTATAAAAGAGAATTGACCTATTTTGACCAAAATTAATTTTGACTTTTTTTTCTCCTTTATATTCAATTTAATTATTTATCAAAAAATTATATTTTATTTTCTTTAGTTTTCCCACCACCGCCGCGTCATCGTGCTGCTGTTGCCGCCGCCACCACCAAACTCGACGGCGGAATCCCTTTCGCGAAAGAGTTCGATTACCGGCGCTTCTCTTATATCTTCAATCTCCAAGCGAGCAGCAGATCAATCAATCATTCATTCCTTCCCTCTTGTGTGTGAGCTTGACCGGTGCTCTTCATCTGTCTTGAAAGTCAGGTTACCTGCTCCTGTGATTTCACCCTTTTGGGTGTAATAGCTTCAAAGTGAAATAGATTACGAAGTCCCCTCATCAGACGAGTCCGCTTCTTGTGAGAATTTGGAGTGAATCGAGCTTGGTTTGGTCGCCCTAAGCTGAAGCTTCTTATTTATTGATCTTGCCCAGTGTTGAGGGAGGGGTTTTCTCTTCTCCTCATCCAAAATTCTATATAGGCCCTTCCTTTCGTGAAATGGTTATGGTGGTAGGGTGAACTGATGGTTATGGTGGTAGGGTTGAAGAAGATGAAATTAACTAAACTTTTGGGGTCAATTTGATAGAGAAGGAAGAGAAGGGGTGGGGGGAAAGTGAAAGTGAAAAAATTGATAAATTTGGAAATTGGGGGAAAATTAGATAAAGTAAGTCAATTTTGGTCAAAATTAGACAAAAAATCCCAATTTTGGTCAAAATGTCCAATTTAAGTCAAAATTCCCAATTCTAGTCAAAATCAATCAATTTTTTGGCCAATTTTGAATTTTTTGAGGAAATTTGTATTCAAATTACCACACATGCCCCACATTAGTGTACTCAAATTGCCATCCCCCATATTAGTGTACTAAATAAACGTGAACGCCACATTGATGTACCAAAAATGCATTATTCCCAATATGTATACGTATAATCTTGGTCAGATGTGCATGATTTGTATGTATATAATAATTATACTACTGTGCTTTTTATTATATATTTTTTGTGGTTAAATAAGTGTATATATATATACATTGGTTAAGATTCTTTTATTTTTATTCAATATGAATATTCATAAATATTTGTGTTAATAACTTCATTTTATAGATACATGTATATAATAGTTTTAGAACTAAATATGATGTTTTTAGTTTATATAAAATCTATTATATATAGCTATATATAATTGGTATAGCTATATCTCATGTAGATAATATTGCTCTTCACAATGACCATTCTTATATTATAATAAATATATTTCATCATAGCTATATTTCTAATTTATATGGCTATAACTATATATAAGTGGTATATTTATATCTTATACAAATTCTTGGAGCTAATCAATGCACCATATGCTTGATATTTCTTGCACGCATTTTCACAATGTCCATTCTTATACTAAATAATTTAAAATTATTAAATCAATCAATTAAGTTCCATGATATCTGAAAAGTATATATACATATACATATACATAAATTCAAATAATACATCATTAAATACGAGTTTCTATATTATATAAGTTACAAAAATTGATTAAATATTTTGTACTTCTTCAAAAGTCAGTATGTAAATATAACCTTCCTAAGGTGTGTATGCTTAATATGTAAAAAATAATTACACTACTATATTTTATGTTACATATTTTTATGTGGTTAAATACGTGTGTATACATGAACAACGGAAAATATGCTCCTATTTTTGTTCCACATAAACATTTATAAATATACATATGCATAATTGTATGTTAGAATAGGGGTGTTCACGAGTCGAGCCGGCTCGCGAGCTCGGCGAGCCGGCTCGAAAATAGCTTGACTCGAGCTCGAGCTCGAGCCTATCGAGCCGAGCTTTCTATCGAGTCGAGCTCGAGCCTAAACATGCATGTTCGCCAGCTCGCGAGCCGGCTCGCGAGCCTGAATAGTAATAAAAAAAAATAAAAATAAAATAATTTTTAATTAATATATATAAAAAATAAATATTTATTAATTTTTTTTATATAAAATGATATATTGTAATAATACATTTATAAATAATAATATTGTTGACTTTAATTATAACTACATTTAATAATATATGAATAAATATAAAATTAATTAAATATTTTTATTAAAAAAATTATAAAAAAATATTTTTTTTATAAAAAATATTATTTTTTTTGAGCTCGAGCTCGAGCTCGAGCTCGGCTCGACTCGGCTCGAGTTTGGCTCGAGCTCGAGCTCGAGCTCATATCCATGGAGCTCGTCGAGCTCGAGCTCGAAAATTATGGCTCGAGCTCGAGCTCGAGCTTGAATTTTTTGGCAAGCTCGGCTCGAGCTCGAGCTCGACTCGTGAACACCCCTATGTTAGATACATGTATATTATAGTTTTTATAGCTAAATATAATATCTTTAGTTTATTTAAAAAAAATTATATATATTTATTTATAATTGGTATAGCTATATCTTATGCAGAAAATATTACTCTTCATGTGTAATACCCGGATAAATTGTCACGTCCCGAGCCCTGGGACCATGACAATTGCCGCAAGTTTATGAGAACATCTCAATAACTTGCAAGGCTCGCCTAATGATAACATTGGTATAGAGCGTCTATACCTAAATGATACAAATCGCCAACTATAAAAAGAAATGAATCCAATAAAAGAAACTCGAGTCTTATTCCTCGTATAACCCAGAAAACTAATACTAATCCAACTTCAAAAACGAAACGTCAAATGTCCTCGAAAGAAATTCTAAATAAGATAAACTAAAATAATGTCTTGCTAAACTCATAAATAAAGCCATCAAGATACGCCCAACCAACCCAACGATGTTCTCCTACTAAGCCTCGATATCTGAAAAGAAAGTTTAATAAAAGGGTGAGCTCGACGGCCCCGTAAGTAACTCCATCACTCAACCAGTCGGATCAAGCAAGCCAAAAATAATAATTTCATCTTTCGAAAGCATATGTAATAAAGTAGCACATGAGTTTCCAAAAATAAAACATTTACAAAAAGTTCATGAAAACACGTTTTAAAATACCATACAATCTCCACGTACACCAAAAATCACCACGTAAAACCAACACATAAGCCAACCATGGTTAGGGACAGGCTTAACTCCCCTGTCTTAGGTCCTGGTGCAGGCATAACCCCACTGCACTGGGTCCTGGTGCAGGCTTAACCCCCCTGCACTGGGTCCTGGTGCAGGCATAACCCCACTGCACTGGATCCTGGTATAGGCATAACCCCCCTATACTGGGTCACTAACCAACTCACACGGTCTCGGCTCTACATTTTCTATTCCGGAATAGTCAACTATGTAATGGTCTCACAATGGGTTTTAAAAACCACCACCAAAGAAATCACGTTTCAAAAACCACTTTCAAAGAAATCACGTTTTCCAAAATCACACGTTCGTATCACAACGAAAATCATAAAATCACGTTTGTCAAAACCACGTTCGTATCACATAATAAAAATCGTATCTCACATTTCAAACACACTTTTCAGAAAACATGGAAACTTTTTTCTTCTATCAAAAACTGTACATATATAAACTTGCAAGATCCAATTTATCAAAATAACACACCCACACCAAAACGATTACATATATATAATTTTATAACTAGTAGAGTGAAAAGTCACTTACCTCGATTAACCCGATCCTAAGCTAAATATGTAAACACTAATTGTTCTTTTGCGCACCTCCACTCGAATCTAAAATAATAAACACATTGGTTCAATAATACTCGAATAAGGAATTAAAATCATAAATCCTGTCTTAAAACTCCGCCAACTATACTATATTATCAATATTTTATCCCATACCAATACCTATCACATGGAATTTGAATAACCTGCTTCGCCACTACTGTATCCTCAATCCATAAAAAAAACTAATTTATTTTGCTTCATTCTATTGCTTAATATAGCTATTAGGAAAAATAAGTGGGGTCATCATCTAACATACTCACAAGAATAATAATATTAAAAGAGGCAAAGTGAGGTTCACGTTTATGGGATTCCAATTAGTTTGAATTGCCACCATGCAACTAACCACTACTGTGCACTAATCTTCCACTTGAATGAATGTTACATGAGAATTTATGCAATTAATGTTCAAGTATGCAATTACCTGTGCCCAATTCAATTGCTGCCGCAGCTGCTCCGATTGTTCTTAGAAAAGTGATATGAGTTTTAGGGTTACTAAGTCTCTATTTATAATAAGATAGTGTCCTTCTTAGATTCCAACTCTTGACCTAAATATTGTATAATTTCAAATAACCCACAAAATTATTCTTTTATGTTATATATAGCTAACATATATCCACTTTACTAGATCTATTATTTTTTTTTTATTCGAATTAATTTATCCAGGTATTATATTCTACCCTCCTTAAAAGAAGTTTAGTCCTCTAAACTTAACGTACCTTCATCAGCAAAAAGTTGAGGATATTGGTTTTTGATTTCCTCTTCGAGTTCCCATGTGGCTTCTCGCTCAGAATAATTGCTCCATTTCACTTTGACATAAGGTATAACGCGAGTTCGTAGAATTTTCTCTTGTTTGTCCAAAATCTTGACTGGAACTTCTTTAACGGTCAAATCTTCTCTTAACTGTATGGGCTCGTATTCCACTACATGGCTCGGATCAGAAATATACTTTCGAAGCATGGAAACATGGAATACATTATGTACGCTTGACAAAGCTGGTGGTAAGACGAGTCGATAAGCAACTTCTCCAATCCTTTCTAAAATCTCAAATGGCCCTATAAATCGTGGGCTTAGCTTCCCACATACCCCAAAGCGCATCACACCTTTTATCGGGGAAATTCTTAGAAATACATGATCTCCCACCTCAAACTCTAGTCTTCTTCTCCTTACATCAGCATAGCTCTTTTGCTGACTCTGAGCTGTACGGAGTCGGTCTCTCATAAGTTGTATCTTTTCTATTGCTTGTTCCACTATCTCTGGTCCCAATAACTTTCTTTCACCAACATCGTCCCAATGAATAGGAGAACGACACTTCCGTCCATAGAGAGCTTCAAATGGGGACATCTGAATACTAGCTTGATAACTATTGTTATATGCAAACTCCACCATAGATAAATATTGTTCCCAAGAATCTTTAGATCCAGGATGCAAATCTAAACATGTCCTCAAGAGTGTGAATATTTCTCTTAGACTGCCCGTCTGTCTGAGGGTGAACGGTTGTGGTCAAAGTGCAAGTTAGTTCCTAAAGCTATATGCAAACTCCGCCAAAAACGAGATACAAAATGTGGATCCCAATCCGATATAATTGTACATGGAATGCGATGCAACTTCAAAATAAGTATATTTAATGATAGCTATGTCTATAAGTGGTATAGCTTTAGATATAATTGGTAAAGGTACATCTTATACGAATTCTTCACAAACTTGATATTTTTTCCGAACTTCACAATATCCATCCTTATATTAAAATCACTTAAAATTTTCAAGTCAATCAATTAACTCTATTAATACAATTGAAACAAAGTCCATACTATATGAAAATCAATTACAGATTATTTGCTCATACTTTTATGAGTTAAATTTGTTTAAACTTTTACAGTTCCAATCATTGAAATTATTTTTATTTTTAACTTGTATAATATAATTTAATAAAGTAAATAAAATGGAGAATTGCATAATTAACTTGTATAAGAAGGGAGAGTTATATTATGTATTATAATCATGACGACGTAGTCTTTTCACAAATATTTGAAGAAAAACACTTATATGTGAATACTATTTGTTTTAATAATTTTTTCAATTTTAGTGTTTGAATTATTTGATGCTAAATGAGGATGACATTTTGTATGCATATAGTTCCTGTATTGAAAAATGATAATTTTGGGACATCAATTTAGTTTGTATGTCTTTTAAGTGTTATTCTCTATTATTGAAAAAAATGTATACAAAAAGTTGTACAAAAGATAACAGCTACAGTATAAATTCCACTAACAAACATTGGCTTTGTTTGCTTATATTTGTGAGTTACAATTTTAAAATTTTATTGGAATTGCGTGAAAATTCGTATTAGAATGGTAGGTATTTGTTTATGTTTTTAAAAATAAATTGAAAACTGTAAAATATTTCAAACCAATAGTGTGATAGATTGATGGATAATGTATAAAATGATTGTGTTAGTTATGTATATAATGATTATGTTAATGAAAAATTTAAAAAAAACTATAAAATATAAAAGAGAAAGTGAAATAGTGATCATAATAAATGATTTAATTGGTATGTGTGAAATGATGTATACATGATGAATATGTAGTTATATAAGGATTGAAAAAGTAGAGTTGGAAAAAGAAAACTTTGGATGACAATATAGTGTGCTAAGTTTATTTAAAATTTTATAATTTAAAAACTTGAAACTGAAATTTGAAAACATAAATAAACAAGGCCATTGATTTTATTTTCTATTTTTATTTTATTTTATGATTTATTTTTTCTTTTTTCTTTTGCTATTTTATGATATTTTTTCAATTTTTGATCTTTTTGTTAATTGAAATCTTTGTCACCATTTAAACTTTTTTAGCATATATGAAATTTATTTTGAGATGTAATTTCCAATATTTTCTAATTCTGAATTATATTGCTATATGTCATACTTTTTATTTTTCTTATTTTTATTGATTTTTCATAACTTCAAAAGTTAATTTTGTATTCTAGTTTTATTTGAACTTTTTCTCCAAAGTATTCTTCTTCCTATAAATTTTAAATTATTCATGTCATCTATGAAGATATGTTTTCTATTTACCTAGATATTAGAATGCATGTAAGATGTAAGAGATTCATGAGAACTTTCAGATGCATTCCCTCCAAAATCAGGTTTAAGTAAGTGAGGGCCCAGTTGCATGGTCACTTCATCCCCAAAAAAATTATTCGCAATAAAAAATTTCAAAAAGTTTCAATTGTTTGGCATGTTACAAAAAAAATCTTCAACAAAATCTCTCAAAATTTTAGATAATTTTGAAGAAATTTTTGCAAGAAAAGAGGAAAAATTACTCTTACTATTCATGATTTGACAGTTCACACAATTTATTTGTAAGATTTTTTCGACTATTGTTCAACTAAAAAAATTAAATTAATCACATATTCTAATGTAAAATAATGCAACGTTTAAAATAATATCTATTATGGCTATTTTTTGATATCTAAATCGATGATTTTGACTAAATGATTTATTATAAATTATATTCAAATAATAATCTCAATAATTTTTTTACAACAAAAAATATATCACATCAACCATAATCATTACATATTTTTTCAAACACACATCTCACAACATATTTCTTATTCCTAAAGATATTTTTTTTCTTACTTTTATCATGAAAAATAATTTTCAGAGATGGATATTCCATCCAATTAGGTGATTTTTCCTCTATTAAAGGGAAATTTTCGGGAATATTGCATTTTTGATACACTAATGTGGCTTGCACGTTTATTTGGTACACTAATATGGGGGGTGACAATTTGAATACACTAATGTGGGGTATATCTGGCAATTTAAGTACAAATTTCGTCGAAAAATTCGATTTCAGCTGAAATATTCGATTTTTGCCGAAAATTTAATTAATTTTTTACTAAAATTGGGAATTTTAACCGAATTTGAGGATTTTGACTGATTTTGACTTATTTTTCTATTTTACTTTTATTTATAGGAAATTTTGATTTATTTTTTTAATTCCATTTTTTAAAAACCCATCTTCCTCCCCTCTCCTCCACCATTGCCACCCATCACCGCCACCCCACCCCGAACCATCGCACCGCCATCGCTTACCCCGAACCATCGCACTGCCATCGCCACCCCCGAACAACCCACCACCGCCACCCCCACCCCGAACCGTCGCACCGCCATCGCCACCCCCGAACCACCTACCACCACCACCCCCATCCTGAACCATTGCCACCCCGAACCATCGTACCCCCATTGCCACCCATGAACCACCCACCACCGCCACCCCCACCCCGAATCATCGCACCGCCATCGCCACCCCGAACCACCCGCCGCCACCACCCCCAACACCCAATAATCAAGAATATGAAGAAAATATTATAACCTACTTCATTTTACATGAAGAAATGTGATTTTTCTTGCATTCAATTTGTGTTGTTTGAATTTCTTTTTGCTCGAGCATGAAGATGTCATATTTTAATGTCTATTTTTTTATATTTTGGTGGTGGTGGTGATGGTTGGTGTTGATGGTGGTGGTGATGGTGGTTGGTGATGAAGAATAGTGAAGAAGATGAAGAAGAAGAAGATAAAATTAAAATCGGGTTTGGGGGCAAATTGGTAAAATAGAATTCTATTCCCTTTATAATAAGTCAAAATTAGTCAATCATCCCCCACAAATTAGTTAATTAGCTCAATTTTGGTCCCCAATTTTTGTCAAAATCCCCATATTGACAGTCAAAATCGAATATTCCGGCTGAAATCGAATTTTTCGACGAAATTTGTACTTAAATTGCCAGACATACTCCACATTAGTGTATTCAAGTTGCCACCCTCCATATTAGTGTACCAAATAAACGTGTAGGCCACATTACTATACCAAAAATGCAATATTCCCTGAAATTTTCAAAGTCAAGTCAATTTTCAGCAAATATTTCATTGAGCAAATGTTAAAATTTGTGGTGAAATTTGTATTAAAATTGTATTTTTTGCAACTTAGTGTATCAAAATATCTAGTAGGCCAAAATAATGTAAAAAGAACTTTAGAGACCTAATTAATGTATCAAACATTGTAAAATTACTTTTTTATTTTTTATATTTTATATTTTATAGCAATATACACCTGTATATGGAAAAAAAAAGTGTACTATTAAGTTTGGATGAATGTAAAATTTGATGGATTGATCTATGCGTTTTATTAGGAAAATATGAACTTATTTTAGTTAATGTTATTAAAGTTTCAAGAAAGTAGAAAGTTTGTAAATTTTTACAGATAGAAGCCATTAATTTGTAGGAAAGTGGTGGTGATATTCTTTATTATTACTTATGCAGAAAAATGGATGCTAGAATACATAGCATATAATATTTATTTTCAATGGTAGTTTACCAAAATGAATTTTTCAAATGAAATTATTATCTACACCTTTAGTAAAGAATTAAGTAAATATATTATGTATACATGACATGATTAGTGATCATCTCTTATATACACAAATAAAATTTATATACTAATATGACCTACTTAAGTCCATTCTGAATTAGAACAAACATCAAAGTGGTTCTCTACCAAATTATTTACATTCATCATTTGTAAACTATTTAATAAGCAAAAATGTAAACTTCTCATTTAAACTGGATACAAAATAAATAATGCTTTTTCTAAACTTTTGTGATATTTTCTTTGAGTTTTTGAACTCTACAAAAATCTTTTATATTTTTTTCCATAAACGTAAAGATATCTTATGACAAAAAGAAAACAGTTGAAATAATTTTTTTATTACCTATTTAAAACAAAAGTGTCTTGCAACAACCTAATGTTGATAGAAGTTTAGAGAAAAGTCAAAAGTGTGTGGCCGAGTGGGTTAAAAGCATGGCCTGAAAATTTTCAGGTTTGCTTCCACGAGGGTTCAAACCCCACTGGAGACATCCGCCTCCCCTTTGGGGAGATTTACCTGGTTGGTGTGGTTGCGGGTCTTGTGCCAACCCCCAGGTTTACCCTGTGCGCACTGGTGATCGGGCCTCCACTCTAATGAGTGGTCGGGGCTCCGCCAGTAGCGGCTGTGGGTTCCTGGGTTATCAAAAAAAAAAAAGTTTAGAGAAAATTACGCACATACCCCTTAACTTATTAATACCAAAATATTTCCTTATTTTTAGAAATAACCTACGCACAATGGCTTATTTGTATTTTTGCACGCCACTCCCACTATCTCAACTATATTTAACAAGACTTAAAAATCACAAGCAACTAAATCCAAAAGATAACCATACATTGACTATACACTTGCTTACTACCAACTTCTTTTGTAAATGCTTTGTAACTTACAATATCATTTAAAAGGAAATAAAATTTTATAATTTATAGAGATTTTTTTTTCAGTGCTCTTATATGGTAAAACCTTATGTAGAACATGCCCCAGCCTTTGTAGCTTGTTCATCGGTTGGAACATTATTCAACTTCTTCAGTTTATAAGTGTACACAACAAATTTGTAATTTTGAAAATCAAGAAACACAAAAATTGTGACAAATGAAATTTATATTGATCAAAATAAAATACGGGGTACAAATCTCTATTTAATCCTCTGATTCTTCCTTTAAAAATATGTTGACTTGAATATTGGAGTTGACTTTGCTTCTTTGATCTTCTCCAATGTTGACTTGAATGTTTATAACGTTAATTCGAGGGCTTGGCAGCTTAATCTCGGATCAAACGTTGAATTTGATATGGAATTTGAAATCTTCAAGGTTGACTTTGTGACTTTGATCTTCCTTGAATTTGATTTGAATATCTATAACGTTAATTCGTAGGTTTAGCACCGTAATTACGAATCAAACGCTATTATTTGATGAATATCTTCAAGAACGCCTTGAATATCGCCTAGAACGCCTTGAATATTTGAAGAACCTTCGTAAAGAAAATTTGAAGAGCTTCCTTCGTCTTCTCTAGCTTTTTGATTGAGCTTATGTGTGTGTTATGATTTCCAAAGGACCCTATTTATAGGTGTAGGATGGAAGAGTTATGGATAATTTAGATTTCATTGATAATTATCCATTTGATTTAATAAATAATTATCATAATTTCGGAGCCATTTGATTGGCTGATAGAAGATTTAGATAGATCTTCTAGATATTATCCAAAAATCAACTTGATTTGATAATTATCCATATATTAACTTAAATAGATAAATATCATTTGTCGTAGACGACTTTTGATTGGTCAATATTTCCACGTGGCATGATTTGATTGGTTGCAAAATTTCAATATCTACAATAAGTTTATAAGCCTTCTGAATTTGTTCACTCCGGCCCCCAAGTTATTCTGAATTTGTTCACTCCCCTCAAGAACCCCAAGTTATTCTAAATTTATTCACTCCCCCAAGTTAACACAACTTATATTTCCTAAAGTTACACAAAACTCACTCTTATATAGGACTAGGGTGGACTAGGGTTGTAACTCGAGTTGAGCCGGCTCGAACGAGCTCGAATCGAGATGGAAAAATTTGAGCTCGTACTCGATGAGCCCACTTTCTCTCTGAAAAAAGCTAGTGAGCCTTTTTAATATATTGTTATTTTTATTATTGTATTAATAAATATATATTAAATAATTAAAAAAAATTAAATTTCAAATTTTCCCGCCTGATTTCAGATTTACAAGCAGGATCAAGCTCGCGAGCTTAGGTTCAGCTCGAGCTCGTACATTAAGGCTCGAGCTTGAAAAAATTACAAAGCTCGCTCGTTTACCCTATATGGGACTATTAGACAAGATTTCTTACAAGTAAAATTGAACTTTTAATTGTATGTTATTAGTGGATATTAATTTAATAAAAAGTAGTCCTTTATATCTCATTTATCTTGTATGAAAGTAGGGGAATCAGGACATTAACTAGTAGAAAGTGGGGTGGGTTTAATGACATATTAATTTTGTAGGAAAATATTTAAGTATATTGGTGGGTGTCGAATCCAACAAAAATAAATAACCTACTCGAAAAGATTTGTAAATAGTGACAAGTAGGGTCGATCCACAGGGAATGGTGTAGAAATAATTCCTAAGTTACTAATATCAATTAAAAAGGGGTTTTGGATTTTGATTAACTAAAAATAATTTGAAAACAATTTAAACGTAAATTAAAACGCAAGCAAAAAGGTAAACTTCGAATTCAATGAGAGATGAGATTCTAGTCTTCGGATATTTCGGTATTGATTCTATAATTCGATCATCGATTGCAAATAAAATAGTTCAATGTTCTTAAATAAATTAGCTATAGTCGTCAACAAGCTCTGACGACCTCGGTTTTCCTTACGTCTTCGATAATCAAAACAAGCTCTTTGATTACTGCTCTTATCAATAAGACAACCCTAAACAAGCTCTTAGGATTTAATCTACCGATAGCATTCAAGCACTAGAAAAACACTAATTCCGATCAATAAACACACAAGCTCGGATTATTTAAACCGGATCACTAATTCTCATAACGACTAATCGAAAACTTGTCCATAATCAACGTCGCTAACTGCTACGAATATTAGGGTTTACCAAACAATTACGGATTTGGGTCCTAATTAGCTAAATACGATTTCAAAGATTAAATAATTGATCAGGTTATCTAACCTATTGAAACATATTATCAACAAGGCTCGGAGAAAAAGTAAATACTCAAAGAATAATGAAGATAAAAGCATAAGCAATCTCACGAAATTAAAAGAAATCAAACCTTAAAATCCTTTGACTAGAATTATGTGTTTAGCAACACATAATCAAGAATCGTCTACAAAAGTTGAAGAATTCGAAATCCCCCGAGAAAGAAAAACGTGAATAGTAGAATTAAAATCGAAGGTAGGTCTTTGTGGAATAATATTCCACTTATTTAAAGCTAGAGAATCCTAACTAAACAAGGAAACAAATAAAAGATAGGATTTTAAGAATCCTATTCCAACTAGGATTGTTCAAAACAAGGAAATAAATTCCTTAACATAAAAGAAAATAAATCCCAACATATTAGGGAACTAAAAACGTGTAGCATAAGTCGAAATCAGCCAAAAAGTCGGAATTCCGGATTTTTCTTCGTCCCAAGGCAGAAAGCTCGCATGTTTTGGGCGTGACCAGAATGTCACGCTTAATTCTGGTAACCTTTCTGCTTCCAGCCATTTGCAAAGTCAATTTTATTCTTTTTTCACCCCTTTTTGTCACCTTTTCAATCCATCATCTTACAAACACCTAAACATGAAAATGGAAGCATAAATCTATAAGATATGGACTAAAAACATAACAAACGACTCAATATATCAATCAAGAAACGTGTACGAAATACACGTTAACAAATACCCCCACACTTAAGCTATTGCACGTCTCGGGCAATGTTTGACGTTTGGGCAACGCAAAATCAACAAACTTCAAACACTTGATCAAGTAGAGTTTTATGAACCAAAGGACAAAATCGAGAATGTTAAGTTGACACGTGCAAATATCAAGGAAATCAATGCCATAATGAAAATCAAAAACCAACACAACAATCTCACTTTGAAAAATAAAAATGCACGAAATTAGACGACCATTCTCACAATCCTCTCCAATCACTCGTGTATAAGTTATTTCGTGTATCGCTCAATTCTTAACATGTTAATACGATCCCATAGGCTTGCTTATACACCGAAATCTCCACTACTGTCGAAAGTATGCACAAACGAATCAAAAGGTCTTTTATTCAAGGTTGTAATGGGGCTTAGGGCTCGGGGTAGGAGAAAAAAGGTAATGAAAAGCTAAGTCCATAAATTCGAAGAACATCAAGACGCTATTGGGTAATTCTAGCAATAAGGACCCAAATACCTTTATTTTCATCCTCTTTCGCGACTCGCTTCATCATTTTCTTTTTCCTCAAATATATATATATTTTTTTTTCTTCGAACTTGTTCAAACTTGTTCGATTTTTTTTATTTTTTTTTTTCGATAAACTCTCTTTTGTTCTTTTCTTCCGAGGTCCCCCACACTTAATCAAAACACAATGTTGTCCTTAAATCCCAAACAAGTATAATGTTCTCGATGTTCGACTCATTTTGTGGACGGGTAAAACAAAGAGGTATACAAAAAAATGGTGAATGCTCAAAGTTCGGGTTTTCAAAACAACAATTAGGCTAATAGGCTCAAGTGGGCTCACTAGGGGAAAATAAAAAGGTAGGCTCATATGGCTAAGTGGTTAAGTCCTAATGCCTTTATCCTTTTCGAATATGCACACAATCATGTAACCTTGAAATGGTTGAAAGCAAGTTCTAGAACACGCACTAATCATGCAAGATTCACACAAGAAAGAAAAATTCACATGGATATGCAATCAAATCAAGGCTTCAAAAAGCTCACATGGTGGGGTTGGTCGAACTAAAACGTGCAATTCTATCGTTCTCATTCGAAGTCATGCTAGCAATTGAAATTCATACGACACGATATTCTATCAACAAGCACACGGTCAAATCAAACAAACTAGACTCGGTCAACCAATCAACGAAAATTATACTCTACCATTACAAAGCGAAAGAAATTTTGAAAAATTTTATTGCGCCAAAAGTAAACAACAATCAAAGAACATGTGCCAAAATTAAACAAAACCAGAGAACATGCAAAGCAATTGGAAATCATCTCCCCACACTTAAAGTAGACATTGTCCTCAATGTAAAACATGTAAAAACCGACAATACATAAGAGTGAAAAAACAAACGGTGGAAGGATGACTTCTCTGGGGGCATCACTCGGTCATGATGCCGAGGTGCAGTAGTAATTAATCGATTCTAGCTTCTACTGAGTCGAATCGGGCTTTGATTATTGTGGCGGCGGTGGGATTAGCAGCAGTATGAGTAAAGTGCTCTCGAAAGGTCTTCACGGGAGGAGTCGAAGAAGGTATCATGAGCGGTGGTAGTATGCGGTTTATTGGGGCTGCTATTCCAAACCCGACGATTCGGTGGTGATGGCGAAGATGATGACCCGATTTCAGAGGGATTAGGCAGAGCCGTGGACTCGCTCGGTGGTGGTCGTGTTTTGCCCTTGTTCGTGCGACCCATGAAGTCGGAGAAGATGATGTTTACGGTGGTGCGAGGCGGTGCGAGGTGGTGCTGCAAAAAATCGAATGGAAAAGATGAGTGTTAGAGAGATTGGTGTCGCAGATTTAGGGTTTTAGTGATTTGGGATTTTGATGATAAGTGTTTTGTGTAATTGTGTGATTTGGGAAAAGATTTTGAAAGATTTTGGATTAAAAGTGGTTAAGGAAAAAATATTTTTGTTATAAGGAAATATATATATATATAAATATACTTATTTCCTTATTTTGTATGATTTTTCGATTTTTTTTGGATTTTTTTGGAATTTTTTTTTTTTTTTTTTTTTTGAAAGAAAAACAGGGGACGAAGCAGAAAGCTCACCAATTTTAGGCGTGACCAGAGTGGTCACGCTTAATTTTGGTGATCTTTCTGCTTTTATGAAAAAAAAAAACTTAATATTAAAATGCGAAAAATTAAAAACGAGCATGGGTTGCCTCCCAAGAAGCGCCATTCTTTAACATCGTCGGCTAGACGTAGTTATGCCTCAAGTGGCTTAAGTCGGAGGTTCAAAGCCATCACTATGCCAAGCTACCTTTTGTGGATCATCATTAAATTCAAAAATTCGCTGCATCACAAAGTTAGTAGCATCTAAACCAAACATATAGCAACCATTGGTAGAACACTTCATAGAATCATATAAATTAAACATCACAAATTCATCTTCAAATTCCATAATAAGAGTTCTATCATGCACATTAATTTTAGCCCTAGATGTTTTCAGAAATGGTTTTCCAAGAATGATAGGGGCTAACTTACTAGATTGATCTTCATCCATATCAACAACATAAAAATCAGCATGAAAACCTAAGTCATTAACATGAACCAATACGTTCTCAAGATAGCCATTAGAAGATGCATTAGACCCATCAGTTAATTGTATAATCATGTCCGTTTTTCTCAACTTTTTCACATTCAAAGACTTATAAATAGAACGGGACATGATATTTACAGAAGATTTATGGTCTAACATAGTGTTCTCAAATTGCACATCACATATCATACAAGGGATAATAAACTTATCAGGGTCTTTGCATTTTGAAGTTACCTCCTTTTCGAGTGTTGGAGATTCATCTTCCATATCCTCCTCTTCATCATCACTAATCTCATCTTCCCCAAAAATCTCATATTCTGTGACTTCATTCTCATATTTTGGAGGAGTGATCTCAATAACCTTAGATTGCTCGGTAAGTGTTTCCGTTGGTTTTGCGAGTTGATGGTCCACATTTTTCTCTCTCGACTCGCCTTCCTCCTCTTCATCGTCGCTGATCTCATCTTCCTCAAACATCTCATATTCTTTAAGAAGCTCATCTTCCCCAAAAATCTCATATTCTCTAAGAATCTTATATTTTTCAACTTCTTTCTCATATGTTGGAGATTCATCCTCTATATCCACCACTTGTTTACAGTTAGCAAAACGACCAGGGAATGGAGGAGGTATCACAAATGTCATCGGCTTCTTCTTGACTATGGGTTCTTCTTCTTTTTCCAACTCATTTTCCTCTTCATTCCTAGAGATTCGCTCGGGTTCTTTCAATTCTTTTCCACTTTGTAAGGTAACTGCATTGGCATTTTCCTTCGGATTTATAATGACCTGGGACGGCAGTTTACTCGAATTTTGAGACATTAACTCGTTCATAGTGGTAGTAAATTGACTCATCTAATTTTCTAAGTGTTTGCTTGCAGTTTGCCTTTCTTGTAGAAATTGTTGTGTATTAGCAACCAATGTTTTAATCATATCTTCCAATGACGTCCCTGAGGATTGGGTTTGTTGAGGAAACGATGGGCATTGTTGCTCGTAATAGCTAGGTGGTTGTGGGGCGTAGCTCAGATTGGAGTGATAATTCCATCCCGGATTGTAAATGTTGGAATATGGATTGTAATTACTCTGTGGAACACCCCATAATCCATCATAAGCTTGTCTGTACGACTCCTCTTGAACACCGAAGGCAAAGGAGAATTTCTCTAAGAATTTTGCTTCTAGTTGAGTCCATGTCTTGATTGAACCAAATGATAAATTGTAGTACCAATCCTTAGCATTGTTTGCCAAAGAAAAAAGAAAGGCTTTAAACTTGACTTGATCTTCAGTGACATCCTTTGGTTTCATTAATGAGCATACCGCATGGAACTCATTTAGATGCTTATGAGGATCATCTCCTACAAAACCATGAAAAATAGGAAGTGAGCGAATAAATTCATATGTTAATTCAAAATCAGCTTCAAAAGTAGGATATTGAATGTAAGAAGATTGCTCATTAATGTTTGGCATAGCCCACAACTCCTTTAAAGTCCTCTCGACTGTAGCCATAGCATCTAAGAACGTTGCAAGATCTCTTTTTTGTAGACGTTGAGCTCCTTTCTCAATTTGAGATTCACCTATATGAAGAGATCTAATAATACAAAAAAAGAAAAGAAAAACTAAACAAAAATATTAGTAACAAAAGAAATAAATCTATTAGCACCAATCCCCGGCAACGGCGCCAAAATTTGGTGGGTGTCGAATCCAACAAAAATAAATAACCTACTCGAAAAGATTTGTAAATAGTGACAAGTAGGGTCGATCCACAGGGAATGGTGTAGAAATAATTCCTAAGTTACTAATATCAATTAAAAAGGGGTTTTGGATTTTGATTAACTAAAAATAATTTGAAAACAATTTAAACGTAAATTAAAACGCAAGCAAAAAGGTAAACTTCGAATTCAATGAGAGATGAGATTCTAGTCTTCGGATATTTCGGTATTGATTCTATAATTCGATCATCGATTGCAAATAAAATAGTTCAATGTTCTTAAATAAATTAGCTATAGTCGTCAACAAGCTCTGACGACCTCGGTTTTCCTTACGTCTTCGATAATCAAAACAAGCTCTTTGATTACTGCTCTTATCAATAAGACAACCCTAAACAAGCTCTTAGGATTTAATCTACCGATAGCATTCAAGCACTAGAAAAACACTAATTCCGATCAATAAACACACAAGCTCGGATTATTTAAACCGGATCACTAATTCCCATAACGACTAATCGAAAACTTGTCCATAATCAACGTCGCTAACTGCTACGAATATTAGGGTTTACCAAACAATTACGGATTTGGGTCCTAATTAGCTAAATACGATTTCAAAGATTAAATAATTGATCAGGTTATCTAACCTATTGAAACATATTATCAACAAGGCTCGGAGAAAAAGTAAATACTCAAAGAATAATGAAGATAAAAGCACAAACAATCTCACGAAATTAAAAGAAATCAAACCTTAAAATCCTTTGACTAGAATTATGTGTTTAGCAACACATAATCAAGAATCGTCTACAAAAGTTGAAGAATTCGAAATCCCCCGAGAAAGAAAAACGTGAATAGTAGAATTAAAATCGAAGGTAGGTCTTTGTGGAATAATATTCCACTTATTTAAAGATAGAGAATCCTAACTAAACAAGGAAACAAATAAAAGATAGGATTTTAAGAATCCTATTCCAACTAGGATTGTTCAAAACAAGGAAATAAATTCCTTAACATAAAAGAAAATAAATCCCAACATATTAGGGAACTAAAAACGTGTAGCATAAGTCGAAATCAGCCAAAAAGTCGGAATTCCGGATTTTTCTTCGTCCCAAGGCAGAAAGCTCGCATGTTTTGGGCGTGACCAGAATGTCACGCTTAATTCTGGTAACCTTTCTGCTTCCAGCCATTTGCAAAGTCAATTTTATTCTTTTTTCACCCCTTTTTGTCACCTTTTCAATCTATCATCTTACAAACACCTAAACATGAAAATGGAAGCATAAATCTATAAGATATGGACTAAAAACATAACAAACGACTCAATATATCAATCAAGAAACGTGTACGAAATACACGTTAACATATATATTTCCAAATTGTATTGTATAAATATGTAATATAATAGATAATGGAGGATAGAAGTGTCAATTCAGAAAGAATCACATTGAGGATCAACATATTTATTATAGACTAGCATAAAGTACGTGCGTTGCACGTGAACACTCAATTATAATACTAAAAAATTTATTAGTGAAAAAATATACCTTCGAGGAAAATAAAAATATAATTAGAAAAAATATTATACTTTAACTAATATAAAATTATCAGTAAACTTACAATTCATTAGAGAATTCATTTAGATATTTTAAGAATTTATAGTACTTATTGATTTATAAAATATTGAAGCCTAATGAAAATACAAATTTTCTCATTATTAAGATTTTTCAGTCTTGTTACTTCTGAAGTAAAGAAATTGAAATTTGTTCCATATTTAGAAAAAATCTTTCTTTTGTACTAATCTTGGTAATCTATTACTTATCCTTTTATAATATTCGATATTAAATATCTAATCTTTTTTAACACATTATTGTATATGTTTGATAATTAGCTTCAAGTTTTTATCCAACTTCTATTTGCTTTGTTATTTCTTTTTGTTTTTTGTTTTTTTCCTTTTTGTTGCACTTATGGTTGTCATATTTTCATTTAACTTTTGATGGCTATTACTTCATCGTCTCTAAATATGCATCAATGAGTTTAACACTATCACTTTCTTTAGATTTTTCAGCAATTTGAAGTTTGTTTATAAATAAGATCATGTTATGTAGTTCCATACTTTAATCAAAGTTTGGGAATTTCTTTTATATATGTTATTATAATTTTCATGACATATAATAATCTAATTAACTCATCTTATTTTGTGAAGTTTAATCGATTGACAAAAAAAATATAATTGATATTAGATAATAAATTTTCATATTCATTTGAAATATGCATTTCATAAAATAGGGTAACATGCATATCGTAATGTGTAAGTTTTGAAGATCCAAGTGCTCATTCTTATGTCTATTACTCATGGTTCATTTGAGAACCATGAAAAAATAGTTCATGATTGATTTTTTTAAAACTTTTCTTAACAAAGTAAATTAAAAGATTTTGTATATTATTAAACGTCGATATATATTTTATACATTGTATTATAGGGAAAAATACTGAAAACTCATTATAAATAATTTGTTATAAACATAAATCCATAAAAAAATTAATATCAAAATTTCAGTTTTAAAATTTTTAAACTGATAAGTCACATAATCAGGATTTATATTTTAATATTAAATATTTTAGA
This sequence comes from Verbascum thapsus, assembly GCA_963669365.1. Taxonomy (NCBI): domain Eukaryota; kingdom Viridiplantae; phylum Streptophyta; class Magnoliopsida; order Lamiales; family Scrophulariaceae; genus Verbascum; species Verbascum thapsus. Next base: position 8,933,211 of record OY770114.1, read on the forward strand.
GACTTTTATATAATATATTTTTTAAATTTTTATATGCTAACTATTTACAAAACATGACTTAATTTTTCAAAAAAAATTCAGAAGGTTAAAATTTTTGAAATATAAAGTTGAAGGAACAATTAATATCGAATATCTAGATAAAAATTTTTATATAAATAATATTTTATACAAAACTACACCTGCTTAATTTTTAATCTAGAGACGTGCGACAATTATGTCAAGTAAGTTATTAGCCATAAATTTTAGATTTTTGTGAAATGTTAGTTAGTGGAATGTGATTTTTAGATTTAAAAAATCATCATTAGTTTTTGAATATTAGAGATAATATTATGGGATTTTAATAATTTATTATTACATATATCAGATGTATATATTATACATATATATTTATACACTCACATAGTATATATACATATATTATTTTCATAGTTGAAATTCTTATTATTTATGTTTAATGTGTATAATCATAATATATGTATTCATAATTTCGTATTTAGTAATATATATATATATATATATATATATATATATGTGTGTGTGTGTGTGTGTATGTGTTATATGCAATCATTCAATATGAAAATGGTTTTGGCGCATGAAGATAAATGCATAATTTATAACTGTCATATGGACTTTCGGAGTAGCCAAACCACTTTAACGACCTTGAATTTTCCTTAATTAACATGTTCATGTATATAGGAATTATCATGAAAATTAATAAGGAGTTATTGTATTGATTACATAAATTAAGATCTAACTAATGAGAAGATATAATTGGAGTATTGGGCAAAAATGTATTTTTACAATGGGAAGAAACACTTATATTATCTATACTTTTATAGTAGATATATAGATATAGATTGAACAAACATTTTTCTATAGAAAAGGCATTAATATGTTTTTGATTTAATTTCTAATGCCATCTATAAGACTTGAACGAAAACCTGATCCATGTTTATCAAGACAACCCTTTAAACTCTTTATTAGGTAAGGAGATACGGACACAAGGTTCGCAAGACGAAGAATACAGTGAGATTCATATGGACTAGTTATGAAGACATCCTCAGGAATGCCACTGCAACACTTTAAGATAGTGGAAGTTTATTTCACATATACATTAACGGGATTATTGTATTTGAACGTTTCCGTAGTATTAATCCAATTACATGAGCTTTTAATCAATGATTGTCGGTGACTCGACTACTATTATTATAGTATGCGTGAGCCTTAGACCCTAGGAGTTATAATTAAAATATTTGTTGGCGCCAACATCAAACTAAATATAGATGGCAAAATTGCAATTTTGGTACCTTAAGTTGGCGTGTACACGAATTTGATACCTTAAGTTGGATCACTGGCAATTTGGGTACCTTATGTTCAAAAAACCCGCAATTTCAGTACAAATTTGACCGGAAAATCATAATGTCACCGAAAAAAGTCACGTGACTATCAATTTGGGGATTTTTATGATTTTCCCTCCAAAATCACAAAATTAGGGGATTTTTTATTTGTTCTCTCTTCAAAATCACAAAATAATTAGGAATAGGAACCTGAACGAGGAATGTGCAATCAAATGGATGCTTATCAACATTGAACAATTTTTTCTCCAAGAGCTGAAAGGAATCCTAGGCAATCAATCACCAGTGAGAATTGACATTGGAAGTCAAGAATATTATATTTGACTTAGTTTAAAGATTCTTCATCCTCAAACTTGAAACAAAACCAAAACCAAAACCATAAAACAAAAATTTTCTACTACAATAAACAGAAGGATAGGAAACATCTTCTGCAATTTCTTAGTCAAAGAGACTGAAGCCCATGTCATCATCACACTCCTCTTTCTGTTCAACTTTCTCTTATTTCTTTGTCTCCACAGAGGCAACTGGTGCACCACCACCTCCGGCAGGTTGTGATGCCAATTTTTCTCTTCCGGAAGCAATCAACTCAGTGATATCTTTGCCCTTAACTTGATACAAAAGCAACTCAATCTTTGTCCTCATCAGCCTTATTAGAGATTTATTGAACAAATTCAAAAATTGAATTTGCAACTAGTGTCTACAAGAAGACACCAAAATTAGAAAAACTAACAGTCCACGCTTCAAAACATTATGCAGCATAAATACCAATATAAAAACAGAAGTATTACTCTTTTTTAGTTGTGAAAAATATTATCACTAATATTCAACCCAAAGCAGCACCAATATTTTTCTGCATTGACATCGCTGCAATTCATGGGAAGATGAGGTGGAGGAGGAACTTGACAGTTTAGGATAAACTGCAAATTGGTGTGGGGGAAATGAGGGAGGAAATCGGGGTGAAATGGGGGAAATGCAGGTATGTATGAAAAAAATATGAAGTTCTTCAATTTTGGGGGTGAAATTAGGTCTAGGAGGTTAAATTGGGGAAAAAAATATGATTGGAGGGTATTTTTGTAAAAACATCTCTTGCATTTCCCTCCAATTTGGTGATTTTGAGGGAAAGTCAGAAAAATCCCCAAATTGAGAGTCACGTGCGTGTCACGTGACTTTTTCCGGCGATTTTATGATTTTTCAACGAAATTTGTATTGAAATTGCGGGTTTTTTTTTAACATAGGATTCCCAAATTGTCAGTGGTCCAATTTAAGGTATCAAATTCGTGTACACGCTAACTTGAGGTACCAAAGTTGTAATTTTGCCAAATATATTCCAATAGGCAAGTAGCAGTTGTGAAATAATTGGCAAAAAGGTATTCAATGTATGAAAAATAAACGAGAAAAGACATTTTTGTAACCATAGTTAGTTCGAGGTCTTATGTTTATATAATTCATAACATAATATCAAGTCATATGAATTTGACATACATTATAACGGTCACTCGATTCGAATACATTAGTGAATAGTTCATAAACCTAAAGGTTCGTAATAGCATAGTCGATTGGACTCCACATTAGCATATATGTTACATCAGTATTTTATGTTTAGAGTCAAGGATATTTGTATAACATATGGTATTGGTTGGGTTGGAAAGAATATGAAAATAGAGAACAATAGGGCTGCTTTGATATTGATGGGTCAATTTGATATTTCAAGTTTTGGGTTTTGATTGATGAACTGGGTGGATCAAGAGGATGATGACCGATGTAGTAATTGGAGAGTATTGTTTGATGATTAATTGGGTGCGTCAAAAGGATGATAACCAGTGGTAGCTCGAATTGGTGGATCATTTTTTAATTTATTTTATAGAAAATTACGATTGAGTATTGGATTGAGTATATTTCCTTTGAAACAAAGGTGCTTTAAATAATTTCTTGGTATAGAATTTGATATTTTATATATTTATTTAATTGGAAAATATTTTGATTAAAGGTACATATTTAAGCTTTAGAATTTTAGTCAACTAGTTGGACTAAATTGATTTTAATTGAAACATTAAATATCTGCAAGTCTCAAACCTTGCATGGTCGAGAAGAATTGCAAATGTTGAAATTGAATTGGATTCAGAAGTTGTTATTAATCTTATCCTTAATATTGATGCCACTAAGAATCCCTTGGAATAGTCGCCTTCAACATACTAAACGTGATGGTAATTCATGTACGGACGCATTTGCAAAAATGGGACACATTTTACAGAGGGATATTCATGTGTGTGATCAAATACCCGAAGAACTAATGGTGTGTTTGGATCGAGTGATTTGGATTTGGGGAGGAGATTTGGAGGAAGGATTTCAAATGACACCTAAAATGGTGGAGTCATTTGAAATCCACCGTGGTCATGTAGAAAATAGGTCAAAACGAATAACAAGGGATTTGAAATCCATCGTATTATGAATTCATCCAAACGAACCTAAATGAATTTGTCAATGAATTTGTCGATGAATTTGAAATCCATAGATTTCGAATCCTTCGATCCAAACACACCTAAGAGTGTTGTTAGTTGAACTCTTTCATAAGTAATAATTTGATGAAGATCACAAAAGATGGGAAGATTCAACAATGTTTACCTGGAGATCGATTCAATGATCACTCTCGGAGGATTTTCACCAACACAGAATTGAGATCAAGATTGAATTGAATTATCAAAATCACAAGTGTTCTGTTCATTCACGATTTTTGCCTTATATACATCGGCGCTTCAACCCTTTTTCCCCCCCTTTCTCTACTTCTCGCTAATTGCAATTTTAAGTCCCTATTCTTCTTATTTATTACAAAAGGTCTTTCTTGCTTATATCAAATACCTTCCCCTCTAAACAATCCTTGTCCTCAAGGATTAAAATAAGGAAATTTCTTTCATATGTCATAAGCCGATTCCCATGTACTATCCTCAGGTGGCGAATTGAACCATTTGACGAGCCATTGAGTAGTCGGCTTGTTGTTTTTCTTCACCATTCTTCTCTCCAACACTTTCTCCGGTTCCAACACTAGCATCCCATGTTCAGTAAGCACCATAGGAAGGTTAGGGTGACAAGGGTGGTTGCCAATCCGTCGTTTGAGCTGCGATACATGAAAAGTTGGATGAATCTTAGCTTCCTTAGGTAAGTCTAATCTATAGGCTACCGTTCCATACTTCTGTACAATCTGAAAGGGCCCAAAGTATTTGGCTGAAAGTTTGCTATAAGAATGTTGCCGCATAGACAATTGCCGATAAGGTTGTAGCTTCACATAAACCCATTCTCCGATCTCTAAACTCCTTCACTTCTCTTTTTGTCGGCATAATGTTTCATTCGGGCCTGGGCCATGGCCAAATGTTGTTTCAAAAATCGAATCGTGCTTTCTCTCTTCTCCAAGCTCTTGTCAACCGCGTCCACCGAAGCATTGAATTGAACATACGGTTGATGAATCGGGGGGTTTTTGGCCATATAAAATTTCATAAGGTGTGCTTTTAAGGGTGGAGTGGTATGAAGTATTATACAACCATTCGGCTAATGGAAGCCATCTTTTCCAAGCCTTCGGCCGTTCACTACACATGCACCTCAAATAGGTCTCCAAGCATCGATTAACCACTTTCGTCTGTCCATCGGACTGAGGATGGTAAGCTGTGGACATTTGAAGTTTCACTCCTTGGACTTTAGAAAACTCTTGCCAAAATTTACTCATGAATATAGCATCTCTATCACTCACGATCGTCTTAGGACTCCCATGCAATTTAAAGATATTGTCCATGAAAGCTTGGGCCACATCTATAGCCGTGTAAGGGTGTTTAAGTGGAATAATATGAGCATACTTGCTCAACCTATCGACCACCACCAATATGCTATTTGCTCCTCCCGAATTCGGTAAACCCTCTATGAAATCCATATAGATATCTTGCCAAACCTGCTCCGGGATTGGTAAGGGTTGTAAGAGACCAGGTGTAGCAACGTTTTCTCCCTTACACTTCTGGCACACTTCACATTCCCGTACAACTGCGCACACATCCACTTTCATCTTTTTTCAATAAAAAATCTGCTTAATTCGGTGAAGGGTTGCTTGCATTCCCGAGTGTCCTCCTAAACTGCTTTGATGATGTATGTGGAGTATCTTACCTCTCAAGGTGGAATCATTGCCAACAACTAAATTTCCTTTCCTAGTCAATATACTAGCAACCCATTCGTAATGAGGTTTTCTTGATGTTCCTTCCCTAATATCCTTAATGAGTTGCTGAATTTTTGGGTCACTGTCCTAACTAACTTTGATCTGCTGCAACAATTCAGATTGGACATTTGAAATAGCAGTTAAACTACCCTCATGCTCATGGTTTTGCCTCAAAAGCGCATCAGCCATGGTGTTTTCCTGCCCCTTCTTATATTGAATAGAGAAATCATATCCGAGCAACTTAACCAACCATTTTTCCTGACTAGGCGTCGAAATTCGTTGCTCCAACAAGTGTTTGAGGCTCTTATGATCGGTTTTGATTATGAAATGTCTTCCCACCAAGTATGGTTTCCATCGTTGCACCGCTACAACAATAGCCATCATCTCCTTCTCATAAACGGATAGTGCGATGTTCTTGGGTCCCAATTGCTTACTCATATAAGCAATTGGTCTTCCTTTTTGTAATAGGACAGCTCCTATTCCTTTCCCACCCGTGTCTGTCTCGACACAAAATTTCTCTTGAAAGTCGGGCATCGCCAAAATTGGGGCCTTGGTCATAGCTACCTTAAGATCCTGAAATGCAACCGTAGCCTCCTCGCTCCAAAGGAAAGAGTCCTTTTTCAACAAATCAGTTAAAGGCTTCGCTATGATTCCATACCCTCGTATAAATTTTCTATAATAACCCGTAATGCCTAGGAATCCTCGCAATTCCTTCAGATTTCTAGGTTGAGGCCAATTTACCATTGCTTTAATCTTGTTCGGGTCAGCAGAAACTCCTTCATTGGACACTACATGTCCAAAGTACTCCACATTGTCACAAGCAAAGTCGCATTTAGATTTCTTCACAACTAACTGATTAACCCTCAAGGTTTGGAAGGTGATCCGGAGGTGCTCTAGGTGTGCGTCCCAACTTCTACTATATATCAAAATATCATCGAAGAACACCAAGACAAATTTTCGAAGATATTGAGAGAACACCGTTTTCATTAACCCTTGAAATGTCGAGGGTGCGTTAGTTAGCCCGAAGGGCATCACCAAGAACTCGAAGTGTCCATGGTGTGTCTGAAATGCTGTCTTGCCTATGTCTTCCTCAACCATTCGAATTTGATGGTATCCCGAACGTAAATCCAGCTTACTGAATAGCCTCGCACCGTGTAGCTCGTCCAACAGCTCATCAATGACCGGAATAGGAAATTTGTCCTTAATCGTTGCTTTGTTAAGGGCCTGATAATCTACACACATGCGCCATGTCCCATCCTTTTTCTTCACCATGACAATAGGGCTAGAAAATGGACTTGTACTTAGTCTTATCACCCCTCCGTCCAGTAATGATTGAACCATTTTTTCGATCTCGTCTTTCTGTCGAGCCGGATACGGCCGCAAACTAATGGGATCCATACCCTCTTTCAATGTGATTTTATGGTCTTGTTGCCTTTGAGGCGGTAAGCACACCGGTTCCATGAATAAGCCTTTATATTCATCCAATAATCCTTCTAATTGAGACGACTGATGCGAATGAGGACCCTCCAATTGAAACAACTGACCATGATCTTCCATTTTGTTCTAGAAAATTCCCACGTGAAGCATACTGATTTGGGAGGTTTTTTGGATCATCTTGGTCATTTTTTCTCTACTCAACAGCTTCATTGAAGATGGTTGCATATCCCGTAACACAATTTTATGGTTGTCTGTATGAAATTCCATTTTTAATTGGCTAAAGTTCCAATTAATATCACCTAATGTCACCAACCATTGAATGCCAAGCACCATGTCGCACCCCCCAATGGAATAGTCATTAGTGTAGTAGTGAACTTAACACCCTGCATTTTCCACGTAAAGTCTTTGCAAACGTAGGAACTAATGAGTTTGTTCCCATCGGACACCGACACCGGAAAGGGAGGTATAGCTTCCAACCTACACCCCAATTTCTTCGATGCGTCCAGGTCTATGAAATTATGTGTGCTGCCGGTGTCTATTAAAATGTGAATTGGTTTACTCTTCATCACTCCCGTGACCCGCATTGTTTTAAAGTCGTGAACGCCCGTGATCGCATGCATCGATACATGCGATTCCCATAATAACTGCTTTTCATTTCCAGTCGCAGCTGTATCTTCCTCGTTACATTCCTCCTCCTCTACGTCCTCCTCATCTTCTTCCAGTGGAATTTCCGACAAATAAATGTGTCGCCGGTTTTTACATACATGCTCCTTGGTGAATTTTTCATCACACCAATAGCATAGGCCCTTACTTCTTTTAGCGTCCATTTCTTGAGGACTTAACCGCTTCGGTTGTGTTGTGGTGTTTGGGGTAAATTTATGGTGAGTGGATGGTGGTTTAGCTAGCAAAGGAGGATTGTTGTGGCCTGAATGTTGGTAATTAGGTTTAATATGAGGAATGGGGTTTTTGGCATAGGAGGGCTGATATTTCTTATGGTTTAAGTTGAGAGCTTGTTCTTGAAGCTTGGCCAAACTGACCGCTTCCTGCAGCGATTTAGGACGGAACATTCGTACATTCACCGATATCTCACTACGTAACCCCCCCCCCCAAAAAAAAAAAAAATAGCTCAACGCATACGGTTCAGGTAAATCCAAACAATTCACTATCTCATCGAATTTATCGAGGTACTGTTGGACATAACTTACTTGCTTCAGAATCACTAACTCCGACATTGGATCGTCGAAGGTTAGGGCTCCAAATCTGTCATTAAGAGAACGTATGTATTCCTCCCAATTAGGAACCTCACGAGTCAGTCGGCTCTTCATATACATTTGATGCCATTGCAGCGCACGACCTTCCAAATGAACAGCAGCCAATCGAACCTTCGCCGTTGGTGGTGTCTCGTCCACCTCGAAGAATTGTTCACTTTTATAAAGCCAGCCGCGCAAATCCTCGCCGTTGAATCGCGGAAATTCAACACGAGACATTTTCGTCGGAACTGATAGCCTGCATTCCACGTACCATCCTTGGATCGATTGGCCTCACTACTGTTATCTCCACTGTTACCCGCAGCTGCAACCGATTGAGTATTATGATGTGAGTATTATGATGCGCAAGGATCGTTGCCATCATCTTCAACTCTTCCATGGATTCTTTAAGAGTATCTACCTCTTTCTGCAATTCGCCACCACTTCGCGTCTTTTCCACCATCGCTGATCAAAGAAACAAGTTACCAAGGATCGACGAGGATCGCTGATACAACTTGATGAAGATCACAAAAGATGGGAAGATTCAGCAATGTTTACCTGGAGATCGATTCAATGATCGCTCTCGGAGGATTTTCACCAACACAGAATTGAGATCAAGATTGAATTGAATTATCAAAATCATCAAAATCACAAGTGTTCTGTTCATTCACGATTTCTGCCTTTTATACATCGGCGCTTCAACCCTTTTTCCCCCTTTCTCTACTTCTCGCTAATTGCAATTTTAAGTCCCTATTCTTCTTATTTATTACAAAAGGTCTTTCTTGCTTATATCATAATTTAAATTAACCGATTCATTTTTCAATCACAACAGTGAGAGCGTAAAGAAAGGGATTCAAATACTTGGTTTTATATTTTATTTTGAGAGGCTAATGTTGCATTGTTGCTTAATCAAATGGTTATAGGCGTCACCAAGTGAACTGAATAGACTAATAATCATTGATGGCAAATTTAGGACTTTTTCACTACAGCCAAACTATTCCATACTCTATTTAAAATCGATCCATAAAAGTTTGCTAAAGTTGGGTTGATTAAACTTATAGAACCAAGCCAGATTAAGTTTATAATTTTAATAAATTTTAAATTTTGCTTTAATCTATTTATTTATTCCCTATATAAATGTATGAATAACAAAATTATTTTGTCCTATGTGAAAAGACATCCACACCCTTACTTAAATTTAAATTATTTCGTTCTATGTGAAAAGACATGCACACCCTTACTTAAACTTAAAGTCTTTTAATAGTTGGAAACTATTGAATTAAATATTTTTGATAAAAAAAAAAGGCATAGTAATAGTAAGACACTATTTATTAATTACAATATATAACATAAAATAAGATGGATGGATTTTATTAAATATAATTAAACGAATAAAATTCTATTTTGTTTAGGAGTAGATCGCGTCCACAAATAATCTAAATATATTTGATTAATTATTTATTTAAAAGAATATTATTTTTTATTTTTGAAAAATGTATGTTAGATGCGATCATAATACTGAATTTGTTAATATTCTAATAACACTGTATATACTACAATATTATAGAGTCTACTCATTAAATTCTCGAAGGAATTGTATGATTTTCCAAAAAAATGAGATTTTCCTTACTACCAAGAATAAGTCTAAAACCAAACCATAGTTATAATAAATAACAATAATAATAACAAGTAAGAAAGGACTATGACTGTGGACATACTCTCGATAGTGAAGACCAAAGTAGTAGAATAATAATAAAAAGCGCAGTCATACATAAGACTCCTTGATTAATTATTATTTTTATATTTATTAATATATATTAAAAACTTAATGTATAATTGAGGGGTGAGAAATTTTCTAACAAAATCTAAAATAGTGACGTTTTGTTTTACAGAAATCTTTGAAAACATTGTCTGAAATTTTTAGTATTTCATAGTAGATACTGTTATTAATAGATACTGTTATTAGTATCAGATTATTACTTCGAGCGAATAATTTTGATTTAAAAAATATAGTACGAAAACTATACAAAATACACCACATTCTCAATAAAGTTGTAAAAGTTTATTTTCAACCACATCTCTTTTGTATTTGTTATTTATCCTAATATATTTGAATGTCTATGAACTTCAAGATATAAAATTAGTTATCCAATTTTCTAAGCTTGTCGAAATTTTAAACTATTTACCATTTTAAATTCCATAACACAAAAATTAATAAATATTATAGTTCAAGGAAATAATTCTATAACATTTTCATATTATATGATACTCTTTGTATGAAATACAATAATTCATGTCTCACAAATATTATTTCTTTATCTCTTGTTTGGACGTATCCAATAACAATATAAGCAAGTATGTTTAACTAATACAAAGTATATAACTATTTTTTCCTTTCCAATCTCAAAGTATATTAATTTTTATGTTACTACATAAAGAAATATTGATCAGATAGACAATTCAATTCATAACGCTATCAGAAAGATTGTTAGGATGGACAAATTAAATAGTGATAAATAGGAAAAATATGTATATTAATAATTATAAATATTAAATACTATAAGCAAAATATTATTACTCAACAAATTATTTAAAATTCTATAATGATTAAGTTTTGAAAATTTGACTATATACGAGTATATAACAAAAAGATATTATAAAAGTGGCAGGTATAAGTTTGAAAATATTAAATAAAAGCTCTATTCTCTTATATAACATCATTTTCATCCCAATTTAAAAGTATATTTTGATCAAATAATAAAAGCTCGATGAGATTAATTTAAAAATATAAAAAATATTTAGTTAGTGTTTTATTTTGGTTCACAATATTAGTATTATATCAATATTCTAATGAGTAGTTTTGAAGTAAGAAAAAGTTCAATTAAAAGAAATTAAACATTATTTTAACAAATTTAAAAATAAAATAAAAATAAATTATGATAAATGCAATATTATATTTGATGTTAAAAATATATATAATATATTCTTTTAGCCATCGATTGTGAATATTTTTTTGTTTGCTCAGAATGTTTATAAGAACATATATATATAAGTCAAAAGTATATTACTCAAATGGGTTACCATTATGTATAGTATTAGAATTTCACACATCAAAATTATTAATTAAAAAATATAGTAGATGTAAAAATGTGAAGATAATAATAAAATAATAAGTGAGGATATGATGCATTCTACAATAAGTATTTTTTTAAAAAAGATTTATAGACATGCATAAGAAATAATTTTTGCTTGTATGTATAAGTGATAAATTTACATGATAAATATATAAGATTCATGATCATATAAATCAACATGCTAGAAAAGTATTCAGATTCTTTATAAAGATTAATTTATATTTACATAGACCAAAACATTGTGCTTAGACATATCCAAAATATAGCATAGTTTAGATTTATTGAGAAAAAAACTTTTAATAGACGAAAATTATTTAGTCAAGGGAAAAATAGTTAGGTCTCCACATTTTTTAAGATTATTTAGACATTATGCTTAATTATATATATGAAAAGTTGTAATATACGATATGATTGACTTCTTACACTTATAATTTTTTAGTATGACGTGTTAGAGACAAATTTAAAAATAAAAATAAATAAAAAAAGACGTTTACCCATCTGTTTAACGTATGACTCATTTCATCCTAATTTTATAGGTTTACTTTAACGGAATTTGAGTTTCAACTTTTATTAGTAAATATAAATTTTATTTAATATTTTGTAATGGTTAGTCATTTTAAAAAAGAGTTAAGTTACGACTCATTTATGAAATGAAATCTTACCTTGGCGTTTCCTATGGGAAGAAAAAAGTAATTATGATGAAGTATGCAAAATATAATATTTCATATTAAAAGCATAGACGTGTCGTGTGCATTTTGAAAATATTGCTTATTATAATAAAAAAATTATACTTGAGCTCTTTATTTTATTTTATGTATATAAGATCATCTTAGGAGACTTTATGCCACTGGATTTTATTTTATTTTTTTTGGTTTCTTTTTTTTAAGTTTTCCATTTATTTGAGTTTAATCCTTTATAGGTTTATAAAATTTGAATTATTTTAATTTAATTCTTAAAAATTTAATTAGTTATAATTATATTTTATTCAATTATGCATTAATTTCAGTTTAAAATTAAATTATAAATAATTTTATTTATAATAATTTATATAAGATATATATTATATTATTAATTAATTTGAATTAAAATTATATTTATAAACTAAAAATGCACACCTCTTTTTTGTTAATCAAATAATAAAAAAATCAACTTTAGTAATTTAGTCATTAATTAAATAATATATATAGTTGTTAATGATTTTTTAAATATTGAAGCGTAATTACTTGGGTGAAAATATACAATACATAAAAGTTTCAGGTTTTTTCTAAAACAATTTTGGGTTTTATTTATGAAAGATTGTATGATTACCAAAATGATGGAAAAAAGGAATCTTCTGGAATATTCTTTTTTTGGTTCAGTTTATAATATTTTGGATTGGAGAGAATGTTTTGTACTTGCAGCAAATTAGTGCAATTTTTGAACCAAATTATTTCAAAATAGATTTTTGGGTTGGAGATGGCCTAAGAATGCATAAGTTAAATCAACAATATTCTTAAAAAAATTATTTTTCATCCTATATTAGAAGTTAGCGCATCTTGAAGTTATTAAAATAACTTGCACATAAAAGTGTACATGAAATTAATTTTGAAGAAGTAAATGGGGTGCGACTTCTACATATAATGTACTTTACGTTCAAATTTATAAAAGATTCATAGTTATGCCTAACAATAATTTTGTTTTTATAGTATCACATTAAGGACTATACTTTAAGTTAAAATATATAAAACTACATAAATAGATTTTATATATTATCTACTTTATTAATTAGAAAAAGTGATATGAAAAGAAAAAAAATCTATGCAAATTAAGAAACACGAGTGGATTTTTGTTATTTTACATTAATATATATCAATTTAAGACCGCAATGTAATGATATTTGATGACTAAATAGTTTAAACCAGAAATTAACTATGTTACGCTAACTTTTTTTCATCAAACTATATATTACTATAATAACTAAAGCAATAATCAACAAATTACTCATTAAATTTGCTGGCTACTATTTGAAATGTTACAAAATCTTTTGAATATAAATTTATAATTAATTATTAGACTTTTTTCAATATCACGAACTACATGCGTAGCACGTGATTGTTTTCTAGTAAGCAAAAATGAGAAAATATATCCAAACCTAATCAAACTATTTAATTTTTATTCATATTTTGCTCAATTAAATGCCTTTAGACTCGATTCAATTAAACAATCCAACCGAAAACAAACGTAAATTTTAAAACTTGATAACAATTCAAATAAATTTGAACAACTTATTCACTCGACTCAACCATTATTTTCAACCAAAATACCAATCAGTTGTAAAATGAATGTCCTAGAAACGGTTAAACTATTATGGTATAAGTTTTTACTTTCCTTCCGAAACAATAGGAACAAGTTAAAGTGTAAATCACAAATCAATCTGCTATAAATCCGAGGAATGTGTGGAGCTATAATTTGTGTCTTATTTTGTCCTCACAGACACATCCCTTTAAGAGTTTCCCTTTTTATTCCTATCTTCTGAAACTCAATTGGGAATGCAATTTCCCTCCATTTGAGATTTCTATACTCATGTAAGTGTAAATTTGGCTTTTTTTGTAATACAGTATTTAATTTGGCTTTTTTTCTTGTATTTTGTTTGCATAATCCAATTATAATGCCATCAATGTAGTGTAATTTTATTATTTTTAAGCTTTTCCCATTAAAAATTCACTCATAATATTTAGATTGATGAAGGAAGCATTTAAATGCAAGTGATGGTGACATATATATAAGCCTGAACGAATAATGAAAAACGCCCTCTTTTCGAAGCAAGAATAGAACAATCACAAACATGTATATGAAAATATTACGATTCATGAATTTTGGTTGGGGGGTTATTTCCAGCATTTTGATTTAGGTAAATCTATTTACATTGAATTTATTTTATAAATGCAGTTTCATGGAGAAAATGATAGGGTATCTGCTTTTGTGTATCTTTTTAATTCAATCAATTGATGCTAAGCATAGGCCACCTCCTCCTCCAAAGAAATGGTTGACTCTACAAGGTACCATAATATATATACATATATATAATATATATATATCGATCAAAATCGTTCTATTTATTTTTTTTATTTGTAGGTGCTCAGCCTGATGTAGTAGCACAAGGTGGATATTCTGGATTTTTTCCAGATTCAAGCCTGCCTGCTTATGATTTCGCTCTTGATACTAGCATTCCTGGAACAGTTCTTTATTGCAATCTACACTTTACCAAGGACAATGAAGGCTTTTGTGTCTCACAAATAAATCTTCAAAATACAACAAATATCGAAGAAATTGATCCTAAAGGTCAAAAGGCATACAACATATATGGACAAGATGTCCGTGGATGGTTCGGGTTGGACTACCCTGCGCAACTCATTTTCGAGAAAGTTACACGTGAGTAAACTTATTTGGTAACTTATAGTTTTTGTGGTGTGTTTGGATTTAAGGATTTAAAAACTGTGGATTTCAAATTCATCGACAAATCCATTTAAGTTCGTTTGGATGAATTCATGTTATGATGGATTTCAAATCCCTTGTCGTTCATTTTGAGCTCTTTTCTCCACAACTATGGTGGATTTCAAATTACTCCATTTTAGACTCATTTGAAATCCTTCCCTCAAATCCAAATCACTCGATCCAAACACACCCTTGAAGAAATTATATATTATTCGTGTTTGTATGTGCTATTTAAGGATAATAAGTTGTGATCTTGTTTGTACAGTGCGCCAAAACATTTTCACCAGACAAGGAGCATTTGATGGTGCACCAGTTTTGAGCCCGTCTCAAATCGCAGTAGACAAGAACAACAAACCGACGAGATTTTGGTTAAACGTGGAGGTATATAATATAATAGTTTTATCTAGAGATGGCAAACGGGTGGGTCGGGTCGGGTTTGGGTTGGTTCCAATGGTTCAGTTCTTAAATGTGTTGGTTTTTTAAATGGTTCTAAGGTGGAACCAACTCAACCCAAAATGGAACCAAAGTAAACCCAAAAGAGAACCAAGCCCAACCCAACTCAATACCTTACATTGTGTTCTTTAAAATTGAGATTATTAGCAAGCGGTTTGGGCCTAACTTGAAATTTATTGGACCCAACTTGGAACCAATATATGCAATATATATATACATATATCTATTCATAGATAAGAATTTCTCCTCAAGAGTCTTACAAATGTCTTGTAACATATTGTAGTATGACTTGTTCTATAACCAACACAAGATCAGCCCCGAGACGTACCTCCTACAGCAATTACAAGCACAACCCGAGTTTATCTCATCTCCCGAGATAGGCTTTTTGAAGTCTATTGGACCAAAGTTGGGCACATCACAAACGAAGCTCATTTTCAAATTCCTTGGACAAGACGAATCAGAACCGACAACTAAAGAAACATATGGTTCACTTGTTAACAAGCTAGCCATGATCAAAACATTTGCATATGGGATTCTTGTACCAAAAGATTACATTTGGCCCGTTGATAAGGCCCGAGTTTTGCAGCCTTCGACAAGCCTAGTTCTTGAGGCTCACAAACAAGGGCTAGCGGTTTATGCTTCAGGCTTTGCAAATGACAACTTCTTAAGCTACAATTATAGCTATGATCCAACAAGAGAGTATCTGCAGTTTGTAGATAATTCTCAGTTTTCTGTCGATGGAGTGTTGTCACAATTCCCTTCAACTGCTTCAGAAGCAATTGGTAATATTATTCGACAATTAGGGTGTGTTTGGATGGAAGGATTTTAAATTCATCGACAAATCCATTTAAGTTCGTTTGGATAAAGTCACATTAGGATGAATTTCAAATCCACCGCAATTCATTTTGAGCTCTTTTCTCCACAACTATGGTGGATTTCAAATCCAACTCCGTCGATCCAAACGCACCCTTATTTATTTTTGTTGCATTTTGTTTTTCATTTTTGACGTAAGTTCCGTTTTATGTTCATAGGGTGCCTACCACAGGGCAAAAACGCTTCACGGACAATTCCAAGTACGTAAAAAGACCTCAAATTCAAAAGAAATGTGATGTTAATGTTTATTTATTTTATTTTATTTTTCGTATGCATGATAGGTTTGGTGATATCACATAACGGAGCTAGTGGTGATTTCCCGGGGGCAACTGATCTTGCGTATCAAAAAGCAATAGAAGATGGTGTTGATATTATTGATTGCTCGGTTCAAATGACTAAAGATGGAATTGCATTCTGCTCTGATAGACCAGACCTTATTAAAACTACGACTGCAGCCACTCTTTATATGGATCGATCTACAAATATCCCACAAATTCAATCAGCCGATGGAATCTTCTCTTTTGATCTAACATGGAGTGAGATTCAAGCTTTAAAGCGTAAGCGGACAAAAATTGCTAAACATTTAGTTATTCTAATTATACATTTATGTTAGAAATATATCATTTCTCCGTACATATTCCAGCTCAAATCGAGAGTTTCTTCGAAGGAGGGCTAGTTAGAAATCCTGCAAACAAGAATGCTGGGAAATTTGTCACCCTTTCTGAGTTCTTGGAACTAGCTAAGGCAAAGGCAGTAAGTGGAGTAATGATATCCATTAAGGTAATTACGTGCATACGTATTATAGTGTGTTTCGATGGAATGATTCGAAATCTATGAATTTCAAATTCATCAACAAATCCATTGAATTCACGTTATAATGGATTTTAAATCTTTGTCATTCATTTTGAGCTATTTTCTCCGCAACTATGGTGGATTTCAAATAACTCCATTTTAGAGTCATTTGAAATCTCTTCCTCAAATTCAACTCTCTCAATCCAAATGTGTTTGGACTGAAATTTATGAATTTTAAATTCGTCAACAAATCCATGAAGTTCATTTGGATGTATACACGTTATAATGGATTTCAATCACTCGACATTCACTTTGAGCTATTTTCTTGGTAAATACAGTGGATTTCAAATCATTCCTCCAAATCCCTTCCTCAAATTCAATTCCCTCAATCCAAACACTCGCTTAAGGAATTTTCGGATAACTAACAATTTTTGTCCCTCAGAACGCTGCATACCTTGCTGCGGAAAAGAAACTCGACATAGTGGACACAGTCTCCACAGCTCTCACCAACGCAACATTCGATAAGCAATCTACACAGAAAGTTCTTATCCAATCAGATGACAGTTCAGTACTATTAAAATTCAAAGAAATACCAAGTTACGAGAGGGTGTTATATCTTGAAGAGTCGGTGAGTGGTGCACCAGAGCAAGTTGCAAAGGAGTTGAAGAATTGCGCTGATGCAGTTTTCATGCACAGGGACGCTATTGTGATGGCCTCTGATAATTTTGCATTCAACTTCACTAAGACTGTCCCGGCTTTCCATGCTGCTAACGTCTCAGTATATATTGGAGTTTTGAGGAACGAGTTTGAAAACTTTATTTTCGATTATCTATCTGATCCTTATGTCGAACTCGCTACCTTGTTTACCCAAAACGTTGATGGGTTCGTAACGGATTATCCTGGCACCGCAAGTTCATTTGTCAGTAAGTATTAGTATTTAGTACATCCCATTTCTTTCTCTTATGAAAATGATGGCTTAGAATTTAGATGTAAGCTTATAATGTTGTTTTTCAGGATCATCTTGTACTGGAAAGAGATCGGTATATGTTACACAGCCAATGCAGCCAGGTCTGTTATATGCAGCACCTCCAGTAGCAGAACCGCCATTGTTGAGTCCAGAAGATATAGTTGATGCACCATTGCCTGCAGTAGTGAAGGATGATTCATCAGCCACATCACCAACACCAACACCAGCAACTTCGACTCCTCCTGCAGCCCCATCACCATCTTCCACTACTTCACTACTTGTAAGTAGGGATGCTCTCTTCTTTGCTGCAGCAATTCTAGCAATCCTCACTGTCAACTGATGTTGATCCAACTCTAACTTTTATGCCACTCTTTTGAGTCTTTTTGTACATTAATGCATAGAGGCTGTGTGTGTGAGCTTTAGGAGAAGGTGTTGTAAAATGTTTACATTCAACTTCATGTTACTAGATGTGACCATATTTAACAATTACCAACTACATCTTGTACTGATTAATGAAATCAAATATATAATATTTGTACTGCTTTATATCGAGAATGTGAAATGATCCCCATGCCTTCTTTCTTGCCAATCCTCAATGGAGGATATATCAGCTGTGTATCCATATTGCCACTTAATGAGCACGTTAACGTAAACTGTAGACTGGGGGCAAATGAGTCAATAAACCAAATGGGGACTATAAATAGGTAGGGTAGGGCAAAACAGAGCCCCAAATCTCATTAGTTTTAGTATGAGGCTACTTTCGCACAGAGAGGTTTGGGGGTTCTTCAAGGGTTGTTGCCCCTCTCTGCGTCGATTATTTACAGCCGATGATTTCAAAAAACTTTTTTATTTTCAATCAAACAACCCTTTGGATGATGATGAAGATGATGATTGATGTTCGAAGGTATTGATACTGCCAGAGCAATTTCATTTATGCCAAATTCCTTAAACCCTAAACCCTAGTTTTTGTCCATATTTCAGAGGAAAACGAAAATGGTTGAGGCTGTGATGATAAATTTATGTATAATCGAAAGATCAGATTATGAGCGAACTCGTATCTTGGCGAGGCAAAATCAGTTCACTGATTTCTGCAGCCATGGCGAGCTTTGCCGTCGGATTATTTTTTCTGATGATAAAAGGCGAATCTGAGCCTCACTTCCTTTTGATTATTTTTTCATTATTTTTTTTGACTGGATTTTGGATTTGTATGTGCAAATTAATAAAAAAAAAATTATGAAAATTGCAAAGTTTTAGGGGAAAATTTACAACACACCAAGTTTAGCACATTGGTATTTTATTAAGAATCACTGATTTCCGTACATCATATCGATTTGGTTGAATCAGGTATACTATAATATTATCCAACCCTTTGTAGTTTATTTTCAGTAATAATCAATTAGGAAATAAGTATATCAGATTTATAACTTAATTAAGCTAATCACTATCTTGATTTAAAATTATAATTGGAATAGAATGTGAATTAGCGTAATGTACTAGATTTGAATCATAAACTACATAATAAAGTTATTTACATAACAAAATAAGAATAAATAAAATAACAATAATAACATTAAATTCAAAATTACCTGCAAATAATTTGGAAATTCGATATTTTTCTCACACTAATATGGGGAGAGGCTTGAGTGCGATAAAAATTTATGTGAGTCTCGGCTATGTTTGTTTATATTTTTGAAATTCAATTTCAAGATTTCAAATCACAAAATCTTAAATCTATTTAACACACCAAATTTTCATCTCAATTTCCTTTTTTCAACTCTACTTTTTCAATCTCCAATACTAACTACCTACCAATCAACACATCAATCATTTTACACATTCATCAATTACAATTAATATATACATTATTTTACACACTCATATATATATATATATATATATATATATATATATATATATATTTATTTAAATAACCATTACAAAAACAACTAATTCAATCATTAAACATCAACCAATCATCATTGATTTGACACATTACAATTTTCAACCTAATTCTAAAAACATAAACAAACATCTACCATTTTCACACGAATTTCGATGGTACGCCACTCCCGAGAAATTTTCTAAATTCTAACTTAAAAACATAAACAAACATAGCCGTAATTTGCAGCTTGGTAAAATGTGGGTATTTAAATAGTCAATCTATTACAACGGCCCTTAGGGCTTAGGCGAAGGATGAAAAATTCTATCCTGGACCGGGACCGTTCCACACATTTGCACATAGGGGGGTGGTTTCCACGTGGGTGTTTGGACAAAACTATTCCCGGACCAAGATAGAATTTCCCGGCGAAGGATTGTTCTGAGAAAATATTTTAATAAATCAATGATATCATAATTATACAATAAATATTAAATAAAATATTAAAATTTATTATAAAATTTTAAAATATAAAAAATAAATATTTTTCTATATTAAAATTATTTTTAGTACATATATTTATGTCAAAATAATGAAAAAAGAGAATTCTTTTAGTAAACAAGTAAAACTATGTTCAAGTGATACAATTTTCGGATTCATATATACATCGCATATGACATAGTTGCTATATCATTGTATAATAAAATCAATAATTTTGAAAAAAAGAATTTAAAAGAGCTCTAATAATTCGCAAATTAACTAAAACAAAAAAAACTTGAGTTTTACTAATAGTATATTTTGATTTGATTTGTTCGAAAGAAATGTTTTTAAGAACTTCATGTTGAATTAGCAAAATAATATAATGAGATTTGGGAGGGTTTATAATTTTTTTGGGGAAAAAAATTAAGTTTTAAGGCAGCGCCGGTGGGTGTGCTAGACAACCGTCTACCACGACGACGGCCAGGGTTACTGCCAGATGTAGGCCTGTCAATGGGTGGGTCTTACCCAGACCCAGACCCAAAAGATTTTAATTGGGTCTAGACCCAGACCCAAACCCAATACAAACTCAGACCCAAAACAAGACCCAAACAAGACCCAATACATTAGGCCCAAACAATTACATTTCACCAAACCTCAAACCCTAATATATACATATATACATACACTTTTTCAAATATCTCACAACCACCACCACCACCCACCTCCGCCTGCCGCCGCCGCCCGCCATTTCCGGCCGCCGCCTGCCGCCCGCTCCCGCATCCACCGCCCCATCTCTTTCTATCTTTCTTCTCTCTTCTCTCTTAAAGTTTCAAAATCAAAAATATTATTATATATATCGCATATATATATATATATATGATATATATACATCGCATATATATGATATATATAATAGCTTGTTGATGCCTTAATCGCCGGCGCGGTGCCGCCATTAGTCGCCGGCGAGGCGCCGGCGTCAATTTCATCTTCATTCTCACTAACTTTTTTCTTTGAGATTTTGAAACCAAACATTGTATAGATACATATATGTGATATATATACATACATATAAATATATATATATATATATAAACAAATAATTATATTTTAGATTTGATATGTTATATATATATATGATTTTATATTTAATATTGGAATATTCTAATAAAATATAAAATAATGTAATTTACAAATTATATTTAAGTGTATTTAATGGTAATATTTAAATTATATAATAAAATATACTTTATAATATATATTACATAAATATATTTATAAAAAATCAAAACAAAATTAATTGGGTCTATGTTTAGACCTAGATCCAATGGGTCCAAAGTTTTGGGTCTGGGTCTAGACCCAAAACATTGGGCCTAACTAAGACCCAAAATTTTGGGTCTGAGACCCAGACCCACACTTTTGGGTCTGGGTCTGGGCCAGACCCACCCAATGACAGCCTAGCCAGATGGCGTTGGAGTTGCATCAGGGGTTGCAAAACGAGAATCTGATGGTGGTGGAGTTGTGGTGGCATAGTTGGAGCTGCGACCACGCCTGGGACGCCTTTGTTATGATCGAGGCCAAGCGATCATAAATCGAAATCAATTAATCGCAATCACAACTCAAGGAACAATTCAATAATCCAAACAGCGACTTAACCAATCAATTATCAACTCATTTAACGTCACTAACACACGGCAAAGCACAATGATTCTAAAGATTACAAATACCACAGTTAACAAATGCAAATGATGCACAATCCTGAGAAAATACTAACTCATCGACAGTAGGATCATTGTTGAGCTGAAGGATTCATCATCTCAATTGAGATCACCATCGTCATCGATTCTTTCGTGATTCCTCAATTCTGCAAAGTAGAAATATTGAGTGAATATTTGAGTAAGGCTCGGAGAAGAGAAGAGAATAAGGTTTGAGAAGAGAAGGAAGAAAACCTGCTAGGTTTCACAAATGAGCCAAACTGATTTCATTTCCCCTTCCTTTGCTAATTAAAGGACTTTGCTACTAATCGTGTGATTTTCCTAAAATGCCCTTTGCTTCCTCCCAATTTACTGATTAATTAAAACGTGCTTTTCCCCTTGAATTTAATTACCCGCTTTTGTACTCACTTCATGACAAATCTCCCCCCTTATAAGAGGTTTGTCCCCAAACCTCTAGTTGAGGAAATTAATTGAGCAGGGTATCCTATTCACCATTGGCTGAAATTTTCCATTAGCATACACATGCACGCTCAAAGCCCGGAAACATCTGCTTTTATTTCCTCATTTGCAACTGCGGTAACAGAAGAGGCAACATCTTTGGCGTTTGCGCCTTTTAATGAAGTTTATAACAATCTCATTACAGTCTTCAGCAATCCAATGTAATGATAGCTTTTCTCTTACGGCGAAGCTTATGAGTAACAAGTTCAGCATATTCTACGAAGTCGCTTTCAACTTTGGGGATAAAATTGTCAAGATTTTTCAAGTTCTGCAACATTGAGGGGCCACACATGGAAGTATGGCTTCCTAATAGCTGCTTCAAAACCAATGATCTTAGCATCAAACTCTTTAGCTTTATTATATATCTCTTCTCTAATGGCAATATACTTCTCCAACTGCTCAGCGTCTTTAAGCTTGAACTTACAGCTTTAGAATTTGCGACAGCAGCAGCTTCCTCAGCCATCCTAAGCTCAAACAGTGGCTGACTTGCAACCAATTTTAAATCGTTCAAAATAATGATCCAGCTGCTGATTTGGAATTTCCAATACCCGTGTGTAAAGCATAGCAACACAAGGCCAATCTTGTTGAGAAATTTCATACTCTATGTATTTGTCCCACAGTGGGAAGCATAAGTAATCAGTCCCAACATATGCTAGTGCTCTTTCAAACAGCCTTCTGATAGCGTCAGAGTCCCCGTAAGTTCCAATTGCGAAGACACAATAATGCAACCACATATCAACAGAGTAGGTAACTCCTTCAACAGCTCGTTCATAAACCTC
Organism: Verbascum thapsus; assembly: GCA_963669365.1. Taxonomy (NCBI): domain Eukaryota; kingdom Viridiplantae; phylum Streptophyta; class Magnoliopsida; order Lamiales; family Scrophulariaceae; genus Verbascum; species Verbascum thapsus. The sequence goes on from OY770114.1 coordinate 8,956,480, forward strand.
CGCAACTTTGTCCCTTGAGCTAAGACGCGCTTCATGATCAGCATACCCCTTCTAGTAACCATAGCATAAAGGGAAGTCGGCTAAAAAGGTATCATATACTTTTCGAATTTTCAAACTGTTGCCACCTGACATTCTCTCGGTTTCTTCAATTAAAACAGTCCAGGCATTAAAGTCCAACGAGTTAGCCGTCACTATGCTCCACAAGTATAACAAAATTCATACCCCACAAAACAAGCAACCACAATTACCAAACCACTTGTCAGCAGAATCATTGTCCAAATCAATAACTTCAATTTCGTTTGGCAGATTGGATTTCTTAGTCATGGACAAGTCAACATTTATAGGTGTCACTTCTTTTCTAGTTTGAGAAACAGATGGTAAAGTAATATCAGTGTCATGATTCTCATTTACATCACAAGTTCCATTAAGATTGAGGTCGAATGACTTAAATGACCCCGGAAACAACTGTTTCTCTTGCATGAACTCAAATCCTTCCAGACGACCTGTGGAAAATATTGAAAAATTCAAATTCTTCGGATCAGGAGATAGAGGTCGATTTTCCATTGAATTGGAAAGGGGCAGGCAGGGATCAGACGGAGAATCCATTGAAGGAATCCATTCTTTATGTTTTTTTTTTTAAAACTCTCCCTATCATCAGTTTCATCATAGATCGCTCTTTTTTTTTCCGCACTGACCAAACCACCCTTCTTTGCAGAAGCTGTGACCTCCTTATTATCTACCTGCTTCTGTTCTAAAACAATATCATTATCTTTCTCATTAGCCCGAATGTTATCGGCATCATCAAACCTTTCGATCATTTCCTCATCACCATCTGATATAAGATTTTTCTCATTGCTAGAAGAACTCGCCTTTGCACCTGCGTCCTTGACTGAGTTGCATTTCTCCAATACTGACTCTAGATTAGCTAATTTATCATCTTCACGTGCTATTTCACCAGGACATGACGTATTCATTCCACCTTTACCAAGCATTGCGAAATACTTAGCAGGATCTTCAACAACATATCTAAAAGGCTTAATTCCACCCTCTCTAACCAGCCCCATCAGCAGCCTCATGCACAGCTCTCGATGCTCATCTTTTGATATTTCTAGCGGCGTTTGGAGCTCAAGCCTCGAATTGAAGTAATCATACACCCTCAGCTGCACATCTTTGTATTTTCCCCAATTGTACTTCGACAATTGGTCAGTATTCACATCAATCTTAAGTGCACATCTAGTATAATCTACACTATATGGTGGTGGTGGTTCGGGTGGTGGAAGTGGTTTTTCCGGTTGTTTTATTAACTCATTAAGTTGATCTTTGTTCGTTCCATCATCAATGTTTTCTTCAAACACTTTTGCTGCGGTTAGACTAGAAGACTTCTTTTCGACTTCCATTCATTCAGATTGTGGTGTAATTGCGTTGATAATTGTTAATTGAATCAAGAATTGGTTCGATTGACTGGGTGAAAGAACTGTAGGAAATGTTACGAAATGACATAGACTTGAGCGCGATTTATGTCAACTATGTCGGTAGTCGCTCCTGGTACTTCAGCAATTTAAGAGGCAGCCTGATACTTGGGGAGGAGGTGACAGAGGCAGATGACAGTGTTTTCACTAACAACATAGGATTTTGGCACACGCTGTTTGGCAGAAACTTGGTTGGGATGAAGTTTTGAGCTGCAGTTGTAGTTATTGAGGATTCAAATTTCTTTTTATATTGTTCTGGTTGATTGGTTGATTGCTGAAATGAACATGGAAGGATTCAACATGTGTATCGCATTCTGGGAATAATTCTTATAATTCCAAAATTGGATGTGGTATAGCTAATGGTGAATAGGGTGATATGGTGAAAACATTTCTTCAAGTAGAGGTTTGGGGACAAACCTCTTATAAGGGGGAAGATTTGTCATGATCGAGCTCAAAGTGGAATTAGAGAATGCGATTTAGGATAAAACGTACAGGGGCAGATTGGTCATTCAAGGTAGAAAAGGGTATAAATGTTGGAAACAAGTATGAAATCGGATAATTTTGGAGACGTGAACAACAGGGTACAATTCTTTCTTTTCTCAGCCTTCTCTCTTCTTCTATAAACTGGTTCAATCCTAACAAATGGTAATCAGAGCGATCGATCCTAGAGGAAACATGTCGGAAGAGCAGGGGCGAATAGAGATAAGTCGATTGGATGACCTAGAACATCGAGTGGGGGAATTTTCGGCATCAATCGATAGTATGTTTCGAAAACAGAAGGACGAGCTGATTAGCGGGATAAAAGCTTTAATGCAAGAGCAAATGGAAGCCATGGCACAAAGATTGTATGAGGCAGGAGTGTTTGATGAAATGCCTCAATTCTCGGTTGAAACGAAGTCATCCAATCAAGATGCAGTAGTGTTCGAGGAAATGCCTGAGTCAGGGGTTGGAGTTGTTCATCTCAGCCTTAATGCAGCTGTTGCTGGTTCTTGTGAAAGATTGAATGACTTTTGTAGCATAGAAAAAATTGCTAATAATGGCAGAGATGAAGCAGAACATGTACCATTGTCTCGTGGTAATCTTAAATCAAATGAAATCATGTCTATTGCGAAAAAAGTACTGCCTATGGGTTCCCATAGAAACTCGTTCAATGACTTTAAAGGCTTTTGACCACCAAATTCATCGAGCAGCAGGGGATTGTGAAAACCTGACTGCTGAATTGGAGTTATCCACTTGTTGCTCGTTGGAGTCAATCCATATCGCTTTAGCTATTATGTCTCATGACGGCATGCTTAAGCAGCCTTATAAGGAAGAAAACCTGCTAGGTTTCACAAATGAGCCAAACTGATTTCATTTCCCCATCCTTTGCTAATTAAAGGACTTTGCTACTAATCGTGTGATTTTCCTAAAATGCCCCTTGCTTCCTCCCAATTTACTGATTAATTAAAACGTGCTTTTCCCCTTGAATTTAATTACCCGCTTTTGTACTCACTTCATGACAGCCTTGGATTGTCTGGGGAGGAGAATGCATTGGCGATTGGGCTTGAAGCCCAGTCATCTTGCGAGGAGGGGCCTGTAATGGATATCATCGCATAAACATAGGAAAATAGCGTGGATATACTAATCTTGATTTGATAAAATAACACGAATCTCTTTTACCACATATACCACCATCGCTAGAAAACTTAAGCAGACACAATAACACAATTCACAATTCTTTCACCCAATAACATTGCAGACCTTTATCCCTGAAGGGACCTGTCCACAAATGGCAACAGAGCCCTGCTTCTTAATCAGGTTAACGTTATTCTAATTCCCTTAATTTAAAGTCACAGTGTTAACAACTTGAAGCAGCAGAAATGTATCATCGTAACTGAACCAATTATCATTTAAAGTTTAGCAATTCATCCAATAACATTGCGAAGATTTGTATCCCTGGCCTGAAGTTTATGATAGAATCCCCTCAGTCAAGCTCATATAAATAAATATATCTTCAGAACAGGACATACATAGTATGAAATGGAACTAGTTAGTCACAGCAACTCAATGCAAGTTACTTGCACCACATATAATCAACCATACAAATATTTAGGCAGCAAAAATTAGGTATTAAAACTATAATTCAGGCATAAATCGAATCATAATCAAAACTACCTTAAAATGAACTCTAAGATAGGCTGCAATCGCTTACAAAACAAACAGCGGTGAGTAAATACACTTCTGCAATAACATGAACTCGAAAAACATATGCAATAATAAAATTAAACAGAAAAAGACATATATATATATATACACGATTTAGAACTGGAAAATAACTTATGAAAATGGAAAATTACATTTCGTTTGGTTGACAGGGTCTCTCGAGTCGTGGGATAAAGTCAACCACCGCAAGAATAATGAAGATTTCATCGTTTTGATATATTTGAGATTTATCATGGATTCGTTCATGATTTTGACACCTATAACATAATAATTGAATCTTGTGTTGAACAATATAGTTGTAGACACGTCTCTTAGATTCCCGATGCGTTTTGAAACATTGCGTTTCGATATTCCTAACTCAAGTTATGGTCAAAAGATCAAATAATGCCACTTTCGATACATTTGAGATTTGACCTAGATTTGTTCATGATTTTGACACTTATAATGTACGAATTGAATCTTGTGTTTAATAGTAAAATTATACATACGCGTCTTAGCTTCACAATGCATTCGAAACATTCATTTTCGATATTCGTAACTCAAGTTATGGTCAAAAAATCAAACGTTGCCCAAAATTGCACCACGGTAGCAGCATACACCCTGCCGCATTGGATTATGCACAACAACCGCAGAGGATCACTATGGACCGCCTATACACCGGGTTCAGGTGCTCCTGCCGCACTGGATTATGTGCACCATTTAAGCAAAAATAGATGCAGAGCGTGCGTCTAAAAGGATTCGTTCTCGGGACCTCGGCCCAGGGCGGAAGAACTTACCCACTATGCTACGGATTGCTTTGTGATTTATATCTTGCTGTATTTATTTATAATTAATACGGTAGTCATGACTCATATTACTACATATTTAACTTTTGAAGTATTATTTTAAAAAATTATTTAAAATTTCTTTATTAAAAAGCACACTCAAAAACCCATATAAGTTTTGTTTTTTTTTTCAATCTTAAAAACTCATTTTTAAAAATTTTTAATTAAAAAATCAAATATTAAAAGTAACAATTATTTGGACTTAATTGTCTCCAGTATTCTATTCTAAATGAATAATTAATCATTTGTACTCTTATATAAGTATTTATTTATGTATGAATTTTATATAAATAATTGATTCGTTATTATGTTTAATTTTAAAGTTTATAGTATTTGTAAAATTTTTATAAGTGTATTTTTAGATAATTACTATGTCATACTTAAAAAATAAATTACATAATCAAATATAGAAGTTCATAGACCGAAGATCCAAAATGAGAATATATTAAAAGAAAAATGAATAGGCTTTAATATTCTAAGGATAATTCAATTAACGTGTTGTTAATCCGAACTTTCACATTGTTGGATTATCAGTGACAGTTTAACAAAGACTATTATTGGGAACGTAATCATAAAAGTTCTGCTATTGCTAGCTTTTGCCCTTGCCAATCCATCAGTGACAGTAAGATTTGTGGTTGATTTTATCATCTTTAAAATATTTAAATACATATATATATATATATTATGGGTGACAAAATGGTTCTGAAACCATGGTTCCAACCCAATTAAACTAGCTTGGGTTGGGTTGAGTTGGTTCTTAAGAAATTATTTTAGTTTTCAACTGGTTCCAACTAATTTCAACTTAGGCTCAAACCGCTTGCCTATAATTTAAATTATAAAGAACAAAATGTAAGGTATTTTATCCGGCTGGGCTTGGTAAATTGTCAAAACCATACCTAGAGTTTTAATTTCGTATATTATCTTTCAAATTTTGAGATATAAAAGGAATTTGATATTAATTGTATTCTAATATAATTTGTACTATAAACTACTTAATCATTTATATATTTTTGTCTAACTATTTTATTTGACAGTCTGCCAAATTGAACATAAAATTATATCTTGTTCAAAATTGGAAAATTCCAATGCAAATCATCTTACTCAACAATTAATTTAATGTAAGACAGTGACAAAACAATAGGAATTTTTGTTCATTTGAACAAATTAAATAAGTGTAGAATACTTTTTTCATGTTTAAATTTAGAAACCTCTTATCAATAAAAAGGTTACTTAGAAATCATAATCGTGCAAATCTTGCTTACTGAAAAAGAAATGTGACACAGCTAAAAAAAACTTTTCATTTTGTTGACTATAATTAAAAATAAGATAATGATTACAAAATAAAATACATCATTACTTATTTAATATTGCACATATGATGTATTTATCCAAATTAATGATAAGTCAAGAATTAAGATTTGGATGAGATGATGTACTGAAGAAAAGAGAATCACAAATGTGGACAGAGATGTTACAAAATGTAGTGACATTTTTTTTGGCATTTAAGTAAATTCTATATACCCATTCTCTTTGAATCTTTTCTTGCTAGGCCTAGTTAAATGTAACAAACTTAGTTAATTAAACTGTTCCAACGATCTCGGAGAATTATATATGCCTTATTACAAGGCATTGCCTGCAATACAGTTTGCTCGTCAACAACTCTATATACTACAAGACCAAGCCTCGCTAGCGTCTCTATGGCCTTGCTAACTGGCATTTTAACCTGCATATATACAATTTAACAGAATGATCATCACATAAAGGAGTGACTAAACGAGATCAAATGTTTGTTTAACTACCTTTTCTTGGAAATTATTGTAAAGAAATGTCTCACATTTATCCTCAATAGCTCTTATGCTAGTTACCTGCATGGAACCAATTCTTTGAGACACAATTACAATTAGGTTCTCAACATTGTCAATTTTCACCAATAACCTTCAAAATTATCTACGTTGAATTAGGCTAATAGTATACTGGGAAGAAAGATGAAGCAACGCAAACACGTAACATTGAAAGTAAAATGTAGTTCAGAATAAATTTGCAAATATAAGACATTTTACTTTTGAGTAGAGCTCATGTGTGCAGATAACCAAGAATTGTTTGTATTAAACAAAACTGAAATATTGTCTCGAAGATATATTGAACACATTTCTCTCATAAAAGCCTAACAAACTATCAAGAACCATAGAATAAATACAGACTAACCTGGCCATTTTCTTGTTTAAGTAAGGTAGCATACACCAAAATGGCTTCTTTATACTGGATAAATTGTCAAAACATAAATGAGTAAATACAGATCTGTAGAGTGCAATTCATGTGAATAGAGTAGTCTATTTGAAAAAAAAAAAGATATTGAAAAATCGTCCAAAGTGGTTTCTAACTTGTTGTTGTTCAGAAGCATCAATCAGAAAATGGATTGCGCCAAAGCCACTTGCTATTGTTTTCTCATATAGCGTCTTATTGACCAAAAGCTGAAATAAACTTTAACTTGGTAAGCTTAAGCATAGCTGCACATTTCTTTTGAAAACAAAAATATAGAGAAAGGAATGTGTCCAACTCACTTGATATCTATCCCTTGTTTGTTTGTAACCCAAAACTACACGAGTCACATATATCACAAGTGCACTGGCCGGAATCACATCTAAAAATATTGCAAATCTGCAAAAATTATTAACCCATACAAATTTTACTAAGTTTATGTATCTCAGTTCTCAAGTCTTGTTGTAAGTCAAAAAGCAGTATGAGATTATGATAGACGTATTATTACGAATGAACAAAACAACTATACAGTATGCATGTGACAAACAAGTATGCATGACAATATTCATTTGATGGTCCAAATTACCAAAACAAAAAATGGACAGTCTTGCAAGTTAAAACTTGATCCTAATTATACAAACAAATGATCATGTTGCACTAAGTCAAAAATAATGGAAGGGAAACTACCATCTCTTGATGAAAGTAAGAAATCAATTATGAACAATCTTATTTCCGAGTTATCTAAATAGGTCAGCAGAAATCTTCTTACTTCCATTATATCAATAATGAAAGTATATGGATCTGTACTATATTATGCTCCTGTGCATCCCTGCAACTACCATATTGGTAACTCACCGAAAGACGTGTCCTTTTGTTCCTGAAATTACTACTTCCTGTTACATCATCCTTGAACAACATGCATAAAGAAAATTAATCAAGAATCCTCGTTCACTACAAGAGATGAGATGAAACTTGTCGGCAAGTTATGGAACTCATCAGCAAGTTATGTTATAAGGTTCATTTGGACTTTAGTGTAACTCGTATGAGATATATCACCAACTAATTTTGAAAAAAGCAATTTCGAACAAGCAAGTACATACGGTGAAGATAGAATGTCTTCAAATTTGTAACTGAAGAAGTATGCTAGAAGTCCCAATATTGTTGCAACATCAAGACGTACCTGCGAATTATATTCCACTTTGTTGTTAAGATGCAATCAGCAACTATTAGTTGAATGGACCAAGAAGTACAGTTGAAGCATAAAAATGACAACATGTTGTTAACTTTAAAAATGGTTGGCATCGCTTACAACTGCTATATTTGTATCGGATTTAGCATCACATATTCTAAAGTATAAATGATAATATTTAGTAATTCAGAGTACTTATTCTACCAAGGTTTCATTCAATAAACTCAACAATTAAGGGTTAATAATTTTTTTAACTCGTTTCTCTTGAATTGTAAATTAAGAATTAATTGCTTGCTTTGTAATATATATCCTTTATTTAGAATTTCAAATTATAAGTTAATATACAATTTGGTTTTGGACTTCAATATTTGTATCTTTTGGAAACTAAAAAATATATCCTAAATTAATTAATATTTTAAAACTCAATAAATTTATATACTATCTTAACATTTAACATTAAAGGAATAAATATTTTAATATGATCTATCAATATGAGAATCCAAAAAACATCTATAAAAAATTAATTGATTAATAATTAAAGTAAGAAATCAATGGTAATTTAGTCCAAACAATTATTAACTCCTCATTATTAGGGATTTAAAAATGAAAAACTGATGGAATGGGTAGTTGGGTTGTTTAATAATCTTTTAGATCTAAAAATTATTTCATGGCTTCTTCTAGTAATTTTCCCTTGATTGACACTTATTATTTCGAATGATGATAATGCAGAATTTCAAAATTTGAGTGGGCGACTCTAAGATTTTTGAAATCAAAGACGTGGGACATCTAAAGTATTTTTTGGGAATGAAGTTTGCTAGATCAAAGACGGGATATTTCTCGACCAACTTAAACATGTGTTTGATTTACTTGGCGAAACAAGTTTACTTGGATGTAAAACAACTGATACTCCAATTGAGCCCTATCTCGCAAGCATGCAAAACAAGGAGCACGTCTTTGGTAAGTTAATTTATTTATCTCATGCTCGTCCAAGTATTAGATAAATCCTTTGCAATTGGGATTGTAAGTCAGTTCACGCATTCAGATGGACAAGAGCATTTTGAGGTTGTATACAGATTTTAATGTATTGAAAAAGTACTCCTGGAAGAGGAGTGATGTAGAAGAACGGAGATCTACAAGTTGAAATTTATAGTGATACTGGGCAAGAGATAGTACAGACAGAAGACAGAATATCTACTTCTGGTCACTGTATATTCATTGGAGAGAACTTGGTAACTTGGCGAAGCAAGAATCAAAGTGTAGTTGCTAGAAGTAGTGCAGAAGCAGAATTTAGATTGGTTGCACATGGGATATGTGAAGTACTATGAATTAAGAGATTGTTGGAAGAATTGACCAATGAAGGTCTATTGCGACAACAAGGCAACAATTTCAATGGCTCACAATCATGTTCAGAACAAAACATATGGAGGTGGATAAACATTTTATCAAGGAAAACATTAAGAATGGATTAATTTGTATACCATTTGTTCCTAGTGTAGAGCATATACAGGTTGCACACATATCCACTAAAGGACTACTAAAGAAGCAATCGACTATGCTGACAATGAAAGATACTACAAACCAGCTTGGGGGAGAGCGTTGAGAAAGTCATCTCTGAATTATTTGATTTTCTTATTTAGGTTCTATTTATAAAAGAGTAATTAGGAGTTGATTTAGAGAAGATTAGAAGTTGATTTAGTCAATCATGTAAAGAATGAAGGTTAAATAGTGTTGTAATTAGTTTGTTTCCTTTTTCTTTGTACATCCTATAAGTAATGAATTCTTCCGCCTATTCCACATTTACTACAATTATTTTCATAAATTTTTGCTTCAATCTCAATGTTCTCCTCACGGTTCAATTGCAGGGAATCTCTAGGAACATCCTGTTAGTTTTGTATATGATGTATTATATTTTCTTATATTTATATTTTCCTAGTTTAATTAGGTTTGCTTGTATTTATCTTTTTCTAGTTTAGTTAGGTTTACCTTAATAGTTGTAATCATATATACATCTCATCATCAATAATATTATTAACGGAGTTTTCTCTAATTTAACATTACTCAACAAAGGTTCCCCTATAAGAGATTTGACCCCAAGTCTTAACCACCGAAAATTGTTGCGTAATTACTTCCCAATCTTCCCACTTGGCCTTCTATCAGGGCATGTGTGCCCATTCAATCAACAACTGACTTACAACTCGGTTGTTGCGTTTGATAATCTCCCCTTGCTAATATGAAAACATGAAATATTAAGGTCTTCATTTCTTCGTTTAGAGCTGGAAATTGATCATGCAGCAAGAGTCACCCTTATTGCACGTGATAGGGATTTTTTTAGCATCGACACATGCTTTTGTACATTTCTCGCTTACGCTTTTGTGGTTTTCATCGTTAAAAAATGAGTTCTAATATCAATACTGGTATTAATATGTATTATCTTACTCAATCATATAATAATTAGGTACTCAAAATATGTATATATACGTGCATATGTGTTTGAAAGAAGAGTTGTGACATATACTCATATTCTAATATTTATTTAAAACTATTGTGTCTTGTATCCATGTCGTGTCATATCGTATTCTTATCAACAATATGCCGCCATAGAGGCCATTTCATGGCAGCATATTTTTACGGAAGGTGAATCAAGAAGAGAAGTAACTTTCACAAGCCAAGAAAATGAGAAGGCTTATGCGAACTTCTGGAAAGGAAACGTAGGAAACAACCAATGGAAAAGATGCATTTAACATTAGAAGCACAAGCACAATCTTCATCTATTATTGAGTTACCTGGCAAGGACGAGCGACAAAGGGAGATATATCAACCTATTAATGCTCATGATAAGAGTGGAGTTAACACAGTTCTGCCTACTATGTTGATCTTGATTCATAAATACGGGCGAGCGAATACTAGTGATCAAGACTTGTGTTCTACGGACAAGAAAAGGATCAAAGTAGACATCGATTCTTTGAATCCATATGGTGGTGGTTTTGGAGGGAAATTGGTTGATTCGAAGGCAACATATAGGTTATTAATGATTCTTGGCATGAAGTGACATCTAAGGGACATAGACGAGAGGTTTCGGATGGATGTCACAGTGTAGTCTTATTTTAAAGACATAATCCTTTATCACAATGTAGTCTTATTACAATCATAATTGAAATATTCCTAGCCCAATGCGAATATGTATGTCAATTGGGCCCTTTTCCTACAATGTTATATTTTTTACCACCATAAGTAAATTCTTCACTAGATTCAAAATCCTTCACGTCAGCACCTAAGAGCATGCTTCTTGGTAAGGGATTGAGTACCATAGAGTTGGAAATCAAGAATGATCTTGAAAAATATATTTGATATGATTTAGATTAGGATCGAGATAATTGATATAATTAGGGTCTAGGTTGATTTGGAGTGGAGCGATTTCCTCCGTATTTATCACTTGTTATTTCACCTATAAACAAAGGTGACCATTGTAATTCATTTCTAAGAGAGTATGAAAGTCAAATAGCTCGTTGGGATTTGTTTTGTGGATGTAGGCCAAATGGTCGAACCACATATATCGTGTATCTTCTTATCTCTTCACTTTTCAGCCATGTATGAAATTCAACATGGTATCAGAGCAGGTTTTGATCCTGTCTCATTTTGCTTCCGCATAGCACGATCTGTGCATTTCATTCATTGGTAGCAAACTGATCATGTGTTATGGATTATTCCATATTATAGTGCACGATGTGTTAATCCGTGCATATTTATCTCATCATGGATCTCTAACAACATCATGAAGTTAAATGTTATGGAGCGGATTTTAGGAAGATTTGAAAAAATTCGGAAAGATCTGGCTTTTATTATTTTGATTGCATGTTTAATTAGGTTTCCAAGTTAGTAGGATTTGAATTATTCACTTTCCTACGTAAGAGTCTTTTATTTTTGGTAATTAATGTTTGTCTTAGTATAAATAAGTTGTTAGGGTTTTATTATTTCTTATCAAATAATTGATCATAGAATTGGGAGCCTCCTTTGGCTTTGTGATCAAGAACGCTAGTTCTTGGTATTTGGGGCAAGAACATTAGTTCTTGTTTATTTATCGATTTCACGTTTTAGTAAACTATTACTTATTTTCGTTTCTATCAATTTGGTCCGACCTGCCGGATTTTAGGAAGATTTGAAAAAATTCGGAAAGATCTGATTATTTTGGCTTTTATTATTTTGATTGCATGTTTAATTAGGTTTCCAAGTTAGTAGGATTTGAATTATTCACTTTCCTACGTAAGAGTCTTTTATTTTTGGTAATTAGTGTTTGTCTTAGTATAAATAAGTTGTTAGGGTTTTATTATTTCTTATCAAATAATTGATCATAGAATTGGGAGCCTCCTTTGGCTTTGTGATCAAGAACGCTAGTTCTTGGTATTTGGGGCAAGAACATTAGTTCTTGTTTATTTATCGATTTCACGTTTTAGTAAACTATTATTTATTTTCGTTTCTATCAATTTGGTCCGACCTGCCGGATCAAAACTCAACACCACCACCCTATCAAAACCTAACACCATTGCCAGATCTTTCACTTACCATCATCATGAATCGTTCAGATGAGGCTCGTCTCACCACCCTAGAGAAAAAACAGGAGGCACTAGCGGAGAGGATGACGGCACTCGAATTGAGCTTGAATCAGAAATTGGATCAGAAGTTTGACGAACTCATGGCACTGTTTGCGACGCTGCACCCGAACCCGAGACCAGCGCCGCCCCTGACCCCGGCTGAATCAGGGATTAGGCAGCCTCCGGTGGGACCCCCATTGGACGAAATTCCGAGGGCTAATCTGACGGATGTACCACCCGCCTCTTACACTCCGCTGCCAATTTGTGACGGGACTGATCCATTAGGATGGATAGCTCGGGCTGAACAACATTTTGAGATCCATCGAGTACCAGAGGGTGCGAAGGTGGTAACACAAGCCCCTCTTCCAGCTTTTTATGACACTAAACCACTCGGATGGTTAGTCCAAATCGAAGCTTTCAATGTTCACAAGACTGCATTTCGCAACCAAAACAAGAACCATGAATTTGTGGTTTATAGCGCTTCTTGGAATGAGCATATGCAAAAATTTCCCAAGTTCAGCCTTGGGGACAAGGCTGTTTTTAAGGGGGGTGGAATTGTTATGGAGCGGATTTTAGGAAGATTTGAAAAAATTCGGAAAGATCTGATTATTTTGGCTTTTATTATTTTGATTGCATGTTTAATTAGGTTTCCAAGTTAGTAGGATTTGAATTATTCACTTTCCTACGTAAGAGTCTTTTATTTTTGGTAATTAGTGTTTGTCTTAGTATAAATAAGTTGTTAGGGTTTTATTATTTCTTATCAAATAATTGATCATAGAATTGGGAGCCTCCTTTGGCTTTGTGATCAAGAACGCTAGTTCTTGGTATTTGGGGCAAGAACATTAGTTCTTGTTTATTTATCGATTTCACGTTTTAGTAAACTATTACTTATTTTCGTTTCTATCATTAAAAGAATCCAAGTTTTTCTTGAAGGCAGTTCTTATATTTCAAGTTGAACACTTCAATTCTAATTTCCGCGTTCAACTTGAGGAGGAGTGTTGAAAATCAAGAATGATGTTGAAAATCATATTAGATATGATTTAGATTAGGATCGAGATAATTGATGTAATTAGAGGTTGATTGAGATTTAATTTGATTGTGATATGATTTGGAGTGATTTCCTCCACCTATAAATAGAGGTGACCATTATAATTCATTTCTAAGAGAGAATGAAAGTCAAAAAGCCCTTTGGGCATTGTTTTGTGGATGTAGGCCAAATAGCCGAACCACGTAATTCTTGTGTCTTCTTCTCTCTTCATTTTTTAGCCATGCATGAAATTCAACACAGCTAATGTGAATTGTGTGATAAGTATTGTGCCCAAAAAAGCCACAAAGAATAAACGACATTGTTTCTGCTGACCTGTAACACTTCAATAATGGACTCAGCAACTACTTTGTGTTTGCTCTCGCTTCGAAGAGTAATTGACTTAAATTGTTCTAGAAACCACAACATCCATTTAAAAAACCAATTGAATTCTCCAAAAATACATGTCGGATATCACAATGATTCAAGTTCAATCATGAGATTCGCGATGTCTCAATTTCAAAATTGTAAAAAGCAAGTTTTAGAATTATTTTCATGTTCCAAATTTTTTATGGGGATGAGTGTAGTGGATTAACACATTTCACATACCGTGTCAAGAATCCGGAAAGACAACTTCTTGTGAGGAAAAACAACCTACAAACAATAAAACATAAGAAAATAAAGTCACCCATGCTCACGAGAAATATTTGTAGAGCAATAGGCTATAAACATTTTAGTGCTCAAGCATTTACTGGCAAATCTGGGATAGGAATTCTCTCGTAGATTTTCATCTGCAACGAAGGCACCTCAGCTTGATTTGTAGTTTCTTCCTCTCCAATTTCCTTAGTATAGAGCAAGATTAATTCTTGGAAAGTAGGCTCCTATATGAAGACATCTTTATTTAACTTAAAAGTGATTATCGAAAACACCAAAGTGTTAATTCAAAGAAACAACGTTTTTGATACAGTTAACCAGCTTCTTACTCCTATTAATCATATGGTAGATATTAACAAAATAAGTGGAATGACATATACACTTCTCATGCATCTAGTTCTGATGTCAAAAAGTGCTTGAAAATAATGTGATTGAAAAATTAAGATCTTTCACTTTTGAGTTCTAATTTCTATATCAACTTTCCACTTTTTAAAACTTAGTGCAAGATGACCTTAAATGCTCATTCTCTGTTGAAAAATAAATTAACTGTGCAAATTCAATCATATTCCTCAGTTGATAACATATGATATCATTGCATTCATATCCTTCAAAGGTTCTAAAAATAGTGGTTACTAGAGTTCAATCTTTTTAATAATTTAACAATTCCAGAGATAAATATCATGTGTTAATACCTAAAGTTCCTGACAACTCAATCAATTGCAAGCTTCAGATATATATAAATGTTTCTAGGATTGTCCTCACTGCGAAAACATGTTGTGAGGATGAAACACCAGAAGTTAAGTCATAAGGATAGACAAAAATATGTGCATACTTCTTACCTGGAGAATTGACTGGGAGAAGAGAATTGAAATGGCAGCTCTTAAAATCTTTGTCAAGTCATTTCCACAAGATTTAGGTGATGCAGGTTTCCAAATGTCACTAAGCGATATCCTTGACAAGAAATTTGGGCTGTGTAGATAAAAACAATACAACTTATCATTGATAATCTATTATATTCGACATGTATAGTCTTAAATGAGATCAAATTCCACCAAAAGACATGAGCATGAGAAAAGGCCACATATACTATAATACATTATACATGAATATAGGCAGGTGCATAATATTCTATTCCATTGTGCACTTCCAACATATATTGAGATGCAAAACAGCCACCAAGATGAGTTTAATTTTGTCATTATATATAACT
Source organism: Verbascum thapsus (assembly GCA_963669365.1). Classification (NCBI taxonomy): domain Eukaryota; kingdom Viridiplantae; phylum Streptophyta; class Magnoliopsida; order Lamiales; family Scrophulariaceae; genus Verbascum; species Verbascum thapsus. Next base: position 8,971,900 of record OY770114.1, read on the forward strand.
ATATATTTAGAGAGAGAGAGACGGAGATAGAGAGATAGAGTATCAAATCTACAATTAGCAAGCAAATTGCGAAATCAAATTTCACTAGTCTTGCGCATTGTAGAACCTCTTGATGGTTGAAATAAGCCTCATTTGGCTAGTGTCACTAGATTACTTGAAGATATAGACGAATCAACACAAACCTTAAAATGGATTCAGAACCAGTACTATCCGAGTCGAGGTTAAATGCTTGCTTAGGATTTGATGGTAATAGGCCAATCCATGCAAGAAACCTTCTTAAGAGCCTCTCACGAGGCCCAACTTCTGAGAGAATTCCTTCATAATGAGTTACTGCTCTTTGTGCAGCCTCCCAGATTGGAAAATCACTGGATAGGATGTCAACATCTTGAATGTCACCACACATTTGTTCTTCAAAGGAATGTGGTTTAAGAGAAACAGACAGCTCCTTAAGCCAAAGCTTGAATTTATTTGCCAAAACTTCTGTATCTTGTTTCTTTGTGATGCTTCTAAAAACCTGCTCTAGAAAAACATAAAACACATGAATGATCATGCATACATTTGATGAAAGCAAGAGTTACTATGTGACAAGAGTGATTAATAGGGTTATTTATATAGAAGGGAGAGGAGCTCAAAAGACCCGCCACATTGTCTCATTGGTGGTTTTTAATTAAAAGAAGAAGAGTGTTTGATACATTTAACCAACCCTTTATACCCAACATGCACAGTCATTAAATTCAAATTGAAATTATTTGAACTACTTGCTTTAAGCTTGAGAGATTGATAATAAACCAATATCAATGTACGTAAATGAGTAATGTATGAGAATACTTGTACACAAGAGCTCGAGAAGGTTTCCTCATTCTGGAACTATTAAATAAACAATTTAAGGACATTTGTGGCTGAAACTTGGTGAAACAATACATTGAGAACAATTTATGGAAACAAAAGAACACATTGCTCGTTAATGAAGTTGTGAGAGAAGAATTTGTGACTGTTCAGCACTGACTAACAGTGTTAGGGAAATTAGACTATTCCATTCTCTTCCGAACTCAAAAAGGACAGTCTTTCTAGGTATTGAATTTTTTTATTTAGACTTTGGTAGCAGAGTGTTGAAAAGCAACAGAATAGGCAGGAGAGTAAGAATAAAAAGAGGAGGCAGTAGAAGAAGCAGATGCAGAAATGCGAACTCAATACTTATTATGGCAAATGAAAGCTCAAGATTATAAGTGTGAATCAATTCCTAACGTTCTATTCTGATCACGTGATCCACACATGAAGTTATATAAGGCTGGTCAAAAAGAAAACTGCAATAATAAGTAATACCAATAACCTCATTTAACCAGACACCAAATGCCCCCAAAGGTTTGGCTATAAGGAGAAAGAAGTTCTGCAACAACTTTGATTGTAAATAATCCAATTTTTCAGCAATTAGCAAGCCCTTCTGCCTCTCAGTTGCATATCCCCGCCTATATATAAAAAATGATAAACATTGCAAGAGTGAATGACCTGCCAATATTCCACCATGCAAGATCTATCGATAATGAGTCTGACATGAGAAACAGAAATAAACTAATAGATATTTCTTTGGACTTTTCTCGAGATAGCAATTAGATGAACCAAAACTGAAATTAACAAAAACAAAAAACACACTTGATGTATAAAGGCCAGTTTAACTACTCTTAAGGTGCACAAAAAAGGCACGGTTCCTTCTCTACCAACAGAATAAAAGCAATATTCGGAGTTATATGTATGCTACTAGCAAAAATAAATTTAATTTGTTTTACATGTAAAATAGATACAAAATATTCTTCAGATGCAACTCACTATAGCTTCAATTGAGGTTGAGTTTGAAATTATAAAAGATTCTCATTTGTCCATATCTAAAGAAAGGAAGATTTCACTCCTACAATTAATAGATCACAAGTTATACTTTCTTTGGCTCTTAGTAATTTTCCTTGTCTATTGGATGCATTATAATATCATCATGTGAATAAGGATGTCAAGACAGTATTCAACCAATAAATCCAACAGTCCTTTTATTAATTTACAAAAAGGGAACATCATTTGCACAAATCTGTACATTCATTTGATGTTTAATTTTGGTGATCGTGTGAAGTACTTATTTACCTGAATATAACAACACTTGACTCGGATGCCTTTTTCCAGTCAACATAAATTGGCAGTGTAAGTAGATAATCGGTATTTAGGGCCGATGTTAACAACAAATCCCTTGGGGACAACTCTTCAAACTCAGCACTATAGAGCAGCTTCATGAAAGCACGCTGAAAACGGCTTGGAATGGGAATACTACATACAACTTACATGACAAGTGAAATTTAGGAAAAGCCAACGAATAACCAAAAGGTGACCATAAATGATGGTTATGATAAATATGTATCACACACATCTCTAAAGAAGAATAATTAAAAAAGAAACATATTGATTGCTAAAGAAAAACTAAACAGTAAATGAGACATATCAAAGATACAAAGAAAAAGAAAAAACTTTTCGTGGTGGAAACAACTGCAGAAAGTAGTTCTATCCACAAAGAAAGATGCAACGCACAACCTAAATGCATATAATGGTGCACCCAGTTTGCTGATGTGCATACTACCAATTCAATACAACATGCATATACCAAATTGAGAAGGAAAGATGGAAAAAAAAAGAATTTGGGTATTCCTTGAGAACAATGTCTTAATGGTGCAACAATCAAGGAAACAAGAGTTACATGCCAGTTTTTTCTGGTAATATTACGATTATGCCCAAGTGACGTGAAATTAAAAAGTATAAAATCCAGCAACAAGAAACAAGTTCAACATTCTTGACTGCATCAAAGAACAGACTGGTGGTTAGGCAGTTAGTTTCGCATTGGTCGTTAATGTAAGATCTTTTAAAGTTTGAAGCTCAAGACTAACAAGTGTAAGCACTAAATTTGGTTTTACACATTGTGGTGCTTCTGTAGATGTGCAATAAAGTACAGCAGTGCACACAAATCTTTTAAGTCTTTCCATTGCTTCTGAACTAATGAATACTGAAAAGAAGAAAAAAAACGATGGACTTTGTCCCAGAGTTTTGATAAAGAAGGATTATTCTTACTTCTTAGCTTAGTACACTAATGGACAAATTGGAAAAGTTTCACTGGGCACTTGCTTATTCCACAATCCAAACATTGTGTGATTGCTTAAGAACAAGACTACCATACATATCATGTGCGCATAATATGTGAAATAGAAAATTTAGGAATGTACTTTTGTAGCATACTATCTTCAAACTGGAAATTTAGTTCAAGTTTATCGAGTAACACAATATACCTGGAAGTCTTAATAGGATTTGTCTTGGCAGAATTCAAGGTAAAATCTAAAAGTAGTTTAAAATCAGAGGACATTCGTATCGCGGGGTCTTTCTCATCTTCCACTTTCTTCTCAATGCTATCACTTTTCATGGAGTTGTTCGTCAAAACATCAGACTCCTGAAAATCATCATGACTGACTCTCTTGCGAGTTAGATCAAAGTCAGCTCTCATTTCCTCTAAAATGGTTTTGTGTTCAACGTGAAGAATTGAATCCAAGCATCTGCAATAACGTGAGCAGATATGACTAGACGTCCATTACTGGAAGAAAAGCGTATATTTCCAAACAGGATATATAGACAGAAATATGGCAAACTCCAGGTTTGATTGGCATCTCCTATTTTAATCTTAATTTTGAAACAGTAAAAAGTCTAAACCTTATCATGATACCATCTATCTAAGTTTTGAATACGAGTTCTCATTAGGAAGGAGAAGTGCATCACACGTGTTGTGTCACTATTACAAAATACCTAAGAGTAGTAATTAATTAATTAATTAATCAAATAATCTCTCGAAGGCGATTGTTATCTGCTACGTACTGGGATAGAGAAAGAAATTGGCGAGCCTCCTCTTTTTCTTGTGAGGCAGGGAACATGGTGGAGATAATAGCATCTAGAAGGTCTGATTTTGAAACTGATATGTATCTCTGCCTGGGGACTTCAACTCCAGAACCGGGATTTGTACGCTTATCCTCGTCATGTTCCAGCTCCTGCTCATCTGTTGTTATGATTTTAGGCGGCGGTGGCGGTGGCGGTGGCGACTTAAACGTAAGCGTTTCGGCTGATAAGCGTGAAGAGCAGCAAGTGATGCGAGGAGGGGCAGCAGCTGCACGACATTCATCAATGTAATTCGAAGAATAAAATGATGATGACGGAAGAGGAGCGCTACAGTAGCTGATAATCTGCAGAGATACTAACATCAGGGAGGGGGGGGGGCACAAGTAATTAATTGGTTGTAATTTATTGTTTGTTTCAATCCATTAAGCTTTTGCTGTGTTTTATCTTGGTCTCATAGCCTAGGGAAAGTCTATGATAATTAATTTCCACCTCAGAAGTCAGTTTTCATCTCATGTTGGTACTTGTAGTTGCAAGAAAAAATCTATCAAATATGCTACATTTTTTTAAAATAAAATTGATAATTATATTTATAATATAATAATTATAAATATTAAAATTATTGAAACGGGCAAAATTGTGGTCGAAATTATTATATTATAAATATTAAAAGTGAGACTATTTTTTTTTTTTTTTTGGGGGGGGGGGGGGGGGGGAACTTGTTTTAATACACATAAACATAAAATCTGGTATAAATCAATCAATTAATTATATTTAAAGTACCGAATAAATAGACTCAACACATGTAGAAATGACTCTTATTCTATAAGAAGATTAAAAAGCTAAAAGTATAAATAGGATCAACTATAAATATAAACTTTTGACTTAATATATTACTATAGTAAGACTATAACTGATTAAGTTTTTAACATGTAAAGCCAAGAGCTGTTAAACTCAAAATGTTGTGGCTTTCTTTGTTTATGTTTTTTTAACAATTTTAAAAATTTTGGATCTACGAGTCAAAATAAATTTAATACAAACTATTCTTATATAAATTCATATTTTTTCAACTCAATTTTCTCAATCAATTATATGTCGATTGTATATACATCATTACACACATTCACTATTAAAATTATTTATTATAATCATTATTTCTCTTTTTTTTCTTCGTATTTAACAACTTTAATTATTTTTTTTTATATTTTTTATTCATGTAATCATTATATAGAAAATAACACAATCAGTTAACAATTCATCCATTAATATATCAATTATGATTTAATGCATTTTATATTTTCAACCTATTTTTGAAACATGATCAAACCCTACCAATTTACATAATATTTGTAATACATATATGTTTGGATTTGTTTCCAAACCATTTTTGATCGAAAATTTTGGACAATAGTATTTGGTTAGTGAAATTTTGGCCAGAAAAAATAATACAATTTATTGCCAAAAATAAAACTCAAATTTTATCTTTCTTTCTCCTACTTATTCTCTCTCCTACTTATTTTCACAACCTGATTTTGTTCCCTATTATCTTGTTTTTGTCTTCTTCCGTCCTCATATTAAATAAATTTAATATTTATAAGGAATTTATATTCAAATACAATATTTAAAAATATATGTGCACTGTATAACTATATATATATGTATTTATATATATGGATAGTGCATATATGTAAATCAATTTTACATATAAATATTTAAGGGTATAGAATATAAATTATACATTATGTGTCTGTATATATTTATACATATACTATTTATATAAACATATAGGACATATATAAATATATTTTACTATGTATATATACTATATATATACGATTTTGTTGTTTAAGTATACATAAATCATACACATGTACATAGATATGAATATTGACATATTTTATTTATATATATTAGTAAAAATTAAATATATCAACTACTATTACACATAAATGTATATATATATCAACTACTATTACTTATATTAATGTAAATAACTATTATTACTACTTTAATATTTTAATAATTAATTATTCATTAAAAAACAAAAGCTTACTTGTAAAATAACATGTTCGCTTTAAAAATAAAATTAAACATTATGTCATTAAAAATATACGTGTCTTAAAAATAGTTTCATCAAGAATTTTCACCAATATAATTAATTAAAAGAAAATCAAACATAATCTTAGATTGGATGTACATACAATGTAGATGACATTAATGTCCGTATCTTTAATCTTATTATACATATGTTAAAACAATATACTATTAGAAGAAAAAACCAAGTGTAAAAATATTTAATTAGGTAACCCAAATAACAAATAAATAGTAACTTACATTATAATTGGAAATCAAACCTCCTTCCTAATATTGGTTTTGGACCAAAAACTTGATTTTAAATTAAAAGAACAATATATATATATAATTAAATATTTATATTTAATTTATTTTGAAGTTTAAAAAAGGGTATGGTTATGTCACAATTCTTTTTGATAAATTAATTATGCATTTTTCTCATCAGTTCAATAAATGGCCGTAGTCCCCTATTAGAACACTTGTAATTAACTAATAGTTTTTTTAAGGTAACACACCGACTCATATTTGCCTTTATTTTTTTCAATTTCATTTTACAAAAATATAGAGATAGTAAATACTTAATTCTTAATAACCAAGTGAAAGCACGACACATATTTATAATAAATTCTATGACTATATTTGCATAGTATATATAGATATAAATAAATATAGATATGTAATAATTTATTTCTATACTCAATAATATATATTAACTTAAGTCATTTATGTAAATATAAAATAATTTATATATTTTAAATTGTAATATTTACAAATACATATTATTATGTAATATAATTATTATAATTTTAATATTATAATATAACTTTTATTATTATTTAATTTTTAACAGACAAAAACTGTCATGATTTGACTGCTGGAGTAACTTAACTTATGTTCCCTCTTTCTCAAAACAAAACCAAATACTATCTCACCAAAAAAACAATCAAAAACCAATTATCATTGGCTATGTTTGTTTATGTTTTTAAGTTAGAATTTTGAAAATTTCTCGGGAATGGCGTATCATTGAAATTCGTGAGAAAATGATAAATGTTTGTTTATGTTGTTAGAATTAGGTTGAAAATTATAATATGTCAAATCGATGATGATTGGTTGATATTTAATGATTGACTTAGTTGTTTTTGTAATAATTATTTAAATAAATAAATATATATGAGTGTGTAAAATAATGTATATATTAATTGTAATTGATGGATGTGTAAAATGATTGATGTGTTGATTCATAGGTAGTTAGTACTGGAGATTGAAAAAGTAGAGTTGAAAAAAGGAAATTGAGATGAAAATTTAGTGTGTTAAGTATATTTAAGATTTTGTGATTTGAAATCTTGAAATTGAATTTCAAAAACATAAACAAACATAATTAAACCAAACACTATCTCATTAATAATGCACATGTTCCCAAAAAATTATCACAAACAATTCTCACCAAAATTACCAACCAAAACAAAACTAAACATACCCACAATTTTCAAAATTTATCTCAAATACACAATCAACATAACATGTGTGTTTCAGAATAAAATAATATTTTATACTCTGAATATTATATGGCAGGCATTATAAAATGACGTTTATACCCTTGTGTTGTATTAGGGTTTTTAGGGAATTCATGGATATCCACATTGTTGCCTATTGTATGATCTCTCTCTCTGAGCCAGCCAGCCAGCCAGCCCGCGGCCGCCAATGCCAAACTCTGTTACGTGCCCCATCGAATTAGATCGTATCAAACTGCGTGTTCATAGTAGTATCAGGGATCACTCTACTTATTTGTAAGTAATGTAATCCGATCATTTTTCTCTAAATATTACTTATCTGGATGATGTACACCAATCAGTTAACGTGCTATGTCAATTTTATTGAAGAAAACTGTTTAGATGAATTATTTTGTGGAAGTTTGAGATTTCAACAATTTTTGTTTCCTATTATGATTGTAATGTGTAATGCGGCGGATTTTAATCCACAATATTGTAGTTATTAGAGATTTGCTGGAAGATCACTTCTCTATCCTCTGATCAATTTATATCCGTTTATTTAATTTCGTTTGTTTTGTGATAATTCCATCTTCTAAACCATATACATATGCCTGCAATTTGACAATTCACACTTGACTTACTATTTACTTTACTTTTTTTGTAATTAACTTCAATTATTTTGTCACTGAAAGTTGAAACTCCAATATGATGTTTGTTGTTAAACTTTATATTTATTTTTATTTCATTTCTTGGCTGTTGGATTATTCTCCTACTAGAATTTCAAGATGGCGACGTTTGCCAGACCCGAAAATGCATTGAAGCGAGCTGAAGGTCAGTTGCATCTAAACTATTGCATGTCTTTTGTTACGCAAAAATCAGTGCAGTGTGTTATTCTGTTTTTCTAACTCTTCTTTCATATTCATCTTTGTGATAGAAATTAGTTACCCTGTAATGCACTGCTATAATCTATATATAAAAAAGTGAGCCCCTCTCTGCTTTCTTTTTTCCCACATTTTTCTTTGTGTGGCCTTAGTTAGAACTTAGAAGTATAGGAGAGGGAATGCCTTTGTACAGAGTGAATATGCAAAACAGTTTTTTGTTCCTTACAAACTCCATGCCACTTTTTTTTGTCTTTCAACTCATGGTTAGACTAGAAAGGCAAAGGAGGGTGCTTCTCCTGCAGTGCATTCCATACCTGCCTTATCATCATAATCTTATATTATGTGGTGATTGTATTGTTTTTATTCTCCATTCACTTTTTTTGATATGTATACAGCTGAGATCTCATTATAATGTCTCCATGCAGAGTTGATCAATGTCGGACAAAATCAAGAAGCCCTTGAGACTCTTCATAGTTTTATTACCTCAAGGAGGTATAGAGCTTGGACAAGAACACATGAGAGAATAATGTTCAAGTATGTGGAGCTATGTGTTGACATGAGGAGGGGAAGACATGCTAAGGATGGTCTTATCCAGTACCGTGGTATCTGCCAACAGGTTAACATTACATCGCTGGAGGAGGTGATAAAGCATTTCATGCAGTTGTCCACGGAGAAAGCTGAGCTTGCGCGTAATCAGGCACAGGCCTTGGAAGAGGCTCTAGATATAGATGACTTGGAAGCAGATAAAAAGCCTGAAGATCTTATGCTTAGCTATGTTAGTGGGGAGAAAGGCAAAGACAGATCTGATCGCGAGCTCGTCACCCCATGGTTTAAGTTCTTGTGGGAAACATACAGAACTGTTTTAGAAATTTTACGCAACAACTCGAGATTGGAGGCCTTATATGCAGTAAGTTTGTTCCCCTATTTATTTTCAGTTTGTTCAAAACTTTTATATCTTTATTATTTTGATATTATCTCATTAGTTTTATAAGCTCGTTGCATTTTTAAGTTCCCTGAAGCTGTTTGCCTCCATCATGACACCAAGATACCTTTTGTACAAAATTTTCTCATTAGATCGATGGTATATCTCGATGAAATTTGCCTCTGTAGGACAATAATTTACTGTTATAAGCAAAACATGATTGTTTATTCTTTGGGCTGTTGCTTTCTTCTGTTTAAAACTGCATAAATAGATTGTTTTGATTTTTTAATCACTTAAATTACATAATGTTGTTGCGATACTTTTCATTTTTGATCTGATCATTGAATTCATGGCCTGCATTTCACATTGATTTTCTTTGTGTATACGGAGGCAATCATATAATGCTGGAGACTTGAATATTATCTGTTCTAGGTAAAACGAGTTTTAAAGGTCTAAATTATTTGAGCATAGCATGCCTTCAGTTATGTGCTCTAGGTCTGGTGAGCTAGGGTGTAAAGGAGTGATTTGCAAGCTAGCATTGGTGCATATTCCGAGTCTCGCAGTATGTTCGTCCTTTCATTTAATATTATCTTGCATAGATTGTCATGATTTTTGGGAGTAATCAGTTTTTCTCTGTTGGATTTTTAAACATGAAAGGAATTTTTATTTTTGCTTTAATATGTGTTCAAAACGGGGAGTTATAGAGATTCTAATCTTTATTGTTCAGATGACTGCGCATCGCGCTTTCCAATTCTGCAAGCAATACAAACGAACCACAGAATTTCGGCGATTGTGCGAGATCATAAGGAATCATCTCGCAAACCTTAACAAGTATAGGGACCAGAGAGATAGGCCTGATCTTACTGCTCCAGAGAGCTTGCAGTTGTATATTGACACCAGATTTGAGCAACTGAAAGTTGCTACTGAACTCGAACTTTGGCAGGTCAGTTCTCTGTTCTTGTGCCCACTCTTGCAATATTGTTATATTTTACTAGTATCTTATGTAAGAGTCTTCCCGTTGTCTCTTAAGTCGTTGGCTTTGTTGCTGTTTCTTATGACCTCCAGGAAGCCTTCCGTTCTATCGAGGATATACATGGATTGATGTGTATGGTTAAGAAAACACCTAAATCCTCCTTGATGGTTGTTTACTATTCCAAGCTTTCGGAAATATTCTGGATGTCGTCCAACCATCTATATCATGCATATGCATGGCTTAAGCTTTTCTCGCTTCAAAAAAGCTTTAATAAGAACCTAAATCAGAAGGATTTGCAGTTAATAGCATCATCAGTTGTTTTAGCTGCACTTTCAGTGCCCCCTTATGATCGCTTCTATGGAGTATCTCATTTAGATCTTGAAAATGAGAAAGAACGAAGTTTGAGAGTAGCAAGCCTTATTGCATTTGACGTTGAATCCAAACCTCAGAACAGAGAAGTGGTAGACTAATACTTGGCTGGATCCCCTGCTTTCATCTAATTATTTAAATTTTTTTTAACTGCTGAGTTCTTTTTACTTGTTTCAGCTTTCGAGGTCATCACTTCTCTTGGATTTGGTAAGCAACAATCTTAGATGATTTCCCATTATTGTTCTTTTGATCCTTTTAGGATGAATCGAGTTTTGAAGGGGCCTTATTTAAATATCCTCATTTAATCTACCATATTGACTTGATTTCCTGAATTGGTTGAGTTGCATACTTGCATTAGTATTTTGTTTTATGTCAATCCATTCTTAATTTTATCTATTCGACTTTGTTTAGGCGTCCAAAGGTGTAATGACCTGTGTAACTCAAGAAGTCAAAGATCTATATCTTATTTTGGAACATGAATTTCTTCCTCTAGATCTGGCACTGAAAGTGCAGGCCTTATTGGCTAAAATCTCAAAGCTTGGAGGTAAGCTTTCTTCAGCTTCTTCTGTTCCAGAAGTCCAACTGTCTCAGTATGTTCCTTCTCTGGAGAAGCTAGCTGCTCTTAGGTTGCTGCAGCGGGTATGTTTGAGATACCAGTTACCATGCTGCTACTGATGCAATTTGTAAGACACCTATTTACAGTAATTTGACATTGTTTCTTGTCCTTTCATCATTTGTGTATCCAGATCTCGCAGGTGTATCAGACAATGAACATTGATAACCTATCGAGGATAATTCCGTTCTTTGATTTTTCTATTGTTGAGAAGATCTCTGTGGATGCTATCAAGAATAATTTTTTAGCTTTGAAAGTGGATTACAGGAAGGGCACCATTTTCTTTGGTAACAAGGTAAATGGCCAATTCGTTGTTATTGTTTATAGACTTTACCAGCAAATCTTGGCTCCTTGATGAGTCTCCCATTTTACAGAAGACATGTTTCTTTCTTTGATTACCTTGTATCTTTAAGTAATGATATGACTCCATCGGCTCCGACAACTCCAACAGCCAATCGAGTAAAGATGCTCAAAACTTGCATCTTTACTTCTTTTCATCTAAAACTCCTTTCCTACTCTGGAGACAGTAATACTGAAGGGGCTGGGTTATTCTGTGTTGGTTAATGAGCAGTCGATGTAGATTGGTGTCATTGTTGTAAGACGGTGAAAAATTAATCGTCTACAAGGATAGAGTGAGCCTTTTGCATTCCAGTTTCGACTGATGGGTCATGAATACCGACTTGTTCTTTCCTGTGTTGAACATACTCTTTTGGGTGGATCCAACAAAGTTCGAACCTCCACCCCTAATTTTATTGTTCATTTGGTTCCTTATCATTTTTCTTTGTACATTTGGATACCGCTGAATGACCCACCATATCTTTCTAATTTATATAATGAAATATTTTTATCTCAGAGTCTCGAATCAGAAGGTCTGCGAGATCACTTGTCCATGTTTGCTGAATCTCTCAGTAGAGCAAGAGGCATGATGTATCCTCCTGTAAATAGGATTTCAAAATTAGCTGAAAAGCTTCCAGATTTAGCGGAGGTGGTTAAGAAAGAACAAAAACGACTTCTTGCACGGAAGTCAATAATTGAGAAACGCAAAGAAGAACAAGAACGCCAACTTTTAGAGATGGTAAATAAATGTTTCCTTCAAGTATATTAATTCTGATTTTTTTGAGTTGTAACTATTACTTAAAAATTAAAATGAGATGAGACTGATTTAGTAATATTGACATCTGAAATATTAAGGAACGAGAGGAGGGGGCGAAGAGGCTTAAGTTACAGAAAATAAATGAAGAGGCAGAACAGAGAAGGCTTGCCATTGAATTTGAGCAAATGAAGAATCAAAGAATTCTCAGGGAAATAGAGGAACGTGAGCTTGAGGAAGCCCAAGCGATGCTGCAAGAAGCCGAAAAACGCAATAAGAAGAAAGGGAAAAAACCAGTCTTAGAGGGAGTGAGTTAACGATTCCCTCACTTTGATCTCATCATTGTTTTGTTGATCCTGACTGTTGGGATTAACAAATGTTATTTGGATTCAGGAAAAAATAAATAAGAAGATTTTGATGGAGTTAGCTCTTAGCGAGCAACTAAGGGAGAAGCAAGAAATGGAGAAAAGGTTGCAGAAGCTTGCCAAGACAATGGATTACTTGGAGAGAGCGAAAAGAGAAGAGGCAGCCCCACTAATTGAAGCTGCATTCCAGCTTCGTTTAGCGGAAGAAGAGTCTCTACACGAACTTGAGCAGCAGGTCGTAATGACTGACATTGGATTTTGCTAGAAATTCTATCTATGAAATGTTAACACATAGATATCTCCTGCTTTACTACAAGCTTTTAGCTTTTAGCAGCAGGTCTTAATGACTGATATCGGCTTTTGCTAGAAATTCTATCTGTAAAATGTGAACATCTGTATATGATTTATTCATAAACTGAACAGCCTTTTTTTAAATCTTGATACAGCAAGAGATTGATGTAAGCAGGCAACGACGTACTGGAGACCTAGAGGAGAAAAGAAGGCTTGGGCGGATGTTGGAAAACAAGGTTTTGACTTTATTAATATAATGCATGTGGCTTGCCAGAATGTTACTTGGTTGTAGATGAAGGGTTATTGCTGAGTCAATTTGTTTTGGCAAATTGGACTGACTATTGCCCGGACAAAAAAATTATAATTGGGGTCACATTTCTCTGTTTTGCTCTGGAGTTGAGAAAATGTGGCGTCACCAAAATCAAACGCTCGGAAAATTTCAGTAACTGTATGTCTTTACATTTTGAGTATTGAACATCTATCAACTTGGACTAATTCATTATTCACAGGCAACATGAACAAAATTGTAAATTTGGGGTAGAGCTTCTAATGCCAGGACCTACTATTTCATCGTGATATCAGGTTCAATTTCTGTTGGGGTGGGAATTACTTAGTGAGCTCATGTAAAAGATGGTATAGGATGTGTTACTTGGATCTACTGTTAGGTTTGGATGAATGAACACTCAGAATTTACTAGCTTTTTAGCATATATTTGTCATATTAGGTTGAGATGAGAATGAATTACTTGATGAAATTATTATAGACTATATTCCATTTTCAAGGGATCCTTATGCATTTTTAGATTTTATTTTGCTGATCTCGTTTGGTGGACAACTCATTACTTGTTCTTGCTAATGCTAATCGCACTTTTCTTAAGTTCATCTTTGGAGCTGTTGTATATGTAGCTCACATGTTTTTTTTCATATTTTGCAGAAAATTTTCCAAGAAAGAGTATTGACTCATAGGAGAGCTGAGTATGACAGACTTAGGGAGGAGAGAACAGAGAGAATCAACCTAATTATCCAGTCACGCAGACAGGAAAGGAAAGCTAAGAATAAAATGACGTATTTTCTGAGGTCGGAAGAGGAGAGGCAGAAGAGATTGAGCGAGGAGGAGGAAGCACGGCGATTTGAAGGTATTACAGTTGAGTTTCAAATAGATGTTGCTTCATTTCTTTTGAGAAAATGTCTATTCAGGCTTCATTAAGAATACTCTCCCATGTCTGTGTAGATGTGCTGGTATCTAGTTGACCCTGCCATTTACTTTTATGACCATGCCTTCATTACTTATGAGAATGTCAAACTGTCTGTGGGCACACACTATATTGTCAACCTTTTCCTTCTTTCCCCCTTCTCTGCCTCTTTTTCGAATGTGTAAGCTAGCAGAAAAGGTGCTTTAGTTTTTGTTGCTGAAAGCTTTGTGTATTTGCGTGCTAAAGTTTGAAACATCTTGTGTGAAGTTTTAGAGTTTAAAGCAATTAATTGTATGCCTCAATTGTTTGCTGCAATTAGAATACATAGATACAATTATGATGTAATGTTGTCTTTACTGGATAATTTTGCAGAGATGGAGAGGCGAAAGAAAGAAGAAGTTGAACGAAAGGCGAAGCTTGATGAAATTGCTGAAAAGCAGAGGCAGAGAGAGAGGGAGTTGGAGGAAAAAGAAAGGCAATGGAGAGATGAGGTCTTGGGTAGATCAGCTGCCGTGCCCTCTAGGACTGAGCCTTCTGCCATGACACCTTCTGTGGAGGTAGCGCCTGCTGCTGCACCTTCGGGTGGTGGTAAGTATGTGCCAAGATTTAAAAGAATGGCCACTGAAGCCCCACCTCCTGAAACCGACAAGTGGTCGAGTGGTGGCAGGTTGGATGATCGAACACCTCAACCAGGTGACAGGTGGCGTGATGAACGTAAACCTGCCTTTGGTGCTGCCTCAAGGTCTACTTGGCAATCTTCCAGGGAACGTGAAAGGGGTCGTTAAGTTGCTGATGTGGTAGAATCTCTGGTATGTGTCTTGAGGGTTTTTGGTGGGTTGCTCTTTGACTGGATGTGTTCTCACAGACAACAAGTATTCGGGGAAATGTTTCTTCTTTCCTTGCTAAACATAAATTATGTTGTTTTTAGACCTTTTAATCTGGAATTCTTTATAGCTTCAATTATGTTGCTTTTGCCCAGAGAGAATTTTATGTCATACTTTTGATTTCGGTAAAGAATAGAGTTGAACTTACACGTATAGTATCAATTTTATTCTGGACAAATTTTCTGGTAGCATATATCATAAATATCATCTACATTCTTGCATCTTTGATACCTGACATTCATATTCTACAGGAATTGTGTTTCAAAAACCGAGGTATTAATATATCTAAGATTGATCTCTTGCTAGGCAGGGTGAAAATTGTATACTAGATGAAATATCTTTAGTGGTTCGTTAATTTGCATGTATCAGAAGTAGTCAAAGACTTGGTCAAACACACAAAAACCTTCGCCGAAAATGCATATCTTAGTGCAGAAGGAATCCCTGTACCTTTTTGACACTCACTCTACGAAAATATATCGGAAATTTTCACTAAAATTCACAGTTAAAGTTGAAACTTTAAAATCAGCCCCTAGTAACCAAAACTGCACTCTCCACTCCATAGTTACAATTCAAAGTTTAAAATCACTTCCTAATTGGTGTGAAAGGACGAAAGTGTAGACTGTAGAATATATCACGGTCCTGCCCATAGCTGCCCCTGTGTTCTTCTTCCCACTCTTATAAGAACATTAGCGTGTGCCTTGTGCTACACACAACATATCATTCTAAAAGTGTCAAGTTTTTGTTCTGACAAAGAGCGAAATCTTTTTGAATTGTAAAAAAATTCCAGAAAATAGTACATGTGTTATAATTTATTTACAAAATAAGTTAATGCTATTTTGTACGTCTAAAAAATAGGTCTATAAATATTCATTAACTCTAAAACTTCATTGGATGAAGTGTAGCATGTAGGGGTGTAAGTCGAGCCGAGCTAGCTCGAGCTCGATCAAACGAGCTCGAACTCTCAATCGAGCTCGAGCTCGAGCCCACATGTGTCTAAAAAAAGCTCGCGAGCCCGGCTCGCGAACTTTTTTATTTTTTAATATATTAATAAATATATATTAAATAATTAAAAATAATTAAAAATATTCGGCTCGGCTCGAGTTCGGGCTCGAGCTCGTGAGCTTAGGCTCGAGTTCGAGCTCGAACCTAAGCTCACGTGTCAAAATAATAGCAGACGCCATTGTTGGAAGAAAGAAAGAAATAGCAGAAGTCTTGTGGAGGAAGGAAGGAGAGAATAAAATCATTCAATATGAATTTGAAAAGTTAGTTACAAAACCAACCGAAAGCACAAATATATAGACCAGCCTAAACCACGCTTCTGTTAATGTAAAAGCTAACACGCTTTTACATATATACCCTAATATTTATATACATATTCATAACATGCCTCCTCAAGTTGAGTGTTGATATAAGTTGAAAACACCCAACTTGGACAAGAGAGCCTGAAATTGAACTCGACCCAATGCTTTAGTGAGGACATCTGCTGGTTGAAGAGCACTAGGTATATACTTGGTTTGAATCTTCCCTTGTTGAATTTTTTCACGAATAAAATGGCAATCAACTTCAATGTGTTTGGTCCGCTCATGGAATACCGGGTTGGCAGCGATTTGCATGGCGGATTTGCTATCCGTATGAACAGTAACCGGTTGCAACCCATGAAATCCTAAATCTGAAAGTAGTGCCAATAACCATAAAACCTCTGCTGTGGTAGTCCCCATTGAACGGTACTCAGCTTCGGCGGAACTTCTCGACACAGTGGCTTGTTTTTTTGACCTCCAAGATATTAATGATTCTCCTAACTGTATAGCATAACCGGTAGTGGATTTACGTGAAATAGGGCAAGAGGCCCAATCACTATCACAAAACGCCCTTAATTCCAATTTGCTTTGGGAGGAGAGCAACAATCCCATACTCGGACAACCTTTAAGGTATCTCAAAATCCGTAGAACTGCATCCAAATGAGATTTTCTCGGCTTGTGCATGAATTGGCTCACGATTTGGACAACGTAAGTAATGTCCGGCCAAGTGAGACATAGATATATCAACCTGCCAACAATTCTTTGAAACTCGGAGATGTTAGAAATATAGGGATCAGTAACATTATTACCTTCTTCAATATACCGAACATTTTGTTCCATAGGCACATGCACAGGCTTACTCCCAAGCATGCCCGTGTCAGCTAGAAGCTCGAGAGTATATTTACGTTGATTAAGACAAATACCTTTGTGACTTCTAGCCGCTTCGATACCTAAAAAAAATTTCAAGTCTCCAAGGTCCTTCATAAAAAAGGTTTTGTTAAGATATTGTTTACATTGTCGCATCATCACCTCATCATTTCCAGTGATGACAATATCATCAACGTAAACAAGAAGGAACACAAATTTATCACCATTAATCTTAACAAATAAAGAATAATCGTTTTTTGATTGCTTAAAACCAAAACTCATCATTGCCGTAGTAAATTTATAGTTCCACTGACGAGAGGCCTGTTTAAGACCATAAAGGGATTTGTTTAGTTTGCAAACCTTATTACCAATGGATGTGGAATCAGAGACATATCCGGGTGGAATGGCCATATATACTTCCTCGTTTAAATCCCCTTGAAGGAAGGCATTAGTCACGTCCATTTGCCATATCTTCCAATTGTGAATCGATGCAAGGGACAAAACAAGTCTAATGGTTACATGCTTAGCTACCGGTGAGAATGTCTCGGTGTAGTCTATGCCCGGCATTTGTGTATATCCTTTTGCGACTAATCGGGCTTTATATCTCTCAATGGATCCATCCGATTTATATTTGATGGAATAAACCCAACGACATCCCACTATCGTCTTTCCAGGTGGTAGGCTAACAATCGTCCATGTTTTGTTTAATCCTAAGGCCTTTAATTCAGTGTGCATAGCCTCTTCCCACTCTTGTTGACCTTGAACCTCATGATAATGAGTAGGAACCCTAGCTTTGTCTAAAGCTGCAAGAAAAACATGATACGTAGGACTAACATTTTGATAAGAACAATAATTGGTCAAAGGATATTTGATAACATTCGAAGATGTCGGGGTATCCTCAGAATTGGTGAGTGGAGAGACGTAATCTTTCAACCAAACAGGTGGTTTAGGGTGCCTGGTGGACCATCGAAGATTTTCAGGTGGATCATTACTCTCCATACGATCAGTATTAGGTGAAGAACCATGATCAGATGAGTCAAAAGTACTGCCCATACGTCCCGGTTCAAGAGAATCGGGTCCATGCTGAAGTGACATAGAATCGGCAGAAGTAGGAAAAGATGTGTAAGGTCTGATGAGCTCATCAACAAACAAACCATTATCTTGAGTAGGAAATAAAAGCTCAGACCTATCAAAACCACTTTCATTAACAAAAGGAAAAATTTGTTCATGGAAGATAACATCTCTAGAGAGGGTAATAACTTGAGATTCCAAATCTAATAACCTATAACCTTTTTGTACAGTAGAGTATCCAACAAAAATGCAAGGCTTAGACTTAGGCTGAAATTTATCTCCTGATGGCAACACTTTAGAATAACATAAGCAACCAAAACATCTAAAATGATGATAGCTAGGCTCCTTTCTATACAGGAGGCTAAAAGGGGTTTTTCCTTTTAAAATTTCAGATGGTGTCCTATTAATTAGATATACGGCAGTTTTTACACATTCTCCCCAAAATCTTATAGGGATATTGGACTGGAATTTAAGTGCTCTAGCAACATTCATGATGTGCCTATGCTTTCTTTCAACAACCCCATTTTGTTGAGGGGTGTAGGTACATGAGCTTTGGTGAAGTATACCATGAGATTCAAACAAAATCTTGCATTCTTTATTAAAAAATTCTGAAGCATTATCTGTCCTAACACATTTCACCTTTTTAGAGAATTGAGTGTTAACATATTTAATAAAATTCTCAATATGATTATAAGCTTCTGACTTAGATTTTAGCAAGAACACCCAAGTGCTTCTAGAATGATCATCAACTATGGTTAGGAAATATTTTTCATTATTATATGTGATTTCCCTATATGGTCCCCAAATGTCAAGGTGAATGAGATCAAATATAGCCATAGATTTCTCAGAATGTAAAGGGAAAGATGTTCTGCTTTGTTTGGCTAACGGGCAGATATTACAAAATTTTTCAAAAGTAGCAGTTTTAATGCCTAGATTGGGCAAAAATTTGAATCTATTGAAAGCCATGTGCCCAAACCTTCGGTGCCATAGTTTGGCCTTAGGAATAACAGACTCAAAACAATGTTTCATAACAGTATTACAAGAATTCAAGGGATAAGGATTTTGTATATCAACATAAGAGGTACAAAGGAAATATAAGCCGTTTTGAAGTTTACCAATCCCTTTGATCGATCCAGTCGTGACTTCCTGTATAACACAAAACTTAGGATAAAAACTCACATAAAGGTTAGAGTCACGGGTTAGTTGGGAAACGGATAGGAGATTATGATTAAAATCCGGAACGTAAATAACATGAGATAAATGGAGATTCTTGTTGACAATCACAGAACCTATTTTGCTGATTTTACTAAACATGCCATTAGGGAGTTTAACTAAGGACGGAGGTTTATTCTCATTATTATAGGATGTAAATAATTCGGGATTACAAACCATATGTTGATTAGCTCCCGAATCCAGGATCCATTCAGTAGTATGGTTTGTTCCTTTAATATCATTATCACATTTTCTAAAAATACCTGCATCCTTTATTATGTTGGCATTATTAAAAATACCTGCATCCTTTATTATGTTGGCATTATTGGCTGTGGCTTGTCCAGCAGAAGCAGTGGCATTATCTATCTTCATTGATCCAATAAGATCCATTAGGTGTTGATATTGGTTGTGACTGAGGGCTGGCTGATTTATTTGCATATCACCATCATTGTTATTGTTGGAATTTGAGGTCACATTATTAGCATTAGAGGCATTCGAATTATATCCCCTCCCTGAATTTCTGCCTCTTCCACCACCTCGGCGTCCATTTCCCCTTCGGCCACCACAGTTCCAATTTGGAGGGTAGCCATTGAGTTTAAAGCAATTTTCCCGAGTGTGACCCGTTATAGTACAATGGTCACAATACATAGACTCTCGATCAATGTTTCTTGGTTTATTTTGTGATGGTACGACATTACCAAGTAATGCTATAGAAGTGTCTGAACTTGAACTTGTTGTAGGGAGAGTAATCCCTCGTTGAGTTTCCTCATTCGAAACCATTGAGTACACTTGCGCATGTGTTGGGAGAAGGATCATCATAAGGATTTGGGATCGAATGGTACTATAACAATCATTCAACCCCATCAAGAATTGCATCATCTTCATTTGATTTGCAAAATCAGTGTACTCTTTTGAGATATTCTTGGACGGCGATGGAGTTAGGGAGTCATACTCGTCCCATAGTTGTCGAAGCTTAGAGTAGTACTCTGCCACCGTAGTAGTGCCTTGAGTAATCGTGTTAATTTGCCGATATAGGGCGTATAATCTTGCTCCGTTGATCCGGTCGAATCGTTCCTTAAGGTCGGCCCAAATTGACTGCGCAGACTCGCAATAGACAACACCGTGTATCAGTTCTCTACTTAGAGAACGGTGTATCCATGATTTTACTAACGCATTGCAGCGTTTCCAAGAAGGGAATTCAGCAGAATTTTGATCCGGCATTGTACAAGATCCATCGATTAGGCCTATTTTGTTTTTTGCTTCTAATGCTACGATCATCTCTCGGCTCCAAACGCTGTAATTTTCCGATCCTCGCAAAACTTCAGAAACTAGGTCAAGATTTGGGGTATCCGACGGATGTATATACAATTGATTATGAAAATCAATAATCGTCTGTGTTTGAACTCTAGCTACTGCTGGATCAGGTACTGAAACTGTTGATGAAGCCATTACGGTAGTAAAGAATCGTGGCGAAGAAGGGTATCGATGGCGGAAAAAAAGAAAGGATCAATCTGTTATGAAGAGAAGCAATCGGTGAAAAACAAAATTCAATCGATCATCAAAAAAGCTCTCTGATACCATGTCAAAATAATAGCAGACGCCATTGTTGGAAGAAAGAAAGAAATAGCAGAAGTCTTGTGGAGGAAGGAAGGAGAGAATAAAATCATTCAATATGAATTTGAAAAGTTAGTTACAAAACCAACCGAAAGCACAAATATATAGACCAGCCTAAACCACGCTTCTGTTAATGTAAAAGCTAACACGCTTTTACATATATACCCTAATATTTATATACATATTCATAACATCACGAGCTCGAGCCCGAGCTCAAAAATTTAAGCTCGACGAGCTCGAGCCCGAGCTCGAGCTCTTCTATTGAGGCTCGAGCTCGAGCTTGGAAAAATCACCAAGCTCGGCTCGAGCTCGGCTCGTTTACACCCCTAATAGCATGTTACTGTAGGAAATATTTGGATTTATGGTATAAAGACTAAAATTAAAAACTTATTGTATAATCTCAAGTGTAATAGTGGGGAGTTGGTTATGGAAGGATGGTAATATACTTTTTCTCACGTATGTGTATTGAAAATATATTTATTTTTTTTAATTTTGAAAGGTGAAAATATAATATATTTTTTTTATGGAAGTGGAGATACCTTGGGAGTTGGTTATGGAAGAATAATTATTAAAAGAAAATCAAAATTATGAGACATTAACATTTAAAGGAAAACAACTACTTCTTAGCTATAATATAATAGTAAGATTATTGGTTTTGTTTTGATTGGTTATTCTGGTAAGAATTATTGGTGATAAATTTTTTGGGGACACGTGCATTTATTGGTGAGATAGTGTTTCGTTTAATTTGATAATTTGTTTTTTTTTTTTTGGTGAGATAATGTTTGGTTTTTGTTTTGAGATGGAACATAAGTTACATCCAAATCATGACAGTTTTTGTCTGTTAGTCTTTAAATAATAATTAAAAGTTATATTATAATATTAAGATTATAAAATTATATTACGGTGTGTTTGGATCGATGAATTTGGATTTGATGAGTGGATTTGGAGGAATGGTTTCAAATAACACTTAAAATGGAGTCATTTAAAATCCACCGTAGTTAGGGGTGAAAACGAGCCGAGTCAAGCCGAACGCATGGATGTTCAAGCTTGTTTGAATTACAATCGAGCTTTGAAAATTGTGTTTGAGCTTGGTTTGGTTGTTCATCGAGCCGAGCTCAAACGAGCTTTAATCGAGTCGATCACGATTCGAGCTCGAGTAGTTTGAATATTTTGTACATGTTTTTGTTATTTTTTGCTTATCGAGCCGAGCTCGAGTCGAGCTTCAAAATTTATCAAACAGAAAAATTTGTTCAAGCTTGGTTTGATAATTTATCAAACCGAGCTCGAACCGAGCTTTTAGCGATCGAGCTCGAGTCGAGTATCGAGTATCGAGCTAAATTTTCACCCCTAACCGTAGTTGTAGAGAAAAGAACTCAAAATGAATGGCGAGGGATTTGAAATCCATCATCATCCAAACGAACTTAAATGGATTTGTCGATGAATTTGAAATCCATGGATTTCAAATCACTCGATCCAAACAGACCCTTATAGTTGAATATTTATTTGCATATATTATAATTTAAAATAAATAAATAATTTAATAAATATTTACATAAATGACTTAAGTTAAAATATATTATTAAATATAAATAATTGAAGTCAAAATATTTTATTAAATAAGACACAGTTATTTAGATCAATTAAATAGTCTCTTAATTAATTAAGCACGAACACTAAATTAATAAAATATTCTACCATCAAGTAGAGGTGTACATAAACCCGCCCAACCCGTCCGAACTGCTCAAACCGACCCAACCCGCCCGCAAATCGCCGGTTTTTAAACTTTTAAAAAAAATGTGACCGATTTGATATTCTTGTCACCCGTCACTTTTGGGTCGGATGGTGGTTTTAGAATTTGCAAGTCGCCTAAACCGCAACCCGATCGATAGTTATATTATATATAATGCATACATATGATATTATAAAGATTAATAACAAGCTTTTTAAAATAATATATAGGTATATATTTTCTAACAACAATATTTTATTCATATTTATAATACTCATTTTACTTTTATTTGGTGAAATAAATTAAATATCATGTTTGAACACTTACTTTTTTTCTACTTCAACAAAGTTTTCTTTTCGCAACTAATGAATAGGTTATATGTATTTATGATTACATTTTATGATATTTTAGTTTTAATAATATTAGAGTTTTCACTCATTATAAATTAATGATTATGAATTTTATTTATAATACCATTTGATTTTCTATATACACCAACTCAATTTTTAAATTAAATCTACAAGGAATAATATTTTTTTTAGTGAACTAGTAACTAGTTAACGTAAAAAAAATAGAAAATGATAAAACCGTCAACCCGCCCGCCAAATTAATTAACCTGACCGAATCGAACTGTGCGGTTTTAAAAGATAATTGTGTAATTTCGGGTTGTTATTTTGTCCAGTCGCTCATGTCGGGTCGGGTTGATTTTTCCTTTAAAACCGTCCGAACCCGACCGGATACATCCCTACCATCAAGCAATCCCGTCCTGGACCCGGTACAAATTCAGTTTTTCTTTTTTTATCTAAACAAAAACATTCAAAATAATATAAGTACCACCAAATGAATTTAAACTCTAAACGCACATCAAAATATAATCATGAAAGACTCAAATCATTCATACGAACATATGTAAACTCATTTAATTATCTCCAAATTCAAAAACAAAAAGAAATATCAAATAAACTTAAAGGAAATAGAAAAACTAGGAGGTTTTCGTAATAATTTCTTCATCTTATTCGCCGGTGACTTGACGGAGCGAGCATATGACGATGAGGGAGCGCTGCCGTTGAGTTTCTGATTTTGGGTGGGTGAGGAGATTGTTGTGGTCTTGCCGAGCAGAACTGTTGTGTATTGTTTGAGGAGAATAATTTAATGTTACGACTGTTTGAGACTTGGGAGAATTGTTGGTGGAAACCCTAATATAATTAAAATTAATAATATATTATATATATTAATAAAAATAATCATAATAATAATCACGGGACGAGTTCGGGTCGGGAACGGGACGGGTCCTTTTAGTCTTTCATAAAGACTAATTAAAACATGTAACTGGAAAACTTAATAAAGTAAGTGTGACTATGACCCTTTATATTCATTCAAGAGCTAGTAGTAGAATCATTACCAACTGTTTCGTTAATATTTATTCAATAATTATCTCAATTAACCATTACGACAAATAATTAATTGTGTTATGAATTAACCACTAATTAATTCACAACTTCTACATATTGACTTTGATATCTAGTAAAATCGACTCAACTCCTAAACTCAAAAGACAAAGCTACAAAATTGTTTCCCCGTCTCTTCGCATCTCCTTCATGTACACAAATTGATCCACCCTTGAGCACGTTCCTTTTTTTTTTTGATGACAAGGGAACCCGCAGCCGCTACCGTTAGGTGCGCACTGGGTAAACCCCGCTCTTGTGCAATAGCCTGCAAACCACACAAGAGAGGTAAACCAGCTTAGGTTGCCCATAGTTGATAGGCTCACAGTAGAGAAGGCAAATAGGCATTCCCTCATCAGGATTCGAACCCGTGACCAAGGCCACAACATTCACATGCCCTTACCAACTCTACCAGGGGTTGCCCCTGGGCACGTTCCTTTGATCCCACGTAAAGACCATCATTTGTAATCCTTTGATTTTACCAATAGAGTTAGATTTGTATGCATCGAAAATTCATTGTTTATCTGCTTTTTATTACCGATGTGGGCAATTTGTTGCTCCTTTTCCTCCACATCTTAGTAGTTTCCTTTAACTCCTTGGTATTGAATTTTCAAGTACTGTCGCTTCCCATCAATTTTAATAGACACATTTTGAACCAATTTCTTCATCACATTTATCTCAACACAAACCCTAGCGACAACTCAATTAACAATTTCCTTAGTTGTCGGCTTGATAGGTTTACACATATAGATAGGAAAACCTTAGGTGGAACGAATTTGGACATAACCACAGTGAATATAACCAATTTATAATCAAGCCAAATCTAACACAAATATCATATTTGGATTATATTTTTCAATTTAGAGGTGATTTACAACGTATTCCGATTTTAGAAAAATATCATGTCCATTTAGGAGTGGTGTCGTGTTGGCATCCATCCGTGCAAGTTAATTCCTTCCGAACCCAAAAATTGACGACCCCCACATAACCATTCAAAAGCTGGCTGGCTTGCTTGCTTTGTGCTTTACTGTTCAAAAAGAAAAGATAGAATTCAAAGGGCTCTGAAGGAAACTCCCTAACCTGCAACATTGAGATAATAACAAGTTTTTCTTCTGTCCTTTCCTTGCGACTCAGGTATGTAATTTCATCAATTTCTAATCAACTCATTAGGGTTTCTATTTTACGGTGAAATTGCTTATAATGCTAAGTTTCTAACTACTCCGTCTGAATAATTATTGATATTAGTTCCAAAGCCCAAACTAAGAACTCAGACACCAAATGATTCTTCTCATTTGTTTGCTTTGTTTCTTTCCATTTGGTTCTGTACATTATATATGTATATATAACTGGGATTTAGCTGAAAGAACTCACATGTAGGTGGGTTTATTGCACTAGTGAGAAGGAAGGAAGGGCGTACTTGAAGTGGTAGATAGCCCATAGAATACACATGGAGAATAACAAAGAAGATGCACAGGGTATTACGGCTGCTCCTCCTCCTGATGACTTGCAGCCCCAACATTCTGAAAATAATGGAATCCAGGATATGGAAGTTGACAACGAAATTCATAGCAAGAACCCAGGAAAGTCTATTGTTGGGAATGCTCAAGCGCTGGTTGATGGTCAGGTGGTTCTCCACGCCGAGCAAACCATTCCAACCCAAGAGTTATGCTCTGAGTCTGTTGCATTGGGAAGGACAATATCGGAAGTAAAAGCAGACAGTGAGAAATGCCAGGATGAATTAAAACACGATGCGGTGCTGGAGGTGATTTCTTCTGCGGAAAATGAACTCCGAAAGGAAGAGGAAATTGAAGTCTTGGTAAAAGAGGTGGAAATTATGGAGGAAAATGGGAAAGAGGAACCAACTAATGCCTTCACGGATTCAGAGGTACAACAGCAGCCGGCAAGTGAGATGGAGGTGTTGAAGAAAGAGCCTGATCTGAAAACCCTGTCTAAATCCTTTTTGTTAGATGCAAATGATGTTACAGGGGATGAATCGGGAACTGAGGACGAGCAAGCTGCCTTTATGCAGGAGCTTGAAACATTCCACAGGGAAAGATGCTTGGACTTCAAGCCTCCAAAATTTTATCAAGAGCCATTAAATTGCCTCAAGTAACTCCAGTTTTCAACTACATTTTGCATCTTTTTGAAGAGTTTGGAACCTTGTTTTAATATTTCGTTCTGTTTGAATCAGGTTGTGGAGAGCAGTGATCAGACTTGGTGGTTATGAACGGGTATGTTCAGGATTTTCCATTTGCTTTACCTGTTCTTCTTCTTTGTCCAATGTCCTATTGTATCAGCATGAGAGTAATACATGAAGTTCTCACTAGAGTCCCTGAACACTGGTGCTTTTAAAACCTCGTAAAAATAATTAAAAAAATAGACAAACTTATCGGTGCTTGAATATGTTCATGGGTCTTAGCAGACTCCTGTCCCATGCACTAGAGATTTGGTTTAATACATAGTTTTGCCAAATTATTGTGGGAAAAGATGTAAAGTTAGCAACCTTATTGTCGTGAGCCCGTTGGAAGGGACACTTTTTGTTATTCTTTTGGGGATATGGCGTGTCGGGAATGGTTCGGTTAGTGTGCTAGTGCAGCACTGCACGGTATCATGCTGTTGGCCCGACTATATAAATTGGGATGTGACCTTGTGTATTCGTAATCATCATTGGTTGTTGAAACCACTGAACAATCAGACACTAATCACTTCTCATTCTAAGAGCTAGATAGTGGACATCAAGGAGCTGCTTTTTCTCCACAGTCTGAAGCTTTTATTTAAATTTACTTGTATCATTTCATCTAAGAAGAAGGCAGAAGAGGTAATTATTAAAATGGTATTACCAGTCCATAAAAAGAGAGAATACAAAAACTCTTTTGTTTAACCAAAGGACTGTTTTTGTCCTTCCCTTCAAATACTCAAGCATTCTTCTCGTTTAAAATCCAGAAGAGACTTAGTGATTCTATACCGAGAACGGAAAAGGAACAAACACAGTGGAGTGTTTCCAAATTTCTTGATTTATCACTTTCTCATGTATAGGTTCCGGAAAGCAAATTTTCTTTGCTACATTTGGCTTTATTGTGCATAGTTAAGCATACAAAATCTAAGAGACTATAAAGCACTTGCCATGTATCAGTTCATAACAAATGGGTTTTTAGTTTCCACGACTCTCCTAATCTACATGTAACAATAAATACATGTCTCCATTTTCTTAAGGTCGTTTATTGTCAAAATGATGTCATGTGTATCCACGCAAGAAGAGCTATATTGGTGGTCAAATAGCTTTCCAATTTTGTTTCCACGGCCCAAGACAATGAGCTCGTCTGTCTTCTGTTTATAACTTTAAGGGTCTAATTGTTTATAACTTTTCTAATTGGTATACCGGAATGTGGTGGAAAAAAAGTGGGCATTCCCAAACTTATATTTGTATATTTTAGTATTAGGAACGACCATTTCCGTGGGGGATCCATATTCCCAAAATGTATAGAATAGTCATTCCTTCAGACCCCCATGGGTTTAGCAATTCCAGATCCAATAGAATTAACTACTGAAATATATTTTTATCTCCGACATATAATAATTAATAGTTTCAGATTACTTCATAAATAATGCTAATAAATGAAAATTTAAAGAAAAATATAAGAGGATATATCAAAAAGTTCGAAAATTTTGACACAGTTCCTTTTGCCCAGTAAATAGTAGTTTCATCATTGAAAATTAATTTTAACAATAACAAATTTAACTGAAAATATGAGAATGATGGGACTACTGAAATGCATTGAAAAAATAGTATGTTGCCTCCAATAAATTATATTGCCATCTTAAATTTCTGTATCGACAAGAAAAATAATGCAAAATGGAGATTTTCAAGTATAATCAATACTGCCTTCAACTCTCAGTCATCACGTAGGAATCCGACCTTTTCATCTCTCACTTTCTCATTCATTATCTTCATTTTGTCTTTTAATTCCTATTTTTTTTTAATAAAGAAAATCAAAAGTCTAAAACTCTGGTCGTCCTGTATAAGAAAAAGGACAAAATTGAATATGAATTTATTTTGGGTTAACGTATAATACAAAAGCATTTATAGATACAATATAGTCCTTGATTAATTGTAGAAAATAGAAATATTTTTGTCAACTCCCAGAAGGAGCGATGTTTCCAACTTTTTAGTTACTTGAAAATTTGCAACATTAGTGTATTGATTGCATTGATTATTGCGCTGTAATCAACCTTTGTTTTTCGTAAGACAAACTTTTCAGGTGTTTATAGTGTTAACCATGTGTATTATACTTTCATTAGCTAATAAAACAAGTAGATCATAATTCATCTGTGAAAAACGTCCTTTCGAGTTGACACATTGATCAAAATATAAGCTTAAAGCATGAAATGATAAGAGTCATTCATTTTACGTACTTTGGAATAATGACTATATTTTTAAAAAAACAAGGGTAATATGTCTTTGACAGTAATTTCATTTCATTCCTACCACTCTTTTTTGGTTACCAATTGTGGGATTGGAATGCATTAAAAAATGATGATCACCTTCCTTTCTCATTCCCCGGACAGACGAAGCGTAGGATTTGTTATATTAACATCATTCCTTTCTCATCTCCATTTCATTCTTGAATCCGTTCCATTTCCTTCTGTTTCCGCACATTCCAATCAGGCCCTTAAATGATTTAAACTCGGAATGGACGTTTTCTTCTTTGTCCATCTCATGACATTAACTCGTCTTCTTCCGGTTCTTTTATTCTATAAGCTATGGAAACATCTAAGGGGGTCTTTCCTTCAGAGTTCTGAATGTTACATCTAACCTAAGGATTCCGCGGAATTTTAAGACCATTTTCACTGCAGCTGTTTCAGTTTTGTGAGTCAGTCCTGAATACACTAGGAAGCCTGATGCTGAAAACTGTAGAACTGCAATAAGAGAAACGAATTTGATGGTAACATCTTGTCAAATAGTCTCCAGAACACTGCCGATACACCTCAAACAAAAAGAAAATATAGAAAAAAAACTATAAAGCAAAAACTTGGACAGTAAACTTAATGACATCTCTCCTGCATTAAATCTTCCCTTCAATGCATCCATTTCAACGTCATTCATCTTGTCAAAAACTCCCCCGCTACCACCTATAACAAACTTGATGTTTGCCAAATTCATTTCACCACTTTCTAAATGTCATTATTCGGATTGAAGTTTACTCTTCCCTATGAACTTTAGTAAGCTTAATGGCTTAGAAGTTTTCTATCAGAACGCTTCCATTCCGACATTCATTAACTTTGGACACCCCAATTTTCTGAACATTCCCTCAAGGCAATTCTACTTGGCCTTCTTGTAAGACTAGCATGTGAAAAAGGAGGCCTAGAAAAATGATTGTTGAGATGCTTTATTTCTTCCATATTTATACTCGTTCGGCAAGTGAGTTTTAAACATATCTCAGGCTCTCCTATATTTTAAATGCCAACACAAATGAAAAGATGAACATGAGAATGCTCAGATTTGCTCAATTGAAGGGCGTATCTAAATTTGTATAGAAAATTGGAAAAATTCTCTATTCAAAGGCTTTGCACTTACCTGTTACTTCAGTTACTATAACTTATGACTTGCAAATTGTTAAAATAGATGCTTTGAGGTTCTTTTACCATATATTTGAAGATGTAATGTCAAAGTTTGCTTCTATATAGTTCTGTTAGTCTTGGGAGCTGAACTTAACTAATGTTCTATCTTTTAGTTTATTGTTTAGCTGTTGAATCGAAAAGAAATTTTTTCTTAGGATTGAAAGCAATGATAAGGACGAGGGAATATTCTTTTGTCATTGGCTTAGGGTTGTCGATGTGGAGGGCACACATCTGCCTTGAAATTGTTTTTTCTTCTTTGTTCTTTTTTTTGCATGGGAGAGTAGGATCATATTATAACTTTCATTATTTTATAACCATAAAATTTTAGTCAATTTGAAATTTTAATGGAAATTAAAATACTAAAGAGTATGATCAAAGTTACTTGTATTAGTGAATTGTCTTAACCTAAATTATTCTGATGACATTGTAAAGTGATGAATCATATAAATGAACAAGTTTCACTCATCTTTTTTCAGTTCTTCATGTTGTATTTACGAGTAACCCTTTCTCGTTTCATTTATCTTTTTCCAATTTAGCTTCATGTTTTCAACTATTACAGTTCACCCCTATCAGAAATACCTCAAACATTGAAGGAGGGTTGTGGTTGTTAGGCAGAACCAATCAACAGGGGCATATTGGTAATTTATGAAAAAGCAGGGGAAATCGGTAATTAGACTATTCCTCAAGGGAGGGTACATGTAATCATTCCTATATGTATATACACACACATGCATATATTCATATGTTTTTAAAAATGCAAAGGTATATATGTTCGTGTTCCCCTCGATCCTCACTCTAGCTGTCAATGACATGCGAAGCTATCTATCTTCATCTTCTATATGCTGCCTAGTTCTATGTAGCTTTTGTAAGTTTATGCTGTTGGAAGATCTACTTCATTTGTCCGTCATGGACCTTTATAAGCTGCATCCTGTTTCTGGTTTTGTAGGTAACTTCATTGAAGCTGTGGCGACAAGTTGGAGAGTCCTTTAGGCCCCCCAAGTGAGGATCAATTCTTGTATCTTCTTAAACATAGTAATTTCTTATGAAAAACCACAAGAAACTGGGAGATCTTAGTCAGTCTCTTTTCTTCCCCTCCCCCCCTCTTACTGCAAAACTATGTCATAATCTTCATATTATTTTCTGAAGCATTCTTAATATTGTTAACTTGTACAGGACCTGTACCACTGTCTCTTGGACATTTCGAGGTTTTTATGAGAAGGTTATATTTAAATTCCTCTCTGAATTTTTCTTCTCGTACTTTTTAGGTTCAGAATTTTTAAGAACAAAGTTCTCTTTTGTCTTTTTTTAATATGGTACTATTTTTAGTTTCAGCTCTTGTTTTTGGTTGTGCACGTGCATTCAGGTTTTCTGATGGATACATATTATTTGATGTTTCATGTAAAACAAGATTTGGGGTTTCAAAAATCCGATTTTTGGGCTCTTTGCAGAATAACCATATAGGGGGAATTTAGTGGACTTACAAGCTATCAGGGTGAGCTTATAAGTTCCTAAGAACACCTTATAAGATGTTTAGGAGCTTGTAAGCTCCATCAAAGTGTTTGGGTAGATCTTTTAGGAGGAGCTTACAAGCTCCCAAATGAACTTCTAAGCTCCTTAAAAATAACTTAGGAATCATAACTTATTTGGTAGCTTAACAATCCTCTTTGATTTGGTTACCTTGTTTACATAATTGCCATCACTTGCACCTTAAAGCTCTACAATCTTATTTTGTTTGGACAGTTAAAGAACTTATTTTAAAAAGATTCAACATCCTATGAGCTCCAAAACCTTATTATAAGAGATAGGAGCTTAATATGTTTTACATAATCTTAGGCAAAGAACTTCTTATTATAAATAAATTGTAAATCATGGGCATGTGAGAAAGGAACTAAATTTCCAACTTTGTTCTAATAGCATTTTACTAGTGATAAAGCTAGTAATGTTTGATAGTCCTTCTTCATTCATTGGTTTACAAACAATGCCTGTAAACAAATCATCCTTGTTACTTTTTGCTATTCAGTATTCTTTAAATATGCAAGGTTTGTTATGTTCATTCTAAGGTTATCTTATGATTCATAGATAGTTATCTATTTCATATAGTCTAGAGCTGATGATTTATCTTTGCAGACACTGGTGGAATATGAGAAGTACAAAATGAATAGGGGTGAGCTACCTTTCACTGATGCTTCCTTATCGGATCCTGCTCCTGGGAATCAGGTGATTTGTGTTTCTTCATTTTCTGACTTTTAAAGACAGGTTTGTGATAGCAGTCAATGTCCTTTTGATTTGCTGTACTTGGGTGCAATTTGATTTTTATGATATGTCTAATATGGAAACACAAGTTCTGAATCTCCAACTTCTTAAGGTTCGATGAGTTCTTAAAACAAAGATTTTCCAGTCTTAATAAATTTTCCTGGTAGTATTAAATTGTATAAGATTACTCTATAAGGGGGTTAATGTGTAAGAAACTTGAAGATTACTACTGCAATGGGCATATAAGCTTCTGACTAGATATTAATATTGAGCATGAATTTGATCAATTCGGTGTCTGAAGTGCCTACTCTTTCGTACAGCAATTGCTTCCTGTGTTCTAATCAGGGCTGGCCTAATAGCAATTGTGTTTAGACATAGTATAAGCATACAACTTGTTTTTGCTTTATCGTTGTGTATGCAGTTATTCAGTGTTGTGACCACAAAATGTGGGAAAATTCTGTACGTGCATGCACAATACAGTTTTATATTTCACCAATCTGTCCAAAAGATTATAAATACTGTAGTATAGATCTTTAAAATATTTATATTAGTATTTTTTCAATCCCATAATTTATGTAGGACTACCAGTTGTGCCGGGCATTCCCAAGGCCCGATTGTTCGGTCGCTTATATTTGAGCTGAGCCTAATTGAATGTGAGAAGGGCTGAACTTGAGCTTACAAGTTACAAGTTGAGCTTGATTAATTTGTGAGCTGAGCTTCAGCTTTAATATGCTCAGGCCCAACTGATATTTTATCTTCAGTTTAATGCTTTGTTTCATATAGTTAAGTTAGCTAGCTTATTTAAGACCCGTAGTAGATTATTAATCTTGAAGCTTACTAAGTTGATGAAATGCATATGTTCGGGGGAATTAACTTATCCAAAAAAACAACAGAAAAATGTAAATTAAGAAAGATTCTGGTTTTTAATTATCTTTATTGTAGACTGCATGACTTTTTTTTTGGAGGTGGTGGTGGTGGGGGGTTAAATGTAGACTACATGACTCTATTAGACAGAAAAAAGCGAAATTATACATAATTTAGCATAAAGTTTTATTTAATGTACAATCCGAGATTAGTTTCTTAATGTGATTCTACTATGTACTTTATCTCTGTTTGAGAAAATTTGATGAGTCACCCCGAAACCCGACAAAAATTATGAGCTTGAGTTCAAACAGATCCAAAAGAAAGTTAAGAGCTAAATTTGAGCCAATAATATTCAAGTCCGATGAGTTTGAGCTTGAGCCACCCTAAGCTGGGCTCATAAAGCCCAATGGACAGGCCTAAAATTGAACTATCTGAACAATTTTTTGCAGGTGGATCTGATTCATGCCTCAGGATCAGGTAGGGCGAGAAGGGATGCTGCTGCTCGTGCCATGCAGGGATGGCACTCTCAGCGGCTTTTCGGTAATGGTGAGGTTGGAGACCCCATCATTAAGGTATAACTGAGCTCTGTCCTTAAACGTTCCTTCTTTTAGTTTCAGTATTAAAATTTTCTTGTCCCTCTGTTGTAGTTCTAAAATTGAAATTATATTCGTCTCGCAGGATAAGAACCCAATTACAACTCCAAAGCGTGAAAAACAATTAAGAAACATCGGTAAGTATTACTACCACATTTGGGTGTGGTATTCTGTGATCTTCTGTTCTAAATATTTGGATCTTATTCGTTGTGCTTAATTCTTGACTAAGGCTTTCTGAAGCGCAAGGGATCCTCTCCTATTGAGCATGCTGTCAAAGTTGCACGTGTACCATCAAAGCCACAGTTAATTTCACTTACTCTAAAGCTTAGTTCTAATTGTAACTTTTATATGCACTGTGTGACTGCTAGTCTGCTACACAGTTCACGCTTCCAATTACATATCTTACTACAGTTCCTTGTACTATGTGGACTTTCGACATGATAGTGTTGGATATCTTTATCCTTGAGAATTTATGGTGTTTCTGCAACCATTGGCGATATCTGGTTCACAGGCCATGAAGACTTGATTAGCAATCCTGACACCCTACATTTTGAACTTGGTATCATATTCATTGTCCATCAGGACTATTATCAGACAAATGGCTCATTATCTTTACCCCAGGGGAGGTGGGATGATGTCTGATGAGGATAAGTTACTTTTTGTGTTGAGATATGAATATACTGCCCAAATATAATTTGTTTAAGACCTTTGAATCTGATATCCGCTTCAACCTTGTATTATGTCTAGCTTTATTATTCACTCCTCTTTCCTGTACCACCATGACCCAGCCACCAAACCCACATTCCCCTAATTCTCAACTACCTTCTTGATTGTCTCAAGAATTAATCATAGTTTCGGCAAACTCTGGTACCCACCCTGTAGGCATTTTCCACTAAACTCCATCACTGTTGAAGCTGTTGCATCGTTCCCACTACCTTCATTGCTGCTGATTTCCTTATTATGATTGTTGCAGAATTCAACTGCACAGCTGTTCTATTGACCCCACCAATAGGTGTCCCTTGTATATAAGATAATTGAAAAACAAATATGACCTTCCCCCACAGATTTTCCATGCCAACTTTTGTCATTATTGAGCTTGATAAGTTTTTATCTAGTAATAAAAATAAATTTTATATCAACATCTTTATGGTAGTACATAGACTTGTAGTACTTAATCTCGGTCTTATGGTCAAGTAAATTTGGGATAGTTAATGCAGGCAGTGATGGAAGAGCTTGGTGGTGATACTGATGGCTAATGAGTGATTACTGGGAGGTGGTTCCTAGATGTTGCTATTCATTATCATTCAGAAGATTATTCATTAAGAAAGTGGATTAAGTACAAAAATTAATACAAGTCAATCGATCCTGCATGCTGCATTTTGTCTTATCCTATCCATCAATGCAAAATGGGTCTTAGTATGATTCCCTCATGATTTATGCATAAGACTTGGCCCCTAACGTTTTGGATTTGGTTGTAAATTCTTTTCGCTTTCAGTTTATGAATTTCATTTTGGGCAGACTGGAGATAGTGGTCGTGGATGTTGGTGTCCCAGCTGACTGGGTGAAGGTCAACGTACAAAGAACTGTATGATTTTGTTTCTAGTCCTTGATACACAATAGTGTGATATGTGCTTGTCAAAGAGATTTGATTAGTTTGACTTGGTGGTTCTGCAGAAAGACTGCTATGAAGTATATGCATTGGTGCCTGGGCTCTTGCGCGAGGAGGTAAGTAACAAATTTGTTAAGGATTCAGTCTCGTTGTAGAGTACCTTGCATATCATGAGATCTTGTGTTGAAAAAGCTGTCTGGAAATAACTATGTCATACATCTGATTGTTGCCTGATTCAAGTCTAGTAGGTAATTACTACACCGAGTGCATTGCATGAAAAGATTTGTTCATATCATGATGTGTAGTAGACTTTTATAATATTGGTGTCTGTTGAAGTGTGTAGATGAATATTTCAAACCCAATTTACCAGCCAAAATATTGGGAAACTTTTGGCTCCCAGCCTCATTTTAAATGCGAGGTAAAAGATAGAGGGTAAATTGCAGATTTGAAATTTGGAGGGGAAATGCCTAATATCATGGTTACTTGAACTCTGTCTCAAAAGATTCGGCGAAAATTACATGAATGGACGTGTAATAATTTTCAAGTTAATAAACATTTGTTGAATGTAGCTATTAGACATTTTTGTAAGAGGGCATAAATTTCTGGAAAAGTTCTTTTCAGATTCTAACGCTCACTTATTTGTTGGGACTAAAATAAGTGGGAATGTGGGATTGAGGAGTAGAATGACAACATACTCCCACAGAAAGTGTGAACAGCACTAGTAGTATCACTACATAAGTGGGATCGAGTGGGATATCTTAACTGAAAAAGGAAGTTCTCTCCTTACCCAAAATTATGATACTCATCAATCGAAGACTTACATATCTCTGTTTAATAACAAGAATATTATATATGTATGTAATATTTATAATCTATGTGGTGTTCTTTCTTATACATCATTAAATAAATATACAAATGGGTGTCTAATGCATGAAAGATACCATGTATACAAAAAACACTCTACATGCACGCGCACGATCACACACCCACACATGTAGGCGTCTGCATTCTGCGCCTGTATGTGGGTGCGTGCTTGCATTGTGCATGTGTGCGCATGTGTTTGCATTATGCATATTTTTGTTGATATTTTAGTATAATCTTTTAGTTTTGCACATAGTTGTTAAGGGTGCACCATGGCACATGGCACACTTGGCAACCTACGTGCCATGAACTATGGCATGGAGCCCAGGTTCTGCTTGGTGCACGCCAAGTTTGCCATAGAACCATCAAAGCGACACCATTTGCGCTATTTGGAAGAAATAATCTCAGTTGAAAGTTTGGTCAAAATTAGAGGTTTTTGGTCAATTCCCTGTAAAACTGGTCAATTTGAGGATGATTTTAAAAGGAACATACTAATCCATCTTAAAACGGTTCAATTGGAGAGTTCTTCTCTCGCTTCAACTGAAATTTCCCCTCACCATCGGTCGTCACCTAGCGTCTCACCAAACTCCAGCAAACGTTTGTCCACCAAGCTTAAGCAGCATCAACTTTGCCTTTGTTTTTTCTTTTCTTTTCATATTTTTAGGCTTTTCACGTGAGATACAAATATATATCTACATATATATGTGTAGGCAAACGTTTGTCCACCAAGCTTAAGCAGCATCAACTTTGCCTTTGTTTTTTCTTTTCTTTTCATATTTTTAGGCTTTTCACGTGAGATACAAATATATATCTACATATATGTGTGTGTGTTGATGTTGCTGAAGTGATTGCTGATATTATATTATTAAATTTTGTTGGTTGATAGTGATTAATTTTGCTGATTTTTATATGGCTATTAATAGGCAATTTATATTTATGTATGCATATCTTACATATTTACTTCATTTGTTGCATTGAAATGCTTGATATTAGACTCTATTAGTTCGTATAATAAGTAACAGGATTTATAATTATAAGTTACACCTATATATGTGGACTTTATAGTTACATATTTATATTGCTGAATTTATATAGTTTAATGTTATCTATATCTATACTATTATAAAAGTATAGTTGTTTATTTGAAATTTTGATGTATGAATATTCATACAGTTGACTTTTTAATGGTAAAATAGTCAAATAAAAATAATAAAAATAGGTTGTATATATCTATAATAAAGATGTATATTTTGGACTCTACAAATCACAAATCAAACAATTGACTAATTGTACCACAACTAATGGACAACTATGAGTCCCACAAGTAATGGACAATTAAGATAGAATTATATTAATATGTTACATATAAGACATTACAAATCAAAATAGTGCACTAACCCACAACCAAGTAGACAACCATGGGTCCCACAATTAAGATGAATTATATAATATGTTATTGGTTATTTAAGTTTTGATGAATATAAAAATATAAAATTAGAAACTATCTAGGTCATGGATTACAATTTAGTTAATTAGTAATTTGTTAATTAAATTATTATTTATATTTTGAATGTTTAATAACTTAGTTTTCTTTTAAGTATTTTGTTTTGTTGATATTTTTTCTTTTACTAGCTTCAAATTTTTAAATGATCATTTAACTAATAATTATGATTATGCAACGAATTCAAAAAGATTATATAGTTTATTAAATATATTTATAAAACTAAATCACCAGAAAATCACCAGAGTTAGTCAAAGAATATTTATTTGAAATAACTTTATTTAAAATAATATCATATCAATAGGAAACCAAAATATGATGATGTAAATCAAATTAAAGGATCAAATTGTTTCTCATTATGTTTTAGTTATATTTCATAGTGAGCATTTCTTTTGCGTACAACATGTAATTTTTTTTTATTTTTTTATCAACAAACTCTATTTAAGAAATAAAAGAGACACAACCAGTAACCAAGAAAGAAAAGGATGCATAATTTATTACGACTTACTATGACTCTGATTAAGGTTTTAAAGCAAGACATATTTAGTAATCTTGAATAAATATGCTACTCCAATTTTAGAAAATTCAAAAATAAAAATAATAATTCTAAAATAAGAAACAAAAACGCTAGACAAGTGTTCAACATTTGAGTTACCATGAAAACCAATCAAAGTATACCAAAAAATTACTAAAAAGAAAGAAAAAGTGAAGTATTTGATTCATCAAATTTAAAAATATATAGATATTTGCATGAAAGTTTATCATTATTATTTATGTTTCACTTTTTTAATTAACAAATGTTTTTTAGATAATCTTTTGAATAATTAACTTGTTAAGAGTAATAGTTCATTTAGTTAAATTATTATATAAATTTTGGATCAATAACATCTTCAAATAACCTCATTTTTTATTTGGCACAGGTGCGCGTACAGTCGGATCCTGCTGGGCGTTTGGTTATATCTGGGCAACCGGAGCATCTAGATAATCCTTGGGGTGTCACTCCATTCAAAAAGGTATTCACGTCACTTGGAGTATAATGCTAAACATTTTTGGACATGTGCTGCAATGATATATGAATGTGTCTGCCATCTGTTTAAGGTCTTAAAATCTCATAAGCACGAAAATAATATGACTGCAAGAGATAGTTACTGATCTTACATCTATATCTATCAGTTCCAGTGGCTGATACCAGTATAATATCACATGGTTCCATGTCTTCTGTTAAATAATCAAGAAGGAAAAGAATTTATCCTTCTTTAATATATTGTTCTTAGTCTGGTGCTAACCTTTATTGGTCCATAATTTCAAGTATGAAAACTAATTGTGCTTATAGAACTCACAGCTTTTATCCTACTTGGACTGTGAAATGCTTTTCCTGGGCCTTCTGACCCTTATTGAGAACTGTCTGACCTGTGTCCCAAAAATATCCCATACTTTGTAGTTCGTTTTTGCAAAAAGGTATTGGGTGAAAAAAAGGGTTAAATTAATTACACTAACTACTCTTATTTTATGTAAGTTTATTTAATGCACTTACAGTTCAGTCCTCTTATTTTGAGTTTATAACAAACACCCCAGCTTATAATAAAATCTTGCATTGATCCTCCTCTAACTAAATGCTTAGTTAGTCAAGCATGGCAAGGTATAAAATGACAATCCCTTCTTATTTATTGTATTTCTAACATTTAATAGACACATCCATCTTATAATATAACTTTACATTCACCACCATAAAACATTTTTGGAGTTATCTCTTTCTTCTTTTTTTATTATGACACACACACATATATTTGTTTTCTCTTGACTTATTTAAATTTTCCGAATGGTTTCATTTTTTGACAACTTACGAGTTTAAATTTATTGAATTTTTACGTTGTTCGGAAGATTAATCGAAATTTGGTGCTTGTTTTCATTTTCTACATACTTTAGGTGGCATTAAACTTCAATTTTATATACTTTTCATTGATATTTTTCCTCTTTGATAAAATTGGGCTCCTTATCTTAATATGTCTTTTTGGATTTGTTTTCATAAACTGGTTCCCTTAAATGATTTTTTTTTTTTGTTCTTTAAATCTGTCTAGCCAAATCAAAGTATTTGATTTTGGATTGCATTCTTCAGTTTCACTAAGTGTAAACGCTACTTAGTTAAATTTATTTTAAATTGTGTCAAATAGACAAAATCCGAATTATTAATATGTTAACAACTTTCTTATGAAATCATGTAATCAAAGATTCAGAGTTACAATTGCATCCTCTTTAATTGAAAATTACATTCACCATCAAAGAAATGGAAGGGCAAAAGAAATCTAAAAATATTTTTTGATGATGCTAGCAAATTCCCTACTTTTCTAATAGGAGAAGGCATTTGTAAGATTCTTACTGTAAGAGGAGTTGTCCGCTTATTTATTCAAAATAAGTGGGTTGATCTGTAATATATATCTATCTATTTCTATATTTATATCTATAGTATTTTATATATGTTTATACATATACTTTTATAGAAGTACGAGTTGTTTTTTTATATTTCTGATGTACCTAAAATATCCTTGTAAAATTTAATTTTTAATGAGAAAAGAGTCAAAACAAGAAATCTAATTATATTAGGACTTTATTTGCCAAGGAATTTGATTATATTAACTAATGTCTCGACTCCGAGTCAATGTCGACACTAAGCAAATTCTATCAAAAATTTGATTGTATTAATTAATATTTTGACTCTATGTGTGTTGACACTAAGCAAATCTGTCTTTGTATATATAAACAGGTTGACAACTATACTTTACTAAGCTATGTTACATTTATTAATCTATCTCTCTACCTATCTATATCTACTCAATCTATATTATATTTATGTTACTACATATACTTCAAATTTTAATTTATGTGTATAATGAATAATCATAAGTATGAAATTTAGAATCGTTTTGTTTAGTCCAATGTTATTTGATTTAGAAATATCCTTGAGAATTTTAAAATAAATTTATAAAGTATTGAACTCAATTATTCAAAATATTTACTACTCATTTGGTATAGATTTAGGAATCCCAGCTACATGCTTATTAAGTTATGAAAGAATTTTTTAATATATTTTTTAAATTGAGATCTTCAAATTTATTGAGTATATAATTTGAAATTTAAATACTAAATGTATATTTCACTAATACTCCCTACAATTATAATTATATATCACTTTGGTCCTTCAAGTACCAAATGTTACCCTATCATTCCTAAAGTTCAGTTTTAGTTTCATTTTGCCCATATTCTGGTGGATTAGGCCGGATTAAGGAGCATCTGCATTTGAAATGCCGTATTT
Organism: Verbascum thapsus; assembly: GCA_963669365.1. Taxonomy (NCBI): domain Eukaryota; kingdom Viridiplantae; phylum Streptophyta; class Magnoliopsida; order Lamiales; family Scrophulariaceae; genus Verbascum; species Verbascum thapsus. The sequence goes on from OY770114.1 coordinate 9,012,795, forward strand.
CAAATGTCTTTTAGGGTCAACTATCATGTAAGATGTACATATTGGTCGATACATCGAAAAATTGTCAGAAAAACGAAATTGAATAGAACTTAAACTTAAAATAACAATAGCGTAATATGTGGTAGTATATGTGTTGGGATCACACTAGACCCTCGAGTGAAACCTCGCAGCGGAAGTAATGTTTTAAAATTTTCGACGTTTCACTCAATAGCTAGTTTATGAATAATTTAAATAAAGACATAAAAGGTTATACCGCATGGTTGATGAAATAACTCGAATTGATTGAATGAATTGATGATTTGAAGAATAAAAGAGACCCCCCTATATAGTACATATAGGACGATTTTTAGGCCCTAAAATAAGGGAAAAAACCAATCCCAACAAGGTAGATGAATCCAATCATACCTTGTAGTCTCATATTCTCTCAAATCCAAATCCCAAAAATATGGGAACTACCATATCCGAAAATCCTCCATATTATCTTTCCATATTTTATTTCAACCTATAAATGATTAATTAAATTAATTCCAAGTATTAATAAAATTAATTTCTCTCTTTAATTTATCAATTGGGTTTTCAATTAATAAATTCCTTGGGCTCAACCCATTAATTAAAAAGTCTAATTAATTAATTCAAGCCCAAGACTTAATTAATTAATTTATTCCATCAAGAATTAATACCACATATTAATTCCTCTAAGCCCTTTCGAAAATGGCTATAACGTACACATAACCAGGAAACTTATTCAAGTTTGTGTGACCCATTCAGTTCATTCGAGAGCTAGCAGTTTGACCATTTCCAAATGGCTCAGTAACAATTAACAAATTATTACCTCGATCAATCATTACGCTGAACGATTAATCTTCGTCATGAATTATCCACCAATTAATTCACGACTCTTACAGATTGAGTTCGATGTCTAGCAACGTCGACTTAGCCCCTAGACTCAAAAGATTCGAGCAGACTTTTCCTTATCACGATCGTAGCATGTGTCTCATCCTTCTGTCAGATCTCCCGATTAAAACTAGGATTTGGTTATCAGTCAAAATCCCACTAATTCAATTATATGACTATGTCAATTGGCAAATGACTACTCGTGTCAACTAAGCAAGGATCATACCCCTTCGTATTGACTTACTTTCGTATTGACTTACTTTGGCCAAAGTTTTTCTTAGTCGTTTCATTTCCAAGACAACATAGGAGATTCACTAATCACATGATTAGAGACAGATCCCATCTTGGAATCGTCTGTCAAATCACATAACCAGATTACACTCAAAATAGCCCATTTAACGATTATCAAGTCTTGAGAAAAAACAAAAACTACATATAAAGATACTATTATAACTGCACATAATTCATCAATAACAAGGAAGAAATGAAGCGCCAAATTTATTAAAATCAAGTAAACGATTATATAAGTTTTAGTTTTCATTTGACTTTGTTTCTTCAAATATTTACAAAGCTCTTTATGTCAATCAGTAATATTGATTAATAATTTTAGTTAAATTATTGTTTATGATTTTGATGTTTCAAAATTCAAAGTTCAAACTAAATAGTATTTATTTATTTATTTTATGAGATCGTATGGCTCACGTTCAACCGTGTTGTTTACTAGTTACTATAAAAATAAAAGAAAAGATAAGAATAAATAACGGATGAGGAAGGGCAAGTTTGCATGTATTTCTCCTAGTTCCACTCCTGTATTTGATTCAGGGCTCTAATCTCTACTTGTAAATGACCTTTGAACTTTCTTGTTCTCAGGTGGTCAGCTTACCTAGTAGAATTGATCCTCATCAGACATCGGCTGTGGTGACCCTGCATGGGCAGTTGTTTGTACGTGTACCATTCGAGCAATCAGATATCTAGGAGGCAGCCTGTCTTTCGAAGATGCAGGCCTCCATATGGCCTATTTTGGTGGTATATTGAGAATCAAAGAGCTATGCAGGGTTTGTATATGTCAGATATAGATTTCAAGTCTTATTTTACTATGGTGTGAAGGTCATTTTCAGTATCTAATTATGTAGTTCAATTGCTGCAAAAGCTTATGGGTCCTTTTTTTGTTTTTGAATTCCGAGTAATTTTTACTTACCTCCATTTGGAATAGTTAGGTTATCAAATGCTTCCCTCTCTTTCATTATTGCAAAATCTAGAAACTAATTCGAAGCTAGTGACGGAGCATAGGCAAACCCCATTGGGAGCATACATCACAAATTTTTGTCATGCACCCCATAGGAAATGTATTTGCTGGACTCTCAGTAGCATAGGATTTCCCATAAAACCGATGAAGGGCCAATGGTAGAGGGATGATGAAATCTATGTTGTCAAAGGTTCAATGTATTGACTGGGTTAAGGAAAGATCACTAACAATTGGAAGCTCTCAAATCCTGCAAAGTCTCTTAAGATGAGTGTTAAAATTTATTTCTTCATTACGGTTGAATGTCTGGCTAGATTTTTACATTTTTTTTTTTTTAATTTTGCTTATAATTGGCTCAAACATCTCAACATAATACCAATAAGTGGAGGATAGGCACTTGTTTATTTCTGATGGTCGTCAATGTTTGTCTGAGGCTTCTCCTTGTTGTGCTTACTGTCGCATCGAATATCTCTGATTGTAAAGAAGCAGTTTTGCTGCTGCTAGTCAGTATTGGGGACTGCCATTGCTCTCACAAATATCATGCCTTCTTTTGTCCTTACCATTTCATCCGTAGCTTCATAGCATGATACTGATAGTGCTATCGCAGAGTATACATCTTCAAACAATAAAGTTGTAGTAGTATCCTATTATAAAGATTCATTGGTCTAAGCCAAGAACTTGGTGAAGATGTTTCCAGAATTTTAAATCCTAGTCAAAATATGTTCAAAATTTAGACACTTTGCTTGGCAACAATTCACCTAAAGCACATGAAAGAATTTATCGTGCATAGACTATCTTAGAATAGAAATTTGAATTGTTGAATAAAGGGTTACATTGAAAGAGCAAAACATGTATGATATAAATGCAAAGCAATAAACAAATAACTAGTAATCACGAGCTTGATCAAAACCTCCATTATATTGGTGTATGAATTGAGAATGGAGTTTTCATTATCATATATATATATATATATTGAATTTCTCAAAGAAATGATCGACCTGGAGTGCCAATTGAGGAGGGGCTACGGTGGAACCTGTTGTTAAGGCTCCTCCTCCTCCCAGGAGGCTTACCACAAATGCATTGGCACTCGTAACCACATATGTTCCCAAAGCACGAGAACAACCCACTCTCATTATGATGCCTGCTACGCATACGCTGCCCAGATGATCTATAACTACTCGAAGAGAATCCTCCTCCACGATCATACAATGGTGGTAGCTCCGTTCGCCACCTCTCAAGCTTTGACCTAAGCCCTTCAACACTTTCATCCATACTCCAACCATCCAACACAGAGCTCTGATTGTCATCTAAAGGATATCTTTTCTGAGCCATCACCGCCGCCGCCACCTCAGAAGCTGAAGGCCCCACCTCGGAGTCGGACCAAACTGAATTACCTTTAAAGGGCCCCCCAATTACATACTTACTTTGTCCCTTTTGTGCACCATACTCATAACCATTGTATTTGTAAACTGGCTTCTCAATGGGTGCTAGTTGAGGAGGCCTTTCTTTGGCTTTTATAACTGAATTTTCGTCAACCAGTACTTTATTTGTGGGCTTTTCAATCAATTCATCACCCTTGTTGTTGTTTTCTCCCTCCTTTGTGTTGTCTTTGATGATGCTAGGCTTCTCAATCTTGGGGTTGCTCAAAATTGAATCATTTAGCACTGAACTTGCCTTTCCTTTCTTACCCTTATGATGTTTTGGTTTCTCTCTTAGCTCCGCACCACTAATTACAGAACTTGCCTTACCTTTCTTCTTCTTCATCCCTTTAAATGATGGATCGACCATTGATTCTGAAATACTAAGAATAGAATTTGCTTTACCTCCCAATTTTCCTGTTGCCACTCCAGCCATTGAGCTAGTAGGGGAAAAGTTGTCAAAATTCATACGCTCGCTACGTTCACTTCTTGATCTGCGCAGTATAGGCTTCACAGACTGATTGTCGTCATGATTTTGTTGGATCTGGTGCTGAATATTGGTTGGATCCTGCATGAGATCATGATAACCAACGGCTGAAGTGGCCACTTGTGTGTACAATGGCATGCTCCTCATTGAGCCATCAAGTACAGCCACACCCATATTTAATATTCCCTGTGGACGCCCTGATGGACGACGTACCTGACAGGCAACGAATTAATATATATATATGTGAACCATGCACCCGGAGTCATTATTACAGAATTCTGGGGGCATCGTTTCAAATGTCACAGAGATTAGATTTGTTTCAAAATGTTTCCAGAAAATCATTTCCATATTTACATCTTACTCTACGCAAAAAAAAAAAAAGATAAACCTGAAGGGCAACAAAACGCATGCCACTATGGTGGTTATTGTGGCGGCGGGAGAGTACAGGAGGAGGAAAAAGGTTGCCGACAAGCACGCGAACGGTGCCCAAAAGGACATCACGAAACCAATGGACAGCATAGATTTCAATCATGACGGCGGAGGTATCTTGTCGAAGAAACTCATCATCCACCCTAAAAACAAATTTATCATTCCATGTGGGGTTGTTTTTGCCCTCTGAATCGATGCGAGATGAAAGCTTGCGGTCAGTGTGTACCCACGCCGTGGCATAGGTTTTCATTTTCCTGGAACATAGCTCCAAATCCTGTGCAGATATGATGTTTATTTCTAGGAGCTGGAAAGGTTTCAAGGCGGGCGCCATTCTTATATATATAAATACGAAACATAAGAAAGATGAGAATATTCAATGAAGATCCACCCGCCGGGAACGGGACCGACGAGGGAAATGCTGGTGAGATCGAGAGGATATTCAATCACCTCTCTTGAGAACATGAACCTACGTAAAACAAGGATTCAAATAAATGCCCTTCTTTTCTTACCTACTTTTACCACACGTGTATATATATATTGTTTTTATTTTCCTTGCATAATAAATTATGTGCTTATATGGAAAAAGTGGTTTTATTTTTTTTTAGAGAAAATCTTTTTTTTTTTGGATCTATTGGAGTCGAATCAAATTGCTTTAGTTCCATATGAATGTTCCTTTTTATGATTTTCAATTCCAGTGAAGTCAAATTTTGACATTTGGTCCCAATTGACTATATATATTTTTGGATGGAAGGAAAATGTGTGGGTGAGATTACAAGTGCAATAAGGTTTTAAAACAGGAATTTTGATATCAAAATTATTTTTTATGGATTTATGTATATAACAAGTTATTTATAGAGTAGTTTTTAGTATTTTTTTTCCCTATAATACAGTGTACGTAATGTAATTGACATATATACATGTGAAGTATATACTTATTAACGAAATCATATGTATGTATAAATATATATGTCGACGTTAATAATATACAACTTTTTTTAATTTACTTTGTTAAGAAAAGTTAACAAAAAAAATCAATCATGAACTATTTTTTCATTGGTACGTTCTTAAATGAACCATGAGTAGATTGCTACAATTATGAGCACTTGGATCTTCGAAACTTACATATTACAATATGTATGTTAGCATATTTTATGAAATACATATTTTCAAATGAATATGAAAACTGATAATCTGATATCAATTATATTTCTTTGTTTATTGATTACATTTCACAAAACTAGATGAGTTAATTAGATTATTATATGACATGAAAATTTATAATAACATATATAAAATAAATTCTCCAACTTTGATTAAAATATGAAATTATATAATGTGATCATATGTATAAACAAACTTCAAATTGTTGAAAAATTTAAGGAAAATAATAGTGTTAAACTCATTAATGCATATGTAGAGATGATGAAGTACTAGCCATCAAAACTTAAATGAAAATATGACAACAATTTTGCAACAAAAAAGGAAAAGAATGATAAAGCAAATGAAAATTAGATAAAAACTTGTAGCTAATCATCAAACATAGACAATAATGTGCTAAAAAAAATTATTAGACATTTAACAGCCTTTACCAATAGAGATGTCGGAGATTACAAAAGGACTACCAAATTAGTACAAAAAAGGATTTTTTAACCATGAAACAAATTTCGTATTATTTATTTAAAAGATCACAAAATTGAAAAAATTTAATAAAAAGAAATTTGTATTTTCATTAGAATACAATGTTTTAAATCAAGAAGTAACTTATTGTAACTTCTTATAATATCTAAACATATTTTTTAATTAATAATAAGGTTACTAATAATTTTACATTAAATTATAATATATATCTTCTAGTAATAATAAATTTCTTTGTATTATAATTAAGTGTTATTTTATGCTAGTAATAATAAATATGAATAAAACCTACGGTCCATTATAGAATTTTCCTAAAACCTACATCCATCCACTTGTCATGTCTTGAGCAGTGGTTCATTGAATCTGGACAGCACTTACTTCAATTGATATATCTCTCTCTCTCTCTCTCTCACAGTCGGTGGATGATTAACTCCACTTCAAAGTTCAATCATGGATTCCAGCTTAACCGGCCGCCCCCTGAAAATAATTGCAGGAGCTGATTCCTTCGGGTGCACCCTGAAAGACGCACTTGTGGCCCAGCTCCGCTCCCTCAACATCCAAGTGGAAGACATCGGTACTTCCAAATATTACTCCGTCGGCGATGAAATCGGCCGCCGCGTCAGCCAAGCCAACACTTCTGACGTCCGTGGACTAGTCGCCTGCGGCACCGGTGTGGGCGTCGCAATATTTGCCAACAAATACCCCGGAGTATATGCAGCCACGTGTCTCACCCCTGGAGACGCCCTGAACGCTAGATCCATCAACAACTGCAACGTTCTCGCAGTTTCCGGCATGTCTACCTCTCCAGAAACGGCCTCTGAAATCCTCACCACCTTTCTCAATACCCCGTTCAAATCCCCTTGCCCCGCCTCCGGTGACAAGCCCTGGCCCCAGGATATTGAGTCATTCCTCGATGGATCTCTTGAAGAAATGTCCAAAATTCCTGTGGCTAGTACTGATGAAGCTCCTCCATGTTTTATCTGTTCCCTGGCTAAAGATAGGAAGGACAAGGAGTTCAGTCCGGTGGATGTGATGCCTGGAGGGTCTATGAAGATACTGAGGGAGACGCCGACTTCGGCCATTGTTCGGTTCAAAGCAGGTAGCGTGGAGCCGGCGCATCATCATAGTTTTGGGCATGATCTGGTGGTGACGAAGGGGAGTAAATGTGTGTGGAATTTGAGCAAGGGGGAGAAGTATGAATTGGGAGTTGGGGATTATTTGTTTACTCCAGGAGGGGATGTGCATAGAGTGAAGTATTTTGAGGATACAGAGTTCTTTATCAAGTGGGATGGGCATTGGGACTTGTTCTTGGATGAAGACATTGCTACTGCCAATGCTGCCATAGATACTACTTAGTTAATAGCACTGCTACTGCTACTGCTATAATGCTGCCATAGATAGTAAATAGCCTCTCTGCCTGTTCTCTTCTGTTGTGTTGTGTTGTGTTGTGTTGTACCTACTCTATGATTGAGTAAATTATGTTGCTTGTATTGTATGTATCTCTCTTTTGGTAATGACACTGTTTATTATTCCCAAACACTCATCACTTTACCATGAAACTTTCATGCCGTAATTCACTTCATCATATGAGAAACAAAAAACATTTCATTATTGTAAAAAGAATGTTTATTTACGTACTTCCTCCTCGAATGTAGTTGCTTCTGTTCGTTGGTGTGCACCAATCTCAACCATGGATGCCTACAAGGCAAATCATCATATTCAAATTAAAAAGAGCATATTGAGATGTCTAAAATCAATGCTGTGTTTCTAAGTTTACATCTGCCATGAAAACAAATCTTGTTTACTAGTGTAGGAGAAAATTATATCCTATCCTATCCTATCCTATCCTATTATAAGCCTAAACTTTAAACCCTCTCTTAAAATCTTTGCTGCACCAAATTCAAAAGGGAGCATTCATTTATGAAACTTAGAGCCAAGAGTTTGCTTCTAATTTTTCTATCAAGTATATGCACAGTAAAGATAATGAAAATGTAAGAGAAAGTCACCTTCATCTTCTATGGTGGTTGTTTCTCTGATGGTCTCAATCCCAGACTTTTCGTTACTATTTGATGATGCAACTGATGGCTGGGCTGGCTAGAGATTTCAGGTACATGCTGCAACTCTGAAGGATTATTAAAGGAGGGCACTCCTGGAGCAGATTGTCTTTTTGCAACCTGTAACTTTCAGTAATGATGTAAATTATTAAGAGTGCAAACTCATTTGAGCGATTAGAGGAAAAAAAACAAAGAAAAATTATTGATAGGATATCAAACGACAATGTCAAAAATGTCATTGCAAATATATATAGTAGGTGCTAAGAATTTTATTACCACAACGATGATTTTCATAAGGGTAATAGTACGAGGGATTGTCGTAACTTGTTACCGTTAACAAATAGTGACAAATAATATGTTCTTCTATTGAGTCATGATAGACTGCTGTGTAAAATGAGAAAAGCGTGGACAAAATGTGATCACGTACGATAGAAGCATAAGTATGTTTTTGCGACTCCACGATTGGTTCTTCAATAGGGGGTGAGAAATGGTCAGGTACAGAGTTCACGGTTCCCTGAAGTGAACCATTCGAATGCACAGGAAAATTATTTTCTGTTTCAGGGACTTGCTTCAACTGTTCAGCGGGATAGTTATAGTTATAGTTATTGGCTGGACCTGGACCATCCTCTTCAATCTTTGGAGAACGGAGATAAAATACCCCCACTCAACATGTAATTTGGCACTGCATAAATAGTAATCATACACAAAAACAATTACAGACACCACTTTTTCATTTTGAAATTTCAAAGGAAAAAAAAAAAAAAAATCATTTGTGCCAGCAGTAATTGAGAGCCTCTTTCTTCACTTTATGATGAGGAATTCTATTTCGCTGAAAACTAAATTTTAGAAGGATTAGTGAAAACAAGAACCTTGTTCTCGAACTGCAGCAGAAGAATAGAGATTGGAATCAAGATTGCTCCGCGGTAAATAGGCAATAGAATGCTGCAGAATTTGTTCTTCATCAACACAGTGAAAAATGTCATTCAGTCCTGAGGAGCAAGAAAAAAGGTCTCCACGAACTTCTTCCTACCATTGAATTCTTTAACATTTACAGAACCCAAAACCATCACTAGAACTCCACCATTCCAAGATTCTAAAGAATGCGCAGTCTTAATATCTATACTCGTGTAGTTTAGGGACATGGTAAGTCGGTGGATTTGCTGTGGAGATTTGAAAAAAAGAATAAGTCAGCAATAATCAGATCACTGATTAGAAGAGGAAGGATGCATGAAAGTTATGTAGATTATGCACTAGAATGGAAACAAGTATGTGTCTGACCCATTTCAATTTGAGGATCAATAGCTAAAAAAGGAAATGTTCAGATACTAATTTTCATATTACATGTTCGAGAAAGGAAATAACGGACTATCAACTTATGTGCAAAGTAAAGGAGATAACCTTCTTGGGATACTGATGTAAGATCAACCATCATAGGCCAACAATTGTACACTTTATTATAATAGATAGCAATCATACTAAACGCAACACAAGGATAATTAATTCAAAGTCAGATTAACGATACTATAACACCTAGAATTTGGATCAATCATTAATAACAATTAGAGTTTCAAAATGAACTATTATAGTAAATGAGCTATTATAGTAAATGAATAAGACCTCCACACAACGCATTAATTAATAATCCCATCATAAGAGAGACATAGAAGCTCCATATTATCAATGTACATTTACTTCTTTTTCAGATAGCTACTTCCTCTGCCCAATTTTTTTTTATCCTATTTCCTTTTTGGATGTTTCACAGTAAGACTCCATTTTTCCACCAATGGGTATTTTTCACAAAGATTCCCTCAAACTTATGACAACACTAACTCTCAAACAATAGCTAAGATAGAAAAGCTTATACCACAATCATGGGCCAATTCATGCACATAACAGGCTTCTTAAGAGTACCAGCATCGCAGTTGCAGTCTCTCTCATATTTCCATCAATTCGAAGCATGGTGCTGGCATCGCTGTAAAACTGGTGAACAAAGTCTGGTTGATTTTGTAACATCTGATAGTACTGCCCCCACAAAGTATGTTCCCACCTGAAAGCAGTAAAGAAATTAAGAACAAACAGTCAGCAATATCCATCATACACAAATTTATGAAGTTTGCCTTAATAATTTTAGGTTAGTTTCTTCTTATGTCACAACAGACGAAAAAGTTCAGATAGACAGAACCCAAGACTCAAGAGCAACTGAAAAAATAGATCATTGGAGGGCAGCCTTGTGCTTACTCATGCATTCAGAAATACACGGTGAATAAAAAGAAGTTAAAGAGCAAACTACAATGTGAATCTACTAATAGAATCACATCAACCTAAGGCCATTCTGCATGGAGTCATTCTACCATATGATACTACAAACCAAAAAAGTATCATAACAAAGCCATCCAAGGTAAAATGAAATCTCTAGGTACTCTTAAGACCCGTATAAAATGTACATTATTCTGTTCATTATATGAAGAGAGCTAAATTCACACACAACTCAGCAAAACTGTGAGAGTTGCATACATATATACAACATACTTGCAATGCCCCTGGCCCGAGATACTACTCAGAGAACTTGTATGCTTGTATGAATACTAGAAAATAAAAGTAAAGGTCTCAACTTATACAAGTATAATAAAAACTCTGCTAATAAGAATAGGCAGGGGAAAGGGCATTAGTATCAGACGCTGTAAACAACAAAGCTATGGATAACTGCAGAACCACACACACGCACGCACAGAGATAAGGGTATTGATTATTACCTGGGCAGCAGTGACAGGCAGAGAAAAAGCGGTGGCCATTGTCGAGATTAAAAAAGAGAAAAAAACCCAAATTCAAAAGAGAAAGACCAGATAACAAAGATAGATTCATAAACGAATTCGCATTATGGGTTATGCGAATTGAAGCAGCGCATATCCATCCATAATCCTGCAAGGAATGGAAAGGAGCTAACTACTGCTTTGTACTTCAACTACTACTACTAATAAAAATAATCATTAATAAATCTTAGTATTCATATGTGACTCTGTTATTATGAGACAAATTCAAATATTTCAATTTTAAGTATCAAAATTATTTTAAATTTGAAGTCCACACTTAAATTAACAGGGTTTTAAAGTGTTCACACTTCACGCCAAAGAAAAAAAACAAGGGTAATTAGTTAATAATAAGGGTAAACTGCACTTCACCCCCACAAAAAATTTGGATTTTGCACTATACCCCCTAGAAACACAAAAAAAAGATATCAGTCCTTAAAATTTTGATATATGCATCACTTTACCCCAATTATTATTTTCCGGCCAAATCTTGATTGGAAATAATTTAAATGATTTTTCAATCAAGGGCATAATCGTCTTTACTATTTTTTCGTGATTCTCTCATTCTCGGATTTTCTTCCATGAGTTTGCCTTGGTATCGTGTTCATACCATCTTTATTGAATAATCTCGGCCAGTTACTTTCCGTTCATATAATGCAAATAACTCCAGTTGCTGGTTGGGTGGGCCCAATGACTCTGTATGAATTAGCACTTTTTGATCCTTCTGACCCTGTTTTTGATCCAATATGGAGACATTCGTTATACCCTTCATAACTCGTTTAGGAATAACCAATTCATGGGGAGGTTGGAGTATCATAGGTGGGATGCTAACCAATACGGATATTTGGAGTTACGAAACCCTGGATGGAAAAATCATTTAAATGATTTCCGATCAAGATTTGTTTGGAAAATAGTAATTAGGGCAAAGTCATACATATATCAAATTTTTAAGGGATATGTCTATTTTTTGTGTTTTTAGTGGACATAGTGCAAAATCCAAGTTTTTCGAAGGGGTGAAGTGCATCTTACCCTAATAATAATGAATATTAAATTAAACTATAAATATCATGTGTAAAAAATTGAAAATAAATTAATAATTATAAGATGTGTAGTGTGTACATATATACAAGTCGAATTGGCACCAAACTGTGGTCTGTGTAGAGCGATGCAATTTTGCTCAAGTTTTAACCCAAAGTTTGTATATGAAATCCATAAAACTGGCGTAGTTGAAGCAAATCCTAATAAAAAAGTGGGCTTTTCAACAATCAATTAGGAATTTGATCCTCCAACTAGTTAAGCTTGTGGGTTGTAGAAAAGTTTGTAAAGTGTGATAAACTCAAAAGTTGAGGCCCATTGTTCAATAACAAATACTAAATCAAATCATTTGAATTATTATCTAAAAAAAAAAAGCTCACTCAGTTTTTACTTGTAGTATTAAAAAACGCCATATGAAAAGAGCACCAAAGAAAGTAGAAAATTCTTAAATAACAAAGAATTTCGGGAAATTGCCACGTATATATCATTGTAGTCATCCTCCAATGCTTTTGTTTGTGTACCGAGTCTGCAGAAATACATTGAAATATCATCATCAGTTCACGTGATCACCATTATTAATTAATAAAACCAAGTTAGACTTACCAACCACCATCTTTTTTCTTGATTAAGCCTCTTGCAAACAACATGAAAATCACCAGAAAACCCACTCCTGCTGCCCCTCCCACTATTATAGCCACACTCTTCCCTGTATCTCTTCCTACTCCAAACACAACACAACCCAACCTCCATTATTATATTAACATAAACAGATCTCTCATTCAATATTTAAATGAATAATATCAAATCAGACAGCGAATCAGCTGAGAATCCAAGACCCATCTCGCATTCAATTCAACATATTGCTAACACAATGTACCCATCAAATTATACTCACAGACACTCACCTGGAGAAGAAGAAGAAGAAGATGCTGTTGATGATGATGATGATGATGATGTAGTAGTTGTAGTTGTAGTTGGAGAAGCATATGAAGCGGAAGATGATTTTCCATGTGGATAATAGTTGTAACTCATGAAGCACTTATGGAGATAGATTTGAGCAGAAACTGAGCTCCCACACTCAACCTGAGCTCTCTGAACAGCACTTTTCACACACTCCACACAGTCAGAAGCTCCCGCGTCACCCTCACACTGCCCCATTACATATACAGACTCATAACTTGTTGTATAAAACCCACCTGTACCGGTAGTCATTCCATTTTCCAGTGAAGATAAAGCTGTATCTCTCCTCTCCTCAAATCCAGACCCTCCTATATTTGTCCCACTACAACTCTTGTACAGCATTTCCATTCCAGATATCTGAGCGGAACCCGCAACTTCATACAGCATGTAGCACCCAGAAAGCTGCATTCTTGCCGCAATAGGCTTGCTGCCACAGAGCTTGTCTATAAGTATAGGCAGCCTGCTCACACAGTTGTAGCAATCAACATTTGGTAGGTCTCCTCTGCATTGGAAAAGGCCTGTAATTGTGCCAGTGGTAGTCTTGAAGAAGTTGGCCTTTGAGGATTGTGCAATGAGAGTGCCAAAAAGGGATGAAAGTGCTTGTGACAACACCCCTGTTGAATCTGAAAAGGCCTGCTTTGCACACCCCTTGTACACTATGGTGGTGTAATCAACTTCTGCAGATTTGGATAGAATGATTAGGAAAAGGAAAAGAGGGACAAACCTAAGGGGATTTCTGGGCAAACCCATTGGTCCCTGGAATGAATCTGGATGAATTAAAACGTAGTTTATCTTTCTGTCTTTAATGTTGCCTCTAAATTAATGTTAGTTCGGTTGAAAAAAGGAATCTTGGTTTTAGGTTTTTGTAGTGTTTGTGATTCACTTGTTTTGATAATAGAGTAGACTAGAGTGGCTAAAACAGCATCTTTCGTCTTCTTATTTTTAGGTAGAAATTGTGAAATATATTTTAGAAAATTGAATATTATTTTAGTATTTGAAAACAAAAAATGTTTGAATGAAATAATTTAAATTGAATCCCACATGGATCGTTTTGTTGCTTTAGAGTTTAGACCTCTAACCCGACCCGACTCAGTCCAAGCCACATTGATTATTATATATATATATATATATATATATATCTATAGCTATATATATTATCTTGCTTTTTTCTACTTTCTTCCCTCCTCTCTCTAAAACCCTTTTATTCGCCGATTCAATTTCATACAAAAAGAATGGAGACCGAAGTGGCGGCGGCGGCGGCTGCATCTGCATCAGAAGTTCCGCCACCACCTCAGCCTCACAAGCTTGAGAGGCACTGGACTTTTTGGATCGACAATCAGTCCAAACCTAAACAGGGCGCCGCCTGGGGCACTTCCCTTCGCAAGGTCTACTCTTTCGATACCGTTGAGGAATTCTGGTGGTACGATAACCCCACCCTTTACTTTACTTTTTTCTATTTTTATTTTTACTTTTTTTCTTATTCCCAATACACTTTTAGGGTTTGTTTCTCTGTTTCTAATGCTCCTGTGTGTACGTACCTTGATTTAACTCTTTGTTATATTTTATTCGTTGTTTTATATATATTCATTGTTATGAGCTTGCTTGCTTGCTTGTGAATGTTGTCCTTGTGTGTTGGAAAGAAAGATCCTTCTTTTGCCTATATACATATCTATATAATTGAGAGTTTCATTTGTTCTACTTTATATCTCTATTATTATACCTCTCTTTACTCTTGTTTTATTAATCACTTTAACCATTGGTTTCTTCACTTGTTAATAACTTTTGTTAGTTACCAATTACAATATCTGCTTGTTGGGTGGAACTCTGTCGCTATTATTGGATCTGTTATATAGTAGCTTAGAAATGTGAATTGGGCTCTAGGAGAGTCTTATAAGAAGTGCGGGGTGATTTTATGGGCTGTATGAAGCCATAAATCATGCATATGATAATGGTGGGTCATGATGACGAAGGTGGTGAAAACAATATTAACTCTCAGGACATGGACCTAACCTTGAAGTTTTTATAAATTGGATTAAATAGACTTCATAAATTGTTTTAATTCGGATATTATCTTTGACATTTCGTATTCAACACCATTACTTACATTCAGATATTCATACATAATGTTCAATCTAGAGTTTCATACACTTAATCTTCAATTTGATCTTTCTCACACTTTTTTGGTTTAAGAAGTTATAAAACATCCACAAAATGCGTCTAAACTGATTTCGTGGTGGCATTTAATAATTAAAGTTGGAAATTTTCTTTCCCCAATAAGTTAAATCTTATTTTTAAAGGTGGAGAGGCCTTTGTTCCCATTTTTCTCTCTTGGTTTGTGAAAAAGTCTAATGAAATAGCAATATCTGATCCCTGATTACTACAAATTGGTTGTCCATTTTGTTCAATTAAATCTGCATGTCATAATGTTCTTTTGGGTTAACATATGTTCTTTCCAAAACTTCTTTCTGGATACATTAAATGCATTGGACTTTCTGAGCTCCTATTGAATCCGTGAATAAAATAAGTGCACCTGCTGCATAAATGTGAGGTATGATACCATTACTACATTCGTTTGATAGTCTTCAAAAAGGATTTGAAAATGTCCCGATGGTGTGACTTAACTCTTCTCCAAAATCCATAAAAGTTTTGTTTCATATGCCTGTGGGGTGTCTCTTGAATCATGATGATTGTAGAGTGATTTCAAATACTAAATGTAACCAGTAGCATCAACAAATGTATAGAGTGTAGCATCAACGAATCATGCTAAAAAGGTACACTTTTAAGCTTGGGTTGAATTTCTTATTAGTTCTCGAAGTGTGTTGGAGCTCTATTTAAATTAGTAAACAATTGACCTTCTATGAGCTACTATTGAGCCGATAACTAGTCGACCTCGAGTAACTTGATATTTCTCGCTTTCATTTTTATGAATTTGATCTGACAGAATTCACAACTTACGAATGATAAAATATGTTTGTATTGTTTTGCTGTATGAATCAAGCTCATAAGATCTATTAACGACTGAATTCATGTGTCTTATTTCATTTAATAAGGCTAGACTCTGTGAAGGTTACTTATTGAAGGTTGTAAAGTTATTAAATGTGAAGTAAAATGGTGACTTGTTTTGCAGTTTATATGACCAAATATTTCGACCAAGCAAGTTTCCGGCAAATGCTGACTTTCACTTATTCAGAGCTGGAGTGGAGCCCAAATGGGAAGACCCCGAGTGTGCTAATGGGGGCAAGTGGACTGTTACGAGCAGCCAAAAGTCTAATCTGGACAAAATGTGGCTTGAAACTGTAAGAAATTTGATAAAATGAATGAATGGGGGTATTTTTGGTTGTTTTTCAATGAACTAAGTGGTGATGTTTTGTTTGACAGTTGATGGCTCTTATAGGGGAGCAGTTTGATGATAGTGAAGAGATATGCGGAGTGGTGGCGAGTGTGAGGCAAAGGCAAGACAAACTATCATTGTGGACCAAGACTGCATCCAATGAAGCAGTTCAGTCAGGCATTGGGAGGAAGTGGAAGGAGATCATTGACGTCACTGATAAGATTTCTTACAGCTTTCATGACGATTCCAGAAGGGAAAGATCTGCTAAAGTTCGTTATAATGTTTGAGGGAAGATATGCCCTTTTCTTGTGCAAGTTAAAAAATAACTTATATTTTATCGGTATCTGTCTGTGCTGTTATATTTGCAGATTAATTTCTGCAATTCAATTGTTTTTCGTGATGGTTTTTCGTTGGATAGTTAACAGAGTTGCTTAACACTTGTGTTGTTCTTGCAGCCTTGGAAAAATGTTTTTATTAATCAAACATACATAGTTCGACTTATTCTGGATTGAATTAAATTTGTCTCCTAGTTTGATTTCTCTGTTGCAAAATGATAATAATCTTGTGTTCTATTTAGCTTATGCACGCATGCTATAAATGTTTTAAAATGTAAGTCTGAGGTACGTTTGTTGTGCGTAAGTGAAGGAAGGGGAATTCAAGATGATTTATGATATGAGATGTTAATAATTTTAGTTTTTTATTTCGTCCTAAATAAGTATGTTGTTTGATTGGCATATTGTTTGAGCTTTATAACACCATATTGTTTTGAAGTCCTCAATTTGTAATTTTATTCTTTTTAACATCAACATTTGAGTTGAGTAAGGAACTCTACAGATTAGAAATTTGATCACTATGTGATGGAGAAATTCAATTTATATATTTAGTTAGTGAGGACAAAAGATGTCCATAATTCACCGTTAGTAAATTATCATGTTTAGAAATTTGATCACTATGTTATATACTAATGTTTATTTTTTTAAAATATTTTTATTGATTCTAAACATGGACAAGTAATTATTTAAGCAAGTCATGATCAAATACCCGTTTTCGCCAAAGCCCTTGTTGGCTAGAAAATCAAATTAAATCAAATATATTTATTAAATTTATTTCTTATTGAAAAAAAAAAGTGTGAATAAATTGGAAATGTTAAAAGGTGAGCATTACTCCCACTCCCATTGGGATTTTCTATTAGCTGACGTTCAACAGTCAACACGTTCATCTTCACCAAATATACAGAAACAGACCCGACGAAATTCATCATCTGATTCTGATCAGAGAACCAACCGTGAATTATTCATTTCCATATAACCATACACTCTTACATTTTAACAACAATTAAAAGGTCTCAATCAAAGACCATGGCATCATTGGCAACTCATTTCACAGGTTTCCTGATCCTGCTTCCGCTGGGCATACGCCGCTTACTCTGCTCTACCTCTCTGTATCTCTCTAACCCATCTCTCTATAGATCAAAGATTTGGTATTTTTCTGAACCCAAATGGAAAAACTCCGATTTGTACACTCTTCTCATAGCCCTCCCTATTGCTTCATTCTCCCACGTCTTCATATTTCTTGCTGTTTCAGGCCACCCCACCCACACATTCTCATTCCTGCAGCAGTCCTTTGTCATTTTCCTTTTCTGGGCCCTCCTGGTTTTGATCATTTTGAGAGAAAGTTTGGATCTTTATTCAGTTCCTGAAAATTTTGTGTTTATATTTGCTGCTATTGCATTTATGATAGAGTTTTACATGAATGGGAGGGGAATTGTTGGCCTTGGAGGTGTGGTGTATGGCATTTGTGGTGGTTTGGCTGTTTTATGTGCAGTCTGTTGCATGATTTTGTCTGTTAAGCCATCTGCTTTTTTTGCGGATTTTTTGTTGTCATCTGGGCTTGTTTTGAAGGGGACTTGGGTTCTGCAAGTGGGATTGTCATTATACACTGATGCATTTGGATTAAAGGGGTGTACTAAGATTTCTGGTCTGGCCTCTGCAAAAGGGGAGGTAGATGTCAACTGTGAACTTGAGGATGATAGGTTGAGGGGCGTTGCGCTGTTGAATTTCTTGTTCATTTGGCACATTATCGTGGTGTTCATAGCCAGCTTTATGTTGTTTGGTTTATACCATTGTAATATGAACAGACGTGGCGAGTCAAGTGGACCCTTGCTTGCTCAGATAGGATCAGGGGATATTTTGATGCATCCACTTCCTGAATTTGATCTTGAATGAAAAGATTTGGTTCTTAAAAGGTTCAAAATTGAGGCTATGCATTGAAATGGAGCTTGTAAGTTTAGGGTTGTGATTATTATTTTTTAAATACAGTAGAAAAGTTTAGTGTTTGCCTTTCTCTTTTGAATCATACATTTTAGAATAGCAATTTTATATTTATGGATCATTTTTTCAATGAAGTGCCCTTCTTTCATTCTTTCTTGATATTATGTGTCTACTTCAATCCTGGGTAAGAAAATTGCGTTGTGATTACTGTTAATAATTGCTGAAGCAGGTAACGTGTTGTGGTGGAATGTTTGAGAACTTAATGCATTTAGAAGTGTCTCTGGCAGTCACCCACTAAAACTTGCAGCATACTTAGGAATCATTCCCCAATCTTGTTGCTGATTATACAGCAGAAAGGTTAGAAACAGCCCGACATATAACTACCTTGATTGATACACAGTAACTGACCAGTGTTGCAACTGTTAGCATAATTGGCTTCCATATGATATTCATAACACAATGTTGTGGTGCTATCATACAATACATTGTTACAATGGTTACTAGTATGAATTTCAAATCATAATTATAGCATAATTGTAGTATGAATCCCAAATCATAATTTCAAATGATCTTTTTTCCACCCAAGTTCTCTCTCTATCGAAGTAATGAGTGACTACACTGACTCATAATCCCAACCACATTAAAACTTACATAATTGAAACTTCAAAACTGACATTACACAACTGAAAGTACTGATGTCTATACTGTAAGAACAGACAAACTTAAACATTGCCAACTCTTATTGATATTTATTTACGGAACTATAATATTATTCCAATCTTGTGTACCCGATCTCTGAAGAAAATTTGGGAATTGTCAACCATCGTCTTCTAAAACGGCTGAATCCTTGGATTTTGATTCTGGAACGAATTCTCTTAATTTTATTGATGAAGTCATATTTTCTTTTGAGAATTTTTGACTTTGAGGAGCGTATCCATTTCCGCACACGTTTATATCCTGCATCAGAGGTTTTTGCTTGAGAATATCTGAAAAAGGTATATGGAAGGGGAAAACAGAGAAGAGTCTTCCAGAATTATGTAAGCAAGAACAGTGGATGCAGATGAATTTAGGCAGTAATTTTCTTGTTCGACTACCTTATTTGCAATGATCTTATAAATGTCGCCAACAATAAAATAATACCTCTGACACCTTGAGCCTTCTTTTTAATTTGTCGATCTTCTTTGATTTCTTCATATTTTAAGGGCTGTAACACAGGAAGAGTTGAATGTTTAGAATTCAGAAAGTTTTAACTTAATTAAAAGGGGCTGTATATACACACCTCCTGACGTTTGTTCATATTACCAGAAACCCACACAGTTTTGATAATTACACTGCTAACCCTTGTCACTTGTATGTTTAAGGTCAAATAAACTCTGAAAAGGGGGTGTCATTGTAATTTCCCAAAGACGGGACGTTTATGTAATATGTCCAAGAGGCAGGGGATGCAGGTAATTTTCCTATTCAAATGTAATCTATGTTTCCATATAACAAATTTCAGTTTCAGAATGTATTTGGATACCTGAACCAACAGCTCTAGACGTGTTCTCATCCTTCTTTGTATAAAACTTCTTGTGCTCTGTTATAGACTTAGTTTAGCTCCAAGACGTGAATCTGTCAACTAGTTTAAACATAGCTGAGAAGATGCTTTACCTTTACATGATATTTCACAAATGTATTGAAGTTCAGTAGGTTCCACACAGTCTTGTCTAGTTTCTTGCCTTCCACATGACGGCGCGTAATATCTGAAATAGAAGGGCTTTCTTTGGTTTCATTTATAAACATGTCACCCAAAAATTAGAAATAGAAATAGAAGGTCTTCCTTTGGTTTCATTTACAAGTGTTTTGGGGAAAAATACCAAAGGAGACAAATCCAGAATTGGTGCAGAGGTCTTGAATGGGCTCTCCTGTTAATTCGAGAGGTGGAATAGGTGACCATATGCAATGTGGAGCCTTAGCACATGCTTCTGAACTTCCTGCATCCATAAGTTCCTGAAAGAAGGCTGTAGCTATAATCACATCTTCATTATCCTTGAAGCTCATTGGGAACACTGCTGTCATTTTTGTTTGCTGTCAAGATGTTCCATTCGGTAAGCCAATTTGAATAATTTCGTGAAAACTTTATGTTTTATTTCAAATTACCTTTTTGATGACAAAGAATGGGTCACTTGGATGATAAAAGAGTTTGATTGGTCTATACATCGTTTGGGAGGACTCAACATTCCTCAAAATTTCTTTCAGTTGGGAGCTCAGTATTACAGATTGGACTGAGGATATGTCCTTGATCATCTTTGTAGAAACTGGGCAAAATCATGAGGGTAAAGCTAAATAAATATCCCACTATAGGCACATGAATTTACATACCAACCTTTACTGTGTCGAATTGTATCAAAGTTGATCTTCAAAGTTAGTTGATAACCTTCTTTGGGGGGCTCGATAGTGTCCATAACATCAGGACAAATCCCCTTAACCATCTCTAGAGTATGTCTTGGAAGCTGTGATGAGAGTGGGGTGCCTCGAGACAGAAGAGGTGTTGATATCGATAAATAGGTATAAAGCGGATCAGATGCTGAACACTGTAAACATGCATGCGATTTTACAGTTGGAGAAAAATTCCCAGAAAATAGTAAATGAACAGGTGAAGATCGAGTTAACTAACCTGAACATGGTAGTGTATAGACCCAAATTCATGAACGTGATGATCAATCTCCACGGGCTTCTCCGCTCTGATGAAAACCGAATACTATTATCATATGGCATGTTTTTACTACATGTTATATATAGGGAATGAATGAATGTGTATGATATGGTAATGGTAATGGGTACCTCCTTACCTGTGTATTCTGAGGAAAATCTCCCTCAATGCTGGAGATGCGCTTTCAAAGCATGCCATTTTCATCTGTGCGTTCAAGTGAACTCTTCAATGTTGATGAAATATGAATGAAGGGTTTGTTGAGTAAAATGCAAGTGCAATCATTCAGAGGCTTGACAATATTTGAAGCAACCAAACAACCACTTCCTTCCCACTCCCCAAAAATGCTTCAGACTCAAGCATATTATTTCTCATGTCATATATATACATATATATGGATAGAGACATATTTTGTATAGATGAAATAGTACGTAAAAAGAAACTAATTATAAGACGATCTATCAGAATTGTCATTATATATATTGTTAATATTGCATTTAAAAAGGGGCCAACCCCCGGTAGAGTTGGTAAGGACATTGAATGTTGTGGCCTTGGTCACGGGTTCGAATCCTGATGAGGGAATGTCTATTTGCCTTCTCTACTGTGAGCCTGTCAGCTATGGGCAACCTAGGCTGGTTTACCTCTCTTGCCCATAGCTGGTTTACCTCTCTTGTGTGGTTTGCACAAGAGCGGGGTTTACCCAGTGGTTTGCAGGCTATTGCACAAGAGCGGGGTTTACCCAGTGCGCACCTAACGGTAGCGGCTGCGGGTTCCCTTGTCATCAAAAAAAAAAAAAACATAAATCAATTTCTTTTATAATTTACATTTTAACATTGATTGTATACATATAAATAAAGTACAGTATTAAATATATATTAAAATGAAAAATTCGATGTGGAAACTTTACATCAAAATGTAAAATAAATATGAAAATATAAAGAAAAGAAAAGAAAATAGTGATGTGGAAAATTCCTAAAAGAAGGGTATGTTCTCCATCCATAAATCCTAAGGTAAATACATGAGAATTCTCCACCACCTTTGATTCCTCGTTTTCTTCGCATAAAATTAATTAGAAACCAACCAACAAATCTTCTCTGTCTCTTCTCTCTCATCATCTCTTCTGCTGTTGTGTTGATCTAATTCATAGAGAACACCAATAATAATGTTCTCTCCCCCGCCGCCGGATATCTGATTAAGACTGACGGCGTAGTTTCATATCCCCCGGAAATTCGACCCCTCCGCCAAAAATGGGTCGTAATTTCCGCCCATCCAACACCATCAATCTCAACAAATCAGACGTTTTATCTCCCTTCGGCAACCTTGATGGCCTCGACCGCCATGACTTCCGTGAAGCAGCTTACGAGGTGTTCTTCACCGCATGCAGGTCCTCCCCAGGGTTCGGCGGTAGGAGCGGGATCATGTACAACAATGACGGTGGAGAAGGAAATGTTAATGGGTCAGGTCCTGGGTCACCTACGCTGAAAGCACCAGGGGTGGGGATGGCGGTGACAAGCCGGGTCAAGAAGGCTTTGGGGCTCAAAATGCTGAGGAAGTCCCCATCCTCAAGGCGGGCCAGCTCAATTGGAGTTCCGACATCACCCAGTGGGTCATCCAGCCCGAGGACTCCGATGGGGAATAAGCTGAGGCGGCCGATGACGTCGGCTGAGATTATGAGGCAGCAGATGAGGGTCACGGAGCAAAGTGACAACAGGCTACGTAAAACTCTCATCAGAACACTTGTTGGCCAAGTACGTACGCACCTAGCTACTTAATTGCATGCATGCATCTATATTATATGTGGTCATAAGAGAAATTATCATCATAGGGATTGCTTGAAAAATTAATATCTAAAGAGTCTAAATCTTCTAATATTTTCTGGATCAGATGGGCAGGCGTGCGGAGACGATAATCCTTCCTCTAGAGCTCCTTCGCCATTTAAAACCATCCGAGTTCAACAGTCCTCAAGAGTACCATCTATGGCAAAAGCGCCAACTCAAAATTTTAGAGGCTGGCCTTATACTTCACCCTTCTATCCCACTAAACAAATCAGACACTTCCGTAACAAAATTTCGAGACATTATTAATTATTCCGAAACGAAGGCAATAGACACAAGCAAGAATTCCTCAAACATGAGAACGCTTTGCAACTGCGTTGTTTCATTAGCATGGCGTAGCCCCAACGGTGGAATCACAGACGTGTGCCATTGGTCCGATGGTTACCCTCTAAATGTACATATCTACACGGCCCTTCTCTCTTCAATTTTTGACATAAAAGACGAAACATTAGTCCTCGATGAAATTGATGAGTTGCTAGAGCTTATGAAGAAAACATGGTCCATGTTGGGCATAAACAGGTCAATACACAACTTGTGTTTCAGTTGGGTGCTTTTTGAGCAATATGTATCGACAGGGCAGGTCGAGCCGGATCTTATTGGCGCGTCTTATGCAATGCTGATGGAAGTGTCTGGCGATGCTAAGAAGGTTGATAGAGAGCCTATTTATGTGAAGATACTTGCAAATGTTTTGAGAGCAATGAAGAAATGGTGTGAGAAGAGGTTGTTGGATTATCATGGGAATTTTCACAGGGGAAATGTCGGAGTTATGGAACATATTCTTCCCCTAGTTTTTTTGGTGACAAGGATATTAGAAGAGGATGTTCCGTGTTATGTTAGTGTGCAACAAGAAAAGGGCGAAGTTGGCGATGAGTTGACTGGAAATAAGGTTGAATATTACATTCGAGCGTCGTTGAGAAATGCATTTGCCAAGGTTTGTATATAACCTTCTTTTTTGTTTTAGTACAACTCTTCTAATAATTATTTGTTTGGGCTTTGGTGATACTAACTAACTTGTGCTCTATAAAAAGATGGTAGAACATAAAAAGGCCAATGGGACAACAAAGAATATAGAAGCGCAAGAAGCGAGTGAAATATTGATTAAGTTAGCTAAAGAAACGGAAGAATTGGCAGTAAAGGAGATGGAAATTTTTAACCCTTTTCTAAGAAAGTGGCAACCAATGTCAGCTGGAGTGGCTGCAGTTACCCTACAAGCTTGTTATGGAACGTTACTGAAGCAATACTTAACGAGCAAATGTTCGTCCATGAATGAAACTATTTTGGTGTTGCAAAGGGCAGGGAAGCTGGAGAAGGCTTTGTTAAATCTGGTGGTGGATGACTCTGGTGAATGTGAAGATGGGGGCAAGTCAATTGTGAGAGAAATGGTTCCATATGAAGCTGATTCACATATACTTAGGCTTTTGAAACAGTGGATTCAGGACCGGTTGCAGATGGGAAAGGAGCGTCTTCAGAGAGCAAAGGAAACAGAAGTAATTAAATTAGCTCTATCATATACTCTTAGCCTTAGCCTTAGTTTTTAAAACTATATTTGATGAAATTTTACTTGTTTTTTGTAGACATGGAATCCCAAGTCCAAAACCGATCCATACGCACATTCGGCTGTTGAACTAGTTACATTTGCCAAGGAAGCTGTGGAGAATTTCTTTGAAATTCCTATAAACGTATCGGAGAACTTAGTATATGATCTTGTTTGTGGTTTTGAGAGTCTCTTTCGAGATTACATCACATTTGTTGCTTCATGTGGTAAGAAGACTTTACACTTATAAATCCATTTTTGTGCTTCATCTGATAAACTATTATTGATCATTTCTTTTTGGGGTAACTACATGCATACTCCTAATTTATTTGGTAATAACCATAGGTTACCTGAAGTTTACTGATTACCAAGACACCCCTGTTAATTAAATCTTGTCGATGATCTAACTTGACAGTGAAATTTTATATGCTTCTACTGACAGGAAATTTTAATGAAGTTTAGAACCTGGATAATTAAAGTCTCATGCAAAATTTTCAATTTTCAGGATCAAAACAAAACTATATTCCCTCACTTCCTCCATTGACAAGATGTAGCGAAGACTCAAAGTTCTTCAAATTGTGGAAAAGAGCAGCATGCAGTGTTGGAGTAGAAGATCCCAGCCAGTGTACAGCCGAAGAAGGAAAAAATCCGCGCCCATCAACGAGCCGTGGTACACAGCGCCTTTACATCCGTCTCAACACCTTGCATTACATTGTCCCACACCTCAATGCCCTTGACAAAGCATTATCAATCTCTCCAAAGATCATTCCATCGAAAACAAGATTCGGTAATAAAAATAATCCAACCACGTCCTATTTCAGACACACCCAGTCAGCCATTGAAGCAGCCTCTCAGCATGTCTCTGAAGTAGCTGCTTACCGTCTAATATTCTTGGACTCAAACTCTGTCATCTATGGCAGCCTGTATGCCGGTGGCGTAACAAGAGCTCGCATTAGGCCTGCATTGGGAACGTTGAAACAGAACCTCACCCTTTTATGCGCGATGGTAGTTGAGCGGGCCCAACCAATGGCGTTAAAAGAAGTCATGAAGGCTTCTTTCGGGGCGTACCTAATGGTTCTGCTGGCGGGGGGAAGCTCGAGGGTGTTTTCTAGGTCTGATCATGCAATGATTGAGGAAGATTTCGATAGTTTGAAGCGGATATTTTGTACATGCGGTGAAGGTTTGATAGTGGAGGATATGGTGGACACAGAAGCAGAGGCGGCAGAAGGGGTGGTGGCGCTGATGGGGCAATCAACTGAGCAATTGGTCGAAGAGTTTAGTAATGTGGCTTGTGTGGGCCCAGGGCAGAAACTGACTATGCCACCTACGACGGGGAGATGGAGTAAGTCTGATCCTAACACTATATTGAGACTACTCTGCTGTAGAAATGATCCATCTGCTAATTATTTCTTGAAGAAAACATTCCGTCTGGCGAAGAGGAGGACCGGGATCAGGATGATTCAAAACTTGCACTTTTGAACTTGTATGTAAATTTATATATATAAATTTGATGTGGAAAATGAATATACACAATTTCATATATTTTCCAAGGCAAAGATAGATTATACTTTAGGAGAGTTATTTATGATAAATATGTTCTCTCCATTTTTTTCTTGTTTTTTCTTAGACCCGGGCAATTTTAATTTGTATGTAATTAACTAGAGATTGGATTTTGTGGGATTTTCTTTCAACAGGTTTCAAACATATATAAGATATCAAAGTATGTAAGTGGATTTGAAGGGATCAAGTGTGAATATTTCCATTATCTCAGACAACAATTTCCTAGCTTCTGTAATGCAGCATGGAGGAATAGAATCTATCATTTTATTTTATATTTTCTTCAGTGCATCAAGACTGGATCCTCATTGCTTCTTCATAACTCACCTTCTGTCTTGAAGCCACAAGTTCTTCTCCAAGCACTCTCATGGAATCAGAAACTTCTGCCTTGTACACATAAAGTTTGACCATAAATAGAAAGAAAACGAAATTCAAGCAATTTAATACCACGAAAAACCCATAATAGTAATCCAAATGCGACGCGTTAAGGTTGTTCCTAACCCATCCCTCGTGGCCATCAGATCCCTTTGTGATATGTGTAACCATCGACAAAAGAAAGCTACTAATAAAGTTTCCAGCTCCAAGGCTAGTTGTAGAGTAAGATGTCCCTAAGCTCTTCATACTCTCCGGTGCTTGATCATAAAAGAACTCAATCTTGGCCACTTCCAAGAATGCATCAGCAGTTCCCATTAGTATAAATTGTGGGAGCAATATGAATATTGATAAAGGGACTTCATTTCCATTCTCAGTTAACCCATTAGCCTTGGCTTCTTTAAGCCTGTACCTCTCGGTTAATGACGCAACTACCATTATAATGATGTGGAATATCATTCCAATTCCCATTCTTTGAAGAAGGGTGATTCCTCTAGGATTTTTAGTCCATTTTCGGAGTATTTTTACAAGGAAACGGTCGTATAACACAACGGATATAAGCATGGATATGGTGACAAATCCAAGTAGGCTAGCTGGAGGGATTTTGAAGGTGCCGATGTTTCGGTTTAGAGTAGTGCCTTGTTTGACAAAAAGGGTGCCTATTTGAGCTATCATTGTGCTTGGGACAACAGTGGCTATTAGTATTGGGATCATTCTTAGCATTTGTTTGGTTTCTTCAACTTGAGTGACTGGGGATAGCATCCAGGGGTCAGTTGGACCTGTTTTCACACAAGCTTTGTTTAGGAACCTGCATCAGACAATATAAGAGTTTAGTAACTTAATGTCCTTTATGACATGACAAGTGTAACTATAAGTATCCTATGGGCTATGAACGACAAACCTCAATGTCGGAGTAGAATCAATCCGGTACTTCCCTTTCTTACTATATTCTTCCAAATCAAGCTCGTATAGCTCTTTAGTATCGGTGGGGACAGGCACCTTCCATTTTCTTAGGGCGGCGACAATGACCTTAGCCATCTTAGTGAAAGGGCTTCCTGTGGGAGGCTTGTGCCTATAAAAAGGGGTACCCGCCAAGAAAATGATGATGGATATAGCCAGACCAATAGTCGGAAGGCCATACCCGAGTGTCCACCCCACATTGTCTTGAATGTAAACAAGCACGGTATTTGCAAATAATGTACCCAAAAAGATGCTAAACATCCACCAGTTAAAGAAGGAAAGTTTATGGACTTTTTCCTTGGGGTCGAACTCATCGAATTGGTCAGCCCCAATAGTGGAAATATTAGGCTTGGTACCTCCAGTACCCACAGCAAGTGTGTATAGAGCACCAAAGAATACAGCTAGTTGCAGTGTAGTGGGCTTATTGCAATTTGGAATTGGATCATCAGAACATGATGAAGAAGGTTTGAGTGGATGTATGGATACTGAGAGAGTTAGAAGGGACATTCCCTGCAGTTATCACTTATCATCATCATCCCATCATTACATGTATATATGAAAATGTAATGTGTACATATAAACAACGTACATACCGAGAAATAAATAACACAAGCAATGACGAAAGTCCAGTATCGGCCGAGGATAGCATCAGCAACATAAGCACCCAAGATAGGGGTCATCCAAATAGTGCCAACCCAATTGGTGACATTATTAGCAGATTCAACAGTCCCTTGGTGAAGCTTTTTGGTTAAATAAATGAACAAATTTGAGGATATCCCATAATAGGCCATACGCTCGAACACTTCATACACTGCACCAGTGCACATCATTTAATTCTTAGCAACTGCATGCATATAATAATAATAATAATAATATTGGTTCTGGGCTGTAATATTGGTAATAATAAATATATGATAGTACCAAATTAAATTGGCGGCGGATCATTGAAAGACAATATAAATGATGATGACTTAAAATTGTTGAAGTGAAGATAAGGTTTGATGGGCTACTATTAATTAGGTGAAGGTTGACTAGTGTACGTACAATGATTCAACCAATCATTAATAAAACAAAAACCATATTAATTCATAAAGAAATTTTATTTAACATTGATGAGCTAGGGATATATAGGTTAATTGGATTCATTTGAGTGAAGAATTTTGTGGTTCTTCTAAACTTGGTTTATCTGCTGGGTTCAAGTTCTTCCCATCATTTATCATTTCTTTACGTTATGCATGAAGGTCTCTTATAATATTGGTTGAAATTATATAAGAATCCTCCAGGGTCGTCTGTAGCACATATAAAAATGATGAATATTAATTATTATT
Source organism: Verbascum thapsus (assembly GCA_963669365.1). NCBI lineage: Eukaryota > Viridiplantae > Streptophyta > Magnoliopsida > Lamiales > Scrophulariaceae > Verbascum > Verbascum thapsus. The sequence continues at coordinate 9,041,633 of OY770114.1, forward strand.
AATGAAGTGTTATTACCTAATAACCTAGAGTAGAATGGTTTAATTGGCAAAGATAAAGACAGACTTAACATCATGAAGTGATCATGGGGAACATTCGAAACATTATGTGTATATATAAGATATCATCATCATCCTGGAAAAAGCTAAGGCTTCTTCTTCATCATGATGATGATGAGATATATAAACTGAACATAAAGAGAGAGAGAGAGAGAGAATAAATACGTACCAACAACAAAGAAACAAGCAGTCCATCCACCCCTCTTTGATCTAAGAATAGGATTGCCTTTGAGATCCACAGTCCCATCTTCTGTGTATCCATCATCACTTTCTTCTTTTTCCATACTCATCCTATCCATCTATGTATCTATATGTGTATCTATTCTTCTATATATAGACTTCACTGACACTAAGTGACCTACCTATTGTATTTTTCAATCTTCTTTGCAGCTTTATTTGAATAATATATATGATTAAGACTTATTGATACTTCCAACAATATCCCCCGCTCATTTATTATCGTTAGCTAGCGTACTACTACATGATAAAATTTTATTTTTACCCCAGAACTGGACTAAATATATTGCATGTCTTTTTATTTAATTTTATTTGAAGCTAAAGGGAGATAAGACCAATTGAATAAAGACAGTTGATAAGTCAAAGCTTATTATTTACATTCAATTTGACCGGCATGCATGCATTTTTCTCATTATTCTAGAAGGGGAATGGGGATCTTTTTTCTTTCTTTGTCTTGTTTGTTTGTTGAATAAAATGTTACTATTTACCCAATCACAATAAGAAACGTCTAATATTTGACTCCTTTATTGAAGTGAAGACTCTTTATTTGGTTCATCACATTGAGCCCAAAACACATTCAAGCCCAATGAACAGTTAGGCCCAAATTTCATTTCGAATAAATTATTGTAACGGCTATCTCTAATTTCAAACTCCACAAAAACCCTTTCAATCAAAAAACACTCTCAATATTCTCAAAATTTATATCATTTCTCATTCATATCAATCAAGGAAAAGGAAATCCTTGTCAATTAATTCTTCAGAATCTCCAAAATTTTAACATTAATTCAAGAAGATAAACCCTAGAAAATCCTGGACATGGCTCCTACACCATCAAGATCAAATCTTTCCACACCGTCAACAAAATCAACAGCAGCCCACCACCACTTCAAGACCCCTCATTCAAAGCACCGTCTCAATTTCCCCAGAGAAACCACCATGGCCGCATCTGATCACCCTGTTGAAGTTATAGGCAGAATTAGAGATCACCCTCAACAAAACCACATGCCTAATAATGTAAACCCGCCTTCAGCCCTACAAATCAACACAGATGGAAAATCCCTGAGACTGAAAACCGAAATCGGGTACAGGGATTTTAGCCTTGATGGGGTTTCATTGTCCGAAGAGGATGATCTTGATGGGTTTTATAAGAAATTTGTTGAGTCTAGAATTGATGGGGTGAAGCTTGGCCAGAAATGTACTATCATGATGTACGGCCCAACAGGCTCGGGCAAGAGTCACACCATGTTTGGGTGTTTGAAGCAGCCCGGGATTGTGTACCGTTCTTTGAAGGCTATTTTGGGTGAAGGGGTGGAAGAAGAAGATGGGGAGAGGATATGTTTGGGGACATTTGTTCAGGTCACTGTTTTGGAGATTTATAATGAAGAAATTTACGATCTCCTTTCGACATCCGGTAATGGTGGAGGTTTTAGTTTTGGATGGCCTAAGGGTGGCTCTGCTTCTAAGGTTGATAAATTTCTCTTGATTTAATATTAAGGTTTTGATCAAATTTATTTATGCAATGTGTGGTCAAGTTAATTATGATTCCTGATTCTACATGTTCTAGGTGAGATTGGAAGTGATGGGAAAGAAGGCAAAGAACGCAACCTTTATTTCAGGAAATGAGGCTGGGAAAATATTGAAAGAGATTCAAAAAGTGGAGAAGAGAAGAATAGTCAAAAGTACACTTTGCAATGAAAGAAGCTCTAGAAGCCATTGCATGGTAAAGTTTTTTGAAATTCCATTTTATTTATTAAAATGATTACAATATATGTAAATCAATAGTCTCTTTGTGAATTCTGCAGATAATTGTTGATGTTCCAACTGTTGGGGGGCGGCTGATGCTAGTAGACATGGCCGGTTCTGAAAATATAGAACAAGCTGGTCAAAATGGACTTGAGGCAAAAATGCAGGTTGGGAAATCAAAATTTTGCTGAATTATTTGTTCAAAATCTGTGGTTTGGTACATCATTCTTTCAATTACAGTGATTATTAAATTGAAGCAATCTCTGAATATGCAGACAGGAAAAATCAACCAAGGTAACATAGCACTGAAGAGAGTGGTTGAATCAATCGCAAATGGCGACTCTCATGTGCCCTTTAGAGATAGCAAGTTGACAATGCTTCTTCAGGTAATATATTGTGCCTTTTAGTGTTTTTTGAATCATTGTTTTTTTGGAGTGGTATCTGCACCCCCCCCCCCCTTATTGGAGTCATTACCACGTGACCCCCGAGGTTCTGCAAATTACCAAAAACACCCCTTATCAGTGACAACTCGAAAAATAGGGGATAAAATTGTATTATGTATTTACTGACTGGGTATTTATAGTAATTTATGAAAGCTCAAGGTATGTTTTGTAATGACGGTGTCACAGCCACAGGGTGTCTATGTTTACCTGTATTTTCGGAAATAAAACCAACATTTTAAACAGGATTCGTTTGAGGACAATAAGTCCAAGATTTTGATGATACTATGTGCAAGCCCAGATCCAAAGGAGTTGCATAAAACTATTGCCACTCTAGAATACGGTGCAAAAGCAAAGTGTATTGTTCGAGGCCCTCACACACCCATTAAGGACAAAGGAACTGAAGATTCTTCATCAGCTGTTATTCTGGGATCAAGAATAGCAGCTCTAGACCAATTTATATTTAAGTTACAAGCTGAGAACAAACTCAAGGAAAAAGAGCGAAACGAGGCTCAGAAAGAGTTAAAGAGGAAAGAAGAAGAAGTTTCTCTACTGAGGGCTAAATTTGCAGCAGTAGAAGGAAGAGTTGTGGTGGAATCAAGTGAAGAGGAGATAAATTCAAAGGTAAATGAGAGGACTCAAATGCTGAGAACCGAACTAGAGATGAAAATCCAAGAATGTCAAAAGATGGCCAATGAATATGTTGAGATGGAAAGGCAGAGAATGGAAGAAAGAATGCTTCAGCAGCAACAAGAGGTTGAAATGCTCAGGCGACGATTGGAGGATATTGAATCTGAACTTCATCTCTCACGGGACATGCAAGGTGGCAACTTTATGAAAAGGCTGTTGGAAGTGTGTAACGATGAGTCAGATATGGTTAAGTCCATGGATTTAGATAAATCTATTGACATGGAGAGTAAAAATACCATTTTGGGCTACAATTTCAGTGGAGTAGATAATTATCCTAACAAACCATGTTTGACTACTGTGTATGAGGAAGAAGAGTACGAAAAGGAGGAGGAAGATAAAGAGAACAATATCTCTGATGAAGTAATTGAGAAGGAGGTAATTGAGGAGAAAAGGATGATAATTACACCACAAGCCTCGTCTCGTGAAATGAGAATTCAAAATATCTTCACACTCTGTGGAAACTACAGAGAGCTTTCTCATCACAACACAACTCCTATACCTGCTACAAAAAGTTTAGATACAGAAAATTCTGCAAAGAATCTCAAGGAGAATCACAACCTGTTGGATGAAAGCTCTGATGATATTGAAGTATATGTAAAATGGGAGGCATCAAAGGAAAATCCCGGAAAATTTATCACGACGCTGAAGGTTTTGAAAGATTCAAGTCTTGCTGATTTGAGGAAGTTGATTGAGATACATCTTGGAGGCGACCAACAAGCATTTACTTTTCTTGCTCTTGGGGTACATGTCTCAGTCATTTATTTTCTTAATTCATTTTATTTTTCATTGTCATTCACCGACTTATATGAATTTGTCAATAGGATTATTTGGGTGCTCCTGTGCCTAAAGAGAAAGAAGCTGCAACAAAGACAGGGAAGCTTCCAAATTGCAACAACCAATTACATGGTCATTTAGCTTGTTTACGTCCAATGAAGCCGATTCAAGGGCCGAATCATTTACCATTTAGCCCTTTGGAAAATAAGATGGTTGGAATGACTCCTCAGAAAGTTGATGATGATTGCTTTTCGCCTGAGATACCTCCACACCTGAGTTCTACACCTTTTATTACTGTCAGAAGGCATTAAAATGTTCTAAGTATATCTGCAGTTATGTGTACTCCTGGTGCATTGAGCAATATCTGCTCTTCTTGATTGTCAGTAAACATTTGCTTCAACATTATATGTTCTTTTTATTGATACTTATTTCCTTGTACATCCATTCAAATAGTCGCTTTTAGTATTGAATTTCATTATTGTGTAATATCATCCAAAGCGATAATTTTCTTTGAGAATTGGGATTATCTCAGGATTTGAGTCTCAGAAATGAAAAACATTGATTATGAATACGGAGCACATTTTGAACTATTTGTTCATAATGGCACAATTTGATGGTCGATATAAAAGTGAAAACAGAAAAAATAGATATAGAAGAGTTGTAAGTATAAACTTAAAGAGGCTATGAATGAGCATTTCTCACCCCACAATAAGACTGTCATCACTCTGCAAATGCCATAGAAAAATAAACCTTACTCTATAATTGTGCAAATATTGACTAATTGTCAAGGCTGGACTGCATTGTGTACCACACTACCACTCTAGAAGAAGTTTACAACCTGAGCTGCGCATCTTATGATTGCACCTCAGTTTCACTTGAATTACATGTAAAAGAATGTCCAAAGAAAATGAAGTACTTCTAAACAAAATTTCAAATAATATGACAAACAACAACTCCTCCATCAATCGCTTCTCATCATCAAATCACTCCTCTTACATCTGGAAATACTGATTGATAATTTAATCAAAAAGGGAATTTTCTATAGAAACTAATCTTAACGTGTCCTTGTCCCCAAGTTTATGCAACAAAGAGTCTGCTATGGCTTTCAGATGCTTTCTTTCCTCTGGTCGATGCCACAGAGCTAATAGTACCTCAGGGGGGTAGACCGGAGCAGGTTCAGCTTGCAATTGTTTACCTTCCACTTCACATCCATTCAGTCTATAAACAAACACAAAAAAAAAAAAAACGAATGATTAAGTTGGAGATAATAATCATAATGGTTGAGGTTTGCAGAAACAAGACAATCAGTAAAATCCTGACAAGGAATAATAGGGATGATACTGTAATATGCTTTCTAGTGACAGTGAGTAGAAAGGTTATGATAAATTCTCAAACCTTAGGGCTTATAGAGATTCACCTGTTTATAATCTTTAGCATGTTTGGCCAATCAGAAGGTCCAAAGTGCACATCTATAATATCAGGAGTTCTTTGGATGCAACCCAAAGCATCTCCCAGCGGTTTGTATATGGTGTGGATCTTCTTCAGAGGAAGGGACTGTATGTTTGAAATCCTCACTACTGTTGTTCTTGGGGCATCAACTCTTAGGATCACTAAATCCTTTCCCAAAACATTGATGGATTGTTTTGCAAGAGCCCTTTCTTTGCCAATTTCAGTCTGAAACAACACCAATTAGAAATGTCAATATCATCAAAAGATCCATCTCTGAAGAGTAGTAGCAAATATTAGGGACAATTACATGCATCGCGCTCACTTATTGGGTAATTACCACGAGCCCTTTGAAGTTTTGCAAATTATCAAAACACCAACACTCCCGTTAGATCTTAACAACTCAAAAACAGAGGTGAAATTGTGATCTACTAGTGAATTCTAATACATTTTTAGCTGACGGGGAAAGTTATGGTAACCTCTCAAACCCTAGTTTCTTTTTCGTAATTAGGTCCTCATGCCTGCTGGGGTGTCTACATAAAATACCCAAGTATTATTCCAATGACAGGCAAAACAGGCCTATAGAAAAAGTACAAAACCTTCAGAAACGAGGATTTAAGTGAAAAAATCAATGTGTCGCAGGATTCCAAGCAAAGTTGAGGTACAATCACACACATAAATTACTGGACTTATCAGAAGGAGTAGATTAATCGGATCTAGCCAGAAAAGGAAAATATATCGACTTAGAAATATTGGATTAAAGCAAGGAGCTAATGTACATTTGCTAAAAGGAAGTTAGTTTCTAGCACGAAATATTATACCTCAAACTCCACATAAGCAACAGAGTGAGAGGCGCCCAAAAAATAACCAGATATGCTGCATCCGCAGAAACTCAGAGCTTTTTCAATAAGGTGTGAGCTCATCTCATGGGTTAACCGTTCTATCTTCACTGTCCTGGTAGGGTTCTTTACTAATGCAGCCGGGATATCAGGATCACCAATCAAGCAAGGACAGGGATTTTCTCAGTCATTTTCTCAGTTGAAAGAGCTGATTCCACAATTAAGGATACACGATTACAAAACATCACAGATCTTTTTAGAGCATTATGATGTCCTTCTCTTGTCTGCAGTCAAAGAAACGAATTAAAAAATACAAATAACTGAAGAATCAATGGATATATTTGCTGTATGCACAAATTATGAAGAAGATATTTGTGCTGCATGGGCTAAAAACAGAAAGCATAATTCTTTGTCCTACCGGTCATGCTATTTTCAGTAATAGTTGTTCACTTAAATTGATGAACAAAAACAATAACCAAAAGCAAGAAGCTGATCACCGACCTTGAAATAAACGTAACCAGTTTTATACAGTGGCCCTGCAGCAGAAGGAAGTTCGACCTTCAAAACTTCTCCACAATTACTAAAATGCTTTATTAAACTTTTCTCAGTAACTTCACTGGGCAGGAACCATACTATTACTTTATTTTCCTCTCTGGCAAAGACTGTATCTTTCAACTGCTTTTGATCCTTATTAGTTTTAGGAACTGAAACCTCGATGCGTGCTTCTGAATCTGTCCTGTCATTGTATCTAAAATCCAGAATACTTGTTTCCTTCTCCTCATTATTAGAATTCACAGCTGGGATAACTGGAGAATTCAATTTATCTGGGATAACTGGAGAATTCAATTTATCATCATCGTCAAATCTTTGCATATTATCATTTACTGAGTTTCCTCGAACGGGACCACCATTTCTACTATCATTGGTTGTATTAGATTGTAAATCCACTTGCAGTCGCATAACATTGATCAAACTCAGTATGTCATAATAGTTTTGTTTGTTCTCTTTACGAGGTTCTTTTGAATGCGCAAAAGGTTGACTCCTTCGCTTAGCATTCTTCTCAGTTAAATGGTCATTTGCCGATTCCATGCAGTTATCTTCTGAATTCGATACACTTTGAACACTACTGGACATATCACCACCTTCGGCCCTTACATTTTCATGTTCTGGCGGATTATTTTTGCATTTATTGGGAGGAAACTCCTTCGAATGATCATCCTCAGAGTTAGCTATCGGTCCGCTTGGCACGAGATCATTTGATTGAGATAAAAGCTCAAATTGTGTACTCCTATATTTCGTAATACTGAAGCACACGTCTGAGAGTGTTTCCTCGGTTTTTTCCACCTCACCCTTAGTCATTGTTCCTGCTTGCTCATTCTTTTGCTCTCTAAATAGATCAGTTAATGTCTTCCTCTTATTTGAGCCACCATCAGCTGAGACTCCATTCCTGATAAATGTTGCTTTTGAGAATAGACCTGATTCTGTGTCCAAAGGCCTAGAGTAGAATATAACAATGAGAGCTTACAAATTTAACAGCCAATGAATTAAGGAGCGGAATTGCATAAGTTACATATTATCACCTCTTCTGTTTCACTTCTGATCCCCCACGCCCAAAGAACCTCTACATAAAGTGCACAAACAAATACTCCTAATCTATCTATCTATCTATCTAATCTAACCCCTATATAAATGTGTGAATAACAAAATTGTTTAGTCCTATGTGAAAAGACATATCTGCCCTTACTACTAATAAAGTAAGAAACACAATCAATTAGGACTCCAACTTAAAAATATATATGATAAGATCCAATCAAATATAAGTAACTATGAAGTTTGTAGACATGTAAGACTCCAAAGTCCCAACCAATGATCAGCCCCATCAAATTCCCATTATGAATTTTATATGTATATGAATAATTTTCTTTAAATTTTCAAATATTATTATGCTTATTTTCAAATTTTTGTTCTGCTTAGACTCCCAAGCCTACGCTTTTTAACACCTCTAATTGCAATTGACATATATTACTCATGGAATAATTTATTCAGTAAATATTATCCTAATATAATATTAAAAAGTATAATTAATTAGAATGTAATTAAACTAGGTATTAGATGTATGATACAACTAATTAGAATAGATTGAACTAAATAAGTGAATAATAAAATTGTATTACTATAACACTATTTAATTTATTAAAAAATAGAGTCCAACTTTACCTTAAATGCCTAATAAAATTAAAAACTAATAAATAAAATCTAAATAATATAGTATTATAAATGTTAATTAAAAAACCTAAATATAATAATATATAATAATATATAATAATAATAATAATAATAATCCTAAACAACAGTAAAAAGAATGAACTCCCATTCACTCTGAATAAATTTCATATGGGGACGCGTCATTCTAAGGGTATTTGAAAAAGATATTAGCTCAAATTAACGAATATTTAGAAGATCAAAATTGACAAAAATATTAATTTCATTCTTTCCATAAGTCCAATTCATACTAAAAAATCTAATAAACACACAAAACCTAAATAATATAATATTGTAAGTATACTATGAAACAAAACTTAAATAATATAATAATGATAATAGTATAATAATTAAATTATTATAATTATAATCTCTCTCCTATATAACGTGTAAATAACAAAATTATTTCTTCAAATATGAAAAAACTTTCATACCCACCTAATAATTGAATTTGTTATATAAAAGAATTCTAATAGTAATAGGAAACCATTTATGTAGCAAAAACGATATCTACAAGAAAAGAGACATATTGGTATCATTATTATAATAATTGAATTTATTATATAAAAGAATTCTAATAGTAACGTGAAATCATTTATGTAGCAAAATAATCTCTAAAAGGAAAGAGACATATTGATAATAAGATACTGTTTAATAAATAAATAAACTATATTCCTAACTCTTCACAATACCATGCCTATAAAAAAACATTTAGTGGTCTAGAGTTTAATTATATTCATGAACATAATATTATTGTGAACATATTTATATATTATACTATATACAAATATAATAGAAAATTATTTAGTAGTAGGACTTTCATTGTATTAATAAGACTTTGTACAAATAGTCTAATAAATCTTCTAGGACTAACATAATAAAAACATTCGAATTTTTTTGGACTCATATTTACAAGTATCTATATTCAACTAAAAAATTCGTGGAACCCATACGTAGTATAGTAGCAAACTATGTGGACTCTTGATTTGTAGTAGTCAAGTTCTTTTAACAATAATTCCACTAGCATTTGGATCAGAACATTATATGCAATTTAGCGACACTGGATTCAACCTAGAATGAGAGAAGTGTCTTGCTACTTTTTAGTACACCAAGATAAAAAACTGTCACATAAACATCACGAGCGGTAGAGAATGTGAAGACCAACGATTGGTGAAAGTAAAATTGATTCATGCATAGCCATGCATTATCATGCCAGACTTGAAAAAGATTCCCCATAGAGTTAAGGATGCGAGATGAGGAACATGGAATTGAACCATTCACCTTGCGAAGTAAATTATGGTTACGAAGTATTAGGTCTAATTGATATTTCCACAACAGATAGTTGTCTGAGTTGAGTTGGTTTTGGTGAATATTAAGGAGAGATTATGATGAGAGCGGGGCAAAAGAAGAAGTGATTTTATAGATGGAGTGGGAAGGCGGGAAAAATATATAGCATGCAAATTAAATTAAAAAAATTCGTGAAAAGAGAGAGAAAGAAGAGATGGGTAAAAGATAGGGTTTGCAGAAGTGGCGCGACAACAAAAGTTGAGATAGGTGAGACAGCGAGGAAGAAATGACTTATAGGATATTGGGTGTGGTACATCATCAAGATATGGATGAGGAAATCGGTGTTTGGATTTGTAGTATTAAAGGAGTTAGGGTTTCAGTTAGAGGCAACGTCTTGGCAAGGAGGGTAGACAACATAGGTTTATGATTGGAATCAGGATAACAGATGTGTAATATATGTTGGCAACTCTGGGATGGGGGAATTTGGGTTAGGGTTTGCATGAAGTTTAGGTTTGGAGTTTGTGTGAGAGAGACACGACATTAGAAAAAAATTTAGATTTCTATAACGAGGAATAATTACAACAATGATATATTTTAATAAGATATATAGATTTATATCTTATACAGAAACATGGATGTTAAAGTAAAATACTAACAAATTTTTGTCAAAAGTTTATTTGACATTCAAATAAACAAAATAAGTTATTCAAAAATAGATAAAACAAACATAATAACGGTCGGTAAAGAAAAGCTCTTAATAATAGGAAATCATTTAGCAAAAGAAATTTAATTATTTGGGTTTCTACGTTACTCAAATTATATAAACAATGTGTTTAGAAAACTTTTTATGCATGAAGAAATATAACAAAATATGTGATAGATATCTTAATCTACTAAAAGTGTTTTATATTTTGAAATTAATTTCTTATGAATTCTTTGAAAAGTGTGCATTATATATTCGCGTAAAATGATTGATTTTGGATTTTTTCATATTTTTACAAAATAACTGAAATTGCTGAAATGTCTCAAATTAAGTGCGATATATTAATGAATGACGCGTAAGTGATTGCTTTGTTATTTTTGTCATGATTATGTGATTAAAAAATAATAAAGTAAGAAGAGAAAAGAAAAGAAAATTTAAATATGAAACTGTTGATGTTAGATAGTGTGAACTGTGAAATAATGTGAACTATTGTGAAGTAATGAACATGTTGGTTAATGAGTAACTATATATGAAAAAGTGACTGAATTATTTTTGTTAAAATAGGTGGTCTTGAAATTTTCAAAAGTTGCTATAAATAATTTTGCAAATATAAACATGCATATAAAATTTTTCATATTAGGTGAAGAGTGATGTAGAATGAAAAAAGTAAATATATATGTTTCGAGTACAAGGAAGAAAAAATGGCGTTAAGATAAATTTTAAAAAGATACGTAGGTTGATGATCGTATGTACAGACATGCTAGAAAAATACTAATATTTTTTATCAAATTTTATTTTACATTCAAATAGATAAAATAAGTTGTTCAAAAAATAGATAAAACAAATATTATAAAGGCCAATTAAGGAGAAAAAATCTTTTAATAGTAGGAAACCATTTAATAAAGTAAAATTAAATATTTTTATTTCTACAGTATTTAGAGTAATAGATGAAAAGTACAATAATATATGTGATAGATTTTAAGTTTATAAGCTTATAGTGTTTTATGTTTTGAGATTAGTATCTTAAAAAATTTTTTAAAAATTGTGAGCTATATATTTATAGATTCGAGTGCAATAACTAAGTTTAGATGTTTTTGTTCGTGTTTTTACAAAATAATTGGGATAGATAAAATCTATCAAATCAAGTGTAATTTTATTTATGAATAACGTGCAAGCTATTGCTTTGTTATTTTTATTATGATCATGTGATCATAAAATATCAAAAAAACAAAAGAAAAAATAGTTTAAAAATAAATTTTTTGATGAGAGTTAGGGTGAAATTATGAGGAATAATGTGATACAATATATGTTAATTAATAAATAATTATACACGCACATAATGAATATGAAAGAAAGTAAAATTTGATTGAAATATGTTATATTTGAAATTTTGAAAACGTTGTGATAAAAGAAGTAATCTTTTAGACATACATGTCCGTAATTTTTCAGATATAAGGTGTTACAAAAACTGAGAGAAAATATAAATTAACAATTAGATTTGACTCATTTTAGAATATGACTCATTTTATTCCAATTTTGTAAGTTTATTCATGACAAGTTTTATGTATTAAATTAGATTCAAAAACTAAAAGCCACTAGAATTTTGCAATGAAAATAAGAATAGGGTTTATTTAGTAATAAATTAAATAATTATGAAATCATTTGATAGAATAATTTTTTATTTCAATTTAGTTTGTTTTTAAAAAAATCACGTGCTAACCACGTGCGACGCACGTGAAATTTTCTAGTAGATTAAAAATCTGAGCTTCAGCTGACTTGAAAAGGGAAAAATGGCAATATAGACACAAAACCATTTCCTGATAATGACTTTCCCATACTTCCATCATAACATGCTACACTACAAATGCCACACCTTGTTAATGTTTTGCAATACATGTAACAACACATGGTCAAAGAACTTATCTTTTTTCGTTTTACAAGTTCAAGCAGCCATCAAATACTCAATGCCATACACAATAAACATCTGTAACCCTAGTGGGTACCTCTCTCCCCATCCCCTATATCCAGTCTTAAATTTGGGATATTTCGAAATGAAACAAAAAAACATAACACGATTACAACATTCATCTCAATCCACCTAATTCTTGTTCAAAGAATACTGCCCTCATCTTAGTAAAGGGCAAGGAAGAAAATGTCAGTAATATTAACCATAATTCTCAAATAATATAAGCAGCACATCAGAAAAGTTAGCATTGTATTCTATATGAAGAGATGCAATAAACATCCTACTTTTTTACAAATGCTGGGTTGTCATTTTCACTGCTAGAACCCACTGAAGTGCAGCATCTTCTTCTTCCAGCTGCCAAACCTGCAAAAATTTCAATAATCCCTATAAAATCAAGAACCTTTCTAATAAACAAATATCATAAATGATCTTTTCTTTTTCTTTGGCCAATGAATAACAAAAAATGGGTAACTTGTGAAATGGGTTTCCAGGATTTTTACTTATTCTGCACATTTGTAGGCTTGATTTTGGGCGACGGAGATGAGAAAGAGCCATTTGTGTGCTCTCATGGAATAGTAGCAGAGGGTTTTTCAGAGGTTTTACGGCAAAGATAAATTATGTTTGAGAAACTACTAAAAAGGTGTTCCCTTTTCATTTTTTTTCTTTCTAATTCTTTCGGTCAACTCAATTGTTCCGTCAACGGGAAAATCACCAAAAATCCCCTAAATAATTTTGTATATCCGAAAATTTCATGGAAATATTTTCAATTTAAAAAAATTCATTTCACCAACTTTTCATTTAAAAAGGTCAAGGATATCTAGAGTTATGAACTTAATCGTTATTAATCCTCTTAATAAAAATTCATAACTTGTGGTTTGGGTTAAAATTTTATTTATATCTAACTTTTATACTATTAATTATGATTCTAATCTTAAAATATTTAATATTCAAAAATAAATTCCATTTTATACAAATTTATCAATTCAAAAAGCATATAATTAAATAGTTTGGTAAAACAAGATCAGTTGATCGTTTTTATACTTAATAATAAAAAAAATATTAATCCTAATTTTGGATAAAAAAAATATTAATCCTAATTTCGGGGCTGTTCTAGCTTAACCAAGGTCTCGGGTTCGAGTCTTGGGAATGCAGATGTGTTGAATATTTGGGAGGGAGAGCTTTGCCGCCCTTTGTGGTCCTACCCGGCTCGGCTGGATTAGTCGCATGTTGCGCGGATACCAGTGGTTAAACCAAAAAAAAAAAAAAAAAAAGAAGCTGTCCTTTTGAAATTTCGTAAACTTTAATTTAGGACGATCCACCCAGTTCAAATTAACAGTGAACTTATCTATTTTTATACTTCTTTTAGGATGTAATGATTTCTATAATATTAAGCAATGTAGTCTCCCTCCTAATCGAATCGATCACTTCTAGCTAGTGAACCACATGATCAACCACGAATGGGGTAAACTGAATTGATCTGTTCTCAACTAACCTTGAATTCGCTTATAGTCATTTAACTCGAGTTGCCAATGAAGTCAGTCATCTTCAGAGCTCACCACATACAGTAGTCATTAGATAGAAGTTTGTTTATATATAAATGTTGAATTATCTGAGGATGTATAATGATCTGTTTTTTGTTTCTACAGACAACACAATATATAGCAAGTACATAATTCATCAAACTCTAAGATGCTTCTTTCTTTTCACTAGTTTTGCTCCGAAAGGTTGAGAACAAAGAGAAATGGCGAGACGCTGTAGCAAAGTAGCATAATACATAACATCAGCCAGAAGAACTATGCCACATAAATACGGGATACTGAAGTAAAGCAAAATCGCTTACTTTTTTGTTGACCATTGCCAGCAGCAGAGGTTTCATCTTGCGATATTAGATTCTTTAATGTAGAAACTGAATGAAAGACATGCAGATGTCAGCTAATAATTGAGTGATAATCTTCCTTATTTAAAATCTTATATTAAGCTAAATCGAAATTGTCCAATTTGGAAGAGGCATAAAGATCGTGTTTGTATATGATTTAATACCAAGGAGTAGAGCAGTATATATCACCTTCACTTGTTGAAGCCAATTTCCTCGCACTATCATGATGTTCGACACCATCGGTACATTCTGAATAAACACTTTGATCCACTGATGATGAAGCATGATTCTTCTTTCCAAACTTCAAAAGGCGGCTTAAACCTTTTGATGGTTCCTTTACAGAACTCTTCTCTGAAGTTATTAGGTCTTTCTCCATTTTGAGGGCTTTTACAACAGGAACATGTGTTTTCACAGTTTCTTCAGCTCTTGACAGACATTCTGAGCTTGCTAATGGTGCTTTACCATACTCTGATTTATGAGTGCAAGGGTCTTCCAAAGAGGAGACGCGAGCATAAGGGGCCTGATAAGGTTTCTCAACCGTGGCTACATTGGCAAAGTCGAGAGGGCCTTTCTCTGAATAGGCTGTACTTGCCTGCTAACACAATGCTATTTCCATTTATAATAGTTTGTGGAGTAAATAAGTAATTGTAATTACAGAATCTATGATATGGTAAATAAATGCTCACAAAATTGGAGTATCAACCACTAAACGCCAGAGAAGGTTCATGGGTAAACTATGATCGTCAGGCCTCTTAATATCACTTATTTAAAAATATAGATGTTGCTAGTACATCTTGTAGACAACAATCCAGTACCACATGCAAAAGGAGACTTGAACATCTACTAAAAAATTGATCCAACAACTAACAAGGTGCATGAGTGTCTTTGTAAATCTCTCCTTCACAACATAAAATTTAAGCAATGTGGAATGTACTACATAGTACATATAACATTTCATAGTGCTGAAAAAAGAAGGCTTTGAGCAAACCTAAATTATCAAGAATTTCCAATTTATATGGTGAACACTGAAAACATTAAAGCTCTACATATTTTACCTCATTAGAACCGGAGTGCTGGAGCTGACACTTTATGGGTTCTTTGCCAACTCCGTCCATGGGTGAAGGAGGAGCATATATAGGAGCTAACTTAGATATAGTATTACTTCGCTCTCCTTTGTCACCATCATGACTCTGTTGATTCAACACCCCTGATTTCCCCTCTGAGAAATGCGATGTTGGAAGAGAAGACTTCTTGTACTCAAGCATGACCACAGTTTTCTCAACTATAGGGTTATCATCTGCATCAGTCTGATGTGCTGCATCACAATTCTTTACAATTAGTTCAGCATTTTCAGAAAACATTGAGGGCCTTATTTTATTTACCTTCTACATATTCTTTACCGCTGAGCTGCTCTCACCTGCATTTACTTGTGATTTCGATGTTGAGATCTTCAATTCAGGTAAACTTGCAGCCTTACTTTTATCAAGGTTGATTATAGCAGATACTTTATTCCTCGCAGGCCCATCAGACAACTTCCGCTTTGATAGTGCTTCAGTACTTCGGGCTTTCATTGAAGTAACGGGAGGATTGGTGACTGTTTTGGGCTCTGATAACCTTCTAATCCGAGACATAGATGCCTTAGAATCAGGTGTTACACCATTGCTTTCTCTTTTCGGCTCAGACAATGATGACGAGGACCTGGTCAACCTATTCCCTGCCATGTGACTTCCCTTACTTACCTTACTAGATTTTGAGGACTTAAGTGGATCACTTGGTCTAACTGAGGTTCTGATTTTTGATCTCTGCAATGGTGATGATGACCCAGGCTCTGAGTCACTGAATTTGGATCCTCTATTAGTTGCAGGAGAAAGTTTAGATGGAAATTGCTTTGTCTGAGAAGAGGGTATGGATGGCTTAGCTGAGGTGGAACCGCCTCTACCCGCAATTCGTTTTTGCCTCTCCAGCTTTAAGGCTAGAAGACGCTTTGCTTCAGCCTCTTCCTGTAAAGAAGTAAATTTTACAGTACAGAAGACTATGGAGCAACTAAAACAGGACCATAGCAAAGTAAAATGTTGACTTCAACGTGACATTCATGAGATTCAACCATATGATCTAACTCACACATTCATAACTACTGTGACACTGAGTACCAACAAATATGATAATGAACATCTATTCTATTTTATTGCTCCTAATTACTCCAGCATGAATTATGTTCTAATCGAGTAAATAAGAAAAAAAATGCTGGAAATTCTTAACCAAACCTGGCCACAACCAACCAATCACAAGGCAAGTATAATTAGTCAGTTTCTTTGGTGTCAACCAATCTCACATTGCTTGTAAAGTCACTTGCCATGTTTTTGGTTTGAGTGTGGCCATTCTGAGTTTGGACAAGATTTTTCCCATATTGTACCTTCTCTTTCTTCATTTTCTGCAAATCAGCTTTATAGGATCTTAACTTCTCAGCACGAGCTCGTGCTTCTTCTAAAGGACTCATCTTCGACAATTTGGCCTTCCTTATAGGGCCTCCAGTCTTTTGCTTATGCAAAGAGTCTGAAACAACCTTTGACTTTCTATCATTGTCTAAATTTTTTCGTGAAACATCTTTTTTACCTTTCTCCTCTGAATATACCTGCATTTCATAGTCTAGAGCAAGGTCATATCCAGATAAATTCTTTTCTGTCCCCCGTTCGGGCATCAAGCTCAAATCGTCAGGCTCATAACTTATTCTGTTTCTATTTCCCTCAGAATCCAACTTTCTATGCGTTGACGGAATCTCACAATCAATAGGAGTTCTATAAGCTCCTCCAACTTGATCTAATGACATTGACCTAAATGGTACAATGAAGTTTTCATCAGCCATTTGATGTGAGGATTCTCTATCCATTTTAGTTGTGGCACCCTCAAAACTATTCACAGCTAGCACATCTGATGAATTCCTGAAATTTGGTTGGTTCCGTTGACTACTAATCATAAAATCTTCATGTGATGTCCTAGATAAAATCTTTCTTCCATTACTTTCCGCAAATTGAATATCTGGTTTATCGTTGCTTCCCCTGAAATCATTATCCGCATTTGAAAATAAAACTTCATCACCTGACCGCCTGGGCCCACGAGACATACTTCCACTGATTCTGCTTATGTCTCTCGCCCTACTATCTTGTGTTTCACCTGCACCCAATGCGCCAAGAGCTAGTGGATCATCATTAGCCGTGTTTGTGTGTCTCTTGACTTTAACACCCTTTTCCATTCCAAACATCCTATCATTGTCAGCATGAGCATCTTCATCACTCCCTCTCAATAAACAATTTTGAAATGCCTGCCAACGTCTATCATCGGTATCTTTTTCAAAATTAGAGACTTCATCATTTTCGAAATTCAACTTCTTCAGATGGCTTCCTTTAATATTGGAAGATCTGTTACTATTGTCATGACCATCACCGGCATCATCTTCTATATCAATGTCTGAATCTGAATCTGAGTTTGTTTCACTACTAGATTTCTTCCCTTTAGAAGTGATGTAGTTTATGTTCCGTATCACAACTGTGCCAGGCTGCTTTTTGTTAGATCCTCCAGATTTTTTTCGTGGTTTCTGAACTTCTGCATCCGATGCCGTATCGAACGATCTTGTCCTATCAACATCAGGAGATTGCCTTTCCTGTCCTGGCTGATGACCATAATTCGATGGGGAATGCTCCATAGGGTGAAGAAAAGGGTCGTTACCAATATAAGTTGGATAGTATGGCATTCCTTGGACGGGGTATGGTTGAAATAATGGTTGAGCACCAGCAGTAGCATGCATAGGCCATGGAGGAAACACGAGATGAGGAAATTGTCCTTGAACATATTCTTGCTGACCAGTTGGGACTGGGTTACCTGGTATAGCCAAACAAATATACATCATATCTCTACCATCTCTCGTATGTAAAAGGACCATTTTTCCACAACAAAAACTGGAATGATTTTAGAGAAACAGAATACTGAGCATATTTTTGCACTGAGACTTTCAAAACCCCTGGAGGATTGTAACTTGGCAACTTAAATAATACCATCTCTGTTCAACAAAAGACATCTTTGAGGCGACTACGCATAAACATCAAGACGGCAAAAAGTACAAAATGAGAGACAATGGTAATTCCAGGATTTGGGAAGCTAGGGAAGGGGAGTTTGGGAGCAGACATGACAGACAGTAAATACGTTGAATTGCGAATTGTGACGTTTTTCCAGAGGACTTGAAGTAATAGCCTTAGCTAGACAAAGCATATACAAAATATACAATGGGAATGGAGAGCAATCAAGTTCATATGGAATTACTGACAAGGAAATATGTTACCACAAGATATTGAAAACTAAATTACATCATTAACACGACAAAATTGATCAAAAAACAAGTTTGGCAAAAACTTCATCAAAGAAGAACCAAAAACAACTAGACTGCCAATTGGGAACAACTAGTGATAAATATTTAATCTCATCACCAAGGTACATCAAGCAAGTAATTACAAAGTATGAGAGACCAATTTACTAATCTTCATATTATGAAGATTCCAATCACGGAAATCAATCTTTACTGGGCAAAAGATAAAGATTCTGGAACCAAATACTAAAAATAAATATTGCCACACTAAGAGAGAGAGAGAGAGAGAGAACTGCTTCAGTTTCTGGTGTTATTGCTACAGCTAAAGAGATGAAACTAATACAGTCTCAGCTTATATAACGTTGATTAAGATGCTTAGTAGGTATGAAGTCTAAAATTTTGAGGTGATGTATGATGTCTAACTACCAGAACATCCACTAATGATCGAAGTTAAGAGGAGAGATTTGGCAGACATGTTTTTTAACTTGCACGTTATCAGCCACTTAATAGGGTCCGATCCTGCACCCTGCTACCCTTCAATACCAAATCTACATGCATGATTAACTGGAAATTCAGTCACAAGACTTAGTTGATAACCTCTGAGAAAGTGAGAGATTGCCTAAAAAAAGATCTCTCACAAAGTTCAGGAAGTCAGAAATAGTAACCAGAAGCCACTATTTACTTGAATGCTTAGAAACACAGAACCATATTTCTGCATGAGATGCTCACATGTGATGGTCGAATTGAAAGATTGCGAAGATGAAAAGTGTCAACTAAAATGAAGGATTTGCTGAATATGAACTCTGGAAATAGAATGCATTTGGTTAAACCCTGGCATATTTCATTCAAGACCTTAGAAAGACTAGATCTTACCAGCATTATTTGATGGGCCAGATTTTCCATAATTCTCTGAGGCTGGCTCATGCTTGGACTCATCATGCTTGTTGGGCAAGACAGAGAGAATAATACCAGATCCATTTATCGCAGAGAAGTCTGATGGAGTAGACACTGCTTCAATATCAACCCATTGTCCAGTTTCATGTTTAGTCTTCCACAAATCCATGAACCTGGAGCATGCTTCCCTGTAGAATTTATAAACAATTATATGAACAGTTCCAAAAATAAAGCTACCTCCAGGATTACGTAATATACGTCTCAAGGAGGAGGGAAAACTAAAAGCTTACATCAAACGCAAGGCTCCAAAGCATTCAGCAAAAGAGAGAAGCGGTGCCATTTGATCAATTTCAAAACCTGCTGCCACAGCACGTGCAAAAGCCATTCCTTGTTCTTTTTGTAGCACGGTTTTACGGGTCTCAAGAACTTTCAAAAGCTGAACTCTGGTTCAAAAATTAAATAAATTTAAATCAAGTAAACTCTATAGATTTCTTTTTATCTCATTTCTTGGTCAAACTTTCTTCGTTTCCTCCGATTTAAATAACTAAAGGAAGAGCTGAGACACAGCAACAGACATCATTAAGCATCCAATACATATTAACTTATATTTCCAAAGTTATGCTACATGTCCTCCATGATAATCCCCAGCAAACTCGTCGCATACTGGGATATCCACAAGATACTGGTCGAAAATTACAGTAATTCCTCATTATTGTTCGGTAGATTAACCTAAACTACTATGCCGTGAACTCTCCTCTCTCTATCTCAGTTGATAAAAGTTTGGGCTTGGGCTTGCACAATTTGCAGCGCCAACCTAATTCACCTAGAGAAATGACATTAACTTAAATACTGAATCAATCTAAGCATACAATTGACTTTACCCGTTCAAAATATTAGTGCAATGGTCCTACGAGTTAGACACATTCAGCAAGAAGGAAAAGACTTTTCACAGAGACAAAATAATTAGAAGATAGAGTGGATAAGCAGCACCAGGTCATTTCACATAGTTTAGAAAAGCATGCCAAACAAATAAGTAAAGAAATGCAAGTAAAAATCTTGTTTCTTCTATGCTTTGCATGGAACATAATCACTATATAGTCAAGCTTATTTCATGAGATGAGCCTAGTACAGGCATAAACATGGAAGATGCCCCAAAGAACATGAGCATTGCGGGTTATATCTATATTGACTCTGGACTACATACTTCGAATTCCCCTCCTCTGAGCATGACCCATTGGCTTCAGGTGGTAGTACCCCAGGCTGTGAGAAAAATTAGACAGTAAGAAAACCTGTATAGAAAGAAATCAAAGAGAAGAGCACAATGAGTGCCTAGTTACCTTGTAAAGGACAATGGCTTTCTCCTCAGTAGCATTGGGCAGAGATGTGTCACCTGTCCATAGTTTTAGGGTAATTAGTGCTGTATTACTCACCGGAAAAAAATCAGTCACATAGCAAATTACAAAGTCACCATGAAATAGAAAAACATATATTCTGAACTAAAGACCAATATAACTGAGTAAACCATTATAATTAAGGTATATCGTTAGGACTTTTAAAAAGAAGACAGATCCAAAGATATAAACAGATTCTTTATAAATGACCGGATTTTAAATTGCAACATTCTGTTTCAGAAGTACCTTCACAGCCTCTCACATGTTTTGTCCGATGGTCTTCCACCTGTCAATGAAGTGAAAAGTCAAAAAAAAACTATTGAAGTTGATAAATCATGGAGAAACTATCCCATTGATTAGTATTTTACATTGTTTTGCCCTATATTATTGCTGTCCTGCAAAGCAATCGCCTCCCCAATCTGCAACATCTCAGTTTCTATTGTGTACACACGTTCCAAGATCTCAGGGGTGCTCACAAAACGAACAAATCTGTTCAAAATAGGAATTATCAGAGAGAGGTTAGAGGACTGAGCTGTTGATTTTTCATAATAGCTCAATATCTCATATTGTTTCTTAAGATTAATATTGAGATACACCGAAATATATACATATTGACACATTTTGCAGCTAAACCTTTCCAGAGTGGCCTTGGTAAACCATGCTGCATCACCGACGGTTTCTGGCTCAAGCAAAATTGAATAACCACCTTTCGCAATTTGATCTTGAGCAGCCTTTAGGTGAGCAAGAAATGGATTCAGCAATCCTGAAGCGATTTTCTCTTTCTTGCCATTCGCTATGATAATCAAATCACACCTGATGATTTAAACACCAACAGACACGGCACAAATTATTAAGATGGAAACCTAAATTACTTCTACATACTTTAACTGCATTACGATTGCATAAGATGGTCTGTTCACAGAAACGTGAAGTAGCAAAATGCAAAATAAAGAAATAATGCACAGACAAATAAGAAATTGCAACAAGTATGCTTCTGATAACCCTTATGATAACAGCAATGAAGATTAAACTTCTTCAACTCATCTAAACCATTTTCAGAAAGAGGAAATAATAGAGTGACATCGCCGGATATGGTTTGTGCGTATCTGTTTGATTTCTAGTATACCACAATATCTGTTTGATGAAGTATTAATATCTTTCAGAAGCAAGCGAAAGAGACAAATAGATGCAGTAACAATTTCTAAATCTTCAGTTTTTAAACCAACTGATTTTCACAATATAACCCTGCAGAAAACTTGGACTTTATAGAATTTTTCAAAATTTTCAGAATACATTCTATAGAGAATTTTATTCATAATCCTCATGTCGCCATGCACCCATTATCATCGGTTATCAAAAATAACTTTCAATAACATATCAATTAAAGAAATATCAACATTAGACCATGTTTGTGCTAGATTAGAGAAAACACCTGAGAAAACTTGTATAATGAGGTAATGTATATATAGTTATAAGAGACAAGAAGTCCTAAGCTATAAATAAGGTAAAAGATAGAAAAGACACAAAGATTTCCTAATCATAATACATATCATATTTTACACAGCCCGCAGTCGAAACAAGTGGTTCTCAGAACGTTGAAAGACTGGATTAAAATCCAAGAAAATCCTATCCGAATCTGGGCATAGAGAGTGTTGAGGAGAGTGCTATGGAGAACAACAACACGAAGGTTCTGTACCACCAGGGTGAGGAAGAGGGATCTCGACGAATACACTCCTCAAGTTGGAGCAGTTTTGCTCGAAAACAATCGAGAAGGAAATGAGCAAATGTCATAGAAACAGTGGTGACAAAAGGACTCATATTTAGGAGAATTGTTATTTAAAAAAAAGACTAGAGGAGTAGGAAAAGGAAGGTTGTTATGTATAACATAGTTTATATTGGAGCTCTTTTGGAAAATAGATAGAATTTGTAGCTTATTACAGGAAACAGACATCTGAAGCGTAAAAGGGGTTTGGGAAGAACTGGGTGCACCACTTGGAGAAGGCTTATCGGCGTGAAGGAGGGAGGCAGACATCATGCAGGCTTATGGGAGGCACCGCATCATCCAGAAACCGAGAGAAGAGGTTTGATTTGAGATAGGAGATGAGCTACATGGGGGAGAGAGGAGATTTGCATAAGGTAAACAACACTATTCAATAACATCTCCACAAGAATACCCTCACAACATACCATCCAATGGTCTATCATGGACCGAGAACCATTAATCTTGGTCCAAAATACACCATTGGCGGGTGATTGATAAGCTTCTTACCATAATGCACATGTATCTAATGATGTATATTGCATCAGCGCCATTGGCCTCGGTGTAGCATAGAAATTTCCCAAAATACCAACATAATATGGAGCAGGATTTTCTATCATATTTTGGTGTAACACTCTGTTGTCACACCAATTAATAACAGACACGTTTTTGTAAGGTATAATATTCTTATTTACTTTCAATTTTTACGGACAGGGGTGTAGTATTCGCTGGTGTGGCACTAACAGTGTTACCCCAAAATGTAACCAAAGATACGTTATATCCAAATATGATCAAGTCATTCCTCACATTTAACCACAAAAGTGACAAATGAAAACTCAGTATGTATCCATATGAGTAAAGCATAAAAGGGCCTTAATGGAAGTTATACAAACCAAAATTGCAAACAAATTAATCCGCTAAAACAATATAATACCAAACAGCCAAAAAACTGAGACAAAATAACACCACACATTTTCAAATACATTTACACCACGACTAGACTCCGGCATACACTAGATATACACGTGAAGAAATCAAACAGAACGGAGGAAATCAAAAGTAACCGATCTAAGAAAATGAAGACAAAAAGCATATATATACCTAGTTCGAGTTGGAGTGAGCTGAAAAACAGCGGAGCTGAGGCGAGTAGTTGGCTTCATTTGTTCACGAAACGGTTCAGATCTTAGTACCTGAAACTAAAAAAGTAGTAAAAAGCATAAGTCCTTCAAATTTTGGACATAAAAGCTAGAAGGGTTTAGTAGAGAAAGAGCTTATACATACACAATTTTGTATCTATATTCAGAGAGAGAGAGAGAGAGAGAGAGAAAAGGCAATGAACAGAACAGTGGGTGTGAGGAAAAGTGTGGCAGTAAGAAAAGCGCCGCGATACATACATACAGACAGACAATAATACCTTTGTGTGTATATACAGTATTAGAGAAATGTTGGAAATATTGGCTATATAAATTATTAAGAATTTATTATATTTATGTTATGATTATAATCATGTTATAATATTTTATTCATTAGTAATGATTGTATAAATAATATATGGACTATGAATTTTTTTTCAATGTAATTATGGTGATTTTATAAAATAAATCACTACTAGTTGGTGCCCATCTATCTATTCTTTTCTTATATAATAATAAAAAATAAAAAAAAAGTAATTATAGGGAATCTAGTTATAATAATAATAAGAAGAAATAAATGAGGGGAAAGTAGGTGGAATTTTACGAGGCATCCTCCACTAGTGGTTGCTTTGTTTATATTCTCTCTTTCATCTTTATATAAAAAATATTTTTAAAGAAAATAAAAATACAATGTTGATGGTGTGTATGGATGAGCTTTTGATAGAAAAAAAATATAATTATTATGTGTGGTCTGATGTGTTTTTTTTTTTTAAAGAAATTGGTATGAATTAATATTTATTATATAAGAAAATTTATGTAAATTTAATTCAAACTCATTTATTAAATCTTTAAAAATATGCAAAGTGCATATTATTTCATATATTCCGCCATTTTGAATCAATATATAATATTTTTTCATGCATTTATTCAGATATTGAAAGATAAAAGTTGAGAGAACTAATAAGTGTGTTCACTCAATTTTCTTTATTTGCTTGCAATAGTTGATTCTAAAATTAAAAATAATTTAAATAGTATAATACTACGATTTGATAAATGTGCAACATTACCTTCCTCTAACTAAATATGCTATGAGCAAAAATATTCCTAAATTTATCCTGTTATATCTTTAATAAAAGTTGGAGAAATTATCTTTGCTCATGTTTTTCTTCAATACAGTTTCTACAGTTTTTTTTAATCAAATATATTTAATTAATTTATGTAGCATTGTAGTTTACTATATGTAAAAAACTTATGTTATTGTTTGGTTTTGTTTTGGTTGAGAGTAATGATGAGAATTGTTGGTGAAATATTTTTTGGGACACGTGCAAATTTGGTGAGATTGTGTTTGGTTTTATATTGATTGTTAATTTTTGGGTGGATTTTTTGTTGAGATAGTGTTTGTTTTTATTTGCAGAGGGAACATAAATTACTGTAGCAGTCAAATCACGTAAGTTTTTGTCTGTTAATAATTGAAAATTATAATATAATATTAAAATTGTAGATATATATATGTGTGTAATAGAAAGTGTTAGATACATATATATGTATAAAACAAAGTGGATTATAAAATTATATTAAATTTTAAAATTGAAATACAATTTTAGACAAAAAAATTAGGGATTTTTTCGGGGAAAATTGTGAAGACCAAACGCAAGTTAGTCAAAATTTTGATCAAAAATTGGCTCAAAATGAAACCAAACATAGCCTTAATATTCTCCATATGCTAGTATATTGATTATGAACTAGTTCTGCTTATAGTATCCTTCAGACTAATTTTTCAAAATATTTTTTGGTTATAGAGAGAATAATTTACAGTAAAAACTTGATAAATTAATACTCGATTATTTAATAAACTCTCTAAAATAATATTTTTGGCCTGTCCTGACTCGGGGATAGGGTGCTAAATTAATAAATTCGCTAAAACTATAAGATAATACATTTTTGATAATTTCTATAGACCCCAAATAAAATATAAATTAATAATTCCTTATATACTACATATTATATGAATGATTTAAGATGGGAAGCCATGTTGTGTGTATGATTTGTTTATGTTAGCATATTTTGATCTTGTATTTATATATATATAAATTAATGTCCATAAAGTGATACATATTGTACAAGCATAATAAAGTGGGAGATTAAATGGTTTTTTCAAATTGGCCCCTTCATTTGATATATCTACATGCATTGGACAATAATTAAGTGGGAGTTTGAAAGGTGTTTGTAAATTGAG
This sequence comes from Verbascum thapsus, assembly GCA_963669365.1. Lineage (NCBI taxonomy): Eukaryota > Viridiplantae > Streptophyta > Magnoliopsida > Lamiales > Scrophulariaceae > Verbascum > Verbascum thapsus. The sequence goes on from OY770114.1 coordinate 9,067,723, forward strand.
TATTTTACTATAAATTAATAAAATATTAATTAATATATAACTTAATAATTATTAATGTATTGATTAATTAATAACTCTTTTAATTAATAAATTTTAATGGTCCCATAAATATTAATTTATAGAGTTTTTACTGTATTTTACTTTGACATAATTATCTTTTAAAATAAAAGGTGACGTTGTCAATACATACATTAGGTTGAAATAGTATAATGATTACTATTGATAATAATGGTAAATAAATGTAACCAGTTTCTGAAAAGATTAATATAGAAGGAGGGCCAATGAAATAACACTATTGACATTAGATTGCAAATCAATAAATGTGGTATAATAAATGTAGTTATCACGTTCTAAATATAAGAAGATGATTATAAATGGGAGGGTCCTCCTACCACATTAATGATGACCAATTAAATGGAGAAAATTTACATCTTCAATTTTTTGTACAACTGTATATATATATAAATTGAATTTTGTATATAGAAAATATGCTTAAATGTGTGTCTCGTGAAAATATGTACTGCACTTGATATATTTAAATTGATATTACCCATTTTGATCAAATTTAAAATTGATATAATTCTCACTTCTCAATAGTAAAATGTATCAATTTTTCTGATAACTCTAATTTTGTATTTTCACCTTTTTTTTTTCTTTCGTGCAAATCAAATAATATCTCAATCATCTAACAAAGTGTTCAAAAATATTAGTAAGACTATGTACAATGGTCACAACATTAAACACCCTCTTTTTCAATTCTCAACACTCCACATCATCTTATCTCTCTTCCACATAATAATTAAACACCCATTCAAATTTTACACTCTACAATGGTTTTGTTTAATAATATTCAACACCCTACCCCACTACTTTTATTATTTATTTATCCTTTTAATTTTATGATTAGATTATAATAAGATTATCGTTTATAATTAAAAATAACGATGAAATAATTTCTTTTTCGATATTTTTTAAAATAAAATTTATTTAAATATTTATCTAAATATTAATCTTATTTATTAAAGGATAATAATATGATTATATTGAAAATGATCGAATTTTTTTTGGTATCCAAATCAAGTGAAACTAGTCTCTATTTATAGAGGAGAAAAAATTATGAATTTTGATATATTTTTTTTATATAAAAAAATTTATTTATTATCAAATAATTGGAGTGTGATAAAAATATCTACAATATGGTTAGCCAATAAGATCATGCCATGTAAGCTTTTCAACACCATGTAAAATTTCTCCACCAATTTAATCCACCTCACCATTAAACACCCTATTCCAATGGTTTCAACTATTTAAAATATTAAACACCCTCTTTCAACACCCCCATTGTACATAGTCTAATGGTGTAATGCGTCAAAAGGTGTCTAAGAATGCAAAGTACAAAAAATACAATTTAAGAGTGCATTGTGTTAAAATGTAGTAATTCAATATTCAAAAATTAATGTTTTTTATCTCCACATTTTTGTGGGTGAGTTAGATGTTTGAGAGTTCTAAAAATACATACAGTTTAATAATGCAAATACTAAAAATGAAATGTAAAGATGTATCATAGTAACTGAACATTGTCTCTATTGTTTATTAGAATCACCATTTTGTTTCCCTAGTGAGTACAATGTCTCCCAGCCCCTAGACATGGAATTTTTATTATTTATCTTACTATAAAAAGGGAAATAATATAATTCATTTGTTGCATTAAGAGGGTGTTTGGCTAAGCTTATAAGCTCTTTTAAACATCTTATAAGATGTTTGAGAGCTTATAAGCTCTATGCAAGTGTTTGGATAATTTTTTTAAATAAGATCTTATAAGACCCAAAAATAAGATGTTTGGGTCTTATAAGCAAATAAGAAATAAGTTAGCCAAACCCAACTTATTTCAAAATCTTAAATTTTTGATGTTGTTTATATTGTTAAAAACATAACAACCTTATCTAATTTCCTCATTTCTAACAATATCCTTCTCCGATTTTTATTTTTTATTTTTATAATAACACAAATTCTTTCTTATAATATTTGAAAACATCTTATAAGCCCAATAAACTTATTTTATCCAAACACTTGAGAGCTTATTTTTTAAATAAGACCAAACATCTTATAAGCTCTTAAAACATCTTATAAGTTGTTACAACTTATAAGATGTTTTAAATAAGCTTAGCCAAACACCCTCTTAGTTGTATTAATTATGATATATATATATATATTATTTTAGTGCCTCGATGAGATGTTATTGAAAAAGTAGGTGAAGGTGAGTATGGCTTGTCTGTCTCTGTTATGTGTTTACTAAAAGACAAATGTTTTCTGGTCTTTTCTAATCATTTCTTGTTTTCATGATTTTCGTGATTTCTGTTAGAAATAATTTGTTTCTTCATTGTATCTTATTCCATATTTTTTTTTAATAGAAGAAGAGATGGTATAAGTGAAAGGCAAGCCAATTTGGGTTTTGTCATGGCCGGAGAAGGCAACGGCCAACGGAACTTCATCAGTTTTAAAATTTTATTTTTAAATTATTGTATAATTGTTTTTTTACATTTTGGTGTTAATTTATATTTGTATGTCTCCACTCTTTGTTTTCGACCCGTCTGAGTTGAAAATGTTATAAACATTTTTGTCTACCGGAATGGGAACCAAAGTGTTAATAAAATTTCAATGGGACAAAAAAAGAGATGATTCGCCTGTTACGGGACCAAAAATAAATATTTCCCTTATTAAAAAAGTCCAATAATGAACACCATTCTGATTCCGATGGAAAGGATCTCTTGAATGTAGGTGCAGGTATTTATTGATTATGATTTCGGATTTGGATGTTGTTGATACAGTACTTTCATGGGACTGTCAAATAAATCAAACATTAAATATTCATCCTCATAAATAATTATAACCATACAAACTTTCATGATTTTCCTCCAAAACCAAAATAGGAAAATACATTTTCATAATCACTGCTCAAATCCAAATGGAGAGCACTAATAAAACAGTAACATGTTTATAACATGATAGAAAACAATAGAGCTAGCTATAATAGACATAGTAAATTAAAGCTTCAAAGTCAAGTCCAACTCATCATCATCATCATCACTTATCACAATCATCTCCTCCATGGTTTGCTCATTTGAGAAGACTAATGGTGCAGGTGGCGGCGGTGGTGGTGGTGGTGGTGGCATGGAATTGAGCACCGGAATGTGGGCAAGATCAGCATCACTAAGTACTGAAACATTTGGCCTCGACATCCTAGGACACCTTAAACGACAACCACATGAATAATTACTCATCCTAGGACACCTTAAACGACAACCACATGAATTCATCAAAGGAGGAGGAGGAGGAGGAGGAGAATTTGACAAACTTAAAGACAAACGAGCATTGATATTATCATCTTTTACATGACACGCAAAATGTAACACAAGACTTATGTTGTCATAGAAAACTCTATCACACACGCGACATGCAATTCTCTTTGACCCTGGACTCCTCATAACGACGACTAGTAGTAGTGCTAGAATGCATATTAGTTCTCACACGAACCATCGAATTTATAGAAAAAATTTGGCAGTCCGTTCCAGTTCACACCTGTGTTTACAGCGCATAGTGGTTCAAATTTACTGTACTTATTGTAAAAACCAATTTTGAATGATAGCGTTTGAACGGATTAGTTGGAGTCCATTGTTTTTTCTTACCTAACGACGAATCTCTTTAGAAATTTGAAAATAATTTGTTATTAGTCTCGGAAATTGTGTTTTTTTTTTTTTGGCTGGTTTTTGTTTTACCAACAAATAATTCATATATTTTTCATAGTTGATGTATTTTTTTCCTAATAACTAAATGACTCTTATTTACTATAAAGATTGATGTATCAATTTGGAGCATTTGGGATACAATCATACAATTTTATAGTCCAATATTGAAATTTGGTATTCATTTGATTAGAGTTTTTTAATGCAGTGACAACAGATGAAGCTACAACAATTTTGGGTATATAACAAAAAGAAAGAAGAAGAATTAGAACATTAATATTTGCACCAATTTCTACATGAACATGGAAAATGCATAAATAGTTTGCAATTTAAAACAAACTATCTAATATGTGTTATTAAGAAGGGGCAATTATTGGATTCATATCTTTGTTTCAGTGGTATACACCAAAATTTACTGACTTAAATTCAATTATAAATACCATATATTCTCCAGTCTAAATAAGATATATATGCTAATATTACATTCAAACGTTGTCAATAAATACTATCGTGTTACTATTAATTTTTATGTACAATAAATATAGTAGCAGCACCTATTAAATGAAAGTTTGTGTATTAATTAATAATACATAAATAAAAGTAAAACGACGAAGAAAAACAAAATAATGTACCTCAATATCTATCCCTTCACTTATTATTCATACACATTTCACATTTTTTTACTTACAGTAATACAAACAAGCTACATTTTTACCAAAAAATCACTGAAGTGGATTGTAATACGCACAATGATTACCAGTCTCTATGGTTTGTGATTCGTATTTGGACATTGTTGAGAATTGAATTATAGGGGTAAATCTTCAAGCAGTCTTCTCTGTTCTTTAAAGATGATTTAAAATTTTATTTTAAAAACTAATAATCATATTATATATTACAAAAATATATAACAAAACACAATTCTAAGTTATTTATAGAATATTACAGTGAAGAAATAAGAGTAGTTAAAACTTTAGTCCTGAAAATCCATTTCTATATATTTTGAGTTTACAAATTACAAATGTATTTGTGAAGTATAGATCAACTTCCTGACTACTTAATCTGACGGCTATGATTTAATCTCATAATTGAAGGGTGGAAATTAAAAGGAGACAAATTTAATTGAGAGAAATAGAAACTTCGGTTCATAACCGTTATTGCTCTCAGCTTCTGATACCATCCAGATTCTTTGAAATCAGTTAGGGAGTTGTGAGAGTTGGATTTTCTGTTTACAGGTTGTGTATTGAATTGATTTTTTAGCGTTAGGTTCAACAAGTGGCGCCGTCTGTGGGAAACGGTTGTAGCGCTGGAAATTCTTGATCAATAAGGACAACAATGGCGTCGGCTAGATTCGATGTTGAGAAGTTATCAGAGAAGGTTGATTTCTGTTTATGGAAATTGAAGATGCAGGCATTGCTGTCCCAGCAGGGTTGTGTTGAAGCCTTGAAAGGAGATGATGGTTTCGAAAAATCTACGGATGAAAAGGAGAAAGCGAATGCACTTGAAAAGGCTCGCACAACCTTGATCTTGTCCCTGGGAGATGATGCCCTGAGGGAAGTAAGCGAAGAAAAATCAGCAAAAGACATTTGGGACAAACTGGAAAAGGTCTATAATGTGAAGACAACAGCTAGTAAACTTATGTTGAAGCAGAGATTGTACGCATTCAGGATCACAGCTGACAAGGGGATCACTGAGCAGATTAAGGAGTTCAACAAACTGTTAAAGGATCTCCAGCAGGCTGATGTCAAGATTGCTGATGAGGATAAGTCCCTCATGCTACTCAATTGTTTACCCAAACAATATGAAAGCATCACAGATGCCTTATTGTATGGAAATACATCTTCTGAGCTGACATACAGTGCAGTAGTAACTGCATTACAAACTAAAGAAAAACAAAGACATATTGCAACTGGTGGTGGGAGCTCACAAGGATCAGCAGCTGAAAGTCTTAACATTAAGCAGGCCGGGTACAAAAGAAAACAAAAGAAAGGAAAGTTAAAGGGTGATTACAACAAGAATCACAAAGAATCTGGTGAAAGGGCAGATGGAGTAGAAAAGAGGAAATGTTATTTCTGCCACCAGCCTGGGCACTTGAAAAAGGACTGTTTTGCTTACAAGAAATCAAAGGGTGCAAACTAGGCACCAATGACAAACAATGTGCAGAAGAGAGATGCTTCTGAATCATCAAACAACTATGATGATGCTGAAGCATTGTCAATTTCAGACAGGCCAAGTCATGAGGACTGGATATTGGACTCAGGATGCACCTTCCACATGTGCCACATTGAGTCATGGTTCACTAGCTTAAAGTATGAAAACCTGGGCTCAGTCTTACTTGGGAACAATCAATCATGTACTATAAGGGGTACAGGAAGCATCAAAATCAAGACACATGATGGCTCAACAAGGACTCTTGGAGATGTGAGATACATACCAGAGCTGAAAAGGAATCTGATCTCATTGGGAGTGTTAGACAGTAAGGGCTATACAATGGAAAGTAAATCTGGAATCATTCAGGTTCACAAAGAAAAAAAAGTTATCATAAAGGGAATTAAGAAAAATGGCTTATATTACCTAGCTGGACATACCATAACAGGAGAGCTGGCCACTGCAGATTACAAGGATAAGACTCTCCTATGGCATAAGAGAATGGGCCATTTAGGTGAGAAAGGGCTAAAGGAGTTAGCCAAGCAAAATCTACTAGGACAGGACACCATTTCTAAACTACAATTTTGTGAGAACTGTGTTATGGGGAAGGCTCACAAGACCAGCTTTGACACAGCAAAACAATCCACACAGGGCCCACTGGATTACATACATTCAGACCTTTGGGGACCATCTAGAACCCAAACTAGAGGAGGAGGAAGGTACTACATGTCCATCATTGATGATTTCTCCAGGAAGGCATGGATTTTCCTTCTAAAAACCAAGGATGAGGCCTTTGTCAACTTCAAAGACTGGCTAATTGAGACTGAAAACCAGACAAGTAGAAGGGTCAAGTACCTCAGAACAGACAATGGATTGGAGTACCTGTCAAATGAGTTTAACCAGTTTTGCAAAGAAAAAGGGATCATAAGACATAAGACAGTAGCCTCTACACCCCAGCAAAATGGTGTAGCTGAAAGGTTCAATAGAACTTTACTGGAAAAGATAAGGTGTATGTTAATCAGTTCAGGTCTACCCAAAAGTTTCTGGGGTGAGGCAGCTGCCACTAGCTGCTACTTACACAACAGAAGTCCATCTGCTCCATTAAGTTTTAAAACACCAGAAGAAGTATGGAATGGCTCACCTGCAGACTACTCAAGATTGAAGGTATTTGGATGCCTTGCACTTGCACATATAAAGCAAGACAAGTTAGAAACAAGAGCTTTAAAGTGTGTATTCCTAGGCTACCCTAAGGGAATAAAGGGGTACAAGCTGTGGTGTATTGAACAGAGCAAGTGTATGATTAGCAGGGATGTTGTCTTCAATGAAGACATTATGCCACTGAAACCTCAGCAAGAAAATACTGAACTAGAAGTGAAATTTTGTGAAAGACAACACCATAATTCAGATGGATTTCAGCCTGAGGTGGATCAAGCACCTGACATTGATGATGATTCTCAAGAGACAGTGGGCACCAGCACAAGTCAAGGTCAACAGAGGGATCTATCTTCTTATCAACTGGCTAAGGATAGAGCAAAGAGGGGAACCAAGCAGGCTCCTGACATGCTTGGTTTTGGCAGGGCTGCAAAAGCTTATAACATATCTTATGCTCTAAATGTTGCAGAAGATTTGATCCTAGGAGAGCCTGTGGATTACAAAGATGCTATAACATGTCCTGAGAAAGACAAGTGGTTGATAGCAATTCAGGAAGAGCTGCTATCCCTGGAGAAAAACAAGACATGGGAAATTGTATCTGTCCCAAAGCAGCAAAGATTAGTGAGTTGTAAGTGGTTATTCAAGAAGAAAGCTGAAGTTGTAGGCACAGAGAGAATTAGATACAAGGCAAGGCTAGTTGCCAGGGGTTTTACACAAAGAGAAGGGATAGACTACACTGAAATCTTCTCTCCAGTTGTAAAACACACCTCAATAAGGATTATGTTAGCACTGGTCACTCAAGGAAATATGCACTTACAACAAATGGATGTCAAAACTGCTTTCTTACATGGAGAACTAGAAGAGCAGATATACATGAAGATTCCTGAAGGTGTGTATGCTGAGAATATTGAATCTAAAGCATGTTTGCTCAAGAAATCCTTATATGGTTTAAAGCAAAGTCCAAGACAGTGGTATATAAGATTTGATGAATTCATGGGATCTATTGGATTTGAGAGAAGCAAGTATGATAGCTGCATATACCAGCATGGAGCAACACTGGAAAACCAAATATATCTTCTACTGTATGTGGATGATATACTGATAGCTGGGAAGGTACAAGCTAGAATTAATGAATTGAAGAAACAGCTCAAACATGAGTTTGAAATGAAGGATCTTGGATCTGCTAGAAGGATACTTGGGATGGATATTACAAGAGATGCAGAACATGGTATAATTTACCTTACTCAAGCTGACTATTTGAGAAAAGTTCTGTTAAAGTTCAATATGGATTCTGCTAAGGAACTATCTATTCCCATTAATCCTAGTGTAAAGTTATCTGTTAGTCAATCACCAACTGAAACTCATGAAGCAGTTCCGATGAGCAGAGTTCCATATGCCAGTGCAGTGGGTAGCATTATGTACACTATGATTTGCTGTAGGCCAGACTTGGCATTTGCAATGAGTGTGATCAGCAGATTCATGAGTAATCCAGGTTTCATGGGAGACTGTTAAAGGTGTATTGAGATATTTAAAGAGCACTGTCAATCATGGTCTCAAGTTTCAAGTTGCTAAAGAAGGTTCTCAACCACTTATAGGATATGTGGATGCTGATTTTGCAGCTAACATAGATACAAGGAAATCTGTCACTGGGTATGTTTTCACTCTCTATGGTACAGCTATGAGTTGGAAATCTTCTCAGCAGTCTGTTGTGGCTTTATCAACTACTGAGGCAGAATTTATGGCCATCACTGAAGCTGTAAAGGAAGCAATTTGGTTAAAAGGTCTGCTCCAAGAGATGGGAGTGATGCAGGAGTGCATTCCCATATATTGTGATAATCAAAGTGCAATACAACTTGCAAAGCATCAAGTATATCATGAAAGGACCAAGCACATAGATGTTAGGCTCTATTTCATTAGGGATGTCATTGCAACAGGAAATGTGACAGTGAAGAAAGTTCACACTTCTGAAAACACAGCTGATACACTTACAAAGCCTCTTCCAGTCAGCAAGTTTCAGCTGTGTGCAGGGCTTATGAAAGTGCAAGAAAATGGAGCTGCTTCAATCTAAAAGAAGCAGGCTATGGGGATCTGTCTTAACCTAAGAGACAGGACATCTTTAAGGGATATGTCTTAACTTTAGAGACATGACATGAAGCCAACAAATGAAAGATTGATCTAAGGTGGAGAATTGTGAAGTATAGATCAACTTCCTGAGTACTTAATCTGACGGCTATGATTTAATCTCATAATTGAAGGGTGGAAATTAAAAGGAGACAAATTTAATTGAGAGAAATAGAAACTTCGGTTCATAACCGTTATTGCTCTCAGCTTCTGATACCATCCAGATTCTTTGAAATCAGTTAGGGGTTTTATTAAGGGGTTGGTTGTTAGATCATCTTACTTCAACATTTTTTCTTTCTCTTTGTAATTCTATATAGAAGAAGAGTTAGGGTTCTTGAGCTTAGAATAGATTGTGAACGGGTTCAGTTGTTGATTGTTCATAATTGTTTGGATTCTGTAAATTGCTCAAAGATGAATAAGATCGATTGTTTGTTGGTTTCCGTGGATGTAGGCTCAATTCTTGAGCTGAACCACGTTAAATAATCGTGTCTATTATTTTCGATTTCTGTGATTGGTTTCTTGATTATCTGATTGAAGGTTGAAGAGAGGCGAATTGTGAGAGTTGGATTTTCTGTTTACAGGTTGTGTATTGAATTGATTTTTTAGTGTTAGGTTCAACAGTATTAAAATAGTTTTACTTTGGTTTTTGTCCAGAAAGAAGTCTCTAATATGTAACCAGCCGAAGCTGGCTAGTAAAGGTCTAATAGTTAGGAATCTCCTTCTCATTTCAAGACACAGATATTTCATGGTTGTCAAATAAATCAATTAATATGTATATAGTAATAAATATTCGTCATAAATGTAACGACACAAACTTTTTCTTTTTTCATTTTCCTCCAAAACCCAAATAAAGGAAAATATCTCCTTTACATTTTCTTCAGGACGGACAGCAGATTTTGCACCAAATAAAACAGTAAAATTTTCATTACATGACATGACATGACACTAAAATATTTCTGGATTGCAATAGAAAACTAATAGACACTAAAGCTTCAAAGTCAAATCCAACTCATCATCATTCTTCTTCTCATCCTCATCATCATCATCACTTATGACAATTATCTGGTCGATGGTATTTGCTCCAGGCTCCTGCAGCTTTATCTGTCCATGTCCCTCATTTGAGACTAATAATGGTGAAGATGCTCTAAGTATGGTTGGTTGTACTTGTGATGGCGGGTTCAGTGGTATGCTGGCAAGATCATCATCACCAAGTGAAAAATTTGATGCTATTGGCCTCGATACATTATTCATCTTTGGAAATCGTAAACGACAAGCACATGAACTCATAGAAGAAGAAGAAGAAGAAGAAGAAGAAGAAGAAGAAGAAGAAGAAGAAGAAGAAGTTGACAAACTTAAAGACAAATGAGCAGGGATATTATCATCCTTTTCATGACAGGCTAAGTGTAACACAAGACTCTCATTGTCACTGAAAACTCGTTCACATACACCACATACAACTCTTGTTGCTTCAGACATCATATTCATATATATATATATATATGTTTGTAGGTAAGGATTTCAAATTACAGATAAAAGAGACGCCTCTAGACTATATGGTGAAGAAGAAGAAGAAGAAGAAGAAAAAAGGAAATGCAATGCTTTACATCTCATACATACAACCAATTTTATAGAAAACTTTTTTTTGCAGGTTTTCAAATTCATGCCTGTGTTTACAGCGCAACGTCATTCAAATCTACTGTACTTATTGTAAAAACCAATTTTGAAAGATAGCGCTGAACGAATTAGTTAGAGTCGATTGTATTTTTCTCACCTAACAGCGAATCTCTTTAAATGTTTTTTTTTTTTTTAAATGTTATTCAAATAATTGGTGTATTTTCATAATGATCAATACAAATTGAATGACTATATTTCATTCTAAAGTTTTATGGTATCAATTTGGAGCATTGGGCTACAAATTTAGAATACAATATCTAAATTTGGTATTAATTAAATTATAGTTTTTAAAGCAGCGACAATAGAAATGCTACAACAATTATGGTATACATTAAAGAAAGAAGAATGAAATAATATGACTACTAGTGTTTTTATGAACCATAAATATAGTTGCAGCAACATTTGTGAATGTTTAGTCACTTTTAACTTCAATACCCTGACATAATTTAAAGGAAGGGTGGTATAACCAAACATATCATCAATGATCACAACGCATAAGAGGTTTGTCATGACTTTATCATAACAAATACGTAAAATGTATAATTTTTCGCGGTATATAAACAATCGTGCAACATAACTTCAATACATAGATAGCAGATCATTATATTACAGGTTTCAAACATTTTCAAAGCAACATAAACAAAAGACAGAAACAAAGTTAAAAGAACGACATTGTCATACACAGAGAATCAGTTCTGGCTGGATACAATACATTCATCTTTCGCGGGTTTTACAGATGCATGAATAAGAGACGAAAATACTAAGAGAAAAAGGTTTCACATCATATAAGCTGAATTTTGTGTTTCGCTTTAAAACTGCGCATTAAGGTGATTTTTTGACACACTATCATAATAGCAGGATATCATAATATATCCAGTTAACCATTTGTGCCTCGGGACTAAAACAAAACGGGTTTAAGATATATCCATTACTTCCTTTTTCCAGAGCCAATTGTTAACAGCTCAAAGCTTCTAAGGGTTTCATCTCGAACACCTCTTGCAGCAGCAGCGCGAGTAAAAGCAGATGATTTGGACTCAAATCCAGGTTGTACTCTTTGAGTGGTGGACCCGAGACGGCTATGACGGGTTTCGGTGGGCTCCCCAGATGAGCTTGGCCTGCTGCTTGAATATAGTGCCCTTTTCGAGGCACTACCCGTCCGTGAAACCTGACCTCTATCAGAATCCATTTGCTGAAAAACACAGGGGAAATTATTATTGTTCATGTAATTCATCCCTCTATCAAAAACACCTAGTTTTCAAGTAAAGTACAAGTAAACGAAAAAGACATCATCAACTAGAGCTCACCACATCTTTAGACGATGGTGTATGGTCTGAAGATCTGTGTCTCGACTGATCTCCATGCAAGCCTGTATTAGAACCAGTCCTTCTGGCAAACATGTCCGCTGCACCATATAATCTATCTCGAACCTCTAATCTCACTACATGGAAACATATTTGGACGTTCATCAGTCATTGACCTACAATCCGATACATGGTATCCTAAAAGCTAGATGAATACTCGTAGTCTCGTACTCAATTTTACTTTATGATATTAGAAATGTTAGATATTCACGGACATAAACCGACCTGGAGTTTTTTCAACTCTTTCTGCAGAAGGTCCCGGGTTTAAAGGTATTTTTCCTGTCGGCTGCTGACAGACAAAAAATGAAATTATATTGGTACAAAATAGGGTTAATGGACAACAAATTAAGTGAAAACTGACTCGTGCTCTAGAACTGGAGCCAATCTGTGGATACTTCAATATAGTCCAGTCAAACACATAATCAAACTGATAACCTGCGAAAATTATGCAGTATCAAGTATCAACAGCAAACTGTTAGTACAGGGGTTTCAATCAATTTTCATTTATAAAATGACAATTAAAGGAGTTTAAAGTTAATGTTAAACAAAAATTACTTGTGATATCCCAGGATATATTTTACCTTCCCGAATAAATAGGTCCCGGAATAGTCTCTTCAAGTATGAATAATCAGGCTTGTCGTCAAATCGCAATGATCGACAATAATGAAAATATGAAATGAACTCTGATGGATAAGATTTACAAAGCACCTGTCAGAAAACACAAATAACATAGTTTAATCCAATATGCTATCTTTGTTAAAATGTGAAAAGAGACGGGATTAAAACGCACAACAGATTCAAAGTCTCACTTTATGTTACCCATTATCATGAATTATCATAACATAAGGTTGCTTTAATACTGATGGATTCGGAAGCTAAGGATTTCAAATCCATAACAATAAAACCCTTTGGGCTTCTCGAATAATGTATAGTTACAATCACCCTTTTTTGCGTTATGTTACCCCAATCATTATGATGGATTTCAAATCCACTTAATATATGTGTCATTGTAATTCATCCCTGAAATCCTTCCATCCAAACACAATCTAAGACAAGTGTTACATAGAGTAAACCAAGATTAGCAAGTTACAGTACTTCTACGGGTGTAAGCATCTTCTTCTCACTGATCCTGTCATACTTCTGTTTCTTTGTACCAGCTTTCAGTCCCTGCCAGGGAAGACTAAAACACAAAACATACAATTAGCACGTTCTATTGTACGAGCGACTAAGAAAAATGTCAAAAATCTAAAGTAAAGAAAGCTCTTATTCCCAACCTTCCTCTGAGGAAGTACATAAGGACATAACCAAGAGATTCTAAATCATCCCTTCTACTTTGTTCTGAAATAAGAAATCAAGAAGCATGGTTAAAGTTAAAAAGGATGGATATGTTGTGATTTCGTTCATTTTCCAAGATAAAAAATCACACCGCAAGATAGTAAGTTTAGGTCTTCTAGTTCACTCACCAACTCCAAGATGAGTGTTTACACTAGCATAACGAGCAGTGCCTGTTAGATTTTTATTTTCCCTGTAGAAACACAATAAAAAATAGATAAGGTTTAAAACCTTTTATTAGCAACTATATATTGACAAGTGTAATTTTTTTTTATTCTTCAATTATATATTTATCTATACTTTGAAATATTTAAAATTGGTTTCCACTTTCCAGGATTAAATAAATATTTAACTGGTCGCAAATTAAAAGTGTATGAAATTGAGGCAATAAATCATGATAAGAGATCCAAATACCAAAAACCAATCAAATCATGACAAATAAACTAATATTTGCATATTTATAATAATACAAATATTTCGAAGATAATATTAGATCCTACAGGACATTACAACTCTCAGCTCCAATCATTTATGGTCAATAATGCTTCTTTAACGAAGGTGGTGGGATTGGTATTGTAAATGAGTAAGAGATAGGTCAAATCCATGGTAAAAAGAAGTCGACATAATTTTAATACCTGTAAGGTATATGCTTATGAGTTTGAAGGTCTCTATACTTCTTTGCGAGTCCATAGTCAATGATGTAGACCTGTTACGCAAATTGAAAAGAAGGTTGAGTTACTGCAGGTATCAGGCCTGAAGTATTTTTAAAAACAAGAGACAAATAAATCATCCACACATAAGAAAGAGAGAAAGCATACCTGATTTGCTTTGCGTCCCAAACCCATTAAGAAATTATCAGGCTTTATATCACGGTGAAGAAAACCTCTAGAGTGCATGTATTCAACTCTATTTATCTACAAAAGGCAAATGGCCACTAAGTATAAAACAGATAACGAAACAACTGTATAGATAAAACTTCAGCAAACTTACTAGTTGATCAGCTAGCATAAGAACTGTTTTCAATGTGAGCTTCCTATTGCAATAATTGAACAAATCTTCCAAGCTCGGTCCAAGAAGATCAATAGCCATGGCATTATACTCGCCTTCAACTCCAAACCATTTAAGGTGGGGAATCCCAGCTTCATATGAGGAACAAGTAAGATATTTTCTTTGAAGTATACATATATAATCACATTATATGAACCAAGGGTGTGTTAGGATTGAAGGATTTGAAAGCCATGAATTTCAAATTCACCAACAAATCCATTGAGATGGTTAAAATGATTTACAGTTACAACCCTTGGAACTCATTTTTGACTATTTTTTCAATCATTACGGTGGATTTCCAAATCCATCCCTTAAACCCAAATCCATCAATCCAAACAGAACCTGAGAGTATTCAAATATACAGATACTCACGTCCTCCCTGAAGAAGCATGTACAACTTTGATTCATAGTGAAGCTGAGGGTGCTTAGTTTTAACAGATTCCTGAAAAGACAATGCATTCATCAAGAGTTCAAAATACTACAAATTCAAAAATAAAAGTAAATAACTAAAGATTGACAAGGTAACAGGCAAAATTTAGTAAGGACTGGAAGTTAAGCTTATAGAATCTAAGTCTCATTCAACAACTAAACATCAAAAACTAATATCCAATTTGATGACAAAGAAAAGACGCACATAATGATCAGGATAGACAGTAAAAAACTCATCATTTTGCCTACTCTTACTCATTCTTTTCTACTTTCCAATATGATCAACAAACAATTGATCATAAAAACAAAATCTTTCAGACAAAAACTACTCACCAGCTTCACAGCAACTTCTTCTCCTGTTTGTATATTCACTCCTGAATGGAAAAAAAACAGTCTGATAAATTTTACTGTATTTATCAACTTGACTAAAAACTCCAAATTCCAAATAAGATTACCTAAATAAAGCTCTCCAAAAGATCCACTACCAATCTTTCTTCCAAGCTTGAACTTGCCTCCAATAACATGGTCCATACTTACCCAAAGATAAATGAAGACCCAACAAATATTACACTTTTAAAATGGACCTCTAAATATACCAATAATATCTCACACTTATTTAATCAACTATCAAAATCTCAAATTTCATCAAACACCCTTCAGATCCAATTCAAACCCACTAAATAAAAAATGTGAAAAATCCAAAATGAGGCAACATGCAAATAGTAGAAAATATATCTTCTACGAAATTTGACCTAAAAATCAAAACTTTATGCACAAAAATGATGGGTTTCTGATTTGATAATCAGAAACGTCGATAGATTAAATCTACAATTAGGACACAGAAAGTCAACCCAGATTTTGCTTTTTCATCGAGGGGAAAAAATCGATGATAAAGTACCTTGATTTTCAAGTACTAAACGGAGATATTTCAATAGATTGTATATGCATACAATTACAACAAGAAGAAAAACAAATGGGGGAAATCGATATGAAAGGCAAGAATTAGGAGAGAAAGAGATAGGAAAATAAAAGAATCTAAAAACCCGCGGGGAAATTGTAGGGCATAGACACTGAAAAAAGGGATCTGCGTAAGAACAACAGAGAGACGAAGGGGAGAAATATGAGTAAGAGCAAATTGAAGGTCTCGTCTCGTTGTGAAAGGATATACTTTTGTCTTTGGATACGAAATAAAAATTAGGAGGGGTCTTTTCTTTTTGCCTAATTAATTTGGTGGTTATTTTTCTTAAAAAGAAAAAAAGGACTTTTTTTTTTTCTTCTTTTCAATTTTCTGTCTTTTTTTGAAGTAAACTCCTTTTCTTTCCTTTTTTTATGAATCATTTTTTCCATTAAGAATTACAAGATTTTTTTTCTTCATATAAATCAAATTTTCCATTGTATTAAAACCCGTCAGTGGGCTAATATCAATAACGATATTATGTAAAGAGGAGGATAGAAATACAAAATCAGTACAAATTGTTGATTGTTATGGTGAATAATCTATATTTAACAAATCAGTCCAACAGCTCTCGTAGCTCAGTTGGTTAGAGCACCCGTTTAGTAAGCGGGAGGTCTTGAGTTCGACTCTCAACGAGAGCATTTTCACTCACTTCTTTTTTATTTGGACTTTCTTCATGTTTCTGTTACATTTATTCCCACGATTTCTAAACTAACTTAATACCATTTTGATTTGATTTATATTTTAACATGCACTTTCAAACATAGATAGTGGTCGAACTTCATTAACGATCATATTAAAGCCAAAAAACATGCATTGAAAGTCCACAAAAACACTAAATAAACAGTTGGTTTAGTCACTATTAAATGTTTCAGCATTAAAAAATTTAGTTAAAAATTATATAATATACCCAACAAAATAATTTTATAATAATATCAAATAATTAAGAATTGCCTATAAATTATGGTTCTACAACTTCTCAACTGAACAGAAATTAACTCAAAAACAGAACAACATAAAATTCAACCATCTTGCTGGAGTATTTGTGTAGAGTCTACTCTGTATCTCTGACACTTTCACTTGTCAACCAGAGCTTCTTCTGGATAACAAGCACCATGCCATCTCCATCGGGGCCCGGCTCTAAGTTAGAATCAACGGATGCGATCGCTTCCCAGTGCAATGCAGCTAAATACTTCTTTACAAACTCGATAACTGGTTGTCTATCCCGGAATATGGCAAATCCTGTTGGCCTCAGAATTCGGTCCATCTCGAGCAATAGATCCTCCCCACTGCAACCTTTCTTTTCAATGTCCGAAAACACAGTCCAAGCATGGAGCAAATCGTATGTTCGTGGGTAAGTCGAGAAGGATTCACACCTGCAAATAAATTAAACTCTTTCAAATCAAACTTCTAAATCAGCTGAAATTTTGAGAGTTCTTAGAGGCTCCAGGTCTCGAGACATTCACAACCATATGGGATATAGCTTCGATAATGTAAAACTGCACACTCTACCACATGGTTTGTTAATAACTGACATATACTTAAGTGATTACTTCACATACCAGTTATGAACCGAGCCAATCAAGCCTCTATCATATACAATCTTAAGTGTTTTGGGTCCATCTTCAGGTATAACATTCATCACCCAGACGTCTTTATCGTTCAAGGCAGCAGCAAAGGACCCCAAATTCGCTTTCATATCCATCACGTTTCTTAGAGTATTGGATGATATCTTTGGACTCAAGAGAGACCAATAATTTTCAACCCTCCCCTTCCAAAGTTGCTGTTTGCAAATAGTATGCATCAGAAAACAAAAAAGAAAAAGAAAGAAAGAAAGAATGATGTATGAGTATACTCCAAATTACCGTGTCCTTTTCAAACATTTCACTTGAATAGCCAAAATCAGCAAGGCGTGGGGGAGGAGCAGTTAATCGGGCAGGCCATGGTGCCAGTCCACTACCTTTTGTTTTGTGATCATCTGTTGATGAGAAAGATATAATAAGAAAATGAAACCGAAGTATGACTGGCGATTCCCCTAATAAGTCATATTTCCAAATTACTGGCATATTCCTTCCCGTTTCAGGACATCCAAGAAATTTCCAAAAAGATGGGAAGGAATACTCCATCTTTGTAAACAATGGGACCAAAATTATAACAAACCCTATCATATAGGATCAATATTGCAAATTTGCATATAATGTAATAAACAGATGCTTACGATCAGAATAAGGTGTAATGCATGCCTCCATTGGTACACCCGACACAGCATCAGGATCATCATCGGATCGACAAAGAGGCGGCTGAGTACCAGGTTCTCTTTCCAAATAACAATCATTTGTCAAAGGCTTTTGCCAAATCACGGTTTGGTTTTTCTTCGCAGCAATTCTCCAACACATACGTTCAACAAGTGCACTCATGGCCCTCCATATTCTTAAATCCTCTTCATCTTGAGCATAAGCTTCTGGCGATGAGTAAGCAAAATAGCCTCCCGGTCTAAGAACCCTATCCAATTCAAGGAGGAGAATCCCATCCCTTTGAAGCCAATCAATTCTACAACGAGAGCAATGAGAAAATTCAAAAGATCTGCTTGGATAAGGAAGTCGCTTTGTCCCGAGAACACCGAGATATGCAGGAATTCCTCTCTCCAAAGCAAATTGGATCTGATTTTGGTGCACATCGTTAGGTGCTAGCGACATTGTGATTATATCAGATGAAAGTAAGTAACCGCCGAAACTTGCAACGCCACAGCCGACATCGAGAAAAGTACGCAATCTTCCCTTGTTGTTCAAGATATTGTTTGGAAAGTTGAGCATCTACCAAATGAAAGCATGAAAAAAGTGAGGTTTTACCAGACAAGAAATTTCACGCCACCCACATTCGCACTACCCTATTGGGGTGGCTTTCGGATTCATTGGATGATAATATGTTGATGTCATAGAGTGAAATACTGACATCACCATATGTAATTTATCAGGCTACAACCCATAACTTGTTCTGGATCTTCTATAACATTTTGGTGTAACACATTGGTGTTAAACCAATGAATGGTAGACAATTAGAAGATCCGGGGCGTCAGACAACTCAAGTATGTGGCATCTCGTCAACTTTTTTAAACATCCGTCAAAAGAAACTCATTTTTTATGATCAAGGAAATTTTTGGAAGAATTAATTGTTCTGTGAAGGAAGAGAATTATTCAACTCAACAGCCATATCCCAAAGGAAGAGAATTATTCACTCACCCAGGTTATATGTGCATTTATTTGTGTTTTAGTTATGCTAGAAGCGAGATCCAGAAACTTACATTTGCGATCGAAGCAATGTATTTATCAGCTCCATAATGGAAGTGAGTGCCTCCACCAGGAAAATTAATCTTATCACCTTTAACAACCATCCACCTCTGGTCAGACTTCTCATGTGCAAGGTGAGTGTGGGGAATGTTTGCCTTCCAAACTTCATCTCTACTTTTTGGCCACTTGATTGGGATCTAAAATTCCAGAAAAATAAATATTAAGACAAATTAAAGTACAAGGCATGAATCAAACAGCAGATTAATTTATTACATAACCTAAAGCATGAAGTTTTCATGGGGACTTCTAACAAACACCAAGAGCACTGGTCTAGTGTATATCTGTTGAGCACAATAAGGTGCACCTTGTGCGGTCCGACAAACAATAAGGTGTTTCTTAAAAAAATAACTTCTTTTTATATATTTATAAATATACATATATGAATATTATAATTTATAATATTATACATATATATATATATTGATATATTTAATATCTATCATGATTAAATTTTAATATTATATTTATATATTAGTACATAATCAATAATAACATATATAATACTTATTAATTAAATTTTCTTGAGCTCAAGTTTGGCTCGCCTAGAGCTCAAACAAGCTCATTTACTCAGGCTTGTCGAGTTCAAGCTCAAGCAATTTGGTTTGGCTAGGCTCATGTGTGCCCCTAATTGCAACAGATGTTAGGTAAAATTTCTGAGTCTCACCTTGTATCCTGGAGGAGGAGGAATCAAACAATTGAACCGCCTTTCAGGTACAGGGCAGTGTCTTTCATAGTGCTCCATCAGAGATAGATCCAACTTCAATCTCGTTTGATATATAAGATTTCTGTCCAGACAAGGTATCAACTCTGAATGCCGATCATCACAGACCTTACAAGCAAACGGAAATTATTATAAGAGATCATCAAGCGGAATCACAAGATAAGACAATACAAATGCAAGGTTCTTGTTTCCTTCCTCTTTCTTTTTTTGTTTGGTTATATCTAAACAAATTGTTGTGATGAACAGAGAATTTCATTTTCATAAAATGTGGTGAGTAGGGTTAATACTTACTGGGAAGCTCTTCGGAGTAATACCAACATCTCCGTCAAGTAATACAACTGAAGATTCATCCTGCTTATTACCAAGATCAGAATCTTCGTCTCCACCTAAATAAGATGATCCTAGTTTTCTCAGAGACCTGCTTCCATACTCTAGAGCAGACTCACCAGACTTCTTAGAGCCAAAGTAGGCATATAGGAAAACAAGAAATACAGCCAAGATACACACAGACGTCAACAAGCGCTTCTTCTGTGATCCATCCGATCTTCCCCTTGTCATTTATCTAAATTCAGTAATTCTTGAAAGAACTTCAGCTTCTCCTCTCACTTCAAAGTTTGAACCTTATGGATCAAAGAGAGGGTTGCATAATTGAGATTTTTGGAGTCGTGCTGCTCAGAAGTCAGATTCAGTAAAATTTAGGTAACAAGTATGAAACAACCTGAGACATAAATGGATAATACATAAGGACAAGAATTATCCTTTTTGCAATTAGCTCCACGAGAAACTTCAGCAGAGTGAAGAAATGTTCTGACACGACAATTCATGTTGATAACAATTGATCTCTTGGAAGTTCTATACCAGTAAGTTAAGTGCATGATTGTGTAATTTGATTGGATCACCATTACTCAACACCCTCGAAAGCACGGCATTGGTAATTACTAATTAGACATATGATAGGTTCTACAAAAGAAATTTAACAGTCCAAAGACTTCATACAATTACGCAACATTTGGACGTAGGATTTTTGTAAGGCCAACAAAAAAAAAGTTATCATCACTTTACATGATGAAATCCGTGCTTAATTCTACACCTCTACATTCTCAATAATTATTAACCTTTCGCTCTTCTGGAAACAAATATTACTTCATTTTCATCTTCAGTAATGAATTTTTTAAAATAGAGTCTATAATGAAATAGAAATTTTAACCAGCAACAAGATGTGAGCTTCCCTAAAATCACCTCAAACCCTCAGCTCAATAATAGCAGATCTACGTCACTAAATCCTCCAAAAGCCACACATCCCTTACACATAATAAATTGAACTCAGATAACAACATTGCAACAAGAAAATAAAAAAGAAACCATGAATTTCGCATTCGGATAAACAAAAACAAGTTCAATCTTCAGCATAAATGGAAGCAGATCGAACATTAATGGCGCAAAATTCAATCACATCAAGGCAGAAAAAATGCTTACCGAATTGAGATATTGAACTAGGCAGATCTGATTAGACTGTATGAAATGAAAAGGCAATGGAATTCGAAAAATAATAAAAACAAGATTAAAAATTAATTTGTGCGGTGTTTAGGTGAGAGTGAGGGATTGAGCTAAGATGCTTTCCTTTATACTACAGTCTGAGAAAGACTATATTAATCTCGGTTTGATATTTCATTAAGGGTAAAGTGCACTTCACCCCCTCGAAAAACTTGTATTTAGCACTTTCTCCCCTAAAAATACAAAAAAGAGACATCACCCCCTACAAATTTGGTATATGCACCACTTTGCCCCAATTACAATTTTTCGACTAAATCTTGATCGAAAATCCTTTAAATAATTTTTTTGTCAAGGGCATTATCATCTTTATTAGAGAATTTTAAAACTTTAAGATAATATATTAGAGAAACACAACGATTGTGGTCCAAATTCAAGCATGTGAGAGGATTACGAAAAAATTATTTAAATAATTTCTGGTCAAAATTTGACCGGAAAATAGTAATTGGGGCAAAGTGATGCATATACCTACAAGGGCGAAGTCTCTTTTTTGTGTTTTTAGGGGGAAAGTGCAAAACACAAATTTTAATTTGAGGGGGTGAGGTGCACTTTATCCTTTCATTAATTATAAATTATATATAATTTTTAATACTCCATATTATATTTGTAAAAATTGAAGGTATTTAACATATTATTAGTCTGGGCTGGAATTATCCGACATTCATTTGGGCCTCTATCCAAATTTTGGGCTCAACTTTGAGTACAGCCCAAAAGGGCTTTATGTGAACACTCCATCTCCATGCATGGGCCTATTACAACAAATCTGTTTTTAATATTTTCATGATCCAGCCCATATTTTATTAATATATTTATTAATAAAATTTTGATAGCAAACATAGTGAAAATATTTTCGTACATCAACTGGACAAGACAAGCCAATGGTGTATGGTCCACGTCAACACAATATCAACGCCTTAGATCGATCCACGAGGCATGGACAAATTAAGATATAAGAAATGGGCCGACATGAGACTGATACACATGTGAAGTGGGCCCAGGAAAGAGCTTTATGTCAAATTTGATGGGTCAGAGTTTTGGACTCATTTCAGAGGGATTCTCGTAACCCAATTCTTTTTTACAAATTCAAATTCTTTTTTTTCTTTTTTTATAATTATTTTTATGTATTGTCAAGAGTTGAGAATAGTTTTTGTATTTCACATTCAGATGAAAAAGTTTCTGAAAATGACACCTTTAAGTGTTGTCCATCAAACAACTTTCTTATACTAGTTTGTGTCCAATTTTATTTTGTAACAAGTCTAGTTATAAATGTTTTAATCAATTTATCTATTATTAATTCCATTTAATTCCAAAACAAACTAGAGATTCAAGTTCTAAGACACTCCGTTTAGATTGATCTAGGCTTCCAAATTAGTTTTATTTTAATTTTCTCTATGATAACTATAATCATAGCATAAAAGAGACTTTTAATTGATTAAGCAATCAAATAAATGCGAATTTAAAACAAAATTAAGTGTGTAACAGCTGCTAATATAGAGACATTACACTACTATTTACAGTTGAAAAACAATTATGATATGATATGACCTTTCTATTTGCTAATCAAATCTATTCTGAAAGAGACTTTATTTATTTTTATATATGTTACTAACATTTGGCATCTTAACGTAACAATGCAATTATTTGTACTTAAATCATTCTGAAATTTTGAGATACATAATTATCGATTTGTAATTTAATTTTGGTAGATCTCTCAAATAAAACCCATTAAAAATACGGGTCATGGGGGGGAATAAAATACTTTATCTAATTTGATTTAGCTTGTTTTAATTATTATACCTACAAATTAGATTAATATAAAATTTATTTGCTTTTATCTCCTATTAATCTCGGGGACAAAAGTTTCCTAGGGTTGTTAATTACAGATTAAAGCATCTAATGAAAGAACCGACAAATCTTTTAACATATGATGATCATGATAACTATATGAATAAAATAATATCCCTATAAAAAAGATACATATCTTATTGATAGATACAGTAAGCCCACTGCCAATAATTACTATATAAATTCATAATGTCACCAAAATGAAAAAAGATTAAATAATTTAGAATTTTTATATTAGGGGCCCCATATGAAACTTCTTGATCTCATATTGCCACAAATTAGTGGAAGTTGACATCGTAATTACTAATATATAGACTAAATTAATTAACAGCAAAATTAATAAAGTATCCATGTTAATCTAAAATAAAATTATTCTCTTACTTAAAGTTAAAGGTTGTAAGGTAAATTCCCTAACTGTTTCATACTTAATTCGAGATTGAGTGATAAAAACTCAATGGGCACCAATTCAATAAAAATCAACCTTGAGAAAAAGAATAGCATAATAATAAATTCGAACGTGATTTATACAAATGGATGAAAGCTCGACTTGATCAATACTATTTAAAGCTCTATAATAATTTAAATAAATTTGAACTCCATTCATTTATAACCCGAATAAATCTGTCAATAAATCTGAAAACAATATAGATATGAACCAATTAATCGAAGATGATTTATGCACTATATCTTGTTTCTTGGATACCAGCAAAATGAATGGATGTGGAATGATATATATATATATATATATAAATTTAATGAATACCTAACAAAAATTTAGTGGTGAAAGATTTCATTTCATGTGAGTGTACGTGACTAATAATTAAATGCTATGATCTGTTTGGGGGAACATATACGACACAATGGAGAAATGGGTGATGGATTTGCATATTAATGACCTCTCCTTTCTCCATGCACACCACATATATAATCATACAAAATATACGTAAGAAAAACTCCTAGTTGGATATATTTAATTTTGATTCAATATTTATTTTATATCTCATATATAGTGAACATCAACAATATAGAAACAATTTAAGTTTAATTATAGACTCTAGTAGGTATGTTATGATCATGATATTTAACATGTGAAACATATCTTCTTGTTGGTGTTTAATTTTATATTTATATAAATTGGATATCAATTATATTTAAGAGAAATTACTCAAAAAGTATTATACACTTGGCATGCAAAATGAAATTGAAAACTAGAAAGCTATTTAATGGCTAAAAGGGTAAACTTAAGCTATGTGGGTTGTGTTCTTATTTAACTTTTTTCATTTTCATTAATTTTCATTTAAAAATGAAAATATACAACACTTTACATTATTTTTTAACTTAAATGTTTCCATGTTATTTTCACATTTTATATTCTCAATTAATCTCAATCATTCATTTAGTATAAATATTTCACAACACTTCTATCACTTTCTTCTTATCATTTTTCTCTATGATCTTCGATTATAATTCTTTAACATTTCCCCTTCTAATATCTATTCATCACTTTCTAATAATTTCACACATCATCAATTATCGATTTCAAAAAAATTATAAAACACAACTAAACAGTTTTACTTTTTTTTCAATTTCCTCACACATAAATGGAAAAACTCATTCTCCCAATCATGTCTCTTAAAAATAAATTAAAACCACACTCAAATAAAACCTTAAAAACTCGATCAACAGTGACAAAGTTAGTGCTAGACAATGCTGACACATATATTTCCTGCAAAGTCACTGGTCTTTTTTTCCCTTTAATTATATATTTGTATGATCTTCTTACACATTTTGAAAAAAAGACAAAACATGATATATTGCAAATCTGTTACTTGTCATAGATGACTTTCCAGAATGACAATTGATCACATTTATAGATCTTAGCATCTGTCACTTGTACAGAAAGAACTACCACTTCAACTACTAGTCATCTTCAACATAAACATTTAATCAACACTAAGAACATTAAACAAAGCCTAGATGGATCTTATATAATCTCAAATAATAACATATATTGTATATTTACTCATATGTTTAAGCCATGAATGAATGTCCCTTAAGAGGGCATCGAGGCTGCCCCAAAACCCCATTTAATATAAACAATAAATTTCATAAATACATAGAACATCTCAATTAAATTACACTTATATCGAGTGGTTAAATTAGCTCATATTCCAATCACAAAGAACTACAAACTAATACTTTAATCTATGTTTATATTTATGTTTATGGATGAATTTCAAGCCCAA
This sequence comes from Verbascum thapsus, assembly GCA_963669365.1. Lineage (NCBI taxonomy): Eukaryota > Viridiplantae > Streptophyta > Magnoliopsida > Lamiales > Scrophulariaceae > Verbascum > Verbascum thapsus. The sequence goes on from OY770114.1 coordinate 9,093,392, forward strand.
ACCCAATTTGATCGCATCTAATCTAATCATAAAGCTAATGTAGTATACTTGATATGTGATTGTATATAAACTTTTGTTATGTGATTATGAATTGCCATCCAATCCAGTTTATACTAGAATTTCCAAAAAAAAGCCTACTTAAACAACAAATTTTTTGTAATCACATAAACTACTATATATATACTTCCATTACATCGCAAAGAACTAGCAATTAATATACAATATAGCATAATCAGGGATACAAATGACATAAGCCTTAATCATTTTTAAAAAGGTTTTAATAAGGTTACACATTAAAGGGAAAATTTAGGGTACCTTCATAGCTGATGATCATTCATCAAATGTCTCAACTTTACAGCCAGCCGTATATATATACTATATATAGTAAGTAATATAATTACTCAATTCTGCAAAACAGAACCCATGCAAATGCCACCGGTCATACTATATTGCATCAGGTCGGCGGTGGGAATGCAGCCGCCGGCGGCGGCGGTGGCCTCTTGCGCTTCTTCTTCTCATAGCTAACTCCTCTTGCTTTTGACTGAGAATCTCGAACTTCCCTTAAATAAAGCCTAACTGCCCGTGCCCCAAAAGGGTTTGTTTCGGGCTTGCCCCCATTTTCTTCGTAGGCTGCCCGGAGACGGCCTATGAGGGCGTCGAGGCTGCCCCAGGCCTGGCGGAGGGGGCACGGGCAGGGGGCAGGCGGGTTAGGGTGTCCGAAGAAAGGGCAGATATGATTGTGAACCTTAGTTTTACCGAACTGATCGAGGTAGCGGAGGAATTCGAGGACGTGGGCCCCGCTGCAGCGGGAGAGTGAGAGTGGTGGGCGGTGGTTGCGGAGGTACTGCCCAAAAGTGTTCCAGTCGCGGCGCTTCTGGTTCTCATAGCGGCTGAGGGTGGTCGGGGAGGAGACGGCGGCGGTGGCGGAGGAGGAGGAGCTGCTGATGGCTGAGTTGGTGGTGGTGAAATTGTTCATCTCAATCAATTCTTGAGATATTGGGTCCATTTTGAAGAAACCTAGAGAGAGAAAGAGGGAGATTGTGAAGTGACTAGGGTTTCAAAGGTGGAAATATACACAATTATTGATCATGAAGAGAATAGGGTTTTGATATTTGGGATGAGAGGGTAAAAGGGTATTGGGGAATAGGACAGAATTGAGACCTATTTTTATGTGTGTTTGATCAATCCTAGAAGAAAAACCCTAATAATGTTGGATTATGATGCTTTTAAGGTTGGATTTTATGGCTTTGATTTCTGCAGACTAGCTAGCTAAGTGTTCATTTCCTTTAATTAAAAGAGGGAGCAATAGTGTTGTTGTTCGTGTTTATGAGAGAGAGAGAGAGAGGTTATAATAATGAATGGTAAGAATGGAGGGACCTGGTTAGGGCTTTTGTGGCAATAAAAAGAGGTTGAAGAGTAGAGTAGGGTATACATAATATAATAGTCATTAGATGGGGACAGGGAAAAGATATATATATATATAATCTATATTAAATTGGGGGAATATCTAATGATTTTGTTTCTTCATAAATCCAAAAACACTTTTCTCTATTGATTGACTTGACACCACCATTTTACCAAAATCTCCTCTCTTCTTCTTCTTCTTCTTACTTGCCAAAATTGCTATATTTGCCTCTCCTCTTTTAGTTCCAAACTCTAAATATGGGCTTCATATATATAATATAATATAATATAATCACAAGTTTTTATACGTTCCTTCATCAAGCTTATTATGGCATTTCCATCACTTGACGGCCAAGTCTGAGAAATGCCTTTAAAAACGTACAAAAATGAAGGCATGCATGGGACTAAATTTGTCAAGTTCTTAAGTGTTGTAAGGACTAATTAGTGCATACCCCCTTTTATGGGACTTACAGTGCAATTTTACAACACTTGAAGAAAAAAAGTGAATATATGAATCAGAATAAATATCTTCATCATGGTCGTCATACCCACAAAAAAAAAAAAAAATCTTATCTCATAGTAAATTAATATCATGTAGGAGTATTTTATAATTAAAATAAAGAGAAAAAATCTGAAAGACTTATTGATTGTTCGTCAATCAATCGTCATTTTAACCTTAAGTAAATGTAATCTTCTATGTTTTCATGTACTGTTAGGACACATTTAGTACAAAGACATATCACTCTAAGAAAGCTCAGTCCTACGAAAATTGATTAAGGGTGAAAATTTATATTAATATAATTATATATACCAAAATGTAGTAAATTTATATATATATATATTTTTTTTTTGGATGACGAGGGCAAATAGGCATTCTCTCATCAGGATTCGAACCCGTGACCTAGGCCACAAGTTCAAATGCCCTTACCAACTCTACTGGGGGTTGCCCCCGTAGTAAATTTATATTAATATAATTATACGAAAGTTCAATTGTCATATATTTCGAAAACTATATCAATTATCATTATTAATGTCATTTAATGACAAATTATAGTAACAACTAAATTTGTCACAAGTCATTGTTGATCATCTATTAGTGTCATTTTACGTCTGTCAATTATCATAAACATAAATTGGTTACTATATAGACAAAAGAATTTCCTTTTATTACTTAATAATAAATATATGTGTACATACAAAATTATATACTTAATAGTTTGCCACTACGTACAAAAAATTTAATTGTGTGATCATAGCCAATGTCTCATTGATGATTAATTGATAGAAGTCTTGACATATGAAAATTGATTGTGGCTCCTCCAATTAAATGAACTAATCAGTGTCACATTTAATCACCCTAATTCTCATCATTGGATCAAACATTACATATATGACTATCGCAATCAATTCATTCATTCCATGCTCATAGAAAAACTCGAACTCATTCAGGTCTAACTTGGAAATAGTCCATGGGCCTAAACTGGTTCATCCAATACTTCATGGGCCTAAGCCCGATGACATGGTGGACTCGGATCCTTCTGGAAGAATTCGTACCCTATCCACTTAGGATGAGGCCCATACGAGTCCTTTTGATTGTGATGATCGAAATACATAAAATGCAATATTATGCATATAATTTGAATTAAAATTCCCTCTATTTTTATAAATTCTAATGTCATCAAATAGAGATACAAACAACATTTTATTCCAACATGCAATTATAATCTGCAATAACATATAGATTTTCCCGTAACATTTTGCTTAATTAGGGTTGGCCTTATAGAACTCATCCACAGTGAGAACTCTTGGAGGGGCAGCCATATTTACCAAAAATATACTTTTTATCTCTAACTTGAATACACTGAATGTACCATTTTTCTGAGGAAAACCTGCACCACAATCAAACCAAAACAACATGTTAATTAATACAATTTTAATTTCTTCATACGAAAAACTACGTACGATTTAAATTCGATTAATTTGGTCAAAATTAAACCCCGTATTTAAATTATTCATGCAATAATTCACCTGTACTGAATTGAGGATGCTTGTCGAATAATGCATCTCGAGCTAACACCCCTTCATGTGAATTTTGGTCAAGCATTCTCAACTAAAAATGAGATAATCAATTCATTAGTATACCATTAACCAAATATTTTCACAATTATATCAAAATAACATATACAATACAACTTTATAAAGATTTTGAGGTAAATATTTATATATAGTATCTAGAAAAAAGAAATAAAATAGCATACCCTCCCTGAGAATGTGATTTTTGCACAAAGAGGTGACTGAGGGTCCTTTCCTTGGCACGAATTTATTTCGTATTCGCTTAGTGTGAACGATGATCGAGGGTTTATCAACCCATAATTTGTGGTCGGGTCAAGAGTCGACAAATAAAAGTATGGAGTCCCGGTGCCACCATCACTATACGACATCACATTGCCAAAAGGCGTACGTGTAGAATCAAGTGTGTTTAGAACACCCCACGAGTTTTGATTCACGAGCCAACGAGCAAATGTTGGGGCATTCTCGGGTGGAGGTCGGTTTGAACTCGGGCTAGTTTTCGAGGTAACTTGAGAAATGATCAAGATGGAGATTATTGGTGCAAATATGAAACTATGAAGAAGGGTTTCTTTGATAGTTTTCATGTTTTCTTCTTAGGCTTTGTTTGTGCCAAGAGAGTAGTGAGAAGAGGAATATATAGGATTAGTACTTGGTATGAAATTTTGTTTTCTTTTTTTTTTTGGATTTTTTTGTATGGTATTAAGACCCTAAAAAGGAAATAGAAAGAGATTAAAAAAACATCATGTTTAGGGTTCGTCTGCTTTTTACAATGAAAGAAAAATGTTTACATAATCCCGTTTTATATTGTAAAGACGGGATTATTCAAATTTAATTTCTAAAAAATTATAGTTAGGAAGTGTATATTGAAAAACCCTAATTAACACATGAAATATTCAAAGCCAACATCATAAATATGAGTTTCAGTAATTGAATTTACAATGTTTTGCATGAGTTTTGACTTATAGTTCATGAAAGGGAATATTTTATGTGCGCCATTATAAACTTAGGATTAGGTTTAGACTGCTAGTAATGGACTAATGGCACATGATATTTTGTAGTGCTTTGACCAATGATTCACAGTGATCCCTCTTCTCCACCATTATATATATCCTATATACTGAAGAAAAAAAAAAACAGAAGATTAAATAAATAAAATTGTGAACCCTTTGGCTGATCAAATTAGACATTGACTATTGAAGTTTAATGTTTTTTCTTTAGTTTAATAATTAGTTTTGATGGTCTGATTTTCCTAACAAATAAATTACTTTGGACCAAATATAAATATACATTTAATTTAGAGTTACTAGATAATATAATTGTAATGAACCTATACCTTTTAAAATTAATAATTGAAATAAACACAAGCCTAAAATTGATACATGTTAAAAGTAAGTAGAGAGAAGGCAATAATGGCTCTACGAGGCACTATAATTTTGGTTCTCTAGTAGAACAATAGGTAAGTTCAATCATGATATACAAAGAAGTATTATATCAATTGTCACTATTATCATTTATAAGTGATTATTTTGTCACAATTCATTATAGGCAAACTGTCATTGTAAGCATTAATAAGTATTAATAATTTGCATAACTACTTATAAATACTTTGCACTACAATTTTATTTGTATGGTCTATAGTAAGTAACTTTATAATTTCATTTCAATGCATAATAGAGTGATAGTGGCATGGTGATAGTTGAGTGAATGAGAATCAATTAAAACTGAGTGATTGAATTAAATGTGGACAAAATACATAGAAGATAGTCATAGGCCAATAGCCCCATTCACATTGAATGGGGATTTTTTTGGATTTTGAGTTTTATCTAATTTTTCAAAGTTGTTTTTGTACCTTTTCAAGTTAATAGTTTCTTCTTCAATTTTCATTTTAGGAAATTGAAAATATTATCTCAAATATTAAATAATTTAAGACCTTGTTTAACATATTACAATGATAGTTAAATCTCTTTTATATCGTTTATGAGTTCAACCGCATAATTATAAAATGATAAATATGCACGAAGCCAATGATACGGTGCACCATATTGGAACGTAAACACGATTATATAATCTACTGCGGATCGAAGCACCTGTTCAAGTCATCAGTAACAGAAGAAACCAGTTTATAACAACAATGGATAAAAACCATTGCTTAATGTGCATTAAGGAAGAATATATTTGCCTAAAATTAGAAACGAATTTCTCCACTTTCCACTGTTCTAAATCAAAAATATCTCGTTCGGGCATAAACTCAGACATAAGTATAATCGCTACATTTGCAGTTATCCTTACCCGAATCACTACGATGTGTTTAACACCAATTGTCGACAAGCTGGAGCATCTAATATTCCTTTGGAGTATCCTGGGAATTGGGATTTGCCGCTGCTCAATGCTTTCGCTGCAAAGAGCCAGCCAACATTTGTTACTTTTATGCACGATAAAATCAAATGTGGTATCACAAAAGAGAAACAAAGAGGCCCATCGTAACTGATTCATATTTCTTAGTCATATTCCATTGATATGTTGAGATATCAGGAAACAATACAGAGCCCCCGAAAATCAGTTAAAATACGTAGAGATATAATTACTACAATATATATACCTTTCGCCTCTTGAATTTTCTATCTAGACCGCTAGAATTGTTAAAGCTAGTTGATTGCTCTGCAGCACTTCCCTCCAATGGTAAAGTTTTTATCTCATCAAACAAACTCTCTGTCACACCATGTAACCTGACATGACAAACACAGAGAAGCCATAATTTATCAGTCAACTAACGAGCCCCCACAACTAATTCAAGATATTGTCAAGGAACATAAAAATATATAGCTTTCTTGTAAATCTTTCATTGGGACTTACCCACTTCTAGACTTCTTTAAATGTTTTAACTTCTTTTTCTCAACTTTGGTGAGAGGGGCACGAGTAAACTGTTCCTCTTCTTGGCGAGCACGTTCTTCCATCTGTGAAATGTATTTCATCACTTCTCTATTCTCCGTTTCTACATTTTCTCTAACCTGTATAACATAGTCAATAAAACCTCTGCATTCAGAAAATGATTACAAACATGTACTACAGAATTTTTTTAAATTTTAACCATCCACACACCTCTTCAGGTTTGCCCTCCAGATCATTCATCAATTCTCTGACATAGGCACTCTGCTTTGTTTGTCGCAGAAATTCCTTTTCTTTTCTCAAAGCATTTCTTTCCTGTTTTGACATCTTGTCTTCCTCCATAGCTGATGGGGCAAATTTAGGGGGTCGATACACACCCCCACCATCCTGTAAAACACAATTTCATCTTAACTTTTCACATAAAGTAGAGAAAACAATTGCAGCATCATACGCAATTGATGTAGTAGCATCAAAGAGCCGAGCCTGACGAAGTTTCTTAGCTTGAACTCGAAAAAAATTTATTAATTTTTCATTAATATATAATGTTAATATAGTATCAGTATACATATATACATATTATATAATCATGATAACTATCAAATATATCATTATTTTTATATACAATATTATAAAATATAATATTATAGATATTAATTGAAAAATAAAATATTGATTTTTTTCCACGTTATCAAGCCTCTGAATTTGCATAATTGGCTCAATCATGGCTCATTAGAAAAGCTCGGCTCATAGTGATGGGCCTGATGGCTCAAGATGGACTCAAGCCAGCTCGAATCGTTTGCCCACCCCCAAGTATCTAATTTATTGATCAATTCCTATTGATAGACTCACCTCAATAGTTTCATTTGTTTTGCTAACAAGTAAATCTGGATTCGGACGATATTTTAACAAGTCCTCCGACTTCTGAGCTCCATTTGTCTCGTTCTCAACCATTCCTGGTTTCTCCACTATCGTATCTGTAGTTCTTGTTAGCTTTTGTATTTGATATTGGAGCTTTTTGTCGATTGGCCGAATCTGCATAAAACTAAGTGATGAGAAAACAAACATCTCAAAGATATGGAAAATGGAAAGACCATAAGCATCACAATATTTCAAGTTGGCTTCTTCAAACCTATCTCTACTTTTAACAGGTGCAGATAAGCTCACAGAAGCTGCTCACAAGAATTTGCTCTATATTTCTTTTGTTTTCTCTTTTTCTAACCCAAGTGTCAGGAGAGAGATGTATAAGAATCTACATACCTTCTCTAAGAATAATCTTATCTCAACAAGACTCCTGACAACTGGATGCCCTTGAATTGATAATCCTTTTGTCTTGCAAAGTAAAAAATAGACAAGTGATTGGCAATAGTTCAGAAGCAGCAAGTGTTTGGCTTCAAGATAGCTTATCCCATCTGAGGTGGGTAAATTATTTGCTTTCACCTGTACATAAAAGACCACACAAAGATCAGAAGATAACAATTAAAATTAGATAACATCATATAAGGAGAATGAATCAGTCTTCATTCAAGAGATATATGCGGATCGGATAGTAATAAACAAACCCAGAACTGCGCATATAAGTGTTAATAGCATGTATTCAAAAATTGTATTTTCTATCCTCATACAATATGTTCGACGGAAACCGAAAGTACAATGTGTTCAAACTTCATAGAGCAAAAGAAAAAAGCATAATATGAAAATATAATACATTTCGTGCCTATTCCTTTGAACATAGAACAATTACAGTAACATTTGATATAATAATCACTGAAGAACCTGAACCAATTATGTTGGACTGCAACTCAAAAGAATCAAGCAGATTGAAATGACACGAAATCAGAAGGTTATACATATATGCCGCTTCATCTCAAACCAAAGACTCCGCCTAAATAAGTATAATTTAAGCAGTACACCATACCTTAGCAGTTAAAGCCTGAATTTTATTCCTCACATTATCCAAACCCTCCTTCATTTCCTTCAACACAGCAACCAACTGCGGAGCTTCTCTGAACCAGTTGAAAGAATTTGAGTTTCATTTGAAGAAAAGGAAAAACTTGAATATAAATTACAAAGAAAGCACTGAAATAGACCTGCTAATTCGTTCATCACCGAGTGCAGGTTTTATGGGATCTTCCATTGGACGTGATATTCTGCGATTTCCAAATAGGAATCAATTTGAAACTAGCAGATATTATAGATCAATTTTCTAAAGTTCAACTAAAGAACATTGACCATCAATTAAACTGATTTCCCAAAAGTTCCAATTCATATCCAGCATTCAGCACAATGTTTCATTCTAACTCAAAACAAACAAGTTCAACTACACAATAACATAAAAGTACACCATACATTTAACTCAATCGCCCAAACTTGTAAACGAGCCCATGCCCTTCTTGCAAAACAATAACAACCAGTTCCTTCTCAGTCAAATTAATTGCTGCCTACTTATGTTCGAACATAGTTTGATATGTTAAAGAACCTAACTTTGGTTCCTTTCAACACGGAGTTGCACATATACGGGAGAAAAAGATTGCAAGAAGCAGCTTTATATACGTTGCGAATGAAATCATCAATCAGAAGCTCATGAAAAATTACAGAATATTTAAAGAAATTCAAATAACAAATAGCGGATTCCCAAAAGTTGAATGCACAAATTATGAATTTTAGAAAATTGATTACCTGAAGTTTGAGAAAATAACTAGAAGATTGCAGCAGGAAAATCTTCGAATTTCAATAGAGCAGCTGATTATTGATATAGAGAAAAGGCTTGACTAGGTTTTGTTCGTATTTTATGGGTTTGTGGGCCTTGCAAGTTGGGCCTCTATATTGGGCTAATAGAAAATAAATCCATCTTTTAGGGAACATGAATTAAGAGAAAAGGCTTGATTTTATTCGTATTTTATGGGCTTGTGGGCCTTGCAAGTTGGGCCTCTATATTGGGCTAATAGAAAATAAGCCCATCTTTTAGGGAACATGAATTACAGGCTGCCAAAATTGGTCCCATTAGCAATTTGGGCCTCCATATTGGCTTACCTTGGAATACCCAAAATTGCCTTGGCAATAGACAAAAATCCTATCTCATAAATAAGTATCACACTTCACGCCCTTTGTAGTGTTCTAGTCTTTGCTTTTTCATCTCTCTTTCTCAACACTCTTAACTCAATTTTCAGATCCACTGTTCGTACACCGAAAATGGCGAAAGAACCAGTACGTGTTCTCGTCACCGGCGCCGCAGGTATATAACTCGCAGTTCATTTCTAGATCTGTTATTTTTTTGCTTTAGAAATTGTGTTATTTGCTTTAAATTTGATCGTTAGATCAGTATTTTTGTCGATTGATGTACGGGATCATGGATCTATTAGTGCGGTAGTAGAACTGATGTTTTGATGAATGGATTGTATTACATTTGTGGTTTAATTTGATCTAACGATCTATCTTTCTGTGTCTATTGTTGTTGCTGAATAGTTATGTCGTTAATTGATTGCTTTTTTGATCTGTGGTTGATGTAGTGGCTACCGAAAGATAGTTGATTGTTACGTATTGTTTTAAGTCACTTTCCTTAATTTTTAACTAATTTGTCTGTTAAAATGTGGTTAAAATTTGTGTTTAGGCTTTGTTCCTATTTCTGAAGTGGAGGACACTCCGTTGTTCTGACTTGGGTCAACACATTTTTTACTTAAATATTTAACATAGAATGCTTGTTTGTTACCCAGTGACATTCAGATTATTTAGTGGTTAGTGCTTTTGGTTGAAGGAATAAAACATTAATAATATGTGACTTTTCTACTTTCAATTTGGTTTCCTGCTTCTTTTCTTTCTTAATCATATTTTTAATTGTTGTTTTTCTTTGGATGCTTGGTTCTACAGGACAAATTGGATATGCTCTAGTTCCTATGATTGCTAGGGGAGTTATGTTGGGTCCTGACCAGCCTGTGATCCTCCACATGCTCGATATCCCACCTGCCGCTGAGGCACTTAATGGAGTCAAAATGGAATTGGTGGATGCTGCATTCCCTCTTCTTAAAGGTATTGTTATTTAGCTGCCTTTATCAATGCCAAATTTCCATTTTTCTTGACTTATTATGTACCATTTCATATCCTATCTAGAAGGGCATTATTGTTGTAACATATACATTGTGGTGTTTAAATCAGGTGTTGTAGCCACAACTGATGCTGTTGAAGCTTGCACTGGTGTCAATGTCGCTGTTATGGTCGGTGGATTTCCAAGGAAAGAAGGTATGGAGAGGAAAGATGTCATGTCAAAGAACGTGTCTATCTACAAGTCCCAAGCTTCTGCTCTTGAGAAGCATGCTGCTGCTAACTGCAAGGTGATTGTTTATCAATATTGAATGTGATATTGTTACTGTAATACATGTGAAAGATGTCAATTTGGATACCTGAAGCATTCATTTGCTAAGAGACATGAATCAAAAACGTCCTCAGCATCTTCAAAATTACTTTATAAAACATTTTATTTTTATTTGAGATTCCCAGATTAATACCTTTTGGATCTTCTTCACTTGCAGGTTTTGGTTGTTGCTAATCCTGCCAACACCAATGCATTGATTCTGAAGGAATTTGCTCCATCTATCCCAGAGAAGAACATTACTTGTTTGACTCGATTGGACCATAACAGGGCCCTTGGACAGATTTCTGAGAGATTAAATGTCCAAGTATCTGATGTTAAAAATGTCATTATTTGGGGAAACCACTCCTCAACACAGTATCCTGATGTCAACCATGCATCTGTCAAAACTCCAGCTGGAGAGAAGCCTGTTCGTGAACTCGTTGCTGATGATGAATGGTAAATAAGTTTCATTGGCTTCTGCTTTTAAAGTCATTGCCCGTGATAGAACATTCTTTTCACTTTTATTTTTTGATTTGTAGGTCTGAGTCACTCTTTTTTTTTTTTTTGATTTGTTAGGTTGAACTCAGAGTTCATTACTACTGTCCAGCAGCGTGGAGCTGCTATTATTAAAGCTAGAAAATTTTCTAGTGCACTTTCTGCTGCTAGTTCTGCATGTGACCACATTCGTGACTGGGTTCTTGGAACTCCAGAGGTAAGCTGTTCTTGAAATACTCCTTTAGTTTGATGCCACACTTACATATCAAATGGGGTTAACTTAGTTTTCCAATCTTCTCTTTATTCCAGGGTACCTGGGTTTCTATGGGTGTATACTCTGATGGCTCATACAATGTCCCATCTGGACTTATTTATTCGTTCCCAGTTACTTGCAAAAATGGAGAATGGTCCATTGTACAAGGTGAGAAATGCATGCATACAACTAAAAAGTACCAAATTTGACTCCTTTACATTGGTCTCAATGGCTATAGAATACTGTTACAGTTTGGGTGAGTTTGACCCGGCTGTTACATAATTGATTAAATGAGAATCAGACAAAGATTGAATTCCAACTTTACCAAAATGTGGATTTGCGATGTAAAAAGATCTAGGGGGAACTTCATTCATCCAAATAGATTTAGACTTTCAACTGCAGGCCATGTGGTAACTCTTTAATTCTGGTTGGGACCTAAAATAAGTAGATACCTAATGTAATTAGGAACCAATAGTTATCTACCGGTCGTGTTTTCAGCTTTATTAGAACTTCTGAGACTTAAACTCTAGAGTTGTGTTTGTTATATGTTTGTGGAATTCTCTAGAAGGCCTTTGTACTGATTTCTTTACTATATCTCAGGTCTTTCCATCGACGAGCTTTCAAGGAAGAAGTTGGATTTGACAGCTCAAGAGCTGAGTGAGGAGAAGGCTCTTGCATATTCTTGCCTTTCTTAAGTTATCCTCTTCCTTTGGGATTATGTAGGTTAACAACTACTCCTTTGTGTGGTAACGGAAGCAGTTTTGAATAATGCCATTGCTAATTATTGTTCAAAGACTATGATGATGGATGAGGTCTTTTTTGAATTTGAGACTTTCCAATCAGACATGACAACTATGGTGGTTATGATGAAAATAAATTGCTATACTTTGCTTCTAGTATCTTATGGGAATAAATATTACTTCTACTCTATTGCTAACATTAAACTCTTGAATTCTCTGATTTATTATCTAATCTTTAACTGATGAGTTGTTCAAGTGGCCAAGTTAAGGTCACATACCACCAATTTTCGTGTTTAGTCTGTTTTTATTACTCCTGGTCTCCTAAATATGATGTAGCTGAGGTTTCAACTTTCAAACAAATTACTTTTCGTCCATGGCATACTTAAAAACGAAGGTTAAAAATTAAGTTGTGTAATTGTGAATTATTATTTTTTGTTATTATGAATTATTCTTGGGTTTTCATTTAGTTTCCTCAGTTCAGCCATAATGATAAACCTGTCCATAGTTGCTTGTGTGCTTTCTGTATTCATTTATGTAAGGTTTTTTCTTGATTAATGGAGGTTTCATTTTCATATTGATGAATCAAGAAATTTGATTATTGGACATGAGGGCTGAGGCACGATCTGAATTACCTGAATGTCATATCAAAGAGCGTTACGCCTCCCCCGGCATTAAATTAGTTATTAGGCCTTATGATATAGTCATATAACTTGAATTGTATTTGGACTTGATTTTATATAATAATGTACTTGGGCTGACTAACTTAATATTTCAAAGTCTCACTATACTGGGTGTTGGTTCAACCCATTTGGGTTGTGACTTGGTTTCCATTGAGCCAGCAAAATTTGGGCTGTATTATTAAAATATGGGGCCTTTATTGTTTGGGCTAATTTCTTGCCTTACCTTGCTTTATATGTTTAATCATGGGCTAAGAATTATTTTGTCTATGCTATTGTATCATCGATTATCATTGAATTGTGTTGTCATAAAATCGATTATGAGAATAGCTCGAGTCTTCAATTTTATCATAAAATAGTATGGTACATAGGAGGTTGGTGTTTTCTCAATGTGGTGAATATTAAAAAAAAAAAAAAAGGCCCTTTTGATACTAAATTAAGAAGCATCAATTACATGATGCTGCCAAGTGCCAACCAAATACCGAAATATTCGGGTAGAACTCCAATTTCATCTGAAAAACAGATCAAATATAGTAATTTCAGAAATCATAATGATTTAGGAATACAATCATGAAAGCAACAAGATAATCAATATTAATTAACACTTCGCGTTAGTACTAAAATACATGGGGAATAATATTTGATGTGAAAGCACTAGTTTGATGAAGGAATCCTTTCACTTTGTTTCGTTATCTCAATTGTTTAGTCCTGGGTGGAGGGAAAAGATATAGTTACGTACACTTTATGTATAATTGTTTGGGTTTATTCGAGGAGATATTCTTAACGAGTATCAAAATATCCATATTGTTTCAATGTACTACAATTACTTGTTAGATTCTATATTGAAAAAAGCTCCTAAAACTGTATGTTTATTCTACTAATCATATTTTACTAATCCACTATATCCTCAATGGAAATAAAGGCGAAAAATATATAAATCTAATCTCGGATCACAGATCAACGGCTGTGAGGGTCTTGGACCATGAGAAGGACCCCCAAGAATTTACAGGCTACTAGATTGCCCTTGGCAAATTGCAACTTGCAAGGTGGAAGACAATAATTATGATTTGATGATTTGCTTCTTTTCCAAAGATTTTGATATATAGCAAAAGTTAAAATGCAAAGTGGATAAGTTTTCATTGTTTGGCCTAACCTTATCTATATATTATGTGTCTATATATATATATATATATATTAAGTTCGTACAGTGAACAATCTTATTTTGACAAACTTGTGAAGTGTTCCAATAAGAAATAAAGCTTATTTTGTAAGATTATGAAGTTTTTGGAAACTATAAAAGTTTGTGGGTAAAAAATGCAAAAAAAACCTATGTGTTAATTCGAAAATACAAAAAAAACCATGTATTAAGGAAATAGGCTGAAATGCACCTTGTGCTATTCAAAAGTCTGCAAATAATATTAATTCCATTAGAAGTTAGCATGATTGTTGTTCACGCGCTTGTGTATTAATACGAAGTTTTAGTTAAAACTCTTTATTAATATAAAGAGTATAATGGGCATTGCAGGTTAAAAATTAACAGCGTAGAAATCTTTGACGGAATGAGTACGCTGGTATTATTTGCAGACTTTTGAATAACACAAAATGTCTTTCAACCTATTTACTTAATACATGGGTTGTTTTGCATTTTCGAATTAACACATGGAACTTTTTTGCATTTTTCCCAAAGTTTGTTTTGTAAGGTCATGTAACATACAAGATGTAAGATGATAAAATATTATGTGCTTAAAAATGAACTAAAAGTATTTGAGAGGTTCTCCAAAATAGGTTAAATTTTCGAGTTAATTACATCTCAAACTTCTTATTTTAGAAACTACAAAAATCTCACAATCAATTTGTAGCCAAATTTCTTTGTATGATACAAGCTCACTCAATTTCTAACCAAACTTCATTACATCATAATAACTCATTCAAAATAAGATGTTTGAAAAAACTTATAAACTCATTTCAAATTGTGAAAATCAAAACATAAAAGAAGAAACTGCAGTCCAAACATAAACATATTATTAAATGTACAAAAAGTCTGTGCCTCCAACATCATCAACTCCCAAGAGTAAAAAAGAAAAAAACAGAGCAAAAAAGCAAGTGATTATATTAACACTTCCATAGCAATGGAAGGCACTTGCCATAGCTGCAACCTTTCTCTGATTCTCATCTCTGCACAATTTCTACAAAACCATTTTGTGCAGAGTCATATGCTACTTATCTAGGTTATGAACATGGCCACGTATACATAGTCTATATACCGCTTTTATCAAACTCAACCGAGGACCAGTCGGGAATCTCCACCGCTTGTCATCCATGGATGCCCTGCATAAGAGAGAGATTTAGGTATTGCCATTGATTTGTCAACAAAACTATCCGAGTTTAAGCTAAGAGAGAGATAACGAAATAAGATCAAAATACCAAGACAATCACACCACTAGATCCTCTATTCAAATTTGTGTTTCATCGCGTATTCCATCTGATTTGCACGTGCCACTTATACAAAATCCACGGTACTTGTATATTTTGGGTGGGACATTTATACATGTGGCGTGCATATGATAAATGGAAGAATGAAACACCATATGGAACAGAAGATTCAATCTGCAAAACAATTACATATCAAACCAAGCTTTTGCAGTATGTTTCTTTGCATTGATTAGTTTTCCTAAATGATAAAATGTATTTTCGGAAACATTTCTTTGTACTCCAATTTATTTCAGCAATGTTTGCCAGAATAGCTGTTATTCAAGAAGATAACAGATACTGAGAACAAAGCAATAGCGTTGACTCTGAAAAACACAGAGAGTAACCGTATTCACTAAAACATAGAAACTAAACTCTTAGTCATAATATCATATATCAATGAAGTTCTTGGTACTTACTCAAGACTTGGTCAGCTGAAAACCTTCTATGCACATCCTTGCAAAGCATTCGTCTCAGCAAATCCTTAGCCTCTGACGAAACCGAGCCGAAAACACTCCTCGGGAACCTCAAATTCGCCCTAAGAACAGCTTCAAAGATCTCATTAGCAGACTCCCCATAAAAAGGCGGAATCCCGGCCAACATTATGTACAATATGACACCTGCACTCCACACGTCCACCTTTTCATTGTAGTCACGGCCTGCCACTACCTCCGGGGCAACATAGTACGGCGTCCCGACAATACCTGACATTAGCTCTCCATTGTGGAAAAACTCAGCTGAGCCAAAATCAGCAAGTTTTAGCTCGTTGTAGTTGTTGAAGAGAATGTTGTCGGGTTTGATGTCCCGATGGGCTACTCCGTTGTGGTGGCAGTGTGATATGGCCTCCATGAGTGGTGCCTATACAAGCGTTTGAATGCAAAAGAAATGTATAAGCATTTGGAGAAGAATAATTGTACAAGGAAAGTTTATAATTAATATTGTATCGTCTCTGTTAGCTGCAACTTCTCTATAGTCTTATGGCATATTATTTCCTAAAAGTTCTTGTGATCAATTGCCTTAATATAATCTAGACTAACTAAAGTTGATGAAAGAAAAATATGACCATACATAGTTATAATGCAAATTGCAAAGTGATTAATAAGTTAAGAAGAAGATATTCTGCATATATTTCCAAAATTACTGTCTGTAAAAACAATGAAGTACACATTAATTTCGAGGAGATTGTAACCTCAACAACGAAAATAGAGGTAAAAGAATTTTCCAGAATCAACATTGCATGACAATTAGAAGGAATATTCGGTCAAAATTCTTCTTAGAACAGAACTACTTTTAATTTTTTATAATTCTTACTCCGCTAATGGCGGAAATAATCCCAACAGACCACCATCTTAAGAAAATTCACACAAATCAAGCAAGAAATTACGAAACGAATTCCTCTATTTTAATTATCCATTAATTTCATCAAATCGTCGTCTTCACTCTCATACCTCAAAAATAATAATAAAAAAGCATTACAAAAATAATTAAACTAAGTACGAGAAACAATCATAGCTCCAACTACCAAAATAAAATTAATCCACTCCACAAACAAAAGTGTTCTTCACTCTACCAATTTTAGGGCTGGAAGACAATTTGAAGTTTGTACCAAACTCAAACTCAATCAATTAATTTATTAAATCAAACTTAAATACTTTTTTTATGTTCAAATAATTCTAAATCTTGGTTCGAGTTCAGCTCTGATGGCTGAAAAATAGTAGATACATGTGAAAAATAAAACTAATAACAACAATCTCACATCAGCACTGTAACAAGTAGTGTTAATGCTGTAGAAAATCCAAACAAACTCTATATCAATTATCTTTCTGCTCATTAAAGAACAAAATTCACATTAAAATAAATAACTGACTCACCATAACTCTTAGAGCTTCCGATTCAGAGAAAACACCAGGTCTGGAACTAATCCTTTCATACAGATCTCCACCGCCACAGTACTCCATAACAAGATGCACAAAATCATCATCCTCGAAAACATCGAAGATCGCGAGCACATTAGGATGACCGGTGACGATCTGCATGGTCTTGGCCTCATTGCGCAGGCAGAGGCTATCAACGGCATCGTTTTGAATCGAGCGCTTGTCGATCGATTTGACGGCGAAGACGTGACCGGTGGAGGCGGAGCTGCACCTGGATACGACGCCGTATCTCCCCCTCCCGATCTCGTCGCTGATTATGTACTCTCTCTTCAAAGCCTCACTCATTATCAGTCTATTGTTAGTTTCTCTCTCTAGAAGGGATATAGTTCACAGTACGTAGCTTAGTACGGTGGTTGGGGGTGGGGTCTGTTTATATACTATTTGGAATATTTGTGATGGAATATTCCGAGAGAACCAATGAGCTGTTGTTGACGGAGGGTTAACGGCGTTTGGTTTTCAGGAGTTTCTCTTGTTGTGGGCTTTAAGGTTTTTTTTCTCCAATATATATATATATATATATATATATATATATATTTAATTTGGTGAAATAGAAATTTTATTTAATTTGGTAACTGAGAAATACTAACCCCGTTGGATGTAAATGACGTGACTTTATACCAATATTGTAGTTTTTGATAACTATTGTCCAAAAGGTTGAATCCCCAACCCCAAGGGCCCCCCATGCCCCGGCCCGACAGCGCTATGGGAGGAATTAATCATGGTAACCCAGCCAATCACAGGGGCTAGACCTAGTTTTTGATAACTATAAAATTATATTATGTTAATCTCTTACTCATGAGTAATTAATGTGATAATATAATGGAAAAGAGAAATCATTAGTGAATCATCTCTAGCTTATACATTAAGCATCATGTGTAATTAATGTATTAATGTGAAAATATAATGGAAAATATAAATTATAATTAGTTGATGTTTTGGTGTGAATGATTGTTAGGCAGGTGTCATGAAGTTATAGAAAGTAGTTTGGATTCTTTTATTTTCATAATTTAATGTTTCGTCTTATCTATCTCATGTAAAACACGTGTAGAGAACTATTTTCTAAATATAAACGTTGCTTCACACAGTGATATTTAGATTTAATAAATCTACAAATTGAATTGCCCTTAATCTCATAGATTAAAAATTTATAAATTAGTTGCAGTTTCATAAATGAATTTATTTATTTAAATTTTTTATATTTCTAATTCATATTAATTATGTTATTAGTTTAAAAATATTAAATTCTTTAATCTTCTTAAAAATTAAAAACATGGGATTCCTAGATAACTACAATTTCAAATTACAAATACATTATATAATATTTTTTTTTTTATATTACGATTTACAATTTGAAACGTTTAGTGTATCTTTTGAGTATAAAATTACAATTTTAGGTGGTTTTAATAGATTTTCCTAAAAAAGTGGAAATGAGAAGTTTTTTTTTTTTTGGTTAGACCACTGGTATCCGCGCAACATGCGACTAATCCAGCCGAGCCGGGTAGGACCTCAAAGGGTGGTAAAGCTCTCCCTCCCAAACACAAACTGCATTCCCAAGACTCGAACCCGAGACCTTGGTTAAGCTAGAACAGCTCCCAACCAGCTGATTTACATGTTGGGGGTAAATGAGAAGTTTTCAACCAAAGGTTTAAAACACATAAATTGGTCTTAAATTTGAGATGAGGTAATCAATTCAAACTTGCTTTAATTTATTTCGTTGCCCAAGGAAGAAGACTGTCTAGATCATTATTTGACTAATTAAATAAAAATATTACTTAAGATGCGATTAAAGAATCTTCCATTTTCTAATTACTTAATGATCAAATTCATTTTTAAATATATAGATAAAATAAAATAATATGAATATTTGTCGTAGTCTCGATATAATAATGTTTTTTGTTTCTTCTTATGTTTAGATAATATGGAATATTCAATGACAATAATTGAATAAAACTTCAATCATTTAAATTTAACGTTAACGCCGTTAGTTAAAGAAAATAGTTCGAAAGGATTAAGAATCCCGTTGTATTACGGAACTGTCAACCGGAGAATCCGTACACGTACATTGTTTTTGATTCAAGATTCCGGATAGAGCTCCCACAGTCGACATATTGTTCGGATTAATTACAGAATTGCCACTTCTAGATGTTTGCGATGGTGGGGTAATTTCAGCATGCATGTGGTGTATATGAGTGGTGATGAATCTCCCAATAGCGGGACAGCACATACCCCACACCATTTATACCTAACGTGATTTTTGTACCCCTTTGCTTCCACCAATGGCTGCTAAATCTTGCTTGATGTGAACAATTTTGATACATTGATTTAAGGGTAAAATTGCTTTTCTTATATATATATATATATAATTTAATTCAAGTTTAATTTTGATATTATTTATTATGAATTTTATATATTTAATCTTACCGCTTAAAATTTAACGGTCAACTCCATTAGTTAACACTTTGATCGGACTTTATGCAGAAATTTTGTGCATAAAAGACATGATATTGAGTAGAAATATTGTAATATTGAATATAATCAGCGTATAAGTGTACTTACACCTTACTTCTTCTAAAAAAATCAATCAAAGTGTTGACTAACGAAAATTTTAGACAATGAGACTAATCGTGAAATATTTTGAATATTATAAGACTAAATTGATAAATCTGTAACATATTAGATCAAAATTGAACTTGAACTAAGTTACAGGATAACAAATGCAATTTTCTTTTAATTTCGCTGGAAGAATTACTCATATTTTTTAATAAGAGGTATCTAGTTTTTTCATATAGTTTAGAACACTTTTTTATAAGAGTTTTTTAGTTATATTCGAGAATAATTTGGTAGATTAATCCTATTTGTTTGAGCTTATAGATCAATTCAAATCGAATGCATGATCCGAGGGTTTGGAACCCCAAATCGGTCTGGTCAATTGAATCGGCAAAATTAGAAATTGGTCCAAGTGAGTATATAAACTTGGTCATTGCCAAAAACCCGTCAAATCTTCCAGTAAATCGATTGTCGAACGTTCGACTTAATACTGAATGGAGAAAATTAACTTAATCTAATCTTATAATTAAAAGGTAAATAATATAATTCGATTGTGACCAATTTTATCAATTTCAAAGAACAATCCAACATGAACAAGGACTTTTGTTCATGGCAAATTGGCAATATTAATGAGATTGAAATCTTTTATGGGACACTTTTAAAATCCAACCTCTAAAAAAAACTTCTATTGAATAACATGAAAGGGCATAGTATATTACACATCTATGGTTACTCATAATATAAATACAATGTAGTATATATGTAATATTAAATATAGATATTTCATGCCCAATATAAGAATAAAGAATCCATGTAATATAAAATACAGATATTTTTCGTGATGCCCAAAATGACAATCTGACATTTTTAAGTTGGAAATGATTTAAAATGCACTTATCCAAAAGGTGGATTTTCACCACATTGAATATCTAATATATATTTATATATATATGTAAAAAGAAGATAGATAAGGCTACATATAGCAATACCTAACATTCTTGCAGTTGATAACTTATAAAATATGAGGTGTTCCTTTTTATATCTATATATATATATATATATATACTATTGATTGATTGTCCATTCCATTGTCCAAAGGTTGAATCCCCAACCCCAAGGGCCCCCATGCTCCGGCCCGACAGAGCTATATTGATTGTCCATTCCAAATTAGATGATTTGAGGCCCCAATTCAGTGTCTTTTGAATTAAGCAAAGGGCTCATGCACAACTCTTTGATTTTGACACCAAAAATGTTTGTTGAGTATAGACAATATTAAGACACAAAGTATTGGACAATAACATAAAGGTGAATGTGACAACTTTGTATTTCTTGTAAGCATTCACAATATATTATATATGCTCATATTGTTTGCTAGAATGCCACACAATGAGGTTTTCAATATTATATTTTTTGATATTTTTTCTAATATTATATATAATTGTCATTTTGGTCCTATACCTAAGAGAGTGATGTTTTGTCACTTTGTGTCCTGTAAATGTCGACAATGACAATTTAGTACACCAACTTTTACTTTCTTCAATTTCGGGACCAGCTTAGCTGGAAAAAGTCACATGCTCTTCGAATGACTTTTAACACCGGCAGTTTTCAGTTGTAGATTAAAAAAAAAAAAAAAAAAATTGTCGCTTAAGGACTAAAAAGTCGCTTATTGTGATATACAATTTATCTTGAGATAAAGTGTTAAAAACCCGTTTGAGTATGAATATCTGACATAACATGCAAACCATGTGTAAAATCTTTCTAGCCAATGAATCGCGACATGTGAAAAATAATAAATTAGGTGTTCATTTAACTTTTTCTATTTATATGTTAGGAATTTAATAAAATTTTAATTCTTACATTAAATAGTAAATAAAGTATATGTTCCTATCCAATCAAAATAAAAGGCCATGTGCCTGAATAATATGTTGTGAAAATGCAAATAATATATTAGTGAAGAATAAGGGGGCCATGTTGACAGTTTCACAGCATGTGTTATGGATCAAAGCCAAGAGCCCAAACAATAGGTACAAGCAAGTGGGCTGCTGTTTGATACTAGCCCAGTATTAAGGCCCAATAGTGAAGTCAAAAGGCATTTGTGCCTCAAGGATTATTGATGAAAAAACTATTTTTTTTTTATTTTGGAAAATAACTATCTAACAGTCTAGCCACATATTCATGTACCACTCACGGAAGTAAATCTAGCCACATTTTATGGAGTTTATTCTAACATCCCTATATATTTTACATTTTTCCAAATTAACCCCAACATATTTGGTGCATTATTCATATTCCAAATACATTAAAAATGTTGTTGACATAATATAAGAAAATAGATGGAGATTATAGCAACATCACAATTCGAACAAATGTAGATTTTTATTTAATGATAAAATATATAGATGTATCAAAATAAATAAAGTAACCCAACATTCATAATTACATAGTCAAGAAGATGAGAAAATGAATTGTAAAAAATTAGCAAACAAATACGAAAGATGTGACATTGCACATTTGCGTCGATGGATTCCTTACAAACAAATTATTAATCTTCTTACTTTAAATTTGCCTCCCTGCAATACAAAAAAAAATATTACAATCTCCAATTGACAAATTTTTTAATATAATATAAACCAAATGTTAATCACAATAATAACGGGTTCAAAATTTAAAACTCAATCATGTATTAGTATATAACATACTCTTCTCTAGAGCTATGAATCAGATCCTGCAAAATAAGTCGGGGATGAACTTGGGGCTTGCATTTTAAACCTATTAGAAAGTGCTGATATTGGGAAAAAAAATTATTATCATAATATTATTTTGTCAGACACTATAAACCAAAATATTTAACTCTAAACAATTGTAGAATATAATTTATATACGGTACTTGATTAATTCAATAAAGTTAATAAATTCAATACCTCGTAACGAAGAAAATCTCAAAAATACACCTTGAATTGAATTGAGTCTCTCTTGTACTATTTTTTTATTTTATTGTATGCAATTTTTTTCTTGAAATAAGTGATCATCAAATATGTTAAAATAAGAGTTTTAGTTATAGTACAATTTTATCTAATAAAATTTAGGGTGAATAATAAAATTAAAAAAAGTAAAATGGGCTTTGTATAAAAAAAAAGCTTTTTACGGGCTGTTAGCTAATCTAACAGTTTAGCAGGGTTGATATATAAAATCCTCCAATTAAAAGAGTTGACTGTTATTTGTTTGACGGAAACTATTAATGATACGAAAGTGAGAAAACTAAAAATCACATAATATATAAATCTAAAATTAAAATTACGAATTAAAAAATGCCATTTTCCAAAACATAACATTATCACGATTAATTAAAACATACACATACGTGACAATAATAACAATAGTATCCGTACATCGTTAAGTTCAGAAATTCGCTTACAAATTACACAAGGTTAACATAAAAACCACATAGACCTATATATATATAACCACACACAACAACCTCAAAAACCACCATACTCAGACCGGCACTGTCCTAACATCACTCCCTCCTTGTGTCCTCATTTCTGAACCCCCATTCTCTTCCTCATTCTCCTGTGACATCTCCTCCAACGACTTCCCATTCGATTCCGGCACCAAAAACGTAAACAACATTCCCAACGCGTTCACACAACCGAGCGCAATAAGCGCGTTTTTTACACCAAAACCGGCCGGATAACCAGCATCCCTCTTCTTCGGGTCCTTAGGCTGTGCTGCATACAAAAACGCAAACGCCCCAACTATGGCCCCGGCCTTTCCAGCTGCAGCCGATATACCGTGACATGTGGATCTCAACCGGGCCGGGAAAATCTCAGCCGGGACAACAAATGTAGTAGCATTTGGACCGAAATTTGCGAAGAAAAACGTTAACGAGTATATAACCACGAACCCGATTCTATTGTCTGGATGAGTCCAGTGTGTGTAAGGAATGGCTAAAGCAAACATGAACACTGTCATGAAGAAGAATCCCATTAATTGGATGGCGAAACGGCCGATTTTGTCGATGAAAAAGACTGTAAACCAGTAACCAGGAACAGTGCTGCATAGAGCAATCAGGGTTTGAGCCCTTGCGATCTTGTAAACTTCTTCGAGAGCATTCATCGTTTGTGCACCTGGAATCCATCCGATCGCGCTGAAAATGTCCTTTTGGAAGAGATTTTGGCTGTAAAATGCAATGTCTAGTAAAAACCAAGTTGAAGTTGTTCCAAGCAAGTGAAGCCCATGTCGCCGGAGAAACTCTTTAGAGAATAACCCGAAATCATTCCCTTTATCCTGCGTGACTTTTTCTTGTTCAGCCTCTAGATCGACATGAAGCACTTTCGACATATCTAAAGCGGCTTGTTTGGCGTTTTTGGCGACTAATGCTGTGTAACGTGCAGTTTCAGGCATTTTCATGCGCCAATAGTACGTAAGGGCCGCCGGAATAGCACCAAACATTACTATTATACGCCAGACGTAATCCGCCTGAGGGACGGTTGATGCCCACCCGCCGTATTCATACGCCGGCGCCGGAAAAGCAGACTTAAACGCCGATGAAACAATAATGGCCACCATACCGCCGGCCAGAATCCCGAAACCCTGCATGGCGAAAACTGCTGCTATAAAAGCCCCACGCGTCTTCTTGTTTGCATACTCCGACATGATCGTGGCGGAGAGAGGGTAGTCGCCGCCGATCCCAAACCCTAACCAGAACCGGAAGAAACAAAGGGTTGCCATTACAGATGTAGGCTTGTCGCTAAACGAAAGCCCCGATCCGATGGAGCAGATAACCATAAGCATGAGGGTCATTCCGTAGACTTTTTTCCGGCCTAACTTGTCACCAAGCCACCCGAAAAAGAGCTGCCCGGCGAGAGTGCCGACAAACGCCACGCCGTTGACGGCGGCGGCTACGTTCGGCGGGAGGGTGCCGGGTTTCGGCGCGCCGTCGTGGTGGTAGTATATGCGGCCGAGGAGCTTCGTCACCAGAGAGACGCAGAAAAGATCGTAAGCATCTGTGAAAAAGCCCATCCCAGCAATCACGATTGCAGTGAAATGGTACCATTGTGTTTTGGCCACATCAAGTGCATTTAGAACTTGTAGTTGTTGCTTCGCCATAGCTATCAAGCTTTAAATTCTGCCAAAGTTTTAGCAGCAAATATGGTATATATCCTTAAAAAACATGAATAGAAGAGACAATTATATTATTGGGAGAATATTACTAGAACAAGAAGATTAAGTAATACAGGAGATACAGATTATTTGTACCAAACAAGAAAATTGATAGCTCTTTTTTCTTTTTGTATTGCTATGAGCAAATTGCATTTTTAGTCCATCTAAATTTATGAGTTCTACATATTTAGTCCCAAAGTTTAATTATCGCAAATTCGTTCGACATTGTTAGTTTTTCTAACACGAGGATCCTTATAAAAACATTTACGTATTAAATTTTCCCACAAAATTAGGACAGATTTTGTTCTTTCAAACCTTTATTTATTTCCAACAAACTCAGTAGAGCTACAATTTACACAAAATTCATATATATATATATATATATATATATATATATATATATAAATTTAGTGCATGGACCAAAATGGAAGCAATAATTAGCCGGTTAACTAAAACATGCAGAATTTGAAAATTTCTGTACCAAAATGCAATTTTAGCCCAAGAAAATTAATAACTTGTGAGAGAGAGATTAATAGCTGTTCATTTCATAATCATATATATTTGTTGGAATTAGTGGCATAATTTGAGTACATTGGACATATCAAAGAAAAGACAAAAGCTGGCATATGATGTGATTTTTTTATAAGTAAAACAGGAATTAATTGCTTTCCTATGTATAATATGTATATCAAATAAACATTATGCATTGGATGATTGTACAATTTTATCCAAATTGGTGATCTAAGCAATGGACCCTTTTGTCTTGAAATCAGTGGATGGATTATATTCACAAGTCAACATGAAAATAACATCTTCAAAATTAAATTAATGACAATAATCTAAAATATATAATTTAACAGTTCATGTTGCTTATAGCATGGATCTAGTAGGCCTACTGATTTCTTGACTATAAGGCCTATGGGACAAAATTCTTAAATGAATTGTGTCTTTGAGTAACAAATAGTTTCCATAAAGTCATATTAGTATTGACAAATTCAATTTATTTATTTATATATAAGACTTGACTCATGTTTCTCCATGATGGCCTAGATAATACTTCAAATCCTTCATTCTATGATTAAAAAACTATCAATTAAGTGTTATAATATACGCATAATTCATTACTGGATGATGATTAAGATTTTTTCGAAACTTGTAAATTTCAAAAATCACTTCGAAAAAGAACCTAAAACATAAATCTCAGGGTAGTTTTTGAAAGTCGAAACTTCTTCAGTGTTTTTTAAGTTAGTAAAAAATAGAAAAAATATAATATTAAAATTATAAAAATAAAAAAGAATATAATTGTGGAATTATGTAAAGTCCCCAAGAATATAGGAAATATTTGAAAGAATAGCATGTGAAGAGACAAGATTGAGTGGACAACATTGTATTTGCATTTGCTAAAGGTCTAATCAGAGATAAATTTGTGAACAAGAAAGCCAACTGTTACAACCACTTAGAAAACCAGAAAAAATATTAGGATCTGTTTGGATTGTTTTTGTTTTTGATATTTTGTAAAATAGTTTTGTAGAACAGTTTTATCAAAACAATTTTGCAGTACAAATAGTGTTGAAATCCTGTTTGGTTGACTATTCTGGAAAAATTTGCTTTCTCTTCTCTTTCCTTCTCTCTCTATGTGTTTTGATGAAATGAGGAGTCAAATGAGGAGAGAGAAAATATATTATTTTTTAATGAGGGGTTAAGTGCCGTATTTTTCTAGTTTGGAGTGAAAAAGTGTTCTGAAAAACTTAAAAACAGGTAAAACCTGTTTTGCAAAATAGCAGATTTTGGAGTCTTATTCTTCAAAAACAGAAAGTGAGAACAAGCCCAACCAAACGCATTAGTACTATTTTCTTGAGTTACTATGAAATATAGTATATATATATATATATATATATATATATATATATATATATATATATATATATATATATATATATATGCCCCATGAAGATCTAAACAAATTAAGAGCAAAAGAAACCAATTTTATTTATATAAAACACTTTAACTAATCTATCTTTAATACAAACCATTTTCCAAGCCATGAATCTAAATAAATAATGATGTTATACTCCACATACAAATCACATAAATAATTCTTACTCCATTTAAATATTATTTCAAATTTTGTGAGAATCATAATTATTATATACGGTGAACTCATCATAATTTGACTGTATAGACCGACTATAGTGAATTAACATCGAAAGAATAACGCTCAAAAATCTATATATAATTCAATCATAAATGTCTTGCATCCACTATATACACATTGTATAATATGAATATCTCAAGATATATAATATACACATATAAATTTATACACATCCCATATTTAAATATATGATAATTATAATGAAAATATATTAATTAAGAAGTGGAGATAAGTACCTGATCTTGACAAATAATTTCAGAAAATTCTTCAGATGATTTCCAACAATTAATAATATATAAAATAGTGTGTTTATTTAATTAAAAGTCAGCATGCAATGAAAGATAGGAGGGAAATGAAGGGATATTTAACTGCAATTCAGCCGCTTCTAGAGAGGAATCTTGCTAAGAATATTCCATTATCTTCATAATAACACTTGGTCAACACTTTATTACTTCCATGACACACTGGTACTTGTTAGATTTATTATTAATTAATTATTGTTCCGAGTCCAATACATGATTATTTAAGTTTGTTTAAATATTTATAAAATTGAAATAATTTCAGTTAAATTGATTACGAGTCAAACTCAAGTAAAATCTCATTTTAATGTAATATATTTTATTAGTTTTTACTAATCAAGTGAATTTGTGATGAGCTTTTATACTGATTACTGAAAAGATATTGTTAACATCTAATTTATTATATTTAACAAATTGAATAGTTTAATGCATTTTATCAATTATATCTTATTCTTCCTAGCTAGAATTAATTGAAGGGTCAACAATTTGTACTGAGTTTTTGTGTTGAATATCCAATCCCTAATTTAATCCTATTGTTATTCACAAGGAAAAAAGGACAAAAAAAAAAAAAAAAGAAACTTATGTATAGGTTTTATTCAGTAGAAATTTTACTTAATGGTAATTTGTTTTAGTAGTGTACACTTGAAACAGATTATAATATATAGAATTAAACTATATCGGAATAGGGATTAATTGAATTAACCAAAAAGAAATTAAGTCACTGCAAAAGTTAAGTGAAAAACATTTCGTTAGTCAAGATTCTAATCATGATTACAATCTACTTTTTTCAATAAATGAATCACAATTATGATTAATAAACCATAATTTTATTGATGTAAACACCCGGAATTCCTTCAATTACAAAATAACACTTTATGGTTTTATCATCAAAGTAATATTTTTCTTCCCAAAGGCTGAAGCAAGATTTGGCATATTATTTATATATTTTTATCATCCCTCAAACTGCTTCAATTATTTATATATATCTGGATCATCAGCAATAACATCCATATATAATTTCAATATTATCCATAAATACAATATATCACGGAATTAAAATTATATATATATGTACTAATCAAGTGATGTTATAAATTCCAATCACGCGACTCGAGGACAAAAACTTAAATATATACATCTTTAATTGAAATTTTTTCCATGGAACTTTGCGTCTAAATTCAACAAAAAATTCAATTATTTGTGGGTTATGAAGGTTATTTTCAGGTCCACATTAAATTAAATTCATGGAATTCATAAACAAAGTCTAAGTCAACTTGTCATAATTATAAGTAGTTATTAATAAGACATTAAATTTTTGTCCCAAAGAAAAAAATGGCATTCTTGTCATTGCCCAACAACATATGACTACTTATGACGAAAGAAAGCTCCATTTTCCCCAAAATAAAAAAGAAAATAATGACAGAAAGAAAGCTCTACCAAGTCAATATATTATACACAAAAAAAAAAAAAAAATGCTATATAACTCAATTTTAATACATTGATTTGTATTACTTTTTATTCTAGAAAATACAGATCTAATAAATTCATTAAAATTAATTAATTATAAGTAATTTTTTATCAAGAGTAAAAAAAATGTAAAAGTCGATAGTTTATAAAAAGTGGTATATAACATTATTTATACACAAATCATTACAATAACGAAGACACTTATTAATAAGAACAAAATAAAAGGAAAATAGAAAAAGAAAATAGGATTAAAAAAAACGAAAATAAATGGAAAAGTACAAAAAGGAAATAAGAAAAGAAAATGAAATGGCATTGTAATTATTTGTAAAAGTGAGGATAGTTAAAGTCATTTTGTATGCATTAGTAAGTGAAGAAAAATAATATTTAAGTATTGAAATAATTAAATGAGACCGATGCCAAACCCACAATTAATGATAATGCGTTCCTTAATCATGGGTACTCCATAAAACCCATTTTCAATGGTTTATATTGAAAAGTGAAAACCCACAAATCCCCATAATCTCTTCCCTTTTCATGATAATATTAAATTATTCTCTCATAATTATTATTCCGAAATTAAAATAAAAAATTATACAATATATATTTGATGATCTACTTAAAAGTCTTACCATGGTTAAATAAATAATTAAAACACAATACAAAATTATTTTTCAAATATGTATATTCAATTTTGCTAGATTATTTTTCAAAAAGCAAGCACCTAAGGGCGCGATTGGATGACACATTTATCTCTGAAAATTCTTTTTCATGATAAAAGAAGGAAGAATAAGAAATATGATATGAGATGTGTGTTTGGGTGAATTTTTTTAGAGAAAAATATGTAATAATTATGGTTGATGTGATATATTTTTGTTGTGAATTTTTTTTGAGGTTGTTATTTGAATATAATTTATAATAAATTATTTTAGCCAAAATCATCGATTTAGATGTCAAAAAATAGTGACAATGGATCTTAGTTTAAATGTTGCATTATTTTACATTAAAATATGTGATTAATTTAATTTTTGGAGTTGAAAAATAGACGAAAAAAACTTTATAAATCTATTGTGCGAACTGTCAAATCATAAATAGTAAGAATATTTTTTTCTCTTTTTTGCAAAAATTTCTTCCAAATTATCTTAAATTTTGAGGGACTTTTTTTAGAGTAATGATATATACCACCGTTTTCATACCACCGCTTTTTCACTCTTTCTATTATTGGTAAATAATTATTTGGAATTAATTAAATTAATTGAATTTAATACATTCATACTTTCTAAATCAAGGGGAGGTGAAAAATCGGTGGTATGAAAACGGTGGTATATAGCATTACTCCTTTCTTTAAAGAATTTTTCCGTGACATACCAAACAATTTATACTTTTTAGAATTTTTTACTTTGAATAATTTTTTTTTAAAATGGATGATGCCTAAATATTTAAAACATGAATTATATTACAGTATAATATCGAAAACAATCACACCTAAGTGGAGAAATTCTATCTCAATCCCATACCAATAGAGCCGGTCATTTTACACCACATATTTGGGTGGGATGAGTAATTTTTTATATCCATCACCCATGTAAAAACCACCCACTCCACCCAAAATGTGTGATGTAGAATGACCGACTCCATTAATATGAGACGGAGTCACGGAGATAGATTTTCCCCACCTAAGTGTTAGGTCCTATGCCAACATCTTATTCAATATAATTTCTATATATTCGAGTGAAGCTCAATTTATCATTATCATGAATTAAATTCCCAATCAAATCAAT
This sequence comes from Verbascum thapsus, assembly GCA_963669365.1. NCBI lineage: Eukaryota > Viridiplantae > Streptophyta > Magnoliopsida > Lamiales > Scrophulariaceae > Verbascum > Verbascum thapsus. Next base: position 9,124,074 of record OY770114.1, read on the forward strand.
CAAGTAGACTTTTGTCTTGTGATGGTTGACTTGGTAAATTACATAATAATTAATTGGGTGAAAGGCGTTTTCATTACTTACAAAAACGCGTTTTAATTGAACTAAGATCCTAATATTTTTAATTGTTATCATATTACAATTTCATAGTCATGATCAATATTTTTAATTGTAAATATATATTGGTCCAAAATAAATTTGAATTCATAAAATTTTGGTACCCGAGCCTACGGTCATGATCTGACCCGTCCCGTCATTTATTTTGCCCGAGAAAATTTAAGCTCGACTTATAAACTTATTTAACAACCCGGCTAATAGTCAATAATTTACAAGACTCACATGAAATATGAACAGTAACATAATCTACTAAGTAGCCAACTTAAATAAACCAAGAAATGGAAAATAAACAATTAAATTAAGTCAATTTCGTGTTTCTAAGTTACTTGAATCAAATGTCATTGACATATTGCCACACCAAACTTGGCCCTCATGCTAGTAATGCTACAATATTTATGATCATGACAATGATTAATTATAAACATTCACAAAGTACCCTCAAGAGTAGGCAACATGTTTTACTTCAAAAAAGTCAGATTTCAGATTTCACTCGTGGTCCAAAATTTTATTCTATAATATCTAATCTAATATCAATATAATTTATTTATAGTATATAGTAAGGTCAATGATTCATATATGAAGTTATGGATTCACATTTTATGTATATCTTGAAGTTAAATTCGAACAAAATTTATATCGGCTATATAAATGAAATCGAACTGTTATGGATTATCATTCCCAAATCCACACATTTCCCTAAAAATAAACCATATTGGGACGCCTAAAAAATTAAAATCGAATTTTTTTTTTTTTTTTTTTTTTGGGTTTTAATAAAAACGTATTTAGTCGAATGGGTCCCATGTCCGGCAAAATCCTAGGTATAATTTCCTCTAAGACAAACACATAATCCATTTAATTAGCAAATTACAAATGAATAACACTATAAGTTGATCAAAATTAGAATTGATGTTAATAAAGTCTTTGGAGTGTGATGTTTGGAGGCATTAGTGTGTTTGTTTGTGGATGGAAATTGTGGTCACAATCTACCATTATATTGTTTTCATACCTTAATGTCACCTCAAACCATATTTGAGGTTAATACAATACAAATTAATTAATTATAGAGTAACCAACACTCTAACTTAGGGTGATATTTGGTCTTTTTATCGAGAGCTTTTAATTATAAAAAAATTACTATCACATAACGTGTTAATGTAAATGTGGAAACGGTCATTTAAATATATTAATGCATATAGTGTTAATAATTGTGTCACTATTGTGTGATGCTGATTTCCTGAAATTAGACTATCGTGTGTCACTATTTGAACCAAAACAGGTATTGATAAACTTGAATTGAAATTTATTTATTTTTTTATATATATTTTTATTGAGAAGTTCAATTCTTTATTGAAAAATTCAGTTTTAGCTATTGATAATCCCTCAATCCCATTACCGAAACGAAAATTGATAATTTCTCAAACCGCAATAAATTGTTTTTCATAGCATCTCATACATACAAATATCTAAATGCTACTTTTTTCAACAGTCTTTAAAATTTAGAAAGAGCACATCAAAGTCTCATCATTGTTCAACTTTCCATGATAATTTGGGACTGAAAATATTGTGACAAATCTATCACCAAAAAATTCATTACCCATCTTCAACTACCTGCATTAAACCCTATAACTAATTAATCACAAATTCCAATTATCTCCCAAATCTTTCCATATTAACAATATGTATCTTCATAATTTGCAAAACCTTAAAACATTTGTGATAATTATTATATATAATGCAGTAAAACCTATTTTTGCACTAATCATATAATCCGTATATACGATAACATTAGTACGAAGAAGTTATTCGGATACTTGATGATCTTATAAGCAAGTAGAAGACAGATTGTTTCCAGATAGACTGATTTTGATAGAAAGAAACATTAAAATGATTGTTTAAGATTGTTTGAAAGCGGAACTAGAACGAATTTTGATTGAGCTGATGACGAGTTAAATTCGAGTAACTTGATTAATTTTTTTAACTAATTAATGAAATCGAGCTGAATTGATTTGATTTCTGAGCTTTATTGAACAAAAACTTGCGTCCACTTATATATCATGTTAAGCAAATCTAACTCATTGATTTTGAGTTAAGTATCGAATAATTTGGTTCGGTTTTTATACTAGATGAACAAGCCAATTTCTACCATTTCTTATGAACCATCCAAATTTATAAAAATCACTACAGATGAGCCATATATAATTCGATTAGTTTAAAACAAATAAAAAATTCTGTAGCGAAAATTTCGAGAAAATCTTACTACAAATCTTAACAGGCGTATTGAGATCAAGTAGAAGATGTAATAATAAAATTGTAATAAGAGATCCTATTCGTTGAAGTCAAGATAATTTTTTTAAGTTCGGTAATAATTTAAATAAATTAGAAAACTTGTGCAATTATGTCAATATGCATGTAATTAAACCCTAAAAACTAATAAAATTAATTAATTACAATATCAAGTGACTTTAATTTCACCAAATCAATCAAATATGACAGAAAGTACTATTTTATCTTTATGTGACAAATAAAATTTCCCAAATAAAATTTCACCAAATCTCCTTTTGAAATCCAACTCAAAGTAGGAATCTTTAACCCAATCAAGAATTAAATTTTCCAGGTTGAAATAAATTGTGTGCTCTCTTCCGATAAAAGGTAAAAAATCAGTCTTCTGAAAGGAATCTATCAACAAACAGCGAACAGATTCTTACAGCAAAATAAGATGAGAAGAACAAATTCATCAAACTACACAAACCCATGTTTAACAATGCATCAGCCATGGGCTTCTTTACTTGTTTATGGCATCAAACGCATTGAAGGCAGATCTTGGCCTTCCCCAATTAGAGGTACAATTATATGTCAATTATTTTAATTTTTCATTACCCTTTTGCTGCTAATTTTGTTTCTGATTTTTTTTTTTTGGTTAATAATTGTCTCAATTTTAAGTTTGTTTGAATATATATGTCACTTCGTGGGTGCTAGGCTGCTGCTGTCTTATTAATTTATAATTAATTGGCGTGTTTCTTGGAGGGGTTTCATTTTTCTCTTGTTTTTCCACATAAAGATTTGATCTTTATTGCCCACACCCTTTGTTTGAGCTCATCTTAAGTTTCTCTTGATTTATTTGCTGTTATATGTAGTCACTGATAATAGAAAATAAATAGTTAATTTTAGATGATTTTCATAGAGAAAGAGATATTGATAACAGTGCTTCTGTTTATTATTAGCTAAAGAGAATGCAGTTTTCTAAATGTGCAAGGAATTTATTGTTTTTGACCAAGAACTTCTTATAGCCTTTTTATGTTTGTGCAGTCCGTTGTGAGTTTGGCTTAGGAGATACCGAGATAACTATTTTGGTGTGATCGATAACATTGTCAATGCTCGATTAAGGAGATTTATAGTTTTTGATTCACGGGTGGTAAAGATCAGACCTTTTTACATGTGGAACAATTGTTTTCGATGACCAAAGATCAATGAGCGTATGGCTCCGTATAAGATTATTCATGATGTAATGATGTTTTTGAACTGTCATGGATCTTTATGTTGCATGAATATTCCTATGGTCAAAACTACTAGACTTTTAAGCGAATCTTTTCAAGATGAAATTTTTTATCATGGATTTTTGGGTTGTATGTAGATTTTTGTTCAGCCATTGCCAGTGAGATCTTGAGTAGTCTGGAAGCTCTTACGCATTTCATTGTTCTATCTTGGATTAATGATTACATCGTGCATTTGTCATGGTCTCTGATATGTTTTAGGACTTCTACGTGATGAAATATCCAATGTTGTTTACCCCACATGGCGGTGTTGTCTACCTTCCTTAATCAATTTTTATATGTTGGAATATCGAATTCAATTCAGTTTAAATCATGGAAATTATGGATAGTATTTATGACGATTTGAGTATATTGTCACATGCTTTCGGGTGATTTCCTTTACATATATTGTTGAGCATGTCGTTATTTCTTACCTTTAAACATAGGTAATCAGACTCAAGAAAAAATATTATGTTCTAATACTTTATATATACGCTGAATCACGTAATTCTCATCTTCTTCCTTCCAACTTTCTATCTCGCCATGATTTTCAATTTGACATGTATATATGTGTATAATCGAGTATTCACAATTATTAAAAACGGGGTTCGTTTTATCTCTTCTAATTTGTTCTTTCCTGAAGGACGGCTGTGGATTCATGCTGCAAGTAAGATCCCAGAACCAGAGACAATCAAAGCTATGGAGGACTTTTACAGGGAAATATATGCAATGAACGGAGTAACAGATATTAAGTTCCCTGATCATTACCCCGTTTCAAGACTTTTAGGTATTCTATTATTTCTAACATATACAATGTTCACTTATCTTTTCTTGTAATAACCTGAAAATTGATTTTGTAACAGGCTGTGTTGACGTAGTTGGTTGTGTTACCTGTGATGAGCTAGTAAACTGGGAAGCTGTACCTGCATCGGTAAATAATGACGATGATAAATTATTTAATCAATTTTCTTTTAGGAAAACGACTTATTATAATATAATTCAATATGTTCGAGCTGTATCGATGAGAATATTGCTGTAACTTGCTTTTGGGTATTAACGTATTTTATACTCGTTTTTATGTTGTAAATTACTATATTCACTACTTGCAGGTGCGATTAGAAGGGCAAACGGCGTTTTGTTGGCTCTGTGAGAAACCTCAGGTCTTCCCTTTTAAAGTTATTTACCATCCTTTTTCGTTGAGATAATTACATGCACCCCCCTCAGTTATTGGATAATTACCACGAGGCCCCTGAGTTTTTGCAGATTACCAAATCACCCCTCAAAATAACTCAAAATTTTAATCCCCTTTTACCAACAGGGAAAGTTGCGATGATTTCTCAAACCTCGGTCTGTTTTTTGTAATAAAGATCTCACGCAGGGTGTTTGTTGTCTATAGAAAAAAGTTTTTTTTTTTTTTTTTTCTTATTCTACGAACTAAACATTTTCGACATATATTTCCAAATAACCATATATACCGATTCATTCATGCAGAGACTCGTAGTGCCATTCGAGATGCGTGGATACCAAGGAGTTTATAATCTCGAAAGGAAGGTAAACACCATAAACGATTTTTTTTCATTCTCTTTTTTCGTCATTTTTAATATCTCATAATCCCATAATAATCTGATTTAGATATATGAAGCGGCTTTTAGAGGGCTCTCTTCTGTTAAAGCTCCGTTCCCAGTTAAATTCCCTCTACCAAATCCACGAGATGCTTTCTCTTTAAAACCGGGCTCACTTGCTTCTCCTTCAAATTGCTCGAAAGTATCATCATCCCGTGAAGAGGAAAAATCGCCTACTCTTGTTGCAGCCATTGCTGGGGCTAGAGCTGCAGCAACGCAATTTTCGAAGAATAATAATAATATTCAGCCTATAAACTCGAAAAATATCGAGGGCTCTGAGAAGAAATAAATAGAATTAATTCTCTTTCTATTTTGTCAAAAAGATCTTGTAGAATGCTTCATTTCTATCTATTTTTGTTCCCTGCAATTACTATATATATATGCTAGCTAGCACATTATGTAAATTGTTTAACAAAATTCGTGCTAATTTAGAATCCGTAATATTTATTTTATATTATCAATCCTGAGTTCAATCTCTCGCACAATTTTTTTTTTTTTTTTTGGACATAACTCTAATATCACTAATTTTTCTAATAAATCATCAAGCCCTGGAATAATAACTTTGGGTCTGGTTGTGGGTCCGACTTTGTAAAGCAATTTCATGCTATATTCATAATTAAACAACGAAATTACAATAATCACACACGAAACATATAACGTTTCTACATCTCAACCACTCGTGTCTTTGCTAGTCGAATGTCGTACAGGCTTTTGTCCCACGAGCCCGTCTGTACCAGCCAACGCTCGATACTTATCCTTCCTCGTTAAGTTGGTGCATTTATAATTCAAAGTCTCCCCAATCATTTCTTGAACACGATTCGCAACCTCATGGCTCGATTTTCCGGCTCTACAAGTCTCGTCACTCGATAACTTGTTCAAAAACGTCACCTCATAAGATGGCACTGGATTCATGAAGAAGAAGAAAGGATCCAACCATTTGTACCCTCTAGCCGTTGTCCCGTGAAACATGCTCGTTTTTACGGTGATTGCCACCGGCACGATCTGGTCCGTTAATTCAGCAAACAACGACGAAAATCGTAGCAAATAGGGTTCCCTACAAGTCGTGCCCTCGGGGCACATCACTAGGTATTTCCCTTCATTCAAAATATCGTCGATCAACTTAGCATCCTTGGCTCGGTCACGTGTGAGCCGTGCGGTCTTGATGGGGGACAAAAACTCGGTGAAACCGGGGACCGAGTACGAGATTGTGGTCGTCATACGGCCTAGGCACCATGAGACATAGACAGCATCGATGACGGTTCTATGAGAGCACACAAAAACGACACCCCTTCCTTTGGAAGATCGTTTCGAAATCTTTGGAAGTGTGCCTTTTATCGTGATTGGGTCACCGAGTAGCTGGAGTACATAGTAAGTTATCGAGATCGGAGATAACGAGCCAAATAGAACACGTAAAATAGATAATACAATGCCTATAGGAAACCATAGGATGATTAGTAATGCCATCAATGGAGTCGGCTTTTGGACTAAACGACCGTCGTGGAAAATCACGGGCTTCGGCAACTCGTCCCGTCCCACCGGTCGAGCCCTTGGCCTTGACGGGACCATGTACATTTCCTACATTCATGCAATAGATTTAGTGAAACTAGTCGTTTAAAGTTAGTTGTATCACATCACTACTGTAATTTATTTTATTTTAGCGTTCTAAATTACATGTATCCCTAAATCATATTAGACGAAAGCATTCATGTTCATACCGGGTCGACCTAAATGAACATGATTGCTTTCATATAATATGATTTAAGGATATTTGTAGTATTACCTAGTGTATTTTAATGAGTTGGCATAATGACAATTATCAACAAAGCTTGTTAGAGAAGTTATCTCGATTCAGTTCTCTCTATTAGTTTTTTCCTCTCTATTCTCTCACAGTCTATTGAATAATTCTCTCTTGTGAGTTTGGGTCTGGGTCTAGACCCAAACTAGATTTTGGGTTTGAGTCTGGGTCTAACCCAAACATCTGGGTCTGGGTTTGGGTTTAGGCAAGACCACCCATTGACAAGCCTAATTGAATCAACTTAAAATTCAATAGAATATCAACTAGTATAGTAAATCAAAGAGCAAAAGGATAGAAAATTCAAAACCTTGCATATCTTCATGAATGGAAAATCAGTCTTCCTATCACCAATTCCAATATCTGGCATGGACTCAAAAGTCTTCCTTAGAGCAATAGCTTTGTTCTTGCCAACAAGAACACCTCCATCACTAGCCACAAATCCAGTAGCAATCCCCTTATACGACGAAATCTCCGTCCCTAAAACAATATCGACCCCTAAATAATTCGTCAAAAAGGGCTCAACCATGATCCTAGGCGTTGCCGTTAGAACACATTTTCTCCCACACGAAGAAAAAACGCGCCATGTTTCCGCATGCAAGTCCTCCGAATAGTGCTTAGGCAAAACGGCATTTGCAGCCGATTTTATAGACGAAACTTTCACACCGGCAAAAGTGACGAATATGAGGACACGAATGCCTGCAGATTCGGAGACGAAATGGTACAAAAAACCCGCGAATGGAGAGGCCAAGAGCAATAGGATTAGCCTCAAAATGCCACCAACATCAAATGCAATTAGAGCAAAATAAGGGAAAGAGTTACGATTAATGAGTAATGTTCCATCTAAATCAGATACAACAGTTTGGTTTTTACGACCTTTTGAATCGCATTGAAAAATCGAAGGGATTTTGGTAGGGGGATTTGTTTTTTGGACAGCCATTGTTTTTGAAGTTTAAGTTTAAGTTTAAGACAATATGGTATGAGTTTGTAGATTATATAAGCAAAAGATTTGTACATGTTAGAAGGGGTGGATTGAATTGTCTATCCAACTTTTGTGCTAAGTTAGTTATTAGCATACTCTAATTTTAATTAGGATTAGACTTAATGGGTATTAAGTTAACTAATGCAATTCATTGCCTTTAAGCTAAAGTCAGAAGTGAAGGAAAATTTGCACAATTCGTCCTTGACATATCTTAATATTAATTCAATATGAGGGAATGCCTATTTGCCTTCTCTACTGTGAGCCTGTCAGCTATGGGCAACCTAGACTGGTTTACCTCTTTTGTGTGGTTTGCAGGCTATTGCACAAGAGCGGGGTTTACCCAGTGCGCACCTAACGGTAGCGGCTGCGGGTTCCCTTGTCATCAAAAAAAAAAAATATATGTTTGGAATATAATTCGGGTATTTAATTAGTTATGTCTCGACTGCAAACTCAATCCTCGATTGAAAAAAAATGATTTTTTTTATAATACTTGATAGTTGATAGGTTTCAATATAATTAGTTGAACTTATAGAATAATTCTCCATGAATAAAATTAATTGGATTATTTACTTAGAACAAGTATATAGTACTTGGTGCTTATTTTGGAGGGGTAAAAAGCAAAACACAATTTTTTTTTGTCTAACTATTGATTGCTTCACTAAAATGAATAATTTAAATTTCTACAAGTTATTCACCAAATTTCTTTCTATTTAGCTAATAGTATTTTATTTTAACCTTTAAAATAGTATCACTCTATCTCAATATTCTTTTTTGGCATTAATTACCTAAGTAGTTGAAAAAAAATTAATTGAATTATAGGGTTGGGGAGAGATGATAAGAATTTCCAAGTGAATGAATGAATATCTTTTAGGTGTCAAAACCCTTTTCTTCAATTGTGCTAAAATATAATAAATAATGTCGGCATCACCTTATGATCTAGGTAACTCTACTAAATTAAGAACTCTAATCTATGACTAATATTTGGATTAGTTCTATCTATGTACTTTAAAATTGATTAAGAGTAAATAAAGATAGTACCTTAGTTCCATTGACCAAGCACTATATTGGAAAGAAAAAAAAAACTAGTGATAAGATGGTAATAAGCAGAACTGAAAATCGAATCAAGTTACTCGATATTGAATCGAGCTCGATTCATAAAAGTTTATTTCAACTCAGTTCGATAATTTATTGAATTAAGTTTGAATAATTTGTATGTATTTGATAAGTTTTGAAACTCGACTCGATTAGTACAAAATAATCTTTCGACAAGGTTAAGGTTCATTCTTATGAATATTATTGTTTATGAAAATAATTATTTATGAAAAAACAAGATAAAAATAGTGAGAAATTTAATCACTTATTATTTTGTCAATATATAATAATACTCTCTTTTTTTCTCGTAGTGAACGTGGTGGTCCTCATTACTCCTAACTTATGCATTGAGGCCTCATAATATTTAGAAAATGGGTAGTTTTCCTAGCATATTTAATGACACAAAGTGATAAAGATAAACTTGGTTGAGTTCTTTTAATTATCTCAAAATTAATTATTTGCAGCCAATATGAAGATAAATTATAAGCTAGCAAATAAAGGTATTATATATGCCAAATTGGTGTGCTAGACAAACTATGGAAATAATCAGATAAATTATCCTTAATACTCCATTGTTCCAAAAAGAATATTCAACTTTCCACTTTGTTATATCAATATACGATACATATTATATATTAATCAATATGTAATATTTGGAACAAAGTGGATTATCGTATATTCTTATATTCGTATATATTTTTTAACATTTTATTCTCGAAAACCCTTTAGTTTTTAGATGGAAGTAACATTTGCTTGTTACATGCATGGTTAATTAAGCAACTTTTATTTCACGAGACTGCAACAATTATCTCCTTGTGAAATACGAAAATAGAAAGAAAAAAAAAACTATGAAAAATAATAGCAATTTATCTCCTTGTGTAAAGATCTAATTTTTCACAAGAATGTAAATTGGTTTTGCTCGAAACAAATTGAGAAATTGTTTTAGAAGGGGGGAATATCTTAAATTTGTTCTAAAGAGTTAAGTGTGTTTTTACATATAAATAAAATAGAGCGTTGAGTATCGCAACTTCGAGTATTATTAATATATTTAGTATATTTACTGTACATTAAACGAACTCCAATGATGGATTTTTTTCGTTATAAAAAAAATTATAAACTAACAAAGAACAATATTTCTTACTCCTTAAAAAAGAGTTAAAAAGGCATAAAAAAGTGACCTTTAATTTGTTTCTAATAGTCGATAAAATCAAGAATTACTATTAGAATTTTCACTAGAACTATTCAACAACTCTTCTAAATATTCAACACCCAAATCCTCAAACACCACCACATTCTCCGCCTTCACTTCCCTCCCCTTTTTCCTCCCGCCGTCATTCCGCCGCCGCATGGAATGCCTTCGTTTCAAAGCCATCACCGGCGAACACCCCTCCCCCGCCGTGCAACACCTCATATCCCGCAAAGACTCCGCCACCTTCTCCACCGGAAAGTTGAGTATCGCCGCCTTCCCCCGCATGGAAAACGCCGCCTGATCGTACGCCAACGCAGCTGCCTCCGCCGTGTCAAACGTCCCCAGCCAAACCCTAACGCCGTTTCTGGTGGAATCCCTTATCTCCGCCGCGAATTTACCCCACGGCCGCCGCCTGACGCCGCGGTAAGATCTTTCCTTGGCGGGTTTCTTTACGTTAAGCTGTGATAAAACCCCAAACAAGAGCATTTCTTGGGAATCGTTCTCGTTGAAAGGAAGGGATGATGGATTATCAGAGGAGGAATCATTGCCCATGCACTGAAATATAGAAGAATCTAAATCCATTGGAATCTAAAAGATTTAGGAGGTTTGTTGTACTATGTTAGAACTTATGAAGAGGTTTGTGTTTCTCTTTTTATAGTAATCTATTGTATTGTGGGGTGCAAAGGTTTAGCCAAGGTGCTCTTTATATATATACTCAAGAAAAAGGAGATGGAGTAATTTTAATTATCATCTTATTTGATCGAACTCAAATTTTTAATTCAGTATATACATCGTACTAAATATATATATACGTGGAATATATTTATGCCGCAAATAATATAAATATGCACGTGATTAGTCGAGTGTGGTTAAACACGAGCTCTTTTTTGTACACAAGGGCTCGAATTGAGACTTTTTGCTTATATAATTAGACCCTTACCACTCATTTCACAACTCGATGAACTAAAACTTTAACTCGAGTTAAATATATTTTACTTAAGCTCAATAAATTTCTATATACACAAAGGCTCAACTCTAAAACTTTTTACTCTACCTAGGCCAACCTCTTTCGGTGAAATCGAGCTCTACCTTGAGTTCAAATCGCGGTATTATATTTATCATTTTATTTTTGTATATTTATAAATAGATATATTAATTTTTAATAAATGATTGTAATATTTTTTATGTGATTATTCGAATATTATTAAGTCCAATCAAGGTAATGGATATAAAGGTAAAAAAAAAATATAAATGGGAAAACGATAGTTGAGATTGAGGGGGAAGGTAGGAAAACGATAATAACGTAGGAACGTTTTTCTTTAGATTATTAAATTCAATGTCATTTTTGGATTAGATAAATATTATTTATATCCCTAAATTTATTTTTATATCAAACACCCTCCTCAACTTTTAGAATATTAAATTACATAACAATATTAACTAGACATGTTTTATTGTAAAAAAATAGGCTTACGACCATCTCCAATTGGTTTTGAATTTTATAGTCATTATAAATTCACTTTTGCTATTAGTATTATTATAAACATACTCGTCGAGTTTGGTTTTGAATTTATTATATTATATTTAGTCCTAAATTTAAGATGCAAAATTGTGAAAGTTGAGATAGGAACATTCTTGCCCAACAAAACATTGCTAATGCATAAGGGTGTGATTGTAAGTTTTTAAAAGTTTAGGGGGTACTGGATGTAGAGATCAGAGTTTAGGGGTCAAAATGTATTTAACTGCTAAATAAATATAGGTGTGACACGTGGGTCAAAGGTTGCCCGGTGGGCAGGTCAGACAAACAGTTGGCTGAGGTCATTAGTTTTGTCTTTTGTCCACTTATTCTATCTAATCTTTTGGCACTATATATTAAATTGTACTATTTATTGATTTGGATATATATCATATATGATCTCATTTATATTTATTCTTGTTCCTAATTCCAAAATATAAATTTGTAATTTATGTTTGTTGAAGTCTCTATCAAACAATAAAAGACTAAGGGTCTGTTTAGATTGTTTTTTTGTTTTTGATGTTTTGCAAAATAGTTTTGTAGACAGTTTTATCAAAACAATTTTGCAGTACAAATAGTGTTGAAATTCTGTTTGGTTGACTATTCTGTAAAAATTTGCTTCTCTTCTCTTCTCTTCTCTTCTCTTCTCTCTATGTGTTTTTGATGAAAGGAGGAGTGAAATGAGGAGAGAGAAAATATATAATTTTTTAATGAGAGATTAAATGTTGCGTTTTTCTAGTTTGGAGTGAAAAAGTGTTCTGAAAAACTTAAAAACAGGTAAAACCTGTTTTGCAAAATAGCAGATTTTGGAGTTTTATTCTTCAAAAACATAAAGTGAGAACAAGCCAAACCAAACGCATTTTCCAAGTTTTTGTTTTGAAAAAACAAAAACACACTTTAAAAACAGTCATCCAAACAGACCCTAAGATCTCAAAATATATCTCAAAAATACAATAAAACAAAGTGATGGCATAATGGTAGATTCGACATCATATTAAATTAGAAAAAAAATCTTAGATAACCCTATACTACTAAGTAGCATATATATCATCACAAAAGACTTGAAATACAAATAACCCCTAAATTGTAAAAAAAAAAAAAAAAAGGTGTTCAACATAAAAGTGATAAAAAGATATCATAAAGCCGATATTTAATATATTTAACACCACCAAACATAAATATATATGACAATAGTTATTATATTTAACAAAACCAATCATGCAATATGTTGTGATATGGAAGAGTACATAGAATGTGTCCAAATGTAGTTGCGTGTTTAATCTCAATTTGCTTTGTATTTATGGGATTGGGATTCATGTGAATCGATTCATGTCAAATTTCATGCTCCATTATTTAGAATTATCACTTAGTTTCTATGAATATGGACTAAGCATTTTTTTTAAATTATTATGTACTATTAGAAGTTGGATATTAGCATTACTTTTATGGATGCAATACTTTGAGAATATATCATTTTTTTTACTTAAAAGAATATAAACAAATTCACTTTTTAAATAGGAAATAAAAACATTTAATTTCGGAAATAGCAATAACAATTTACATATAAATAGTTCCTAATTTAAAAGTCCACAAATTGAGTTTGTGGGTTGAAATGCCCAAATACAGATCATCTTTGAATTTTTTTCAAAAATTATTCAAGTCATCATCCAAAGCTACAATTAGAAAAGGGATATTTTCTCATTTGAAGTATGAGTGCTCAATTGGAAATTTTCCATTGCAATTTCATGGAAACCCCATTTTTAGTTACTTTTCTTGACGTATCTCATGAAATAGCAAATTATATTAATTGTTTCTAGTGAAACTAAGACAAAAACCTTGCTTACCAATAAAGTTACTATTTCGAAATCATTTATATTAAATAATTGATACAGGATCAAATAAGTCACGTGAATCATACTTAGAAATACGATCTGATTTAACCCACAATAGATTAAGTAATATTTTAATAAATCATATGATACATTTGATAACTTCAAACTGACTATATAATTATCAAATCAATCATTTTTATGATTCTTTAATATTTTGCTCATGCCGCTGTCTTAATATAATCGTTTGAGACATTTTGACACAATAACATTTTTTTACTAGAGATTATCTTGATCACAAAGTTAGAAATTTAATCACTCAATGAATTTATTGTAAACATTGGGTATAAGACCCTTGCAAGGGGACAATTAAGGTCACATCTTGTGTTGCCAAATCAAATACCTATAATTAGGGGCCTAAATTCTATCCTTAATCAAATTAACATTTGTAATCTTCTCTGATAATGATAACTTATTATAAAATTCTGTTGGATTCAAAATCGTAAAAGTCATCTCAGATTTTGAAATCTTTCTCTTTTATAAAGTAGTGAACGTGTCACATAATATTACGCAAACATTTTATTTTATTTATTTAACTTAGTAAGTGACGGTAAATTACAATTAAAATATTGTATATATATATATATATATGTTACTAGTCAAATTAATATCCCATAATATGTTAACATCTCATAACTCCAATTTATCGACCCTATTGCAATTAGAATACAGTAAGTCATTTTCATTTTTTTTTTGGTATATAATATTCGTGTGCTGAATAATTCAACTCAAAATACGAATATATCCTTTAAATTCAATATGTATATAGAGAAAATAATTTTTTTTTCAATAATTAGTTATTATGTAATTGTCTTTGGAATTTGGGGAAGGTGATAAAATGCAGGTTAAAGTTATTTATTCTTACAATTAGATTACGCTTTATAAATTCCATTTATCAAATTTCTCTAAATCTTCAGATACTTTTTACATTTTTTCTTCTATCCACATAATTTTCACTAAAATATGAATCTACTCTTTCGATTTCGCAAATAATATCATAATATGTTTAAATTATTTTTTCTTATATAACTAATATCACATGTCACAATACAAGGTTACACTTAAACTATTTAAGTATGAATATACAAGTTTCAGAAAATTGGCTTAAGTGGAAAATACTCTAAATGTTCAAATATTTAAATATAAGGTCTCAAATCTAACCCTTTAAATATACGAAACTTCCTTAGTCATAATAAAAGTAATAGTTTGTTTTAATATTAATTTATGCAATTGAATTAACATAAATCAAAGTATATTCATATATTCCGAGGAATAAATTCCAAGAAGGTGACAGAGTCATATCGAACGTGCTCAAATAAAATGATCAATGATAAAGAGTTAGGTCAAGAAAGATGTCTACTAATACAAAGTACTTAGTCGATTTTGTCAACTTTATACGTTTTCTTTTTTCTTGGTCCCAAATTAAATCTCTTTGACCATTATTTTCCTTTTTCAAGTCAAGTATACTTGAAATTAACGATCTATAATATTGTGAGGGAAACATCAAATTTTACTATTTAAAATTGTTTTGGATTAACATGTAATGTCATGGCAATAATTGCAATTTTTTGGTATATATATTTAATAATATTGTACTAATCACTACATGGTAGCTGTTCTATTTTTATTACTTCTTATATAAAAAAAACGCTATGACGTTATCATTTTAATATTATCAATTTTTTATCATTATTGATATAAAAATTACGAATATAATTAACTCATTAAAATCAATTAATTATAAATTATTTTTTACAAAAGTAAAAAAAAATGGTAGTTTATAAAAAATCGATAGTTTTATGTGAATAATCATTTTTTTTAAAAGTGGCTTTTATTTGACCATCATTTTGGTGGATTATGAAAAGTTGTTCTTTTTCACCTTAATAATTTTCCATAATAATGATTAATAAGATCATGAGTTGCCCCAAAATGAATATGGGCTTTAGACTAGGGCCCATTGAGCGTTTAACGGGCCGAATGTGGATTTATGGCTTCTTTTTAACAAATTAATCAAAAAATATAAACTATTTTATAATCTCATATACCATGTTTAAATCTATATCAAACTATTGCTATCATTTATTTAATATACCTACATGAAAAAAATAAAATCAATTTCTCTCTTCATGGCCAAAGGTGTGAAAAAAGCAAAAGCCTAATGCATGCAAATGGAGATCAATTCACGTAATAGTAATTACCCCTTGTAACAAAAACATGAACTCCCATATTTCCATCAAATTAAAACCCTTTTAACTTACCTATATAAACCTAATTAACCCAATATAAAACCAATAATTAATCATCATAAATGCATCCTAAAAAGAGATGCAAATATTTCTAATAATCCTACTCTATCTTTTCTTGAAAACACAAGCCAAAAACCTAATACTCCTCGAACAAAACGATGCCATAAACACCTCATCAACATTTTCCCAATACCTATGGAGAGTCAAAGACCCTCGATCCATCGGGTGCTGGCGGCGGCCGTGGATATGCGAACAGGGCGATTTACCCAGAACACGGCGGCGATGCTGCCGGAACCGCTGCGTCGACGTAAATTCCGACCTGAATAATTGTGG
Organism: Verbascum thapsus; assembly: GCA_963669365.1. Lineage (NCBI taxonomy): Eukaryota > Viridiplantae > Streptophyta > Magnoliopsida > Lamiales > Scrophulariaceae > Verbascum > Verbascum thapsus. The sequence goes on from OY770114.1 coordinate 9,140,379, forward strand.
GTTGTGTGGTATAAGGTGCCCTTTCACTTGGCAATGCTGTAATGGGATATGTATTAACATAAATTTGAACCCTTTTCACTGTGGGAGGTGTGAGAATCGATGTAGATTTCCTAGCCTTTGTTTTTATGGACTGTGTGGTTATGCGCAGCCATTGCCGCCGTTTCCTTTCCCTTTTCCGCCGCGTCCGCCGTTTCCGTTTCCGCCACGGCCGCCGAAACCCTTTCCGCCGAAGCCGTTTCCTCCGAAACCCTTTCCGCCGAAGCCTTTTCCTCCGAAGCCATTTCCGCCGAAGCCTTTTCCGCCGAAGGGTGGCTGGCCGAGAGCTCCTCCGGCGGGGTGAAGATTTTGGTTCCATGAGTATTTATGATTCTATTTGGAAAATGGTTGAGTTTAGGGTTTGGTATGGTGAGTTTTATTTCATGCATGTAAACTCTTAGTTCGTTTTTTTATTTTTTTATTTCTTAGTATATTTCATGCATATTGTTTAATATGTGCTTTGTAATTTTCTGTGATGTAATTTATATTTTGAAATTAAAAAGGGAAAAAAAATTACAAATATGTGAATGCCAATACATAAATCAAACGTTAGTGGTTGTATTATCCTCAGAATTTTTTTAATCTATTATCAAATCATCCATTACTATCGTTTGTCATTTGAGTAACATGTAGTCAAAGTATATTGAATTTAGGTATTGCCAATTTTTCCCTTCAAATGCAATCTATGACATATAAATTCCAAAGTTTTAAAAACTTGCAAAGGATCTAGTTATTTAATAGATTGAGATTTGAATGATATATAGCATGATGAGAATCGGGATAGCAAGGAGTACGACGTTTTTGTGAACTAATCGAGTCGGATATGGGTCAAAACTTTCAAGTCAGTTTTGGAGTCGTTTAATTAACCACTTGAGCCTTTGCCATGTAGGTTTTAGGTTTTGATCGCGCTAGAATATGTTTCATTTAATTAATCTATAATTTTTAACTCAAAATTCTCATTCTCGATCAATTATCTCGAGAATCAAATGCAGTATACAACTCAAAACTAAGTACATTTAATTTTGATGACCGATTATTTGAAGGAAATATTCTACATGAGCTTCGATCATCATGACCTTGTTCAAATGAGTGACTAGGTGAGTCAACATATTAAACGTTGTTAAGCAAAATCAATGGTTCATGAATTAATAACTCGCAGTTGTCTACCTTTCATCCGTTTCGAAGTCCAATTTAAGTTATGAACATTTGAATGTACTTAATTTGTTGAATTTTTTTTATAATTTCATAAATTGATAGCTCTTACTTATAAAAGGGATGAACTATTAAAGCTTTGGTCACTTACCATACATTGCTAACCTCATTATCGTTTCAATTTGTGCCTCCCACGTTACATTAACACTTCTCTACCAACATGCACACCCTCATATCTCATCCCAACAAAGCACAAACTATTGAACTAAATATAAAATAAATTATATTCATCACAAGTTCCATTTTAAGTCAAAATATCAAGCGGGCCCCACGAGCCTTTGGAGTTTGACTCTATAGTTTGTAGAGATCGAGACGAGCTAGCCGTTTATTGTATATGTCTCACACTTAAGGCTGTCAATAGGCGAGAATTACTCTGGTCCAAACCCGCTCAAGTTATATTTTAGCTGACCCGACCCATCCTATATGTACCGCACCCTTGGGTACGTGACTTGGTATGAGTTTGGTAGAACACTTATTCCAAGGTATTTTGCAGGTCAAATTTGGGTCAGGTGTTCCTACGAAACCCTACTTAAAATGAGATGGATTTCCATCCTAGCCAAATTCACCCGACATCAATCAAGAGGTATACATTGACTCAAACCGGTGACAAAGCATGCGTGTTTTAGCTTGAACCAGTTATATATATATCGTAATCACGACTCAGCAAAAAAGTGATTTATTTATAAAATATATACAAAATTGTTAATATATTTTATAATATAGAAAGTAGTTATACTTTTTATTATTTATATATATAATGAATATACCTAATAGAATATAAACAAATAAAGCAATACATATATGTTTTCAAGAATCTATGCTCGCATTTGAAAAATTCAATTTAATCAAACACGACTACTCGAATTCAAGCAGTGAAATGCACCCCTTCATCCACTTCACAGGCCATACATCCTTGAATGAGAATAAAACACAACGAACAATATCTCAAAACACCTTTCATTGATTTGCTATTTCACATCACACTAAATAATATGCGGCGGCTCAAAATCTCAACTTGCAATTTCCCAATCTGGGAATCCCAATAATTGCCCATAAATCCACGTGTCACCTCCTCATTTGGCCGAATAATATTTTTGTGACTCCTCTTTTTCCCATCATTGTTGAATTCTTTTTCAATATCTTCAATCTATAAATCCAATTCTCAACCAGCCATTTCTTGCCCTAATTTCACGTGAAAAAAAAATGAACAATAATCAGCACGTGAATTCTTTTGATGAGAATGGCTGGTGTGATTTGATCGATTATGGCTGCCTCTTGGACGATTTTGCCCCGCCGGCTGATCCCTATTGGAACCCTCAGTTACCGGCTCAAAAGTGAGTAGATGAGTTAATCGCCTTGGATCTGAATTGTTTTTGTTGTTGATTAATTGTTTTGATTTAAATTTAATTTTAAGTTTTGATTTGTGGATCCAACATTTGTGGATTAGTTTCTGATGATGTGTTGTTTGGCTCTATTTAAGTAAATTGTAGATTTTTCGTTTCTTCAGATGTGTGATTTTTCTTAAAGATTTTGAGGGATTTCAGTTTAAGGGTTTTGTTCAGAATTGAATAATTCGAATTATAAATGATAAAAAGGAAGCATCTTTCTTTTTTTTCACTTTTCCATATTAATTAGGTCAAAACTCAAAATTTGTGAAGCTTGAAATTTTAATTATTATGATTATTATTTTGCTTATTAAGAAGCTTGGACTTCGATTTGGTGATCAAGGATTATTTTAGTTCTTCTTTATTTGAGACTTTTTTGCTTGTTATGGAATCTCTTGTCAAATGTAGCTTATAAATCTTCATAAAAGAGTGGTTCTGATAGGATTAACTATTTTGTTGCAGCGCTGGTGTGGCGATTGATGCCTCGTTAAGTGTAACTACATCACAAGTAAGTGAATCTGCAGAACGAGACTCCCAGAGGAAGAGGTAATTGATCATCATAACTTTCACCCACGGGAAGCTCATCTTTCTATGTTTCGGTTATTGGGAAGTTTGAGGCGATGTATCTTATAGTTTAGTGTACTCTGGGGAATAAATATTTATTGGGTTTGATAATTAGAATATTATAATGGAAATAAATTGGTGGAATAAAATTGAAACTCATATGAATCGTACGCCGAATTATATCATTTTTGTTTTTTTGACCTTGTTTTTGCTTTCCTATCCATGATATTGTGTAATGCATACCTATTTATTTGTATAAGTAGGTTCTATGATGACCCACTTTGATGAGAACAAAACATCCAATAAAGTTAATTTCTTATTTTACTTAAAAGAACAATGTTATAAACCCAACTCAAAGAAGAATATAATGGTGAAATTGTGAACATACTCGTGGACTTCAAATGGCATCATATATATGTCTATATTACTGTATTAGACTTTTGAAGCTCTTGGTATTGAAATACACACTAAAGGGTGATTCGATCGTTAGCTTGTAAAAGCTTTTGATTTAGTGAAGTTGGAATAGGAACACATGATTAATTATTCAGGGGATCCTGCTGCTTTGGATTGTTCTGATCAATAAGGTGCACAAGTTGGGGAAAGGAATTTCAAGGAATATTTAGAGACCAACTTGGATCTTTCTTTTCTTTATATAATTTTTAATTAAATTCTTTTAGAAACAATTTCTAGTTTCACAAGCTTTGTTGATTACTACTCTCCAGGGGACGCAGTGATCAATGCAGTGGAAGTGGAACTAAAGCATGTCGCGAGAGAATGAGGAGAGAAAAGTTGAATGATAGGTACAGATACCGACCGTTTAAGATATTTTGTTGAGATATTTTCCTATTTCTAATTGTGTCATGTTTTGTGCATGAAAAGAATGGATTGTATGTCACCTTTTTCAATCCATTCAGGATAATTCTTTACTAGGTAGTCGTTTTCATATAAACCATTTCTGTCATTGATTTAGGTTCTCAGAATTGTCTGCTATTTTGGAACCTGGAAGACCTATTAAAAGTGACAAATTGGCCATACTTGGTGATGCCATCAGAGTTCTAAACCAGCTTAAAGCTGAATCCCAGGAGTACGAAGAAATGAACACAAAGCTTTTGGAAGAGATCAAAACTTTGAAGGTTAGCTCAGACATTATGTGGCTCTTACTTGAACAAAAAACAGATGGAAAATGAATAGTGTAAATTACATAAACTGTTGGACTAGACATGGTGAAGTACTGATATCAGTATTTTACTTAATAGAATTATCATATTCTACCGAAGCATGAAAATTCCCTAAACATCATTTTCCAATCTCTTATTTACCTTTTTCGAACTTTTTTTCTTGAATAGGCAGAGAAGAACGAACTTCGTGAAGAGAAACTAGTCCTCAAGGCGGACAAAGAAAAGATTGAGAATCAGCTGAAAACCATGGCCGTTCCTCCTACTGGGTTCACGCCAGCATATCCACCAATATATCAGCATGGGCCAAACAAGATGCCAATGTTACCTAATTACGGTTTTGTCCCAATGTGGCACTATTTACCACCATCTGCTCGAGAAACAGCTCAAGATCATGAGCTCAGGCCTCCTGCTGCTTGATATGTCAACAAATTTTGTGCTTTTAATTAAGCCGTACTGTCAAATTTTTAAGAAATGGTCTTCGCAACATGCTTGTAAATATATCGATACTGGCCAATTAATTTTATCTTCATTTAGATTTCGCTTTTTTACAATTTCGTTTCACAAATTCTGAGTATTGGATAAATAGCGAGTTTTCATTTTTGATGGAACGGATTACATTTATTTAAGTGTCCCATATTCAATATTTTCGAAATCCATGACATGTTTGTATTCTTTTGTCCAGTTCTTGTTGATTCATTTGTTGATGGCTGCTTAGGCTTTAGAACCATTTGCTTCTTTTGTGTAAATTGATTATTCTGCTCTTTATATGCTATTACGAATTTGTTATGAACATGAAGTTTGCCACAGTACCAGCAGATGCTCATTGGTTTCAACAAGATGATTCTGATGCTTGTAGGAAAAGCTGCCATCTTTGTAAACAACTCAAGCAATGGCTATTCAAATGAGGTAAGAATCTAATAGTTTTTCTTTTCAAATTGTTTGAGCAAATAGGATTATTTAGATTAATTATACAAACAAACTTCGAAATATGACAATCTATAAACGTTTCAAGTTTTCTCACTCTGACATCTTTTGTTGAAATAACAAGAATATTCTGAGATGCATCACAAATTAAATCCTTAATATCCTCTTCATCTTGAACAATTGCATGTCATTTATTCTTGTCATAGAAGTATCATATATGAACAATATCAATCAACTACATGAAAATGACAACTTGAATAGATACAACATGCATCTTTCATAAACATATTTATATATATATATATATGTATATCCAAGACTTCTAATTTATATCTTGAAGTCCAACAAAGGAGAAGCTCCCCCAAGCCCTTTTAAACTGTAGTGTAGTGAGTATTCTCTGACAGTAGTATCTCTATAAATTGGAGGATTTTCTTGTGATAGTAAATCCTTAATAGGTCCATAAATCTTTGAAGATGGCATGTTACCAGTTGTAAAGAAAGATGCAACTGAAACCCTTGGACCTCGTTTGTTTGCCAGAACCCTGTGTTGGCTACTTTTGAACTTGTCATTTGATATCAGCTGAGAATTAAAAAAACCCATCAACAATTTGTAAATCATCTGTGTATATATATATATATAGATATATATAAACATGCCTGTAGAAGGTCTCCGATGTTAACAACAAGAGCTCCAGGGACAGGGGGAATGTCGACCCACTGATTCTCATAAAGAATCTGAAGTCCTCCAATGTTGTCTTGAAGTAGCACAGTTAAAAAGTCATAATCAGCATGCTTGCTTGTCCCGAGCGTTTTCTCAGGCTCGGGGCAAGCTGGATAATAGTGGTATAATATAGCGAGCCCATCACAACAGCCCATCTCATTGAGATGGTTCGGGTTAAGATCAAGAGCCTCTGATAATAACCCGAACAAAACTCGACCCAGTTTCATTACTTGCTTAGAATACTCCATCAGAATGTCTCTGTAGGCAAGTTGATATCAGTAGATTCAAAACCTGTTATATATATATATATATATATATATATATATATATATATATCACCCATTATGTCAAACAATAATGCATCATATTTACCTGCAGGTTTCAGGCAGTTCGTCTGGGCTAGGAACATTAGGAGCCATATTGAAGTAAACTGTATCTCTCCAGTTAGCTGATGCTGCTCTATACAAATCGAAATTACTATTATAAACTACTGTTTTCGATCCATCTCTCGTATACCATTTTTTCTTGACTTCACTATCCTGCTCATAGAATCTACTCACTCCTTTCAACATTTCATCCATAACATCCAAATCTACACCATGATTCATCACCTGGAAAAAACCCCACGTCCCTGTTGCATCCCGGATTTTGTCGATTACATCTTTTCGACGGTTCAGATCGTTTCCAACGTTGTCGAGACTCAATACTGGGATACTGATTTCAATCCCAGAGGCCTTTTCAAAGCCTTGATCTGGTGGTGAAATGAAGATTCTTGGGACTTTGGTGATTTTGGCATCGACTAATCCTTTGACCCCGGTTTTTGTATCGTCGAAAGCTTTCAGTTCATTTGCCCTGTCAAGATTCTGTTGGCTTAGAGATGTGGCTTTGATGGAAGATTCTTTCTCCATGGTTTTTGGATTAAGGATTGGTTGAGATTGTAATGAAATGGTGAGAGAGTTTTCTGGGATACCTTTGAATCAGTCAATACAAACATCATATGTAGACAGTTAAAGTGAATATCAAAGTCAAAATTTGTGTTTATTCTATTTTGGAAATTTGTCTGGGGTTGGTATATTAATTAGGATGAATGATGTGATTTTTAACTACTATATAGATTATGACCAAGGGTGTTGATTGGATTGGATGAATGAAGTGCAATAAACTCCGTCCATTAAAGAATTATTTTGAAAATAATAGCGTAAATAGTGTTGAAATTCCTTCCCGAAAAGGTTTATTTAAATTCCAACTAAAATTTAGCGGAATATGCTAAAATAAAATTTTGTAAAACTTATTAAATATAGATATAAAAATATTTTTAAAAAAAGTTAATTTACAATAGGGTACATGATGTACGTTCTTTACATGATTATTTATGTTTTACCAAGATTATATGTCAACAATATAAATTTAGATCCAAAACATGTGCTTTTATGAGAGTGTTCTATTTGGTTTATTTAGAGTTAATTCAAATCCCTTTTATTTTTATAGAAATTTTAATGATATTTTTTTGTCTATTTCAGTCAAAATGTGATATTTTCAGTCTTATCTGTCTATATTTTAGACAAAAAATATTCGAGGGAGCTGGAATGAAAATATTTTTTTTAAATAAATATAGTCAATTTGAAACGCACACAGTTAACTAAAAGATTGTGCGTCTCACTATGAATTTTTGGTTTAAAAATAAATGGATGAAACAAATAGTTCAAAATTTGAACTCAAATAGAATCAAAAGCATCATTAAAATTTATGTGGGATTAAAAGAAATATTTAATTAGTTTCTAATTCTAATTTAAAGCAATTAAAAGTTCCAATTTTTAATTAGTTTCTCTTGACAAACACTCTATTTGGATCCTTTGCCTTAAAGAAAGGCATATTATTATTATTGCCAAATTATGATCTTTTAATTAAAGTATGTAAATTATAGAATCGCCCCCTCCCTACGTAGCCCATTAATTTTCACGTGATATCAAGTTGGCAAAACATATATAAAATTGTAATTTACAAGTTAAATGTGCCAGGTAGGTGGAAAATGTTCGAAAACGTGCTTTTTTTTAGATAAAATTTATCTTTAATAGTACTGTAAATAATGTAAAATCTCGTTAACATATTATTAATTATGAAAGAGTATAAGTAGGATTACAAGATAATCTAACTAAATTATAATTTACTCTAGGAAATAAATTATACTTAATTTATAAATAATATATTACTATCTAACCAACAGAATATAAAAATATATTAATCTAAAATATGAAATATATTATTTAACAAGTATAGTAAGACCGAAAACGTTAGAAATTGACCGTCAAGTTAACTAATGCTTTGTTTGGTTTGATTCAAATAAATTGTTAGAATTTATTTTTCATTAATTCTTATCTGAACTGTGTCCTCAATGACTAAAATAAAATAGATGATTTTGAAAATCGAATGACCAATAAAATAATTTTTCATAATTAAAAATTAAAATGAACCAAAAGGTATAACTTAATGAACCACATCCGATCAATTTTTTTAAAAGACAATGTGACAAGATATGTAAATGGGGACTAGAACTATCGTAATATTATATTTGGAGGACCAAAAATAAAAATAACATTATTAAGAAATATTAAAGTATTATCAAAGTTCAAACTTGGTAAAACATATAAAAAATAACAAATATTACCCATTCCTACTCAAATTCAATTTCTCTATCTCCTTTATAATAGTACTCTTCGCATACCCAATTGCTCCTCATCTTCTTTCTACTCACAAATCACAATCGCACAAATCGAAAGGCGAAAAGTTAAGGAAGAGAGTAGAAAGATGGGTTTTTTCTCATTCCTTGGAAGAGTGCTGTTCGCTTCAATCTTCATCCTTTCTGCATGGCAAATGTAAAACCCATTGAATAAAATTTATTGTTTTGTTTCTGTTTTTGTGTTATCAGATCTATTTGTATGTGTATCTCTGTGTATGAATATATGTTAATGCATCTTACCTTTATTCACAACTGGTTCCTAGTTTCAGATCTAGCTCTTGTGTTCATCTAAGAATATATTTTTTTGGTTTTCTTTTATGAATATTAGAAGTTTATCAAATTATAGGAGAACCCTTTTTATAGTAAGTGATGATTTTTTGAAGTTTGGGGCTTCTGAAGATTGGGTGCAAATTGTTTGGATTTTCAGTTAGGTGATTAGTAGTATGGCTCTAGAATTCATGTTTGGTTTGTCTATATGGTGACTCTTTCTGTTTGGGATTTATTTTTTGAGTAAACTGTTTCTGTTCTTTTGTTGAAAAACATAATTTTGTTACCTTTTTTGTTATTTGAATGTTCATAACTTCATTATAATGATATACTTTGTATGCAGAAGTTTCCTCTAGATATATCGATGTGCTTTTGCTTTTCGGAGCCAAATTAAGAAGTTTGTTTAACAAGAGCTCAATTAATTTCTACTCCTTTGAAGTTGCTTTCCTTATGCATGACGAGTATTGCTTGTTTTGCCTACTGTAGAGTTATGTTGAAAAGTATTTTTGATAAGGTTTTGGATTTTAAGCTTATTTTTCTTTTGTACAAATTAATGTTAGGAACTAGCTGTCTTCTCAAATTTACATAATCTTTTGATGTTTTCTGAAGTGGAATTTTCATAGCTCAAAAGGATCCACTTAGAAATGCTAAAATATCCTAACACTTTAATTGTCTTCTAGCATGTTTTCAAGACTTTTAAGGCATGTTTGACATTTTGTTATTGTGGAAATTGGTTTTCCATTATCTGTTATGTAGCGGATTTTAGAAGACTAATTTAGAAGATTTAATTACTTATGTTTTATTATTTAGAGTCCTTATTTAATTACGTTTGTTAAGAGTCCTAATTGATTTAGGACTTTAGTTAGTTACTTTCTTTAGAGTTTTAGTTTGTTTAGTATTCTATTTCAGTTGGGAGTCTTTCATTATTTATAGGTATTAGGGTTTATGTTTTTCATTCATTCAGTTAAGAATCAAGAAAAGAATCGAGCTTAGGCTTGGGGCAAACTTTGGTTTGTTGGGCAAGAATTTATTCTTTATTCTTGTAGGACTTTCGAGTAATCGAAAGTATTTATTATTTATATTTATTTTCAGTTTATTGAATTTTGTTCTCAACATTATCACTCTTACATTTGATTTTTGAATGAGAGTTCTTAGAAAAAAAACTTATTTAATTTTGGCGCGGTTCTCCACGGAGGGTTGAGAAGCCATAAAATTCAAAATTTTCGATACCAAATTTAAACTTTCTTATGTACATGCTCGATTCTTGATGATTACCACTTTTATAGATAGCCTCTCAAGAAACTTGCAATGTTTTGGTTTTCTAATATGTCTCGCACTATTTCAGGTTCAATGAATTTGGAGAAGATGGTGGGCCAGCAGCAAAAGAATGGGCCCCAAAATTGGCTCTTGTCAAGAAGTATATCGATGGAATAGTTGGAAAAAACAATTTGCACATTGATGTAAAGACTCCAATGCTATTTGATTTATCTTCCATTTTCCCTAAATAGTCGAAACTTTTCTTTTCTCATGTTTTATGTTGATAACTCGAAAATGCGCTTTTTTAGGCTAGGACTTTTGTCGCAGTGTGTATTTTCTTGAAGGGGTTAGGTGGCCTTCTATTTGTGCTAGGCAGCGGTTTCGGTGCTTATCTTCTGGTTAGAAATTCTTACAACCTTCCCTTAGTACATAAAATTTAAATTTTTTTTCGATTAATACCAAATGACAATTTGAATGTGTTTTTTCTGCTTGTCATGCAGATTTATTACTTGATATTGACGACTCCGTTGTTGCATGACTTTTACAACCATAACGTGGGCGAGCCAGCATTTTTCAGACTCTTGAACGAGTTTCTTCAGGTATTGATGACCCCCCCCCCCCTCTCAAAAGGGATCCATGTGGATCTACCTTATAGACGGATGGTTGTGATTGTTTGAGAACCGATATTGGAGCTCAAATTGAGCTTGACAAATTGCTCTGCTCGAGCTTGGATCGAACCAAGCCAGGCGGAGCCTGAAAAGATAGATATATATATATATATATATCATATTGTTCACTAGTATTATATATGATCATGCTAAATACCCATCTGTATCATTATGTATGGAAGATAGATATGCATATTATGTTATAGATATATTATAAGATTTTAATTGACAATAACAATAAACATTTATATAGGCTTGCAAGCCTATGAACATGTAAAACTGACTCAAGCTCAGGGTATTGGGTTGGACTCGAGCTCAAATTGAGGGTTCAGTCGCGACTCGGCAAGATCCATGCCTGCCCTTAGCATGGATTTCCGTGACTTTATAATCACTCCCCTTAAACCTACAACACATAAAATACATACTAAATGGAAAACTATTCTCACTGTTTCAGTATTTCTTGTTGTTTGACATTAACTTGAGCTCGATTTTTACATTTGTTGGTAGTGTGTGGCACTGGTTGGCGCCTTGTTATATTTCCTCGGGATGAAGAGCTCTATTTCAAGGAAGCAACCCAAGAAGAGGACCCCTAGACCCAAGACAGCTTAAAATGGTCAATAGCTGGATGATGAGGTTTGGATATAAACATAGGATTCGAGTTAGTTCAAAAACTGCAGTATTGTTTGTCGGGCTTTCAGTCGATAAAGTACATTATTTAGTGTTGTAATCTGCTTTCCTGAATTTGAAACTTTAATCTAGCCAAGGCTATTTGTTAACCCTTTTTCTTAGAAGGGGTTAAAATTTCATTAGATTTTCATGAGTTTATGATATTTGAAATTTTCTTCATTCTCAATATATCATTTTTATCTATGTAATTCGTTGAACAATGAATTCAATGCGTAGAGATCTTTATCAGACGTTGTACTAATGATAAAGCAGTAGAATGGGAAGAAGATGAAGTGGAGAAATATCCCACATCGGTTTAATTTGTGAAGCATAGAACAAAATGTATCTATAAATGGGGCATATAGGTAAATATTGAAAACTAAAAGGGTCGGTTGGCTAAATATGCCACTCCAGCCCTAGTAAGGCTAGTGCTGTATGGCTATCAAGACATATGGCCGACATAATTTCTGGAAATTTATAGGGTTGGCTCCCTTGGCCGACCCTCCATTTCTATTCTTAAGTTTTTACTATTTTTGTAATTTGTAGAATGATTGATTATATTTATATGGCATTATTAAGATTTTTACAAAAATACCGATTCGAAATTGCTAAAAACTGATTGAAAAAATATACAAATTAAATCAGATGGTATTTTAATATATATTGAAAAAATAGAGAGAACAAATTATTTTTGTATTTTAATAAACCTGAGTGAAACCGCTCCGTCAAATATTACTACATATGTTTAAAAAACTATGCCTTACATATGTTTACAAAACTATGCCCGAAACTTAATTCCCTCGATATTTAACTGAGTTTAATGAACTATAAATTTATTAAAAACTAATATATAGGGTATTTGTACATTATTTGTTGGCAAAGTTGAGGATTGAAAAATAAATAGTTTCTTTAGATAATTTATAGGGATATGTTAATGAGTCGAGCTTGATATTTGAAATAAAATGTCTTACATGTAACAAAAGCATATGCACCAATCACCAACATATATAAGTCTAAAAACTGTATTAGTAAAAATATTATATGATCAAAAATGTGGCAATCGGGTCGGTCGGGTTAGGTTTGAGTTGGTGACTTGGTTCCAATGGTTCGATTTTTAAATGGGTTAGGTTTTTAAATGGTTTTGATGTGGTACCAATTCAATCCAAAACGGAACCGAAGTCAAACCAAAAGGGAACTAAGCCCAACCAACTCAATACCTTACATTTTGTTCTTTATAATTTAGATTATTGACAATCGGTTTGAGCTAACTTGAAATTAGTTAGACCCAACTTGAAACTAAATTGTAACCAGAACCAAAAATGATTTCTTAGGAACCCTAAAACCTAATCCCTAAACTCTAAACCCTAAAACCAACACAAGGTTAGAACTACAGTTCTGGAACCATTTTGTCATCCTTAATCAAAATAGAAAACTGAAAGCAACTCAAAAATAATAACTCAAACCTCCTAAACAATTAGAAAACCCAAATTAGTTCAATATTTATGCTTATTTCACATCATTTTATCATATAATTGATCAATTAACTTCATTTTTCTCATAAATTATACCCAAATTTAACCAAATTCAGAAAATTAAAACATAACTCTCCAAAACCACAAAAACATCCAAATTGTTTCAATTCTATACTTTTATTTTACAATAATTTCAAAATCACATTAGATTACAATAATTATTAATTTCTTATAATTTAAAATCAAAGTTTAGAAGGCAAAACAACACCATCTTTCAACCCCAAAATAGCACAAACCTCGGGATACAAACTTTTCCTTATCTCCTTATACGCCTCACCACCCCACCCCCTCTTCCCCAACTCCACCCCCCGGCGCATAGCAGCCTCCACCACCTCCTCTTTGCTATCATACGCCTCATCCACAATCCCCATCTCCACCGCCTTCTTCGCCTTCACCTTCGCCGCCTGCAACACCACATCTCTCCGATCCGCACCTCTGCCGATCTTACCTCTCATCAACGCAATAAAATAGTCCGGCAAGGTCATACCTATATCCAGCTCGCTCATGTACATAACGCCCCGCGATGACGTCATGACGACGTAATCATGACACATCGCCAGCATCATTCCCGCGGCTGCTGCGTGGCCAGTGACGGCGGCGATCGTCGGCATCGGGAGAGAAAGTAGATCGGCGACGACGCCTTTGAATAGATCCACCATTTTTCGGAGCTCGTCTTTGGCGGCTTCGATTGAGCCGGATCTGGCGCCGACGGCTTGCGCGTGTTTGAGATCGAAGCCGTTGGAGAAGAATCTGCCTTCGGAGACGGTGATTAGAGCCGATCCATTAACGGCTTGAGATCTGGCTGAGGCTAGAGCAGATCGGATGGATGAGATTACGGTAGGGTTTAATCGGTGTTCATGATCGCCTGTTAATGTTAGGATGAAAAGGTTATCGCGTTTCTCTAACGTGCACATGTTGCGCTACTGGGTGATGGATAAGAGGGTGTAGGGTAATATTTAGAGGGGAGAGAAGAGTGTATGATAGGGTGATAGAGATAATGTTTAGCACTTCAAGGGTAGGGGAAGAAACACAAATTTATGCATCCATAGAAAATTAATTTCTTGTAGTGAATTTCTTTTCTTTTTTTGGTTAATTTTTAATTTTCTATAAGAATATAAAATTGTCCCATATCATAGGCTTTAAATTTTAATTGTATTAGCATAGTTATGAATCATAACAAAGACTTTTCTCAATTTACAATAAATGGTAATAATGTTTGTTTGGTCTACTTTGACTTTTCCTTTATAGAACATTAATTTCAAAGTAGTCCCTCTAGCTAAGTTTATTATTGACATTGCAATGATGCGTACTCATTTTCTAAATCGGGGATTTTCTCGAAACCTTGGATTCATAATTGAGTACTGATTTTGCTGAAAAGACAAAAAAAACCACATTAGAACAATAAAATTATCAACGAGATTTTATTTATATTATTCTGACAATCAATGATGATGTGCCATAATTATAATTAAGGGCAATTCAGATTTTGTGACTTAAGTAATAAAGGCCAGGGGCTATGAATTACAAGACTTAGAGCCTCCATTAATCCTATCATATGGATTAGAGGTTTAACAAAAAATGAGCCAATGAGGGCCATGGCCCAATAATAGACACCCCTATTAATCAATTGATTTAACCACTGAAATTTGTGGTTAAAGTCATCCTTAAACAACTTTTTATCCCATAATCACCTACTTTTGGACTGATTTTGGATCTCGTTGAACACATCAAACATGTTATTTATGTGAATATATCTTGGGTTTGACATTAATGCTTGATTTATGGGACAATATTTTATTTTGTAATACATCAATGTGACAATAATAATCAAATTAAACTAGCTAGCTTTTGCAATAGAAACATTATATTTATGCTTAGATTCACTTTTTTTCTAAGCAATCATTTCGAATTTCATCCAATCTACTTGTATTTATCGAGAAAATAAAATAAATCAATAAGAGGATTTCAAATTGAGTTTATGTGAAATACAATCGAACTAGTAGGTGAGATTGTATATGCCAAATTCTAATATTTTTAAAAATATTAATATCTATTTCATTCCATTGGAACCAAACCCTTAAACATTAATATATTGACTATTTAATTAACTAATAATTAATACTTTTTAAATAAAGTTAGGGATTTGAACTTCGTTGTTCTTGGAGATTATTAACAAACACACGAACACAAGATGCAATTGGCACCCAACTCCACTTTTACTAATTTGTCAAATTAGGTAACCTCTTACAATGTGCTTTAGTTTTATTTAGTTAATCCACTTGTATAATATTTACTAAAAATATAGTTGGAGAATTGTTTAGTAAATGAACCTAACTCAAAATAAGCTTTAGAATGGATGTTACGTATAATTTATTGAGTATTATTTTTACATATTAGTAATTTATATGCTCACCTATCGTGCCATATGAGAAATTTTAATATAATTTATTATATTTTAATCAGTTTATTACAAACAACCTTTATATGTTGGCTCTAAAATGCTAAAGAAAATCTATTCTGTCAAAAAAATATATACAAATCACTTACTAATAGAATATGTGTGAAATCAACTTTATGTAAAAAAATGTAAATGTCTGTATTTGTTTTGGTAAAATACACTATCTAACTTTTAAATTATATGAAAAATATAAATTATCAAATTATTATGTTAATCAGGGTGCAAAACGTGAAAAACACATTTATTTTCTAATTAAAAAAACGGGGTTTCATGCATGATTAAAATAACACAAGATTGTTTAACATTTTTTTAATAGAGAAAGTATTTAACATTTTCAAACTACCACGAGATATTTTATAATAATCCGTAATTTATCACAAGTAATTAGTTATGTAGCAGTCATAAGTAATTTGTTCGTAATTAAAAAAATCTATAAACTAATGTTTTTGTGCTCAAATGATATATTATATTTATTCAAATTTAATATGATAAGATACTAAATTGTATCTAAATTATGGATTTGGAGCTATAAAAGACAGTTGAGCCAAATCCACAATTGACTTATAAAGTTCAAAAGTTTAGGTGCCTAAGTCCAACATGTTATTCTTTTTGTCTTGATTACTTTTTTCATATGTTCTAAAGTGGTTTGCCTTTTCTTGAAATTAATTCACCAACTCCAACTATTAATCACTTTTTTGACAAAATCATAAATAATTTATGCAAATTCCCATATGTAAAGTTGTGTTTCTTTACCCTTTTAATAAATTATCTTAATTTTAGTGCAATATTTCCTTTTTTCCCCCATTAAAAAGAATATATTTTGTTTGACTTCTATTAAAAATTAATTCAAGTCAATTTTATATCAATTAATTCTGAAATTACCCTCTATATGAGATATAACATATAATAAGAGATTTACCTTCTAAAACATTTAATTTTTAATTTAATTTTAATATGGTAAATAGTAAGAAATAAAAATAAATAAAAGGCATCCTTCATGAAACAAAGTACATTTCAATTATTTTGTCAATTTTAAACAAAGGATCAACTATTATATTGCCTTCCTATTGAAGTTGGACTATAACCATTATTTCAATTTTATTAATTTCCGGGAAATTGTTAGATAAGATACTTCAATTCAACCAACTAAAGTTTCATGAATAAACTTTTATATTAAAAGTTTCCACCCAATGTAATAAATCATCTTAATATTAGTGGGGTAATTCTTTCTTCTCTCCATTAAAAATAATATTCCTGTTTGATTTTATTAAAATTAATTATATCAATTATATATCACTTTATTCGAATACTATTCTCTATATAAGATAATTGATAAAAAAAAAAAAGATTTACCTTCCAAAGCATAATAAGATTTTTCACATTTGTACTTTTTTTGTTCATATATGAAACTCTTGTTATACTTACAATTTAATTTAATATAGTCAAATAATATAATAACAGCAAGAAATAAATATTTGAAAACAAATACATTAAATAAAATAATTCAAACGAAGAATTCACTATAATAATAATAATTATTATTATTATTATAGCCGCCCTATTGAAGTCTAATTATTATCAATATTTCAATTTTATTAATGTCTGGGAATTTGTTAGTTAAGATTCTTCAATGTGACCAACACAAAGTTTCATACATTATATTTCATATTCAAAGTTTTCTCCCAATCTAACTCTTAAATATCAATAATTGAAAAAAAATAGAGAATTTGCATAAATTCATGAGTGATTCTTAAATAGCCAAAATTATTAAACTTTGAATAGGACAGATCCTAATTTAATGATTCTAGTTGTATCAAAATTACAATTATCCATGCAAATTTAATGTTTTAACCGTCTTAAATCATGAGTTTAACTCATAAATATCAAAATTTTATTATAAAATAAAAACTCATCCATGCAAATTCTTTTTTGTAAGCAACTCTTTTAAAAAAAATTATATTACATTACATCTAATAATTATATATTTTTTCCTTTAAAAACCATATCCATATATCTTTTTACTATCATTTTTCTACTCCTAATAAAACTAATTCTTATCTTTTCAATAAAACACAAGAAATTGAAAATAGGATACTATATTCAATGGGTGGTTAGGGTGGTAGCAACAAAACTTATAATGAGTGACTTATATTATTTTTTCAATTTTCTATTTCCTATCAAGTTTTGAGCATAATTTTGTAATATTTTTAAAATTAAAAAAAATAATGAGGTAAAAAATTATTGTACTTTCAACAAATCACAAGGTCCACATAGTCAAAATAAAACAACAAATTTAGGTGAAAAAAAATAGGAAAAACCCTAAAAAAATTAATTCAAAGTTTGCAGACCCCAAACACTTCTCCTTCATAACCTCTCTCTCCTTTTTTCAAAAAACTCATTACAAAATCTCACCAACACACAAACAGAGCATTGCTAAATCCCCTGTTCTCTCCTTTTCTTTTCCCTCCAATTCTTCTTTTTAACCAATCAATTACACATCTTCACCACGGTTACTGAGAGCATCTGCACTCATATGCACATTCCCACGCTTAATTTTTCATTGTTTCAACTTTTCTTGACAATAGTTCATGATCCCTTTACAGCCCTTATACTTTTTCATTCATACTTGTTGCCACATTGGCTAGTTTGATAGCTTTCCTGAAGTGGGCTCTGTAAACTTAGCTCTTTTTAACAGAATTTCATGGCATAAAAGGCTAAGGAAGAACGTGTTAGCTTGAGATCTGAATTGGGTTTTCAGTAAATTCCAGACCTTGCTGGTGAAAGTAGGCAGAAATGGTGGCTGAGCCTTGGATTTTGAAGTTGGGTAATCAGGTGAGTAGC
Organism: Verbascum thapsus; assembly: GCA_963669365.1. Taxonomy (NCBI): domain Eukaryota; kingdom Viridiplantae; phylum Streptophyta; class Magnoliopsida; order Lamiales; family Scrophulariaceae; genus Verbascum; species Verbascum thapsus. Next base: position 9,158,824 of record OY770114.1, read on the forward strand.
AATTTAAAGCATGTTTTGTATTTTGATAATTTATCAAAATCATCAAGTAAGAAACAGGGGCCACAAGAGAGGCAAATTATTGGTATAATCTCTTTTGAAGTTGCTAATGTGATGTCCAAGGTTATGAATTTGCACAAATCTTTGAGTGACAATGAGATCCTTAAGCTGAAAGATGAGATTTTGAAATCTGAAGGGATAAAAACCCTTATATGTAGTGATGAAAAACAGCTTTTGGAGCTAGCCCTTGTTGAGAAACTTGATGAATTGAATAAGGTTGCTAGTGTAGTGTCTAGATTAGGTAAGAAATGTAGTATTCCAGCATTGCAGGGGTTTGAGCATGTGTATGGTGATATTGTTTCTGGGGTTATTGATGTTAAGGAGTTGGGTTTTTTGGTTAAGGATATGGAGAGTATGGTGAGGAAAATGGAACGATACGTAAATTCGACCATGAGTTTGTATACCGAAATGGAGGTTCTTAGTGAATTGGAGATAGCCTCAAAAAAGTTTCAGCAAAATCAGCATGAGGAGTGTAAGAAAGCTTATGAGCAGAAGCTGACATGGCAGAAACAAGATGTGAGGCATTTGAAGGATGTCTCATTGTGGAACCAGACATATGATAAGGTTGTGGAGCTTTTGGCCCGAACGGTCTGTACGGTTTATGCACGGATATACAATGTATTTGGTGATGGCCATACGAGGGATATTTCGAATTTGTCTGTTTCAAGGTCTCAATTCGGGTTTAGTGGACGGGGTTTGAAGCAAGAACATCTTACCATGGTTCAAACAAACACGAGACTGAAAAAGTCGGTTTCTGCCAAGAGCAACAGTTATCATCATTCTGGGCCAATTGTAAATCGAAAGTTGGAAAAAAAGACTCTTAGTTTCAAACACAAAGTGGAAATGGAGAAAAACGAAGGGGGCTCGTTTGGTCCCGAAGATTTCAACTTCGCATGTGGTATAGTGCCTGGAAGGCTATTCATGGAATGTTTAAGTATGCGAAGTTCTGGTTCAAAAGTCGATGATGATGATGATGATAATGATTTTGTTAGTTATGATGATCAAAACAGTCAAATTTCAAGCTGTTTTAGCGTTACAAATGGTGTAACGAACGATAATCACACTCATTTAGCTCGCTTTATTCGTCCCATCAACGGCCATAATCCAAACGGAGATCAAATTCCGTTCAAGAGTAAGCTACTAGCTTATGCACATCCTAGCACCATTGGAGGCTCTGCATTAGCCTTACACTATGCAAACGTCATCATCGTGATCGAAAAACTTATTCGCTATCCACATTTAATCGGTGATGAAGCTCGAGATGATTTATACCATATGCTCCCAACGAGCCTAAGAAACACTTTGAAATCTAAACTAAAGTCTTATGTCAAAAACTTAGCTATTTATGATGCTTTTTTAGCCCATGATTGGAAAGAAAGGCTTGAAACAATGCTTAAATGGGTCGCCCCGTTAGCCCACAACATGATCCGTTGGCAAAATGAACGTAACTTTGAACAACAACAAATTGTCGCTCGAACGAATGTTCTTTTGATCCAAACGCTGTATTTTGCTGATCGAGAAAAAACGGAGGAAGCTATTTGTGAGGTACTTGTCGGTTTGAATTATATGTGTCGATATGAGCAACAACAAAATGCGTTATTGGATTGTGCAAGTAGTTTCGATTTGGAAGATTGTATGGATTGGCAATCTTCTTTCTGTTCATGATTTTTGTCGTTGGGTTTTGTTCGTATGATAATAATGTAAATTGGAATCGATTTATGTATTTCGTTTAGTGGAGAATTCTAACACAGACCGTGTTATTAACTTGAGTTCGGCCAAACCTGGTCTGTGCGAGAAATTTCCCGATAATTGTAAGTTGACTTTGAAAGTCGACGAAATTTATGATAATCGAAGAATTTTATGTTACATTTGCCATTTTTAATATTTTCTTGCTGATGAAATTTTGCCCAGTTTTCTCTTTGGCTAGTTTTGTATGTTTACCTGTTTAAGGCTGTATTTTGGTAAGATGTATTGATGGGATTTTCATGCACAAATTATGTGTAAAATGAGATACACTAACTATTTTTTAAAATATAATTTTTTTTTTTAAAAAAAGTATAGAAGTAAACTGAATGGATTTTCTTAAAATCATAAAAATCCATAATTAAAAAAGGGCAAAAAAGTCACATTCATTACATTATGATAGAGACAACATATATTAGCCATTTACCTCTCTACATTTTGTAGAAAATTATTGAATAGACAATTTTGACCTTATTTGGTTGAATCATAATTTATTTTAAAAGAAATTATGCGTCAACTCAGACAGCTATCTCGATTAGAAAAAAAGAAAAACTATCTACATTTCAAATACTCTTAAATAATTATTTTTATAAATTTCGCACCAAAAGCTCGCTTTTATGTTTATTCTTTTCTCTCTCGTTTTTAAATCCGAAAATTTGTATTCTTCACTTTATTTTCAGATATGGTGAGAAGAGTAAGCGTGTAAATGTACAATCACACGCACAAAATCCCACTAATAAGTCTATTAAAAACTAATGAAAGTGATAGTTAAATCTTAAATGAAAATTTTAATTAAGACCAAATATAATATATTTAAAAATTAAACTCTAGCTTATAAGTTGTTAATTAATAAGAAAATACCCTTTATGACACTACATAACTGAAGAGGCACAAATTGGAAAGAGAAACTGCTTTAGCTCATTGTACCTTAGATGTAAACAAATAAATGCACAAACTTAGGGTGCAACTGTCGCAAAGTACAACTCTTCAATTCAGAATTCAATCTGAGATTATTTTGAAATAAAGTTCCGTAGATCTGTAATTGTTGCTCAATTTTCCGTTTCTCGAATACACAGTGCTCGATTGGCTGTTATTAGGTTCATTGATCATGAGTTACCGGAGGTTAGTATCTGTATTTTTTTTTGATCGTACATTTTTTTTGTTAGATATTTTTGTAGCATGTCAAATAACTGCAATATTGGATGTAGTTTAATCTTTTGCTTACGAATTTGATCAAATCGTATTTGATAGAATTGATGCCTGTAAAAATAAATGCTTGGTTATTCACAATAAACAAGGGACTTTTTTTGTTTTGGGAGGCACATGAAAATTGAAATTCATATGAAGATTTTCTTAGAAAACCACATTTATAACTCACAGGATTACTTTTTGCTTTAGAAATTGGATAAGATTGTTATATGGACATGATGAGGAAGCTCTTTGAAACGTTTGCTAATGTACACTGTTTTTTTGTGGATCACAGCCTAGGATTGTTGCTTTTTCTTGATCTTTTGCTCGATGATTAGCTTATGTATTTTAAGGGATTAGGTCTCAATCACAGCGCGATGGTTTGGGTGTGTGTGTGTGTGTGTGTGTGTGGAGAAAAGTCTTGGTTTAGTACGATGATGGGTCTGTAGTACTGAGTTTCTTCAGATCAAATGGGTATAGTTAGCTATGTATTGAAAGATTTTCGTGCTGATGTTATGCATCTGAGCTCTTTAACAACATTTGATAGCAGAGTAGTTGCATTCCTTGATTTGACTTTGTGCTTAAAATTGCACCTAAGTGGTGGCATTTTCTTGTAATGAGGTTTAAGAACTGCATTTCTTTAACGATTTTAAAAGATATGGAAGTTGCACATTTCTAATTTGCTCATGCAGAATAATATTATTCAAGTTTTGGTACTCCATTCTAATTATTAAAAGCTGATCTAATATGTTGTAGCTTTAAGTGTACTTGAATTCTCATGAAGCTCACTGCATGCAGGGATCATCGAGCCTCAAGGGCTGCACTTTTTGATAACATGGATACCCTTGAAGAAGGTGGTCTCAGGTCCTCATCTTCGTATTCAAGTGGTATTGATGATCATGACAATGAGAAAACAATGGACAGTTTACATGATAGAGTCAACTTTCTAAAAAGAGTGAGCCCTCTACACCCCCTCCTCCCCCAAAAACAAAACAATAAAGTACATCTTGAATTATAGCCATATTAATTCAGATCCTATAAAGTAGTTATTTTTCCCATTTGCTACATAAATTTTCTTTAGCTGATCACCTTTTAACTAACCTTTTCTTATGTTTGACTTGGTTTTTGTGTTTGATTAGTAGATGATGGGTTTGTAGTGTAAGTGCCACATGTTTTACTCAGCTGAAATAAAATCGTGTGAAAGAATTTAATAAGAGAATCAAGAGTTGGAGAAATCATGCGGTTTCTAATTGTTTTTAGGTAGATAATTAAGTGTGCATGCTTGAAGAATAGGTATTTTATATATATATATACTATGGGAAAGCCTTCTCTCTGTTGCATCAATCTTAAGCAATTATGTCGATCAAATTAAGGTTACATCAAGTACTTTAGAGATAGGAGGCAATATTACATTCTGCTCTAGTTAACTCCTTATTTTAGTTTTAATACCACAGAGAGAGGGACGTTTTGATTTGTATGTGTTCTCATTACCTTTGAATTGATAGAAATAAATTACAATAACAAATTTGAATGATATTTTATTTGACTCATCAATTCATTTACATCCCTATTTATATATTTATATAGTCTAAAAGATTATAATTGTATGGCACTTGTGACAGTTAACAGGGGACATACACGAGGAAGTAGAGAGTCATAACCGTATGCTAGATAAAATGGTATGTTAATTCATGGATACTATGCCGGTTCATACTTGTAGTAAGAAACATGTTTGTGTCTGAAATTTTTTTGCTTATGTAGGGGAATGAGATGGATGCTTCTAGGGGAATTCTATCAGGAACATTTGATCGTTTTAAGATGGTAAATTGAAAACTTCTTATCCTTTCTTTTCTCGTTCTCAGTTGTTTTCTTCTTTATTTATTTCCCTGATGTCTTTTTCGATGATACATTTAGGTGTTTGAAAAGAAATCAAATAGGAAAATCTGCAAACTTGCAGCATATTTCGTGGTGGCTTTCTTTATGCTGTATTTTATCATTAGGTGAGTTTCTATTTCTTGCATACCTTTTGTTTCACGGACTTTCTTCTCATCATCTCGAACCCAAAGCCAAATCACTTATGGTGTGTTTGGATCGAAGGATTTGAAAACTATGGATTTCAAATTCATCGACAAATCCATTTAAGTTTGTTTGGATGAATTCATGTTACGACGGATTTCAAATCCCTTGTCATTCATTTTGACTTATTTTCTCCACGACTATGGTGGATTTCAAATTACTCCGTTTCATTTGAAATCCTTCCTCCAAATCCCCTTCCTAAATCCAAATCACTCGATCCAAACACACCCTTAATGAAATACAGGAATGGGATCATTCGATGTTCAGAGCGATCGTAATAATCCATGTGATGGGTCCCACGTGGGGCCTATGATTGATGCTGATATAATGTTTTATTTTGCAGGGTGCTTTTGTATTTTATGTATGGTTAAAGTAGATTGTGAAGGCCATTCCTGGATATGCAGTTAGTTGATCATAATTTTAGACATGTTCTCCACCATTTGTTTGTTTGTTTTTTTGTCATGGAACGGCAGAAGAGAAATCCCGAGCCATAACGTTTATATACATAAATTTACAGAATTGTTGAAGCAGGTGTGCCTGAATAGGTGATTTGCATATCTCGTTTCATGTTGGTCGACTAGTGATTCTTAGAAAGTGTCGAGTTCTGCATACTTCATTATAATCACTATTAGTTTTTTCGAACCATTCTTTATACAGCATACCTGCTCTTTTCTCGCTGGCAAATATTTATATATGTTAATATATTATTTTTCGTATTTTTTTTTTGCGAAAAAGTAGAATATTATTTTTCTTTTTTGACTGGATTTAATGGTATCATAATGGCTACTCACTACGCTTATAATTCACGATTTTGTGTTTTTACTAAGGATTACTGTTTTTTCTGTTATATAACTTTGTGAAATGGATCTTCTATAAAATTGCTTATAAATTGCCCATCAATAAAGAATTCCGAAAACCCATAACTTTCCAGGAAGTGACTCATTTCTTACATAATGAGCCAACATATCTTGGTGCAATAGTTTTACATTTGTACCCAAGTATAACTTTTTTGCAACTAAGTATTTGCAATCAAATTAGTGTACTAAAAAAATGTGTATGTCAAATTTAAGATATCAATTTTTGCAGTTTTTCCTATAATCATACAAGGGAATATCACAATTTTGGTCACATAATTTTTTTGTTCTTTTTAAAATTTTGGTCCCATATTATTTTGATTTTAATTTGATTCTTTATAAAATTCTCACATTATACCCAAGCATACCCATTGTTCAGAACTGCAATTGCTGAAAATGAATTCCTAACGTCAAATCCCTTCATTCTTTAGTTTATGAGCACGGAAATTAAAGAATTAAATAAAAAAAAATTGTTTCCTGGTTTATCAATCTTAAATCCCACTGACACAATTCATAATCATTATGAATCACGATTTAGTGGACAATGCTTATATAAATAAAATTAAATAAGGCAAATAATATTCTTTTTTAATTGTATTGCATGCCTGATTAATTATAGTATTCATAATAAGTATACAATTTAATTAGCAGTGATTAAGCCAATGGATAGAATTCTAGAAGTAGAGCCAAACAATAGAAAACCCGTTTTTTTCATTGCATACAAAGTAAAATTAACAAAAATAAGTTCTAAGCAAACCATAATCTTAATAAGAAAATTACTTTTAATATCCATAGAAATCATGATTTTATCCGAGTTATTCTATGCCAGGACAACTCCATAAAAATCGATCTATCATAAAATTTCTCATTTTATCCACCCATCCCACCCTCTATGAACGCATAAATACATACATATATATATATATATACACACACATACATATACATACATTTATATATATATATATATAACACAGGAAGCTAACAATTTTCTTCTAAAAATTTACCTTATTCCTCAATATGGTGGCCGTGGATGTGCCCAATTACCATACACATCATGATTCAACTGCCCTCCATTTGCCAACAAATTTGGGGTCAAATTATAAATACCCAAAGATGAAGGATCACCAATCCCATTCTCATGCTGCCGCCCATCCACCGCCGCCGTCCCACCGCCGTCCTCCGCCTCAAAAGGTAATCTCTCATAACTCGCACTACCAAAAGTTGCTGCAATCACCATAACCGGCCCTACAGCCACCAGTGGCCCCACCACGCTCCCCCCGACCACCTGACCAGAATCGCCGGCCAAATAAACAGTTAATCCGGTTGACCCGATCGGAGCAGGACCCGGAAGAAAAGCCCCTGTTAACGAAAGGATTTCGAACCGGCCCTGTAGAGCCACCAAAGCTGTGGGCCCGGCCGGCTGACGAATGGTGACGTTGGCCACCGAGCCGCTGCCGCTTAACACGCATACGCCACGCTGGCGGCGGCGAGCGAAGGTGGCTATGCTCTCGGCGACGTCGTTTCCGGCGGCGACTTCCATGACGTGGCTGCGTAATGCATTGGGGCTGTCCCGGGTCACGAAAACAGGCGGTTTTGGTTTGTTTTTTGATCCGGCGGGTCTGCCACGTGGGCGGCGGTTGCTGACCTCCACTACGCCGTCTTTGTCGTCGTTTTCTTCGCCGTGGCTGCTGCTACCTCCGCCGCCGGTTTTGTCGTTGATAGATAGCTCCATTTTCCGCTTATTGCTTATTAGGGTTTCCGGTTCGGCGCCGGCCATACCCGTCTGAACTCCGGTCCACCACCGATTTGCCAGCTTGCTTCTTATTCTCAACTCAGAAATTAGCAAAGAAAGATCGATGATTCGTGGGTTGATCTTTGTTGAAATTTTCAAACCCTAATTTCACATTTTCGTAAAGATTAGAGATTATTATAATAATTATATATAATTATCTAAAACAACATGATTTCAAATACAAAAATCAAAATCAGGGATCAAAGATGAGCTCTAACCTATGATCAGCTAACCCTTTTAATAATCCATAAATACAAACATATATAAAAAATTAGTCTTCAATTTTAATTAAGAGAGAGAGAGGGGAAAAAAGAAGAAATAGAGCTATATATATATATATGTATATTATGTATAACTAAAAGTATAATATATAAAGAAATCTGAAGATGAGTTATCTAAGTGGAGAAGAACAGTTGCTGAGAATCAAGTATCAAGAAGAAATGAGATAGATTAAAATATTTTTCAACTACAAAACAATTATGAAAATGTACAAATATATACGCTTTTTTTTTCTCCTATGTTTTGATAGCCTCAAGTAGTGATTTGGGTAGCCAAAGTTTATTGTTTATTTATAGAATATTTTATTTATATATATATATACATCTCACTAGTTGAGCTCTGTATGTATATGTGTATGTATATATAATGCTCTTTGTGAGTGTCCATAGAAATTAGGGTTTAGAATGGTGGGGTAGCGTGAGATTGTGCAGGTGGAGAGGAGGAACCCCAGCCATTTATAACATAATATATATATATATATATTAATAATATTGGTGTGACATATATTCACAAATATGTTAAAATATATTAAATATAATTAAAAAATAATTCTTACTAATTAGAATTCATTCTAGCTATTTTAAAATGTTTGTTTCAGTTTATATGAAGATAGAATTAAAAAAAGAATCATTCAATATAAGATGTAAAGTATCTAAAATTATCTTGATATTATTTATTTATAATAAGGCTAAAATTACTCTGAACTAAAATTTGAAGCTCGGGTTTGATCAGTTAAACTAGAACTAGAAGAGTTCGAGCCCGGAGTGTATATATATATAATATCAAATATATTATATTATATATATATATATACTAATTAATAAAATGTTGTATATGCATATTGGTGAGCTTATGAAAGAATTATAATTAGGGTAGAACTAGGCTCATTATAAAACCCAAAATATAGAGGGATGATCTCACCCTTAATCATACATGATCTAATATGTTATTGGATACTCGAGCAATCATAAAAATATATATATATTGGTGGTTAAGATGTGGGCACATTTTCAGTTTATTCTTAACATTACAATTGTTTTTTCCCTCGACATTTATGTATATATATTTAATATATATTGTACGTATTACACAATTCTACTACAAATGATTTGAATTGTATGTAAGTGAATTGCTCACAATGTAGGCTACACCGAATAAGATCTATTTCAATTCATTCATTTCGTATTTAAAGTGATATATAAGTGTATATAATATTCTTTTACATACATGCATGTATGTAGATTGTATGCATTTTCCATACATTATATATTTTCAGTTATATATATATATATATATATATATTTTGTGGTTAAGATGTGGGCATAAAATTTTCAGTTTTTTCTTAACATTATAATCGTTTTTTCCCTCCACATTTAATTGTGTATATATTTGTAACTTGTAAGTATTACACAGTTATATATATTACAAATAATTTGAATTGTATGTAAGTGAATTGCTCATAATGTAGGCTACAACTAACAAGATCTATTTCAATTTATTAATCTCGAATTTAAAGTGATATATAAGTGTATATAATATTCTTTTATATGCATGCATGTAAATTGTATGCATTTTCCATTCATTTATAAAATAGAATATAAGATGAAATGGAGAATGAACTATGGGTTGTAAATATAAAATAATGAGAGGCTTATCATAAATTAAAATATTATGTTAACTAACAACACTGAGTACAGCATAAATTATACTTCAAAATTTGAATGAATTTTTATGGCAAGTTTGGAATATAGATTGCTTATTTTAGAAAAGGTTTCCCATGTCCTTCTTATTACTTTCTTTGTTTTGACAAATATCCCAATTGTATTAAGTATTAACACACAATTTTACTTATTATAACTATATATAATACCCATGTTTGTGCTAATAAATCTACTACACACAATATTAAATGTACCTATTATATAGATAATGAAAGTTGTTTAAGTTTTATAATAATATTTATTTTAGATAATTTATATAACCAAATCTTCATTTTAATTTAAGTCATTTGATCCAATGTGTAAAATATTTTAGGGATAAGAAAGGAAGTTACTCTCTTAATTATAGTAAGATATTGATTCCAAAATATTACTATGGAAACTAATAAAAACATTTTGTCTAGATAAAATGTTACAACTTTTAAAAGTTCGTGCGACAAGATAATGCATTTATGTTAGGACATGAAATGATTGATGAGATTTTCTCTTACTTTTATAAAGAGCATAATTTTTAACCAATTTTTCATCTAATCAAAACAAATGATAATTCCCATTTAAAAATAAGCATAATTATATCGAAACTTTAAATTTCAGAATCATTTCTTTTAGGTGACATTAAGGGCCCTCTTCACATGAATTCACGTGTTATGGTTAAATTAATTTTAATAAAACAATGCTTAGTGACTTTGGGTGTTACATTTGTACACTAAAGTCCAATGAGATGGGGCCTTTAGGTTCAATAATTACTAGATTTACTATTAAATTAATCTTCATTTGTCCAAATTAAACAAGTTGATTAGCACTTTAATTTGTTCCCATTTGGCTTTCCAAAAATATTAGCATCCCACTTGTGAATTTAGCAAAGTCTATGCATACTTAACCTTTGGAAACACTAAAGAGTCATGAGTAGATCTCAACCCATAAATCAATTTTCCTCAACCAAAAAAAAAACATTAGTGATGATATTGAAGTTGTCTTTTTATATGATAATGAGTTACAAAAAATGGGTTTAAATATTGAGTTTTAACAAGAGTTATACTTTAAAATGTCATTATTTATAATTAATTAATGATATATTGTTAATTAATAACGACATAATATTGCAACTTCATTTATTGTCACTAATTGTCCACCCTTTATCTCGGAGTTGTTTCAAAGGATCAATTATATCGTAAATAAAACCAATGCTGATGAATAACCAACTTGCAATGAATGGGAAAAATATATATATACAATTAAATCATTATATGTTTACAATGATTTTGTATTATACAATAAAATTTCATGCACACTCGATATATAAATTTAAGAATATTATTATATTATTATTTTCTCTTTCGAATCTCCTTGTAGGTGTCTTCCAATTATATTGTTAACTATCTTGGATTAAGTTGTTTAATCTCCGATTAACACACATCCAATAATTTTAAATTACATAATTAATGTTATATATATGTCATCTCTATTAAAAATATTAATTTAACAAAAAGAAATGACATATCTTTAATTATTAAGATAGACAATTGAAAATATATATCAATCAACTTCAAATAGAATCCACTAGACATTTAATTAATGAAATGTAGACCACCCATCATATAATTGTTTTGTCGTAACTTATAATATTTTATTTGGTGGGGGTTACTTTAGAAATTATAATACCACTTTAAAAACACTGACATACTAATATTTTGGATAATTCCTTATCTCATATAAATATGTATATATACATATCATTGATCCTGATACAATTAACATATATATTTTAATTAGGTATATAGATTCTTGCCATAAGTTCAATGTTTCAATGCGATCACTCCTATTTATGTAACAATATTTATATAATTATAATATATAAATATAATGTAATTATCTAGCATGCTTCAAAGTGATATTTATAATATTATTTTTATTTTTATTTGATTAGGATCAAATGTAAATTTGATCTAGAGTACATGCATCAAATGTTTGTTGTACCTTTGAACCCACAAAAATGAAATCAATAAAGTAAAAAAAATTAAAAAGAAAAAAAGTATTGCACCAGCCGGGAATCGAACCCGGGTCTGTACCGTGGCAGGGTACTATTCTACCACTAGACCACTGGTGCTTGTTGACAGCAGATGGATATAATTATTTCAGTGCATCAATAAAAATAAATAGTTACATATAATTAGTTATCACTTAAATGATAAATGTTTGTAGTTCAATATTTGTGGTGCCTAAAATACCAGATTTTTAATTCACTCATCACGTATTAAATTTAGGGTATTTAAAGTATCAAATCATCGACTCCATATTAAATTTGTGATAATTAAGGTACTCTAATTATTACAATAGGAACAAAGAATGATTTTTTTCTATTCAACCATCCATAGTAATCAAATCTAATTTGATTTTATTTTATTTTGTAGTCCTTTTTTTCTAATATATGTCCAAAGGTATGAACTTAGAAGTCAAAATATATGCCTTGATTTCTAACTTGTGGATGGGGAGTTGTTAGTACTTTGATTAAGAAGTTGTAAGCCACCAAAAATAGATAATATAATAATATTATTAAATTATTTTGTTTTTATATAATTATCAATTAACGTAATTATCTAGCATTAGGCCCAAAAAATAAGTCAAATGAAAAGAAAAGAATGAAAGACAAAATATATATATGACAATTGGGAAATATGGTCCACTTTTTCAAACTTTTGTCCTATTAAAAAGGGTAAATGGCACTTCAGCACCCAAATTTGACAAATTTGGCACTTTGACCCCAAAAATAATCAAGAAGCGCTTTTGACTTCATGGATATGTGAAGTTTACAAATTATTGTATTCAATGTTTTACATTTTTTTGACTAAAGACAATCAAAATATTAACAAAGATATTTATGTAACATACTTTTTAATAAAATTGCATATCTATTTTCTCATTTCTAATTATGTGTATAGACTATAGACACATCATTTTGTTTTTACTATTATAAACTAAAAAGGACAAAAATCAAAAAAAGTAATATCTCATACTATATTTGTGTGAGTACATATGGGCTAGACTTCCTGCAAGCTAATTCGAAGCCCAAATTTAGTTTTGGACCCAAACAAATCTAAATCAGCCCAGATTTTGGCCTGTCATATATTAGTTAATTCAGGCCTGTTAAATAAACCTCCTAAATATGTCTAATAAATTGGACAAAATCTCAAGTTTTGTTACATTACATTGCACATTGTTAGAAAAAATATGATTGTTTTACAAAATAAGTAAAAGTCCATTTATAATTCGGGAATACCGAGATAAAATAAAATGGTCATGCGAAAATATTATTTGAATTTCCGCACACATACTATATCCAATACTACAATTTTTAGATTCAATATCATGTGCTATTTATACAAAAACTGTTGAATAACAAAATTGTTATTTTTGGACAGAAATTATCAATAAGACCAAAAGTAAAATGAATTAAAAGTTATGAGATACAGACGTTAGGGGTGAAAATAGGTCAGGCCGTTCGACAGGGGCCTACGGCCCGGCCTATTTAAGGCCTAGCTCGGCCTAGCCCGTTAAATAAAAAAGACGGGCTCAAGCTTTTTATAAAGCCTATTTTGTTAAATAGGCCAGGTTTATGCTTACAAAAAAGTCTATTAGGCCCGTCAGGCCGGCCTGTTTATATATAGTATTTTACATTTTTAACCCTTTGACATAAAAAGCAATTAACCCTAAATGAATGGAAACGCATTCAACAAGAAGATATCATATTGAAGATTTGATGCGAAGATTGCTAGCTGCTATTAGACAATTATAATTTCTAATGTAATTTGAAAGTAAAGGTCTATTATTAGAACATATTTTAATGTCCCCTTTTGTTATCTTGGATGAATTTGAACATTTACTTTTCCTATTTATGTTGTTTTTGATCGTTGATGTACTCTAAGTCTTCACAAACACATTATTTGGATGTTTAATTTTGAGTTTGGACAAATATTTGACTCCTAAACATGCAATTTGTATCTCTTCGATTATTGTTAATTTTCACATTGTTAATTATTTTGTAACACCCCGACCCCAGCTTAATAGGAGTCGGGTTGCCACCGTAACTTTGAGCGTGAGAAATGTATTTTCCAAGGAAAAAATAAATATTTTTGTAAATAATTCTTAAATAAATACAGCGGAAGACTTCATTATAAAACACGAGTATTTTTTTTTTTTAACCTTCTTAACTTTAAAATCTAACCATGCAAAACTAACTCGTGTCATACCAACATTTGCAAATCAAAACCATGTTATAATAAACACATGAAAATCTTTACTTAAACGAAAATAGTATTTCCAAAACACCAAGTGTCAAATTTCTACGAATTAACATACATAAAAAGCGTAATATTCATATATATATATATATATATTATATATGCTTCTAGGGAAAGTCGACACAACCAGCTACCCATCCGCTTCGTCGTAAGCTGGACCTGAAAAAGATTTAAACTGAGCAATGTAAGATTTGAGAAATCTTAGTGGATAACGTTATTAACTGTCACTTTGAAAAGAGTAACCAGTATGTCAAAAGCATCATCTCCAAGGTCCGAAGACCTGGCATAACTCCAAGGTCCGAAGACCTGGTCTACTCCAAGGTTCGTCAACCTGGCTTAACTCCAAGGTCCGAAGACCTGGTATACTCCAAGGTTCGTCAACCTGGTACTTTATCATGTCGTTTCATTTCAATCAACATAAGAGTTATTCTAAACAATATAACTGAAAATAAACGTTACCCATTTTACGTTTCGCTAAGGTGCGGGGATAGCTCTTGAAGTATCCGGTCGTCTCGTACTGCACTCGATCGTTTATCAACATTAGATTTTAAAAATATATGTGTTTCAAAAACATGCATATAGATATATTTATTATTATTATCCATTAAACTCAAGTGGTTAAACAATAAGAAATTACATTATATATATATATATATATATATATATATATATATATATATATTTATATACTCATAACCATTTATCATCTTTAACTTAAAACCTATAGACATAAACTTTGTAAAATATTTTATAAAATTTCTAAAATCAATTAAAATAATGAATTTGGCTTTTACATACAAAACATATGATTTGTCATGAATAATTTGAGAACAACCAACCCGAACTAAAATACTTTTATAACTTATTATATTACTCAAAAATTTCTAAAACTCTGTGAAACACTTAACAACACATACATTGAAATATAGTAAAATTTTCAGAAGAAGAAAACATCTCAAACTATACAAAACCGTGCAACCTTAAAATTTCGATAGAGTACCGGGCAGTTTATAATCAAAGATTTTTAGAAAAACACACACAACTCAAAACCTTTCAAAATTTTCTACATATCATTTTGACATGATATTAATGTTCCAAAAAAATTAACATGAAGAAATTATCTCATTTGATTACCTAAACAACATCGAAAAGTTACCATATAAAACTGTAATTCAAGCGAGACTATTTTTGAAAATTCATCATAATTCCTACACAACTCCGAAAACCACCAAATTTTTACCATAGACTTCCAACATCATATATAACAACATACTAAAACATTTTTCTAAAATTCCAAGTACAAAAATTTATAAAAATCGGCAAAGTGGACTGAAATTTCAGGATTTTTCACAAACTGCACAACTTCACATATTTCTTAAAAATAAAAATGCACTTCCAAGCTTTTTAACCAAACATCCTTAATAAAAACCACATCAACATCATATTATTACACATGCAACAAGTTTAGACATGATACTTCAAACATGCAAAGTAAAATTTCAACATGAAATTTCACAATCACACTCAAAATGGCACATTTTTTTTTTGATCTATCACATTTAATAAAATTTTCAACAAATTTCATCATACTTCTAGGAGATCACTCTCAAATCATACATGCAATAGTTTTAGGTAAGAAAATTAAAATATGCAAAGTCATTTTTCACACTTATCCACACCATCAACACTTAAAATGACACTTATTTGAAGATCAACCAAAAAAAACAATTTATTCAACAAAACTTTTCATTTTGTGGGGATTTATCTTTAGATCACACATGCAATGAGTTTATGTAGACAAATCACACATGCAATACCCCTTTTAACATGCATTTGCACCCTTAACTCCAAATAAAGACATATTTTCACAATCAACCCCATAAAAACAACACATGCAACAAAATCATCACATACTAGAAATTCCTCTTTTGATCATACATGCAATCAATTCTTAGCAACTTAAACATGATCTTAAAGAAGAAAATAAGCAACAAGAAATAGAAAACTACCTTTTAAAAGCTTAACAAAGTTTTCTATGCTTAAAATCAAGACTAGCACACTTTGAGCTTACTTACCCTTTCCACTTGCTATAATTTTTCTTCTTAAATTTGAGAGAAAAGTTGAAGGATTTGTTGAGAGAGAGTGGAGAGTTTAGAGAGAAGGGAGAGAGTTGTAGAGATGAGAGAGCGTGTTATAGTGAAAAATGAATGTGTAGAGGCATATCCATATATATATATAGTGTATAAAAGAATTGTATAATACATGTATTTCTCTTGTATTATACACACACACATATATATATATAATGGTTCTTGCAATATATATACATATAGATCTTGCATTATATATATATACTATACATGTATAATATTTTATTCTTACAATATATATATATATATATATAAAGACATGTAATTATTTAATAGTATTGATGTGTCCTGAAGCTAGTGTGCTAAGTGGAAAAATATGGAGCAAGGTTGGCCAAGTGTAGCAAGTGTAGGACACATGTTAAATTTAGGTGAAAATTAACTCATAATCCTCCAATCTTTCAAAATTTATAATTTGCTCCCATAAATATATATATAAATTTTAGGTAATATAATTTTGATCACAAAGCTTTATAAAAACGTTTCGTACCGAGTGCATCACAATCGAACTCGGTCTCTTCGGGTAGCTATCCTGCAAAAACTAATCAAACTTGGAGAAAATTTTTTAGCTCGTTAAAAACGTCGAAACGGAAAGCTCAGTTAAACATAAAATGAATTATTAACAATAAACTAACAAATAAAATTGTATTTATATGTCAAAATATGATATGCAAGATTTTTCTAAAATTGGGGTGTTACATATTTTTATACACTCAGGCTTCATAATATTTGTCATAGGCATTTATGTAAAATAGGCTAGTTGGTGTTCATAGGCCTTTATGTAAAATAGGTTTTTAAATAGGCTTTCAAGCTTATCAGACTTTTAAAAAGGCCAGGCCTTAAAAATAAGCCTATGACGGGTAATAGGCCAGGCTCAGGCCTATCATTTTTAAAGTAGGCCAGGCTTAGGCCTTACAAAGCCTGGTTCGGCCCGGCCTATTTCCACCTCTAGATACAGTGTAAACATCCCGTAACAAATGGAACTTAAATTAAAATTACAAAATATGTAAATTATGAGATCAAAATTGTGATTTTTTTGATAATATATTACTAATTATGTTGACCAAGAATTCACCAAACTTGTCATACTGAATAATTTTCTGCCACCGACTAATTATATTTAGCCAAGTATGATCATATATAGAGTATAAGTTGATTGACGAAGAAGCTTAGGCTATGTTTGTTTATGTTTTTGAGTAAAATATTTGAAATTTTCTCGGAAATGGCGTATCACCGAAATTCGTGTGAAAATGGTAGATGTTTGTTTATGTTTTTAGAATTTGGTTGAAAATTGTAATGTGTCAAATCAATGATGATTGGTTGATGTTTAATAATGATTGAATTAGTTATTTTTGTAATGATTATTTAAATAAATAAATATATATGAGTGTAAAATAATGTATATATTAATTGTAATTGATGGATGTGTAGAATGATTGATGTGTTGATTGATAGGTAGTTAGTATTGGAGATTGAAAAAGTAGAGTTGAAAAAAGGAAATTGAGATGAAAATTTGGTGTGTTAAGTAGATTTAAGATTTTGTGATTTGAAATTTGAATATTGAATTTCAAAAACATAAACAAACATAGCCTTAATAATTGATAGAAAGTGGGAAAAGAATTGTGGCCATAAAAACTAGCCAATATTCCCAAATCATCCATCGTCCAAGTCGTAATGGAATATCAATTATATACATCAACGTAGAATAATATATTTTTTTTATTAAATTCGTGTTTTCAAATTATCATAAAAATATATTATTCTGTCCAATATTTAAAAAATCTTAAAGATAAGTACGTAAGATTCCACATACAAACCCCCTATTCATGCATGGTTTATAATGACTTTCTTCAAATAAAAATCACAAACAAAAGTCGCGTTCGAGTATATTGATCTGTAACCATCATCACAACCCTCTTCGAAGTGATTTAAAGAGTTCTTTTGACCAAAATTTGATATTGTCAATATTATATATTTTTGGTAAATCTCAGATCCAAATCAGACCCACACCCAGATCCAAATCAAACCCAAAACTTTGAGGCTAGACCCAGACCCAAACATAATATGTGACGGGACCCATCACATAAATGATTATAATCGTTTGAACGAAAGCAAATAAGTATAATCGTACTAAATATGCAAATGCAATATATGTATATATATATATATATATATATTGTGTGTATTTGTTGTGTGTAAAGACAAACAAATGCCACAAATATCAACTTCTATACCATTTTGACCAAATACCAATTTTTTGTGTATACAAACATCTCTATGCTTAACTGGTCCTCATGGCTCTATTCACATCCCTACATTTCTCTTTGCTTATTAACAAACTACTACTTAACCATTTAACCATCATCAAGACAAAATTCTATATACCTTGCAGCACGACCCGTTTAATCTCATCCGCAATATCCTGAACCGAGCCCGGTTTTTGAATCTCACCGTTCATTCCAATCTGCAAACATCGATCCCTCAAATCCCCACCGTCGCTCGCAGACAAGCCAACGATCAACGGCCAGTTTCTGCTCCTACTAACCTTTCTTATTCTCGCAGTAACCTCGTACCCGTCCAAATCAGGCAGGTGGAGATCGAGAAGCACTATCTGGTACGATGATGTGGCGGGGCCCACAGCGTCGAGACATTCGTATCCGGACGAAACGGATGAAACGACGCATCCCAATTTCTCGAGCAGTTTGTGGGTCACGGCTCGATTCACGTCGTCAGCATCGACGAGAAGAATCTTGAGGCCTCTGAGGAGTGAGTTTGAGAAATGGGCTTGATCGGAAGATTCCCCGTGTTCGGTTATAAAGGAGGGTCGGATTTGAAACCGAATAACGAGAACCATGCTTTGATCGAAACCCTTTGGATTTGGTACGACGCAAATGTCTCCTTGCATTAACTGCATATTAACAAGGAAACATGTTTTAAGTTTTAACACTTGCTATGGCCGAAAACTGAACCAAGCTACTTGATACTTGAGCCCGATCGCTAAATGCTCGGTTCGATAACTTATCAAACTAAGCTTGAACAACTTTTTGTGTTTGATAAATCTTGAAGCCGGGCTCGATTAGTAAAAACTAACAAAAACATATACAAAACAATCAAACTGCTTGTGATCAGCTCGATTAAAGCTCATTCAAGCTCGACTCGATTAACAATCAAACCAAGCTGAAACACAATTTTCAAAGCTCGATTGTAATTCAAACAAACTTAAACATAGGTACATTCAGCTCGACTCGACTCATTTACACCCCTAAATGCAGCGGTATATGATGTAAAGAACACCTCAATTACCCTAATTCAATAGTGTAATGTGGACCGAGACCTATGATACCGGTCCACCATGTATGGTTCGATCCTGAGGATATGATGGTTAAAAAAAAAAAAAAACACTTCAACCACCTTAATCCAAGGGTGTGACAATTCATCCTAGTTCATCATAGAATCACCCGTTGAATTCAATGTGGGTAAGAAGTTTTCAAAACGCCGCAATTAGCTTTAAAAATAACCGTTATTTGGAAAGGACAACATGGGATAGCCACGCCAAAATCTACTTTTGAAACTTTAATGCAAAGACGAAAGCTATTTTGTCGTATTCACAAGGCAACATAATTTCAACCCGACATAAAAGGAACAATCATAAATCGAGTCTTAACAATACAATTAACTTCAAACGTACCTGAACGAGCTTTCTGCATGCATTGAAGCTCATGCATTCCTCAACTTCACTATAGTATCTCTCTCCACCATGTTGAACCATGGGTCGAATCTCCGAACCCGAATGGCAAATCCCGACCTCAACCCTGATACAAAAATATCCACCCGACAAATTCGATCCCCAGCGGGCCCACCTTTGCTCGTCCCATCCCTCACTGTCTGAATATAATTGCAACGTAATACACCCTCCTCCTTTGCTTCCATATAAAAGATTCCCAACCATATGCAGAATTACCTGAAATACCCTTCGTTCGTCGCCCATAACATGATTCGGCAAGGACGTATCAATATCAATCACAAAATCACAACCCCGATAAGCACATAGGCATTTCGATAAGCAAGCCACTTCTTTTATCATAGAATGCAATTGAAACGGCTTTATTTCGACGAAAAACCTTCCCGAAGTATCCATTATGTCGGTTATTAAGGTCGAAAGAACGGTACTAGACTTAACCATGGTGTTCACAACAAGATTTTGCTCGTCATTTAACTTCTCGTCCTGCAAAACCGATAAAAGCCCGAGAATCGAGTGCATGGGCCTTCTCAGCCCGTTACTCATCACCATCTGAAACTTATCCCGGGCCTGGCTCGCCATTAATGCGTCCTGTTTCGCTTGTTGTAGGGCCCGGTTTTGCACGACCAATTTTTCCCTCATACGTTGAGATTCCTCGAGCACCGAAGCATGTGAAAGCGCGACCGCAACTTGGTCCGCAACAACTTTTACTATCTCGAGCTCTTGATGGCTCCACGATCGATACTGATCTTCCGGAAGGACCAAAACGAGAATCGCGTAGCACGCAGGGATCATCTCGGGGGTCCCGCCTTTGAAATTAGATACTCTAAGCATCGGCATCCTAATCGCCGCAACGGGGCCCGGTTCGGGCCCACCGGGCTCTCCGCTACTCGCTATAGAAAGTGCAGAATCGGGATCAAGAATCTTCACTCCATCACTTCCTTTGATCCTTCTTACATCACGGTCACTTGTCGGGACAGGCGGGATGTTAGAGAAATTTCGCCCTTTCAGTTCATGAGTTAGGTTCATTTCGGTTCGACCCTCGTTAGGCATCCAAACGGCACAATTCTGCAAGTTTAACGACTTGGATAACTCGACCAAAGTGGTGTAAAGTATCGTGTGTCGATCGATCGACTTTCTAATCTCTTGTGTTAGCATCCTAACGTGCAAACCAGCTTCGTTCTGTTTCTTTATGATCCCGACTTCACGATCAAGATCCCACGTCTTTTGCTTCAACATGAACTCTCTGACCTTCACTTTGAGCAGTAACGGGATTAGACTACCGAGGGTTACAGAAGTTGCCAGAGAAACTAACGCCGTTAGAATCTTGAATGTGGTGAGGGCTTTCATGAGCTGATACGGGTGGGGCCCATAAGTCCACCCGTTTAGCAAATGGGTCATCCCACAGAGGACGATGAACGCTATGAACAGAAAAATCACCCATTTGAACGGAAAACTCGAGCAACTAAGAAAGTAGAGTAGCTCAATCGGGATGGAGAAATAAGCTATTGCGATTAAGAAATCGCCAACTCGTTGGCCCTCGAGAAGATTAGTAATGCTCCAAAATCCACCATCCTCGTCGCAATTACAAACAGGGGGCTCGTTATCAGAAGCATGTACCAAAACGAAGAACGATAAAATCAAGAACAAAGTTGCTAATCTCTTCAACATTGCATCATCTACTTCAATGCTGTTCATCTTCACATATGTACAATTTGACAATTCCTATCACAAGATCACCATCAGAAAGCAGGAATTAATTTTTGGTTTGAAATTGTTCAATCAAATAAAAACACAATAGTTAACAAGGATGTAAATTTGCTTCTATAACTTACAAAAAGATTAAAAAAATGAAATAAGATCATATAAATTGTAATATAGTGCTAGACGCCATTAATTGTAGTTCGAATACTAAGAAATTAATATCCAACCTCAGAGTCTCAGGCAGAAGAGGATCTGACCCACCAGCTAGCCAAAAACATACAAAAGAATTCCATTAAAATATTCAAATTCTGCTATACTGTAAATTAATTGACAGAACTAATCACACAACAAATTTCCACTATATTAAATTAAACAGATAAATTAACCAAATCCCATAATTTTAACACAATGAACAACTAAACATATAGAAACCCTTTACACAAAAAATCATAACCAACAAAGTTAAATTTTTTTAAAAAAAAAAGTTCAAAAAAATCGAAATAAAAAAATTAAATCACAACAAAAAAAATGAAAATTACCTGACGGAATGCAGACCCTTAAATCTTCAGATCTTGTATATCTGCAGCATTTCATGCACTCAAATTTAGTCCATCATATGTATACCAAAAAACTGCATTGATATCATCGAAACAATGCAAAAAATCAAAACCCACCGCTAAGAAAAACCAAAACCCAAAAGTAAAATAAACCCACAAAACAAAATCAGTTTTTTTATCATTGTACAATGAACCAACGGTTTATATAGTGAAAGAAGAAAGCACAGAGTGACGCAAAAAATAAACTTAAAAAATGTCATTTTTAAGCTCGTTTATATGCATTTTCCATCTGTACGTAGACTCTCTAGATAAAGATTACGCGTGTATATATATACACACATATATGTATATATATCGCCGTTGTTTTTGTAAGCAGGTGAAGAAGAATTAGAGGAAAGTGAGAATTAATTTTACTTTGTAGTTTGTACGTATTTTTCTAAAAGGAGAGAAAATCCAGACGGTAGGGGTTAGTGGGGCCCGGTGGGGTTTTCATTAAGAGAACTTAGACACATTTTTTTATTTTTGCTCCATAAAAGTGTGTCATTTATTATCTCTTTATTATTTAAAAATATTTTCTTTTTTTAGTATTCTCATTATGACAATATTGAAAATTATAGATTAAGTTTGAAATATTTTCTCATTTTAGTATAATTCTTTGTGTAGGGGTCTATATTTTTATATTAGATCGAGTTTAATAGTTGTAAAGCTTATCTCACGCAATAAAGTGTATTATTTGATAATTATACAATCTATCTAACGTAATAAAATGTATTGCGTACGGTTTATGGTTTAATATAAAATTATATAATAACGGTCTGGTGGTTGGTTACCTAATTTTTTATGGGAATTTCACGAAGTAGATGAATTTTATTTTGAACGCAAAATTTATCGGTTTATTTTGAACGCAAAATTTATCGAATTATAATGTTTGATTTAGTGAGAACTTATAATTAGGTTGTAGTTATTAGATTCGGTCCTAATATCTTAACAATTTTTGGCCAAAGAAATTTTGTTGCTGTTTGGTTCTATTTATAATTTAAAAAAAAAACTTACATTTTACTCTATTCAACTCGTTTATCTTATAAAAAGAAAATTATAACTTTTTTATTTATTAATTATTAATATACGCACTTAGAAAAATATATCTTTTTATTTATTAATTACTAATATACGTTAAGAAAAATCCCAAAAAAGAACCATAAAATAAAAGGACAAAATTATAAATATATATTATTACTGCACTTAGGTTATTGGGTACTGCATTATGTAATTATATTTAAATACCAACCTGTTGGAACTAATAAAATAATTGAGCTCCATTAATTAATAATTTTATTTAAAATATTTTATATCAACTCGTCGAGAATAATAAAATAATTGAGCTCCATTAATTAATAATTATTAGAATTCTCTTATTTACTTTCAAAAATAGAATAGTGATCTATCTATTTAAGGAAAGGGGGAAGCTTGCAAATTAAAAATTGGATTTGTGAAGTCAGTCAGAGGTTTTTACTTTTTAGTTACGTGACTTATATACTCATTAAATGAGCTAAGGTGTTGTTTGGTGCATTTATTTTATCTCATTTAAAACCTTAAACTATAAAATATAAAAAAATAAATTATAAAATATATCGAAAGTCTCTATAATTCTTTAATAAATGATTTCATTGACCAAATTTTGCAAAATTATAATATACTTCTTTGATATGATGCTGGAATTGTCAATTATAAATAATACTTGTCATTTAAATATATTTTTGTAATTGTGTTGGTCTGAGGTATCCTAAATCTCACATTTACTCTTTATCGATTATTGGTTGTCTTCTGTCAGATCACTTCAAAAGTGCTTTTTCGAATCCAAAGATTTTCTACATTACGTCTTAGATTCACGCTATATAAGCAAAAGTGTATATTTGTTTTCCGCAAAAGTACTAGTCGTGATGTCAGCCAACAGTTATCGCAGATCGATAAGAATATATTATAAAAATATTGAATTCACATCAAGCAAATTACTTTAATCCCTCATGAAAATTAAAAACAGAACGAGCAAACAAATATACAGCAGAATTAATCATTTACAAAACACAAAAGAACCCTTAAAAGTACCCAACATAGAATAAGTATCCTAAAAATGGAACTAAGGAAAGAAGAATTTTCCAAATTATCTTGATTCGATTTTAAATTATTTTTTTTCATACGCTCGATATGATATGTTAGAATACATATAATTGTAAGCAACTACTAACAATTATACTTAAATAGAATTAAAAATTGAAATTCCAATATTGTATTATGTATTTTAACTATTGAATTTTTACTAACATATAACTTAGGTATATTTTGTTTTCTTGTTAATCTTACATATGTTTTAAATTTGTGGGGTTTTAATCTTTGATGGACCCAAAAATTCTTTGCATGGTTTTTGACTTTGGTCACCCAATGCCACAATCACACATTCATCCCATTATTAAGAAAAGTTTTATTGTGTGGTTTAGTTTTCATCTTTGTCACACAAAAAATGACCAATTACATTGAATACCAATCATTTTCAATCGTGTCAATCTCTTACATTTGAATTATGAAAATATAATTTTAGTTAATTTCAGGATTGATTCATCTAATAATATATTGGCCTTGTTTGTTTATATATATATTTTTAAGTATTTGAATTATAAAATATTAAATAAATACAACACATTAAAGTCTCATTCAAATTTACATTTTTTCAACTCTACTTTATAATTACATATCAATCATATATACATCATTTCACACATACAAAATAATTTATTATGATTATTATTTCTCTTTTTCTTTCGTATTTTGCATTTTTATTTATATTTTATTATTTTTTATTCACATAATAATTTTATGCATAACTAACACAATCATTCTACAAATCATCCATCAGCATATCACTATTGATTTGATATATTTTACAGCTTTTAATGAATTTTTAAAATATAAACAAACACATACTATTCTTACATGAATTTCACTTTTACAGTTTTGCGATTAATTTTTCAAATTTTCAACTAAAAAATGTGTCTTGTAATGCACGGATCATGGGCCCGACTAATAACAACCTCAAAGTTCAACGAAAAAATAATCAAGACTTGCTAGATAATTTGTCATGTTCAAATATTAACGACAGATTTTGAATAAATGAATTGAATTTGCTTTTAAATCAGAGACAAAATTCATGCACGATTGTTGTATATGTCAATTCATTTAAATTCCTGAAATATCACTTTCTTTTAGTTGGATTACATAGTAAAACTCTTGAGACGTGACAAGAATTTGAGGGTCTCTAGATATTTTTAATTGATTTTTTTTGATAATGATGGTTTTCTTTATTTTAAATTAAATTTGTAGGAAAAAGTAATATATTATAGGTTTTTATTTTGGATAAAAATTGTTGGGAAAATATAAGCCCAAGCCCAATTTAGAAGGCCCAATAGGAATTTGGGCTTTGGCCTAAAACATTTGTATACTTCACACTAACCAAAATATTAAACTTTGTCTATCCAATTTTTTTTTTTTTTTTGGTTCAGTGATTTCAGTTTTCATTTTTTACATGTTATGGGTTCAATTGCTAACTATCACAACGATTATCTCTATATTTAGAGTTTTTCAAGGTCTATTTACCCCTACTAAAAAAATTATCGACCCGACATTATCAGACCAAGATATTTTTGTTCATTTAAAATTAAAAAAAATAATATATTAAACTTGATCTAAACTTTTAGATTTTCCAATGATTGAAGTATTTTTCATATTTCCATTGTTTGAACTCTTACAATTAATACCATTTGGGACAAGATTTTCTATTTCAAATTGTGTTTTATCTGGCACATGTTAAAATATTTACCATGTTAAATATTTCTTAATAAGTGTATTTGTAAATTACACATATTAAATATAAAAATATAAAATAGAATATGAATTTGCAGTAGAAAATTGTATCCCATTTTAAGTGACACTATTTTGTTTAGGCATTAGGAACCGCAATAAAAGTTGGGCAAGTGTCATTTTCCTATTGATCTGTGTCATGAAAATGATGTACATATTTATGGATTAAAGTAGTCAATAACGTCTCTTTAAATGCATCACCCATACATGATAATTGATTTAGATACCATATAAACATGGCTTAAAAAAATACAAGCCACTTGAAGTATGTAAATTAAAATTTTTATATTATCCTTTATTCTTAAATCTAACTACTATACACTAATATTCAAATTTTATGCTAGGACAAAATATAAGATATCACAATTATCTATGTTAAATAAGTTGAATAAGTGACGTCTTTATAATATGAGAACGTCTCTAATATACAATAGAACCTCGATCGGGTTTTGTTATATATATATTATATTGTCGCATTTATTCTATAGAGTAAGATATCACAAACGATACTCAACTCAATTACGTCTTTTTGAATTTGTTCTCGCAATTGTGATAATGGCTAACGCAAATTGCTAAATACATGTACCAATCCATATCCTATCCCAAAATGAAGTGGAATATATACTTATCAAGGCATCTAATCCCAAATACCTATTGTTTCTCACTAAGGATAGGATAAGATAATTCATATTAGTATAACAAGCACCACACTAATGAATGTTGATATGCAACAATTCGGATTATCGGGAAATAGGTCGTGTGAGACCTATGATTGAGCCTCGGTCTAGGATCGTATTTCCAAATTATTACATGAAGACCCTGTCAGAGATAAATTTTGGCTATTTGTAAAGATACTACTAGACCTGCATGACACTATCCCGGGTCAAATATCCCTTGACCCGAATAATACATGTATGGTAACATTACATGTGGCTACATGCTATCCGTACAGCGTGGCCTCTCTATAAATAGAACCACTATAAACGGGAAAGGGAGCAAATACTCATATTACCTTGGTAATCGATGTTCACCTGTATTTAAGAGTACGGATTTGGCGATACAAATTTACCTAGTTATATACGACTCAAATATGAATACAACATACTCTTTTGAACTACGATTAGACTTATCGTAAAGAAAAATACGCAGATAGCTTAATCATCAAATTGCAGTCCATAATCAATCGACAAGCCCTTTCTCCTTATTCAGATTCGTTCGACTTGATTTAGTTCGACTCCATTTTCGTCCTAAATTAATAATAATTACTTGAAACAATGGATAAATAGGGAATAAAAAAAAATAAAGAATCATTATCACCTTGTGCATGGGCCAATTTGGGTAGTTTTAGGATTGTCCATAATTCGGGCTTAAGTTAGCCCACTTATTTCTCTAAAATACAAGACCAATTTAACCCATCAAATTTGTGAATCTTGTGTTATTGTATTACTATAGGTTTGATCCATCTCAAAATCTATCATTTGGTACTCATTTGTGTCTAAAGATTGTTTCATTTTGTATTAGTTTTGCAAATAATTTAGTCTTAGTATATGTTAATGTCTCAGTTTCTAGTTGAGTTATATAAAAATGTTTGGTATTTATTCTATATTTCAATAATCACAATATTGAAGGCCGCTTTTACAAGTGCCTTATGTCAATTTAAGTAAATCAAACTTTGAATAATTTTTTTGATTTTTGTGTATCAAATAAATAACTTGTGCATTCATGTTTGACGAAGTAATAAAGCACGTATTGGCAAAAATAGTTACAGATTTTGCGATCAATAAATGTTTTTCTCATGTTTACTTCGGGTCTAATCGTGCATGGTATGGGGCTTCTAATCGAGTATTGTGTCCTTTTTTGTCATATAAATGTTATGTTATGTATAATCGCCTCATCGGCAATTTTTATCACATTTGTTGGTATGAGTTGATACTATAAAATTTTTATTTATCATAATTAATTTAAGTTATAAGTGTGTCTCTGGCTTGATCATTTTTAGTGTAATTCACAAGATGATTAATCGAGTAAAATTATTTATTTTATCAAATACACTTGAAAACGAATACGCATATTCCCTCGATGAAAATTTTCATACTTTAAATACCCTTAAATAATATTGATGGATAAGAATTAATATTGCCCTTATAGTTATATAAAAGGATAAAAAAAATTTATATCCTATATTATAATTTCAATAATGCTTGCTACTCTTTGTCATCAAATTCAATCATTTTGACCTCAAGAATTTATTTCAAGCCAAATCTAGATATAAATTAACATTTAGTCAAATGAATATAAAAATATGGGTGCAATAATAGAGAACAAATATTCAATTCCAAATAGTCAAATATAAAATTATATGATTCTCATCATCTTTTATTTGGATTTATTCTTTTTGACTTGAAAATACTAGTTCTGTTATTTATACTTAATAAAAAGATGAATTTTTTTCATGTCGTATTTGTGAAAATTAGATTGATAATTGTGGTAGTTTGAACTTTTCTGTATAAAAGTTAGAGTTAAAAAAATTACTCCAATGCTATTTATAGGTAAAATATATACATTTAAATTAATTTTAAAAAAAATGGTAACATCAAAGATTCAAGATTTTTCCTATTTTGATGTGTGATATGATTTAATAATTCATATATTATTAGTTGTATAAATGTATTTCATCATCATACAATTAATATATACAAATAACATAACGAAAAATTTATTATATATGTAGTCAATAAATAATAGTTATAATGTTCAGCGTATTATACACCGAAATTGAGATAAATATTTTTTTTTTATCTCTACTCCTAAAAGTCTAAAACACAATTAAAACTCAATATTTTTCATTAATTTCTTCATTTTTCTTAAAATTCTTTACAATAAATAAATAAATTAAAAAAGGAAAAAAAACCCTATGTCCAAGATTAGAAAGTACACAAAATATATTTTATTGACATATAATTTTATTTTTTCCATTTCTTCTGCTCTTCTTATTCTGCTACTTCATTTTCTTCATTCCACCTCTCTCAATCTCCTAATTATCGGGGAAAAAAGCTTCGTCTTTTCTGCTAAAGGTTAATTTTATCATTCCGATCTGAATTTCAGAATCTTAATTTCAATTGTTTCATGTATTTCTATCAGTTTCCTGATTCAATTTTTGATGTTTAGGGGTTTTGTATGAATTAATCGGAGTGTTTTCTAGTTCTAATTATGATGTGGGTTTTGTTATTGGATAGGAAATTTAGTTTGATGTCGATGAATGACTGGATTTTGTTTGATTAATTGAGACAGTTGAGATGTTGAGCTCAATTTTTGTTGTCGATTTGGGAATTATGGGATTAAGGGTTTTTGGAATTTTCGTCATTTTTAATACGTGGAGACTGAATTTAAGGACACTTGGTTGATGGAATATGTTTAATTATATTGATTTCAATTGTATCTTTTCTAGTTTATCTGTTAGTGTTTGTAGTTTTTAACGTGTCAGCTTGAATGATTATCAGAAGAATGAATCGTTCTTTATAATATTAAGACCAATCAACCTTACACATGGATTACAAAACAAGATTTAGTTTTGCAGCTTAGTATGAATTTACCATCAAATGTACCACTTCATCTTTGTTTGTCAGCTAGGGATAAATTTTTTCTTATATGCATGTTTTTCTATGTACTCTTAATGGAGTTTAGTTTTCAATGAAACAGGTGAAGTAGAAGAATTCTGGCGGGAGTTGTGGAGTGTGGAATATGGCTGGAGTTGCAACTGAGGAGTCTGGAGCGGGAAGTTCGTTCGTAGGTGCTTCAGTTGAGCAGCAATGCCAATCTGGGGAAGCATTAGCAGAATGGCGGTCTTCAGAGCAGGTTGAAAGCAGGATTGCATCAACTTCGCCCCCTTACTGGGACAATGACGACGATGATGGAGGTGAGCTGTTTTTCTGATCTTATTTGCTAATTATTATCATTTATAGTTTTGGAAATAACACATTACTGGTCGAAGATTCCGTTATTTGTTTGACATCTGTTATGATATTTCTTTATTGATTGTGTTTACGTATTTAAGAGTCTAGTCACACGAGACACGTGAATTGATGGAGAACGTCAACCACCTTGAGTCATTTGTAGGAGCTCTCGGGACAACCACAACGATCCATGTGGTGGGATCCACGATTAAACTACTATCTACAGATGGTTGTATATTAGGACTTGGAGTCTTGGGAGCTCCGAAGACACCCCCCCCAAAAAAAAAAAAGAATATCGAATTTCGTCTGCTGAGAAGAAAAAGAAAGCAAAAAGGACAAGGAAGAAAATCCAAAAGTTCTGGTGCCATTCTGTACAGGAGGAGTAATTGCTGATGCTTGTTTGTTATCAATTGTCTTCTTGTTCGGACGTTATAACTCAGTCAGAAGTATCTTTTTCGTCTAAAGCTGGCACTTTGATCGATGTATAATGATACTCTTCTGGGTGTCATTGCATTTGGTTTGATCTTTGCTGAAATTAATGTGAGTGGAGAGGATTTCTCATGAGGCAGACAACAATGCTCATGTGAAAGTCGCGAAGAACAGTGCTGTCATTTTGTCAGTTCAATTGGAATTTCTCCAGATTAGCATCAAGACATGGAGCTTAATCTGTTTGAAGATTTTGGTATTAAAACTTTACTGATGTGGTGCTTTAGTTGTGTTCAAGTGACAATTTTGTTCTTCCTACAACTGCATGCTGTTTATGTAAGCATATGCATCAGGGTTTCAATCTGTGTGGGTTCATCTTCTTCATAAATTTTGGGGTTTGCAAAAAGCTGTGGTGGCTTTCTCGTTCATAGGGTTGAAAATTTTGAGGTAGATTTTACAGTGGAACCTAGGGTATCACAGTTTTAGGATACCAGTCTTGTTAATTTGATTTGATGCAAATTAATGAAGGTCTGTGTTGCATTTGGCATTGGACGTCTAGGTGCTATGGATAGTTCTTATTTTACACTCCCATGGATGGAATCAAACGATCCTCTTTGTTGGCGCACAATGAGTTATTCGAAATAGAGCTCTTGTTACTTTCCATTCATTTCGACATCTGCAGCTATTTGTCAAGCTTTCTCTTTCGTTTGACTTTTCTTCTGTGTCTTAAAGTTGAATGGAAGCATGTTTGGACAGATCTCATTCTATGAGGTTCATGACATTCCCTTTGGATCTTAACTGGCGGATTGAAAATGATTTGTTTTTAATTTCGTGAATTCTTGATTTAATTTTCCTTCTTAATATTGGAGGAGATAGCATGTAGGGAATTACTTAGACGCTCTCTTCATTTATTTTACCTCTTCTTTTGTTGCAGGACTAAAACCTTCTCAGTTATATGGAAAACATACCTGGAAGATCGACAAATTTTCTCAAATTAACAAAAAAGAACTTCGCAGCAATGCATTTGAGGTTGGAGGCTACAAATGGTACGACCTATTATCAGATATGTTTCTTACCATATTAGACACCCAATCAGTAAAATAATATGAAGTCCTTAAGGGTTGTGTGATTATGACAACATTATTAAGTATATTTCTTGTGTTAATATTTTAATTTTTGGAGTAGGACGAATTTAGATATTCTTCTATGACGCTCCTATGGCTTTCTAAATGCCTTATAAAATTCATGGAGGAGAGCCCTGTCTAGACTTATGATTTCCGAATCATCATAATCATGAGTTTCAGGTCAAAAAACTATAATGACCATCTTCTGCTTGATTTAGTGTCATAGTCTCATCATTCATTTATTTATCTGTTTACTCTTAAACTCCTGGTTAAGATTTGAAATGTGTTTCCAGACGCTTGGGTGGTATCAGTATGGGTTTTGTCCATGTACTTTCTGTCATGCCTCCTGTCTTTAAATGACTAATCCTTCACATAAAGCAATCTAGGTCGCTTGTATTTCATTCTGAGTAAATTTTTTGTTCATTTCACACATTGTGAATTGATATTTCATCTTACTTGTGCTACTTTTTGTAAAGACATAATTTATGTCTATTTCATAGAATGTCATGGCTTTCTTGTATGATGACACATACTGCATGGAAAGAAATGGAATGATTTTGTTTGAAAGCTGCTACAAATTAATAAGTCAAATTCAAACTTGTTGACAGGTATATTTTGATTTACCCTCAAGGCTGTGAGGTTTGCGATCACTTATCATTGTTTCTTTGTGTTGCCCATCATGATAAGCTTCTTCCTGGTATGAGCCATTTAACTAGGCTATGATTTGGGTTAATAGTCAGTATCTTGATGTACAGATTCTGTAATAGATTCTTCATAATGAACAGGGTGGAGTCATTTTGCGCAATTCACTATTTCTGTGGTGAACAAAGATCCTAAAAAGTCCAAATATTCTGGTAGTTCATTTTTTAACTTAATTTTATTTTAGTCATGCCAACCTTGACATACATATTATAATATATGTAGATACTTTACATCGATTCTGGAAGAAGGAACATGACTGGGGCTGGAAAAAATTCATGGAGCTATCAAAGGTGTTGGATGGATTTCTTGATTCAGATACTTTGATAATTAAAGCTCAAGTCCAAGTTATAAGGTAATCTGTCAATAACATGCTTGTTAGTATTTGCACCATTTAAGGCTTTTGTTTGGTGAATTACTAGAGTTGATCGACTTCCCTCTTGGAAGAAATATTCGTCATGTAATGTCCTGTTTATATTAACTTTGATTACCAAAAGCATGGATAAGTTAGTTATACAATTCGAAAATAAAATTATTAATCTTCAAGCGTACAGGTTCAGTGGTAATAAAATTTATCCACTGACAATTCATAGTTAGATGCTGTAGTCTCTATAATTAGTTATTGTTAGAAGGCTGTTTTTTTTTTTTTTAATTATGCCTCTTTGTATTTAGTTGCGAGAGAGGTCAGCTAATACCCCCTACTTTCTGGGGGCAGAGGTTAAGAGGGTTATTGTGGCAATGCAATAATTTTCTGTTCTTTAGATGTTTTCTGGTAAAAATCGGACTCCTGGATAAAGTATCTGCTTGGAAATATTACCGGGCTCTACTCGTGGTCTTCAGTTGATTTAAATGATTTTTGCAATTTTTTACCTGAAATTAAATCCTCACATGTTTCTTTGCAGGGAGAGAGCAGATCGGCCGTTCCGTTGTCTTGACTGCCAGTATCGGAGGGAACTTGTACGAGTATATTTGACAAATGTTGAACAAATTTGCGGGCGTTTCATGGAAGAACGGCGGACCAAACTTGGGAAACTGATAGAAGATAAGGCTAAATGGTCTAGGTATTGTGTGCCTATTTATAATGTTGTTAGTTTTCATCATCCTCTTTTTAGCAAGACATTGCGTCTAAAGATTTCTTAATCAAGTTCTTATCCCTTTCTATTAGAGGCTTACTGGTGATTTCAGTTTCAGTCGGTTTTTTCGAATCATTTATTAGTACTATTTCTTAAAGACTGAGTTTCTTCAAACAGAATTCTAGAAACATACTTGGTATTTATTTTATTGGCTCTACTCCAATTTAAATTTATTTGCAACTTGTGGTCATTTTCAGCATTTGTTCCTTCTGGCTGAGTATGGACCAAAGTTCCAGACGCCGCATGTCTCGGGAGAAAACAGAATTGGTACTAAGAGTGGTTGTGAAACATTTTTTCATTGAAAAAGAAGTCACATCGACCCTTGTCATGGATGCATTATACAGTGGTCTGAAGGCTCTTGAAGGACAGAATAAGGGAAAGATGAACAAGGGCAAGTACTTGGAGGCAGAAGAATCACCAAATCCTATTGTTTGCATTGAGAAAGATACGTTTGTTTTGGTGGATGATGTGTTGCTAATGCTTGAGAGGGCTGCTGTTGAACCTTTGCCTCCTAAGGATGAAAAGGGTCCTCAAAATCGTACGAAGGTGAGAACTGTGTACAACTATTTGTGCTTTGCCTAAATTGCATTCATTGCTATATTAGTATCCCATTTGCATCTCCGTGAGATTCCCTCTTAGTCCTTGAAATGTTATTAGCTGACCAATGATTGCTAAATTTTACATGGTATATCAGTTGATAGATTTTAGGTACTGCATCACAGTATTGAAGGCCACTTTTACAGTGCCTTGTGTGCATTGAAGCAGTGCAAGCTGGAATATTATTCATTTTCCGTGTATCAAGTAACTGATTTCTCATTCATGTTCCATGAAGAAATTTTCCAGCAAGTCTGAAGATTGGCCAAAATTGTTTCAGAATTTGCAAGAAAAGGGTTTTTGCAAACTGCGATATTTACTTGAATGTTAGAAGGGGTGATATTGAATTTTTCCCTTGCCATGTGTACCTCGAATTTTTGTAGTGATGTTTGTGTTACTTTGGCCACGGCCTGGTTTCTGCATTATATGGGATTAGCATTGGGTGTAAATTCTGTTAAATGACTATGTGCGTAACTGCGTATATTTTGGATTCTTTGGTTTTAGGAGGGTGGTGGTGGAGAGGAGTTCAATAAAGATTCTATTGAACGTGATGAGAGGCAACTTACTGAATTGGGTCGTCGGACTATTGAGATTTTTGTTTTAGCTCAAATATTCAGGTAACTCATTTTAGCCATGCATTTTCATATCATTAATCTTGCTTTCACTTTTCTGTAATTTACTGCCGATAGGTTTGTTTTGTATATCTTAGTCTAGTCCTGTATTAATTTTAAGTAATCATGTTATCAATCTGCTCTTGAGTTCTTTGTATTCATGTTGCTATGACAGTAAAATTGAAGTTTCGTACCAAGAGGCTGTTTCTTTAAAGAAACAAGAAGAGCTCATCCGTGAAGAGGAGGCGGCTTGGCTTGCCGAGAGTGAGCAAAAAGCGAAGCGTGGAGCAGATAAGGATAAGAAGTCTAAAAAGAAGCAGGTTTGTCAAATTGCTTCCTTGTGAAATCTTTGGATATTTCACTGTTGATGATATGAAATTAAGAGACTATACCTATGTTTTTAATTTAGTGATTGTGGTTTTCATGTCCTGTCCTGATTATTAAATCTGATCAATGCATCTCCAGTTTCTTTCCTGTGACTTTGCTTTAGTTTTGGTGACTTTTTCATGTTTTACTCATATTTACCAAATGTTTGGGTGTTCATTTGGTATAATAAGCCTTACAGGACCAAGATTCCGGTAAGTAAATATGCCAAATATTGAACCCAGTTTGGTTTGGTTGCTATTCAAATTGCGCTCAGTTTTTCGACTGAAGTCTTGTTAGAAAAAAAAAACTCTCAAATATAGACATTAAGTTATAAGATCATATTTGTATTTTATTTATTTTAGATTTGGTAATTGAATGAGTTAGGAAAATAGTGTGCGGCGTGGGGTGTATGTATAGTTGTATACATATTAATTTTGAATTTCTGTTCCATAAGAATAACATATTTTTGACCGAACTGAAACTTTTTTGTCCATTTTGAATTTTTGAATTTGGTTCAGTTCGGTCAGTAAATTGGACTATCTACACTCCTAAATTCATAAGGGCTTTCTTCAGTTATGTTATGAAACTTTGGGAATGAATGTAATGTTCATATGAGATAACCACCTCGATACCATCAAACACTTATATTTTCAGGGCAAACAGAAACGAAATAATCGCAAAGGAAAGGACAAGGGAAGGGATGACAAGAGTAGCCGTTTTGTAGAAGACGAAATCAAGCAAGATAGTCACACTGCTGAAACTAAAGATTTCTTAGCAGCTGAGCCAGAAATGGTGCTCGAGAAAACTGATGCTGTTGAAGATATTTCTGATGTATCAGATTGTCTTCCTGAAATGCACCAACCTGATTCTGAAGACAATGATACTTATGAAGCTCATCCTTCAGCAGAAGCTGGGACTAATGGGCTTTCGGGTATGCAAAATGGAATAGAAGTAAGAAGCTCTTCTGCAATGGACGATAGCTCGTCCACTTGCTCCTCTGACTCATTTCCTTCTGTTGTGGGCCCCAAAGGCAATCCCGTTTACCAGAAAACTCACATAACTCCAAGCAGGTATGTATGGCTGTGTTTGTTTATGTTTCTGGGATAAATAGGGATCGCATACTATGGAAATTCGTGTGAAAATGGTAGATGTTTGTTTATGTTTTTAAAAATAGGTTTAAAGTTGTAAGACATGTCAAATCAATAGTGTAGGTTGATGGATGATGTGTATAATAAATCTGTTAGTGGTGTATATAATGATTATGTGAATAAAAAAATAAAAAAGTACAGATAAAAAATTGTAAAGTGTGAAAGAGAAATTGAAAAATTGATTATAATAAATGATTTGATTGGTAAATGTGTGAAATGATGTATATATATGATTGATAGGTAGTTATATAGAAAATTGAAAAAGTAGAGTTGGAAAAATGAGAATTTGGTGTGTTAAGTTTATTTAGAATTTTGTGATTTAAAAACTTGAAAATGGAATTTGAAAACATAAACAAACAAGGCCTATGTTTTTCATGCTACACGGATTGGTACCATCAGAGTGGCTTATGAACCTTTGAATGAAACATGATTACATCGTCATTTGCGTATTGAATGGTTAACAGTGCTAGTCTGTTTTATGGTACATGTGATAGTTTTTGGCTTCAATTTGGCAGAGAGAAGAACAAGCAAAGCAAGTTGACTTCTGAGACAGGTGATTGGGTTAATGTAGAAGTTAGTCAACCATCAAAGCAAGTTTACTTTCCTAATGATGCATCCCAAAGTTGCAAGACAGTTGGATCTATTTCTCAGGCTGCTGTTGGGCATTGGCATGATAAAGTGGTAAACAGGACTGAGAGGCTGGTTGCGAAAAAGGTGCTTCTCTTATATTCATTAATCGGATATTCTATCTATAACACATAATTAAGATTATGGATAATTACAATGACACCATCTGAGGTTTGGTCAAGTTAAAAACGGAGCTCACCTCTAGTTTGAGAAATTAAACCTTTGTCAGTTATTGCTTGGCGAGAGTTGACTTGCAAGGGATGATAGTGTAATTTCTCTAACGATAGGCGATGTGTAATTTAACCAAACCTCTAAGCCTGTCTTGCAATCTAACAAAACGATGTGTAAATTGAGTTGCAGTTCTATGTTGTCATATGAAATATATGGGTTCTGTTATGTAGCAGATTTTAGAAGATTGATTTTGGAAGATTTAGTTATTTACGTTTATTATTTAGAGTCCTTATTTAATTAGGTTTAGGTTTCCTAGTAGGTTTAGGATTTGAGTTATTTCCTTTTTTAGGAGTCTTTCATTATTTATAGGTATTAGGGTTTATGTTTTTCATTCATTCAGTTAAGAATCAAGAAAAGAATCGAGCTTAGTCTTGGAGCAAACTTCGGTTTGTTGGGCAAGAATTTATTCTTGTAGGACTTTCGAGTAATTGAAAGTATTTTCTATTTATTTTCAGTTTCTTATCAATTTTAGTTCTCAACAATTGGTCCGACCTGCCGGATCCCAACATCCGCCTCGACACCATGACGCGTTCTGATGATGCTCGATTTACGGCTTTGGAAGAAAAACAGGAAGAATTTAGCCGCCGCCTCACGGCTGTCGAAATCACCCTTCAACAGCAATTTGCTGAATTGATGGTTGCCATCACTGCCCGTCGTGCTCTGCAACCTACAACTCTTGCGCCTGATGCAACTGCCTCAAACACTGCTCCACGCACGGCTACGCACCCCACCTCCAACAACATTCAGAGCATCAAAACCATAGTGCCTGCTGCCACCAACCCTTAGATTCAAACCATACAAACAGATTTGGTCCCTCTCAGCCCCGACGTTCAGAGCTTCACATTCAGAACAACGCCTGTCACCAACCCACATATTCAAGCCATAAAACCAGATGTGATCCCTGTCATCACTAGTCCGGAAACCAACACCATCACCATGAACCTCCAACCATCAGAAACTAACACGGTCTCTATCTATCAAATTCCTCAAAACTTTCTCACAACAAACTCACAACCACCCTGCCACTGTCCTTATTTTTGTTGACATTATACCAATTCAATGGTTAGCCCGAATCGAATCTTCCTACGTTCTCAAGACTGTGTTTCGCAGCCAAAGCAAGTACCATGAGTTTTCGGTTTGCAGCCCTTTTTGGAACAAGCAAATGAGAAAAAATTTCAAGTTCAGCCTTGGGGACAAGGCTCTTTTTAAGGGGGGGTGGAGTTGTTATGTAGCAGATTTTAGAAGACTGATTTTGGAAGATTTAGTTATTTACGTTTATTATTTAGAGTCCTTATTTAATTAGGTTTAGGTTTCCTAGTAGGTTTAGGATTTGAGTTATTTCCTTTTTTAGGAGTCTTTCATTATTTATAGGTATTAGGGTTTATGTTTTTCATTCATTCAGTTAAGAATCAAGAAAAGAATCGAGCTTAGTCGTGGAGCAAACTTCGGTTTGTTGGGCAAGAATTTATTCTTGTAGGACTTTCGAGTAATCGAAAGTATTTTCTATTTATTTTCAGTTTCTTATCAATTTTAGTTCTCAACAGGTTCTTTCTCAACTTAATGCGCTCCAGATTCCCTCCTGAAGTCATACATTCTTATCATCCATGATTTCGAACACAATTTTCTCTTTGTGCTCCTCTGATTCTTATCTATTAAGCTCTGTTTTATACTTTTTAGCACTAATGAGAATGCATCTTTTTTATGCTTCGATTATCTGGCTAATTCTATTGGTTTTTCGGAAAATTGTTTGGCATGTGAAAGGGCCGGTTTCATTCGTCTATAATCTATACGGTATGTACACATTTTCCCACTTAAATGCCTAATCATTCTGTTTCTTGTCATAGGAGGAAGACACTGGTTCCTCGCAAAGAAATATCGAGAATAGGGCTGCCCGAGTGACGTCCCCGCCAACAAGCCCATCCAAAACCATTCCATCTCAAAAGTTGGAGTCAAAAATTAACTCTGCAAGTGAACCTCAAATGGCTAAGAAACAAGCGGATACCTCAAATCCTTTGTCAAATTCAGCTGAAAATAATGCCACATTCAAATCTGAGCCTCAGAAGCTTGCAAACCCTAATCCCGCCGGAAAACCCTCTGGACATCAATTACCCATTGTCAGTGACAAACCCACAACACAGCAGGTGCCTGTTATGTCAAGACCGTTAAGTGCTCCTTTAGCTCCTGGGCTCAGGCCATCTGTTTCCATGGTGTCCATGGTCCAGACAGCACCCATATTGGCTCGGTCAGCAAGTGCTGCTGGTCGGTTGGTCCCAGAACCACCTACACCTTCTGGAACTCAGAATTATATCCCGCAGTCCTACCGAAACGCAATTATTGGTGGGCCCGTTACTGGAAGTTCATCTGCCTATACCGGTTCAGTGATAAATGCATCACAGTCGTACTCACAAACACCACCCGCCTTTGTGTCTGCGTCACCTTCTTCATCACCCAGCTCTAGTGGGATAGATTCAAATCCAATTAAACCAAATCTTTCATTTGGAATGATGAACCATCATGATCTACGGCAGAGTGGACCGATCTGGATGGACCAGGCCCCTGAAAGTGATCTTAGCTCTGTGGTCAACGACATGCAAAGATTGGATGTATACAATCCGACGGTCAGCAACAGATCTTGGGATCACCTTCCATCTGTTTTTCCAGCTGCCACGTCAGCGCGTCAGAGCCATGTATTAGCGGATGAGTTCCCACACCTAGACATCATCAATGACTTGCTTGATGACGAGTACGTGATGGGGCATGCGGCTGGAGTAAACTCGAGCTATCAAAGTTTCAGCAATGGGCCCCACAACTTGACCCATCAATTCAGCCTACCTAGGGACCCTGGCATGTCGAATGGTCTGGGCCCATCCTGTAGGTTCAATAGGACCCGGTCTTATCAAGATGATGTATATCAGCATGGTTATGGTTCTTCTGAAAGCCCTTATGATATGGTTAGGGATATGATACCTCGGGCTAGTGCACGACCATATATGAACGGGCCAGTTGATGGTTTTATGCCTAATCAATGGCAAATGGCTGGTTCTGAGCTACCCTATTTGAATGTTAGGAATACGGCGAATAATGGATATCATTACAGTATACCGGAGTATCCAAATCTTCCTGTTGGCACCAACAGCTACTCAGTATTTCGACCTTCAAATGGTCTTTGAAGCTCTTACTTAGCTTTGGAGTTTAGGGGAATGTAACTTATTTATGGTAAGAAAATATATATGTTGACATATTTTTCTGAAATCTTTGGAGGTTATTGGGCTTTTTTTAAGTTTGAAATGTTGGCAATTTAGCATTGGAGTATCTTG
Organism: Verbascum thapsus; assembly: GCA_963669365.1. Classification (NCBI taxonomy): domain Eukaryota; kingdom Viridiplantae; phylum Streptophyta; class Magnoliopsida; order Lamiales; family Scrophulariaceae; genus Verbascum; species Verbascum thapsus. The sequence continues at coordinate 9,199,120 of OY770114.1, forward strand.
TTTGTGAACCTTTTTAGTTTTATCTGATGAAAAGCTTTTTACAGGTGATATGTAAAGGTAAAGATTAGTGTTAGCAAGTTAAACCATCAAATAATGAGGTTCTCTATTAGTCTTTCCTATGAAGAATGCTTGTTTGACATCATCTTAACTTAGGTGCATTATGCGGTGTAACGAGTCGGTTGTAGTCCGGTGGTTCGGGTTATGAGGGTCCTCTAGTAAAGCCAAGTAATCAAACTTATGTATCAAAGAAACAATTTAATTTTCACTATAATAAATGTAATATAACTTGTGTGAAAATGAGGCGAGTTAAGCTGAACGAAATGTTCAACATTGTTTGAATATTAATTGACCTTCAATTTTTATCATTTATGCAAAACTTTGTGATTGTTTGAATTTTAACTGACCTTCCATTTTTATCATTTATGCAAAACTTTGTGATGTTTCGATTATAGTGTAAGAGGGTTGCGCCTTGTTCTATGTCCGGATTTGCTTTTGGGCGGGCAAGGGTTTTTTAGGGTATTTTTGGAATCCTCTTAAAAGTTATCTTTTCTAAATTTGTTTGAATATCGATATATTTTTTAATTTTTTTATTATTGGGGTCTGAGTCGGTATAAATAGCGCGTGATGATGATATGTAATGGATGATTGTTATGAGTGACAATTAAGGGGATGACTGGGGTAACGCGGGATATGGTTGAGATGAGATCGACAAGGATGATGAAATATAAGTAAAATAAAATAAAATAAGAATACGTCATGAAATTCACATGCTATAAAACAGTCGATTTTATATAATAATTGTGCGAATTTGTGAACAATTAACATACGAAAAACACCATAATCCTTGCAAATTCACGAGTGAGTCACTCCCTCAACGCCAAACATAACAGATTTATTTACAATTAAAAAGAAAAAGCCCATCAATATGGGGGCTATCAAGGAATTAGGCAGATAATTAGGGGGTTGTTTGCAATTTCACAACTCACAGTTACAAACTTATAAAAAAACATGAATATAGTATTTGACATATTTATATTTATTCATCCAAATAGAAACCCTAATTCCAACATTAAAAAACAACACAAAATTATATATAGAGACACGTATATAATTATCATATATTATATAAACAAAACCATAATAAAATTTATGTAATTTTATTTTCATCCGCGTTTGCTCTCTTCTTATATTCTGCTACTTCATTTTTTCTTTTTTCCCACAATCTCTCCTATTTATCGCAAAAATCTTCATTTCCTGTTCTTTGCTTAAGGTGAATTTATCTTTTCGATCTGAATTTGCACAGTTTTTTATTTTACTTTTAGGGTTTCATGTGATGATTCGATTTTTATTTTGTTTTGATTTATTAGGGGTTTGTGTCTATTAATAGTAGTGTTTTGGTATATGTTTAATTCTGATATGAATTTTTTATTCGATTGATTTTTTAGTTTGGACTTTGAATAATTACTTAAAAAATTATGTAAGTCTTATGAGATGGATGTTAGTTGTGAAAGATTGTAGATTGAGGCTCAATTTTTGTCGATTATTGAATTAGGGTTTATTGGATATTTGTAATTTTATTGAATTTGTTTAAATATATTCAATTGCAATTTTTGATGTGAGCTTGAATGGATTTCCAATGTTCTGTTATCAAAAGAATCAAGACTTTATAAATACATTTATAACCGCTCAACCCTACATTATAAATTTCAAAAACCATGATTTAATCTAGGACCTTGTATAATTCCCTTATCATCTAACATATAACTTGATCTTTGTTTAACTAAAGATATGATTTTTTTTCTTATATACATGTATTTGTGTAATTTTAAGTTTAATTTTATTGAAGTAGGTTAAGTAGAAGAAGTGTGGTGCGAGTTGCGGATTGTGGAAAATGGCTAAAGTTGCGACGCATGAGTCTGGAACGGGAAGCTCGGTTGGAGGGGTATCAGTTGAGCAGCAATGCCAATCTGAGGAAGCATTAGTGGAATGGAGGTCTTCAGGGCAGGTTGAAAACGGGGTTACGTCGACTTCGCCTCCTTACTGGGACAGCGACGATGACAGTGATGGAGGTGAGCTGTTTGTGTGATCTTAGCATTTATGTCTATAATGTCTTATTATGCGAATAACATGTTACTGGTCGACGAGTTATTTGTTTTTCGTCTATCATAGTATATCTGTATTAATTCTGTTTACTTTTTTAAATATCTGGTTTCGTAAGAAACATGCATTAATGGATCACATTAACGGAATTCCTAGGATCTCCCGCGATTCTAAATCTTAGGACAATCACATGAATTCATGCCGGCGTCCACATGGAGTTTACTATGCACGGATGGTTATGTATTAGGATTTCAAGTCATGTGAGCCCCAAAGAATCACTCAAGCCCCTACCCCCACATCCAACCCACAATTCTTTTGATTTCCTCTGCTGGGAAAAAGAAAAAGTCAAAAAGAAAGAATGAACAAAAGCTGAAATATTCTGTATATGAAATAATTATTGATGCTCATTCGTTATTGATTGTCTTCTTCTTCAAAAGTTCTAACTTTTGTTAGATAAAATCTTCTTTGTCTGAAGATGGTTATTCGTCTAATGTATTACCATACCTTATGTATTGTTGCCTGTGGTTTTATCTTCACTGAAATCAACGTGGGAGGAGAAGATTTCCCATGAGGCGGACAACAATCATATGAAGTGGACGAACAGTGCTATTGTTTAGTCAGTTCAATTGGATTTTCTCCCCGTTAACATCAAAATGACATTAATCTGTCCATTGATGTTGGTGGGTAAAGTTTACAAATGTGGTGCTTTTAGTTTTTCTGAGTGACATTTTCTCCATCGCACAGCGCATGCTGTTGGTCATATGCCTCGAGGTTTCAATCTTTATGGGTTCATCTTCTTCATATAATTTGGGAGAGTTGCAAAAGGCTGTGATTGGATTTTCTGTCATAGGATTTCGTAGGAAATCCTGGGCACCGCACTTTTGGATGACTTTCAAATTTCAATACATTGTCTTGTGTTCGATTGCCGAGTCCTGTAAGTTTTAGAGTTTTCTCTTTGCTTTCCATTTTCTCGTGTTTCTTCAAGGACACATGTTTGTTAGAATTTTAATGATGTTAAGTTGAACTGATGCAAATTATTGAAGGTAAACGAGTAAATCAAACATATAGCTCTGTAGTTACTTGTCTACTTACTTCGACATCTGTGGTTCTATGAGTTTATAAAGTAATATTTCTCTTGTGTGTTTTGTTATGCTTCTTCTGTTTCTGGAAGTTGAGCTGAAGCATGTCTGGATAAATCACATGGTCTGAGGTGCATACATTCCCTTTGGAAATTTCTAACTGGCGGCTGAATGATTAATTTTTATTTTCATAAATTCATAATATTTACTTTCCTATTGTACTGGAGGGAGATACGCGTATGTTTTATGCAAGCACTTATTGCTGCCATCATTAATCTTAATTCTTCTTTTGTTGCAGGACTAAAACCTTCTGAGTTATATGGAAAGCACACGTGGCCTATCAAAAACTTTTCTCAAATAAGCAAAAGAGAACTTCGGAGCGATGAATTTGAGGCTGGAGGCTACAAATGGTATGAACTGTTATCCAGTTTGCTTCTTGCCGTATTAGATTCCCATTACTACTATTATCTGAAGTCCTTAAATTTAGTTTGATTATGCCTACATATTCTTGGACGAGAGCCCTTTATAGACTTTTGATTTTCTGAATATGTGTTTTAGGTCAAAAAATGAGGACTACATGTTTTTGCTTGATGTAATGTCAGAGTCTCATTTATTTATTTATTCAAGTTATTGTTTATTCTTAAACTCATGTTTAAGATTTAAAACGTGTTTCCAGACGCTTGGATGATATAAGTATGGATGTGGTCCTTGTACTTCAATGCCTTGTCTGTTTTTAAATGAATAATTCTGCACAATGAGCAGTTTGTCTGTCTGATTTTGTTCATTTTGAACATTGTGAATTGACACTTTTTTTTTTTCTTTCTTGTGCTACTTTTAGTGAAGTATTAATTTCCATCTATATTATGGAATGTCATGACTTTCTTGTATGAAGACCTGTACTGCATAAGGAAATCAATTAAACAATTTTGTTTTAATATTGCTTCTAGTTAATAATTAAAACAAACTTTTGTTGGTAGGTATATTTTGATTTACCCTCAGGGCTGTGATGTCTGCAATCACCTCTCATTGTTTCTTTGTGTCGCCAATCATGACAAGCTTCTTCCTGGTATGAAGCATTCAATAAGACTATCTTTTGGATTGAATATGAGCATCTTGATATATAGTTTGTATAATGAGTTTCTTCTTGTTAACAGGGTGGAGTCATTTTGCACAATTCACTATTGCTGTGGTGAATAAAGATCCTAAAAAGTCCAAATATTCTGGTAGTTCAGTTTATCTCCTTTTTTCATGATTATATTTTTACTTTGACACAACAACTTTGACATATATATTTTAATACTTGAAGATACTTTACATCGTTTCTGGAAGAAGGAGCATGACTGGGGATGGAAGAAATTCATGGAGCTATCAAAGGTGTTGGATGGATTTATTGATGCTGATACCTTGATAATTAAAGCTCAAGTCCAAGTTATAAGGTACTGTTTCAATAACATGCTTGTTATTATTTATGGGGAACAGGGTTTTTGATTGGTCAAAATAAGAGAGCTGATGCACTCACCTCTTTGAATTCAGTGAGTGAATCAATATTCTTTGAAATTTGGCAAAATCATAGAAAGGTGAAATTTACTATTCCCAAAATAAGAAAAAATCAAGCGGACAGGTTGAGTGGTAATAAAGTTATGCATTGTCAGTTCATAATTATATTCTCTATCACTATTTATTGTCAGAGGTAGTTAATTGCATGATGAGAGTGTGAGAGAAGGCAGCTATTGGATAATTTGACAAGATATTTTCAGATGCTGTAGAAAAGAAACGAAGAGGATATTGGCCAATGCAATAATTATTTTTGGATGCTTCCTTGTAGAATTGGACTCCTGTATAAAGTATCTGCTACTTGTAATTTGTAAATATAATGTACTTATCTGGTTATCTTGGTTCTACTGCACCCTTCAGTTTTTTAATCTGGTTTCCAACTTATTTAACCCGAATTGAATCCCATATGTTGATTTGCAGGGAGAGAGCCGAACGGCCCTTCCGTTGTCTTGACTGTCAGTATCGTAGGGAACTTGTACGGGTATATTTGACAAATGTTGAACAAATGTGCGGGCGTTTCATAGAAGAACGACGGACCAAACTTGGGAAACTGATAGAAGATAAAGTTAGATGGTCTAGGTACTGTGCCTGTTTCTAATTTTTTTTGGTCTTCAATAGCTTATTTTAACATGACATTATATCTAAAGATTTTTAAACGAAGTTCTTTAGATCTATTAACAATTTGCTGCCTTTTCGGTTTCAATCAATTTTGCCAATTATTAATTATTATCGTTCTCATTTTTATAGTGTTATTATTAGGCTGAGTTTCACCCAGCACAATTCTATGAACATCCTTGATCCTTACTAAAAGTTGTATTTGCGATTTGTAATATTTTTTCAGCTTCTGTTCTTTCTGGCTGGGTATGGATCAGAGCTCCAAACGCCGCATGTCTCGGGAGAAAACGGAGTCGATACTGAAAGCTGTTGTCAAACATTTTTTCATAGAAAAAGAAGTCACATCTACACTTGTCATGGATTCCTTGTACAGTGGTCTGAAGGCTCTTGAAGGGCAGAATAAGGGAAAGAAGAGCAAGGGCAAGTACTTACAGGCTGAAGAATTACCAGTTCCAATCGTTCGCATTGAGAAAGATATGTTTGTTTTGATGGATGATGTGTTGCTAATGCTTGAGAGGGCTGCTGTTGAACCATTGCCTAGGAAGGATGAAAAGGGTCCTCAGAATCGTACAGAGGTGAGAACACGATGACAACTATTTGTGTTCTGCTACTATGATAGTATCTCATTTAACATCACTTCTGATTCCCGATTTAATTTTTGAAATGTTATTTATCGACCAATGATTTGTAAAATCTTACATGGTGTAGCAGTTGATAAATTTTACTTGCTGCATTGCAATATCGAAGGCCACTTTCGTAATGCCTTATACCTATTGATTTCTATATATTAAGTAAAATGATTTATGCATTATGTTCTACGAAGAAATGTCGGATTGGCACAAACTGTTTCAATATTTTCAAGGAAAGGGTTTTCAAGATAGAATATTGTCTGATGGAAATAAAATTTCAAAAACTTCTGAAGATTGTCTAATATTGTCTCAAAATATCCAAGGAAAGGGTTTTTTCAGATTACAATATTGTCTTTACAAAACTAATATGAAATAAAACTATAACATTGACTTGAAGTTTGGGAGGCATAATATATGTATTCTTCCATGCCTTTTGTGCCTCAATTTATGTGCTGGTATTTTGCTACTTAGGCTACCTCCTAGTTTTGGTGTTGTGTCAGATTATGATTGGCTGTAATTTATTTCTAAATGAGCATGTACGTATTCTTGGGATTCTTTTTAGGATGGGGGTGCTGGAGAGGAGTTTAACAAGGACTCTATTGAACGTGATGAGAGGCAACTTACTGAATTGGGTCGTCGGACTATAGAGATTTTTGTCTTGGCTCAAATTTTCAGGTAATTAATTTCCAATGTGCATTTTGCTATCATTAGATGTGGCAATAGGGTGTTTATATATCTTTATTTTATTTGCTAAATAAATTTATTATATTTTGAGTAATGACTGTTATCAATCTGGTCCGGAATGTTTACCTCTTTGTGTTGCTATTGTAGTAAAATTGAGGTCTCTTACCAAGAAGCTGTTGCTTTGAAGAAACAAGAAGAGCTCATCCGTGAAGAGGCAGCTTGGCTAGCCGAGAGCGAGCAAAAAGGGAAACGTGGAGCAGATAAAGAAAAGAAGTCTAAAAAGAAGCAGGTTTGTCAAAATCTGTATCTCATTGTGAAATCTTTGGGTAGTTCCTGTTGATGTGAAATTTATGACTTACTTTAGTTTTGGGGCTGTTTTTCATGTTTCCGACACAATTATCATATGTTTAGGTGTTCATTTGGTATAAAAACTGTATTGAGTCGAAATTATAATAGGCACAATACTGTACCAAATACTGAACCTAATGAATTGGTTTGGTTCGGTTACTAACCAAAGTTTGTTTGTTTTCTCTTCGATTAAATAAATTTATTCAACTGAAGTTTCGTTAGAAAATAAAAATAGTATCTAATATGGACCTTATGTAATCAAACCATACTTGTATTTGTTATTGTTTTCGTTTTTGTGACTAAGAAGTTGAAAAAAGTAGTGTATATCTGCATTGTTTTGTATTTTTGGCTGGGTACAGTCAACCGGAAAACATAATTATTTTCAAGATAATAACTGAACCAAAGATTTGTTACTGAAGTTTGGTTTCGGTTCGGTTTTGGTGGCTAACAGAACCGTGTACACCCCTAAATTCATATGGGTGTGGTAGTAATTTTCGTATATTACACCATGAAACTTTGGGGATGAATTTTTTTTTATGTGACATAAGTTCAAGTTATTATAATGATCAGATGTGAGTAACCACCTTGATACCATCCAATACTTATACTTACAGGGCAAACAGAAACGAAATAATCGCAAAGGGAAAGACAAGGGAAAGGATGACAAGACTAGCAATATTGTGCAAGACAAGATAGAGCAAGATAGCCCTACTGCTGAAACAAAAGACTTGTCAGCAGCTGAGGCAGAAATGGTTCTTGAAAAACCTGATGCTGTTGAAGATGTTTCTGATGCATCGGATTCTGTAGATTGTCTTCCTGAAATACCCCCACCTGATGACTCCGAAGACACTGATACCCCCACAGAAATCGGGACTAATGGGCTTTCGGGTGTGCAAAATGGAATAGAAGTAAGAAGCCCTTCTGCAATGGATGATAGCTCGTCCACTTGTTCCTCCGACTCTGTTCCTTCTGTTGTGCTAAATGTATCCCACAATGCCAATACTCGTTACCAAACAAACCACAAATCGGCAAGCAGGTATGTATTCTTTTAATACTCTGGTTTTTTCCATCCCAACATACCCAAGTGATTGAGTTGACGTTATTATGGTAAATGTTGGGGTGGCAAAATGGTTCCGGAACCGTGGTTCCAACCCAATTAAATTAGTTTGAGTTGGGTTAGTTCCTAAGAAATTATTTTTGGTTCCTAATTGGTTCCAACTTGGTTCCTAATTGGTTCCAACTTGGTTCCAAGTTGGGCCCAACTAATTTCAAGTTACGCCCAAACGCTTGCCAATAATCTAAATTTTAAAGAACAAAATATAAGGTATGGAGTCCGGTTGGGCTTAGTTCCCTTTCGGGTTGACTTCAGTTCCATTTTGGGTTGAGTTGGTTCCACCTCAAAAGCATTTAAAAACCCAACCCATTTAAGAACCGAACCGTTGAAACCAACTCAAACCCAACCGACCCACCCGATTGCCACCTCTAGGTAAATGTGAGCTTTTGGCTTCAATTTTGCAGAGGGAAGAACCATCAAGTCAAGTTGACTACTGAGACAGCTGATTGTGTTAATGGAGAAGTTAGTCGATCATCAAAGCAAGTTGATTTTCCTAACGATGCATTAAGAAGTGCTAAGACAGTTAGATCTCTTTCTCAGGCTACTGGGAGGAATTCGCAGGATAGAGCTGTCAGCGGGACTGAGAGGCATGTGGGGAAAAAGGTGCTTCTCTTGTACTTCATAAATTTGATATTCTATTTGATGATGCATATTTAAGACTTGCCGGTGAAACTTGACTGATAAATTTTCTCAAATAGTAGGTGTAGTTTGCATGATTTCACCACACCTCAGGGGGTAGCATTGCAGATTTATCCATCAAACTATAACTATATGTAAATCTTGTTATATCCGTGATGTTATGTTCATGAAGAAAATGCATCTGTCTCGATTTTCTGCCATCCAATAATACATTCCTTCCCTAACGAATAGGCCATTTGGGATCATACAATCTTTTAGTGCATAGTTTGATTTGTGCTTCTCCCTTTCTGATTCATGAAGCTTAGTTTTTAGCACTAGCTAGAATGCATTGTTTTCGGGCTTCAATCATCTATCTAATTCTATTGGTTATTTAAAAATTTATTTTTCACGTATGTGGGGTGGGGTCCATTCCAGCCCTCCATACGGTATCTGCCACTGTGTTTCCCTCTGAAATAACCAATCTCTCTGATTTGTTGTCATAGGACGAAGGAACTGGCTCTGTGCGCATAAATTCCAGTGCCAAAAATGTTGTCCACGTGCAAGCAGCCGAGAACAGAGCTGCCCGTGTAACATCCATGCCCACAATCCCATCCAATAGCATTCCATCTCAAAAGTTGGAGTCAAAACTGAATTCTGCAACTGAACCTGTCATGGTTAAGAAACCATCGTCAGACGGCCCCAAACAAGCTAACAGCTCGAATTCAACTGAAAATGGTGCCACTTTGAAATCTGAGCCTCAGAAGCTTGCAGCCCCCAAACCTGCTGAAAAGCCCACGGGACATCAATTACCCATTGTAAGTGAGAAACCCCCAACACAGCAATTGCCTGTTATGTCGAGACCATTAAGTGCTCCTATAGCTCCCAGGCCCAGGCCCGCTGTTTCCATGGCATCTATGGTCCAGACAGCACCCATATTGGCTCGCTCGGCAAGTGCTGCCGGTCGGTTGGGCCCGGACCCACCTGCCCCATCTGCAAGCCAGAGTTATATCCCACAGTCCTACCGAAATGCAATCATAGGTGTACCCGCTACTGGAACTTCATCTGCCTATTCTCAGAATCACCCTGCCAGTTCAGGGGTAAATGCGTCACATTCATACTCACAGGCATCACCCGTCTTTGCATCTGCGCCACCATTCTCACCACATGGTTCCGACATTTTAGATTCAAAACCGAATCTTTCGTTTGGAATGATGAATCATCGTGATATGCTGCAGAACGGTCCGATTTGGATGGATCAAGCTCCGGAAAGGAACCTTAGTTCACTGATCAACGACATGCAAAGATTGAACGTTTACAATCCAACGATGGGAAATGGGTTTCACGACTATCTTTTATCCGATTATCCAGCTGGCACATCCGGGCGTCAAAGCCACACAGTGGCTGATGAATTCCCACACCTAGATATCATCAATGAGTTGCTTGATGATGAGCATGGGACCTCGGGATATCAAAGTTTCGGCAATGGGCCTCACCATCTTAACCAGCAATTTAGCCTACCCGGTGAGCCTGGCGTGTCAAGTGGGCCGGGCCCATCAATGAGCCCGTTTAGGTTCGATGGGACCCGGGGTTATCAAGATGATGCATATCAGCATGTTTATGGTGCTTCTGCGAGCCCGTATGATACCGTTAGGGATATGATTCCTCGGGCTAGTCCACGACAATATGTGAACGGGCCCGTTGATGGTTTTATGCCTAATCAATGGCAAATGGCTGGTTCTGATTCGCCGTATTTGAGTGTTAGGAATATGGCGAACGATGGATATCCTTATCCTATGCCTGAGTATCCAAATCATTCTCTTGGCATCAATGGCTACACGGTATTTCGGCCTTCGAAAGGTCTTTAGAGCTTTTATATAGTGGAAGGTTTACTCTTCTATGGGAAAGCATTGGTTGTAGCCTTTTATGGTATGAAACTACATTTTGTAAAGGGTAATTCTGGTTTCCTATTTTTCTGAAATGTTTTGGAGGGTTTTAACTTTCAAATATTGGTAATTTGACATTGGAATATCTAATTCAAAAACTTATTTTCTTTTTTGTTTTGAGAAATAAGGTTCTTGCAGGTTAATCATCAAATTATGAAGTCCTTTATTCTTTTTATTTTTATTTTTCTAGTGATGTATTTCATTATATTATAAGGTGTTTCCAGTGAAGAATTGGTAATTTGGCCTCATCATAAGTTGGTGCTTTTTTTGGTGTTCTGCACAAGAGCTTTAGGTGATTATTATTTGTTTTGGGTGATTCTTATTTTGTTTTGTAAAGTTAAAAAAAAAATATTAAACTTTTCTTTGAAGTAAAAAAATTCATGCCACCAACTTCTCATTCCAGAAATCTCAATTTACGTACTTGGTCGTTTTTAGCCTTCTAAAATAAAATTAGTTACTTATTATTATGTATGTAATTTATTATTTTATTAATTATGATTTTAATTTGATATTATAAAAATTATGAAAAAAAGATAATTATCTCACTAAAATAAAAAATAAATTATTGAAATCAGAGTTGAAAGATAAAATCCATATGATATGATTTATAAATGGCTGCTTGAAAATGGGACGGCAGTGGTCCGCAGGCATGCTCGTTCTGATCAATTCTTAACAACAAATGAAATGTAATTTAGTACAAAAATTATTAGTTTTATTTTGGATGAAGTAATGGACCATATTGTTGATTAGTAATTATTAATTTTTGGGATAAATGCAAATAACCCCCACGTTAAATATTTTATTAGCTGAAAACTCCCTGTGAAAAAAATATAGGCTAAAAACCCCCTGTGAAATTTTTAAATTGCATAAAACCCCTTGTGAAAAAAAAAATTGGCTAAAAACCCCCTGTGAAATTTTCAAATTGCATGAAACCCCCTGTGAAAAAAAATATAGCCTAAAAGCACCTTGTAAAATTTTTAAATTTATAAATTAATTAATAGTACTAATAATCAAATTTTAGGATATTAATTAAATTTTATCCAACAATTAATTTTCAATATAGTTATATTTCGTAATGGTAAAATTTTACAAGGGATTTTTAGGTTATATTTTTTTCACGTGGGGTTTCATGCAATTTGAAAATTTCACAGGGGGTTTTATGCTATATTTTTTTCACAGGGGGTTTTCAACCAATAAAATATTTTACGTATGGGTTATTTGCATTTATCCCTTAATTTTTTATGGAGTTTTAATAACTAAAGTCGTATAATCATAATTCTTAATTTTTGGGAGTTGTTAAAAATGTAAGTAATTAATTTTTTTGTTATGTAATATCTCATAATTGTAATTAATAAATTTTATTCTTAAAATTACATCATTGAAGAATAAGTTTCTTGTACGATCATCAATAACATGATAGGTTTTTTCGGATTGTTTTAATATTTATATAACTAGGTGTCAGCAATAACAATATAAGAGATCAATATTTACTATGAGGATTTTATAAATTAATGTTGACCAAATATGCATAGAAAAATATTTCATTTAAATGAATTTTGAAATAATAATTTTGGACAAGACAAATGGGGTACCAGAGCATACTATTAATAGCCACACGTAGTAAAACTATTATAGTCAAAATCTCCTGAAACCTAATAATATTTAATAAGCCATCAGAGACCAAATCAACCAACACCTTATAATATATATACACATAATATTAATATATGCTATTTCTAATATATTAATTATCTCATTCATTACTTTTCTAAAAGATTTCATAGGTTTGAAAGTAATATGTTAATCAATAATTTTGTAGTGAATGGGCTTCATATAACTTTGTATTTTTCATCGCGTAATAAAAATTGAAAAACGAATTAAATTACCTCATATTTGGTTTGATATCGATTGCTAAAATCTCATTTCAATTCGGTTCATTAATTTACCAAACCAAAATTGAACAACCTTTTATTATATAAGTTTTAAAACGGGCTCATATATAAATTTTAAAAATCGATTGTTATCTATTTAAACTTAAACAATAAGGGGCCAATTGGATGGCCTACTCATCCCTAAAAAAAAATATTTTGGAGAAAAAAGTTACAAAAAATGCATTTGTTTGGCATTTACTAAAAAATTTCTTCCAAAAAAATCTCTCAAAATTACAAATAATTTGAATTTTTTTCCAACAAATTAATTTTAATATTCATGATTTGACAGTTAATACAATTAATTAAAATAGTTTTTCCGACTATCTTTCAAAGCAAAAAATTAATTTAATTACATATTCTAATACAAAATAATGCAACATTTAAAATAAGATCTATTGTGACTATTTTTGGACGTCTAAATCAACGAGTTTGACTAACCACATTTAATAAAAATTATATTTAAATACCAATTCAAACAAATTTCTCACAATAAAAAATATATCACATCAAACACAATCATTACTTATTTTTCTCTTAAAAATCTCATCTTCCAAATCACATTTCTCATTTTTATCATGGAAAAAAATTCTCGGAGATGGATATGCCATCCAATTGGGCCCTAACTGATTCAACTCGACTAAAACCTAAATATTCCATTATTTGGTCAATTATTAAGTTGCTAGTTCTCATATTACTGCCCTTTTATCCATGCAATATAAATAGGGCTGATTGAGAAGTTGGACATCATTATTTGAATTTTATTATTATGTTGTTTACGGTTGATGTTGAATTGAACTAGGCACCTAAAATGTAATTAAAAGAAATGATTTTGATTATGGATTATTGTAGTTGTTAAAATTAGTTTGTGTTTATAATTAATTAGTAATGACTAGTAATTTTCTACATATTAATACACATAATTGTTTCATTCAAAAAATCATGTAAAACGTGCATGTTTTGTTGGATGGCTTCTTAAAATTTGCAGTAGTTAAACAAGGGGTAAACAAATATAGTGGAAATTTAATTTTCTACTGAGTTTCAAAATTTATATATTGATTGATTTAACCATTAACTGTCAATTATAATAGAAATTCGAGTAACTTAATCTTGTTACATATTGTTGCTAAACAACCTAATCTCAATGAGTTAGTGGTGGAAAAGAATAAAGCAATGAAACAATATTGAATGCAAAATTATATATAGAGATAATACATGTATTATGGATAGTCGAATTAGAAATATTGTTTATTTAAAATGTAACACATTACAATAAACAATGATAATTTATTTATAAATTAGAATTAAAGCCTAAGTCTATACTTCTTTCATATTGGATTCTACAATTCAATTTATGAATTTCCTAAGTAATACAAAACCAAATTAGTTATAAACTAATAAATAAAATAAATATAATTATAATAACATTGACAAAGAAGTTGAATTCTATTCCCTAACTTTATCACTTGCCAAATGAGTTGCCCCAAAATCTTTGCCACCTATAGGAGGAGATGGTGGCGGCATGGCCGGAGATGGTGGTGCATGGGCTGAGCCGCCACCGGAAAAATGTTTCTCGTTTAACGTACAAATGCCACCGCCCTGACCGGGGATGTAAGTGCACGGAGAACCGCCAGATGGTGGCACTGGACCTCGTGGCAAAGACTCTTGTAATTGAACTTGCTTCGTTAATAACCATTTTTTCGTGCCAAAATTTCTAACACCATTTGCTCGAGTTATAAATATCGAAATAACGAACAAAATATGAAAAATAAGAAATAATTTTATCCTAAATGAAACCATATTTTTTGGCCTAAGTTGGAAGCAAGAAAAGTGTAAATGAAGTGAATATATATAGGCAATTCAAAGTTGTTTTTCATCACTTGTAATGAAGTCAATATTTATAGGCAATTCATAGTTGTTTTCATCATCTTAATTCGGACCGAAATGTATAGAAAATTTCGGTCAAAATTGGATTTAGTCGAACTTAATTTACTTACACAAAAATTTACTCACAATTGTCGTATAATTGATATACAATTTTGAAAATGAAATATTATAATATTTATCTTGTGATTGACACGACGTAATGTGAACATCGATTTATACCAAAAAAAAAATTGTATGTAGTCTTTGTTCTAATTCAAAGAGTTTGTGTTCCAATTCAACCACTTACCATTGAATCGTCATGCGCTATTAATTAGTTAGTTAAAAAAAAGAGTCAATATAAAATTTTAACCAGCTTTGACTCATTTTATATTTTATGAAATTAGGAAAAAAATTGACATTAATTACACCAATAATCAATTAAGGGGTATTTTGAGCATAAAGTACGCATTTTGACAAATATATTTCAAAATTTCAAAAACGTCGATAATGGTTCTAACTCCAATCCATATTTTTAAACACTAATATATAGGAACACCAAACACGACTAATTTGAATTGAACCAAAACCCAATACAACGAAGAACATATATCGATAATACTTCATAACGACAAAATAAAATGACGAAAATTACTATATCCCTTTTCGAGATTTCATCCAATCTTAGGGACCTCAATCACAATCCCATTATCATCGACGAAAACCCGAACCCTGTCACATCGAAAATCACCACTCAAAAAACTTCCTTCTGCAACTAAAATAGCCTGCACTTTCTTGTTCTCTTCCTCAATGATGGCTGTAGCAGCCTGCCCATGTATACCTACTAGTTCTGGCCATGAATTCTTACCTATATTTCAAACCATAAAAATCGAAAAAAAAGATACGAAAAAACGAATTAATGTTCATAAAACTTCACAAGTCAAATTTTTCGATTTTCAAGCCAATCAAATGTGGTAAATGACAAATATTGGTACATAATTTAAGGTACATTGCTATTCAAGTAATCGATGAAAAGTCATACCTGAGCAACTAGTCATTGTTGATGATTTGCTTCACTTCCTTTCTCCGTTTCGTATGCTAGTCCGTTGAGGCTAATACGGATATTTATAGTAAACAGGATGTAGTGGTTGGCTGGAGATGAATAAAATTTTCAGGCCGGCGGGGGAATCTTGCAATATTTCGTTTCTTTATGTTAACAAAAAATAATCCTCCAATTTATAGAAGACAAGACGGTTTATAAATTAATTGCTAAACATAATAGAAATTTCAAAATAATAATACTATAATCTCAACAAAGGATACGCTTATATCAAATTTTTGCATGATAGGCTAGTATATCTGCTATAAATTACAATTAGGTGTTAAGTGAACTAAATAGAAAAGGAATCCAGCCTTGTAACCTGCAGGCCGAAAACGAACCAAGTTAAGCATCAAAACACGATAAAAACTCCTCAAACGATATAATAATTCTAATCGGAATAGTTTCATACTCCAACACGTATGCTCAATGTAAGTCTACAAGTATAAATGACAAGGCTCGTCGTGTGAACTTTATTTTTTGCCGTCATAAAACTATGTCAATTTCATGAAATACTGCAAAGATTAGAGCAAAAACAGCTAATATCGAACAACACATTCTATAGTATGGGGAAGAATGAATTGCTTACAACACATTATGACATTTTAAACAGCATTGTGGTGCTAAAGGTATCCGGTGAAAAGCCTTTTTTGACCATTTCTTCCAAGACGGCCATTGCCTCAGTGTCATAGTACTCATTCCTTTTAAGGAAACCCCTCAGTAAAACATTATAAGTCACAGAATTAGGCAAACAGCCCTTTGTAACCATATTCATAACTAATTCTTTAGCCTCCTCTGTTAGCCCTTCTCCACAAAGTGCACTGGTAATGGTATTAAATGTCTTTACGTTGGGCGATAACCCTTTTGAGGGAAGTTCATCTAAAAGCTTTCTTGCAATATCAAGCTTTGAAATCCGGCACAATCCTTTAATTAGGATATTGTATGTTATTATATCAGGTTTAAAGCCTTTAATTTTTTCCATCATGGATAAAACCGAAAACGCCTCATCAACCTGCTGACACTTGCACAAGCTATCCAACAACATATTACAAGTCATTAATCTAGGAGTAACTTTCCTAGCTTCCATCTCGATTAATAAGTCTTTCGTATCTTTCCATCTACCAACATCGCAATATCCTCGAATCATTGAGTTATACGTGAAATCATTTGGTGAAATCCCTTTCTCAATCATGCTAGATATGAGCTTGCTAGCATGATCAAACATTTTATCCTTACAGAAACTATCAATTATAGCGTTATAAGTGGAAGCTTCAAGTTTGTAGCTTCGCTTTTCCAATAGCCTAAGCAAATCACGCGCCTTGCCACGGTGCCCAATTTCGCACAGCCCTTTCATCACATTCCAAAACATAACTCCATTAGGCCCGCACGGTTTCTCTCTCAACAACTTCAAGAACAATGTTTGTGCTTCAGCAGCTTTTTTCTCTAAAATGAGACCCTTTAGCAGAGTCGTGAAGGTACTTGCAATTGGTTCATAGCCACTCTTATAGAAAGTACCCAACATTGCAAACCCGAAGCCAATATTTTCCGAGCGGATATAGCAATGAATCACAATGTTCATAATGTACTCGTCGACTGGCACACCCCATTCACGCATTTCATCGAACAGTTTAAGTGCAACTGTGAAATGTTCCATTTTAACAATGGAGTCCAATAGTTTGGTTAACTTAACAATAGAAGGTTGTGGCTTCATTCTAACCATATCATGAAATAAGCTAACAGCAGTGTCTAGATCATGATTAAAACTATAATTCAATCTGGGTTTGTCACTAACAGTGTTAAAAAGTGAACAAAAGTATGAAAATGGATGATTAGAAGTACCCATTTCATATGAAGATTGTCTGAGAATTCCTTTGCTGCTGATGAGAGCAATGGCAGATCTACAGGCATTTCTTCTCATCTTAATCGCTGTAAAGAGAAATCAAACAAGTGAAATCAGGGATCTTAATAAAATGTTTGATCATGCTAGCAAACTTGGTTATTACTGTTTACTCCCTCGACTCCTTATTAATTATTTTTTGGTCCAATGTCTACATTTCTTTGACTTGGATCTAAAAGTAGGGTTCATGGATCGGCCAATCGGGTCGATTTAAGTTCCAACTTTCAAATTGGGCATTATTTAAATTCAAAATATTTTTTTACTCCATTCAAGGTTTTGAAACCCAACCCGAACCGGCCGGTCGGACCGCCGGAACTGGGAATCGGTCCATAAATGTTCCAATGCAGTATTATGCGAAACATTTGATTAAGAAAATTGAAGTATGTATCGTTTTAACCGACTATTCTCATTATATCTAAATACTTATTGAAATATTTTATAGTTCTCACTTATATATTATATATATATGTGAGGTGGCACAATCATACTTGAAGCATTCAACCTCCATATATAACTTATAATGTTTAATTCTAGATTAAATTGTTGAATGTTCAATTTAACATTATAAATATTCAAATAAACCTTGAAGAAAATTAAACAAGCGATTTCTACTCCAACATTAATGTTAAGTAGCGGCAATCGACTCGGCTCAAGAGTTCGGCGAGCCGGGTCAAAAATAACTCGATTCGAGCTCGAACCGAACCTAACGAGTCGAACTCAAGCCCAAAAATGCATATTCGCCAGTTCGCAAGCAGACTTAGTAGCTAGAATGAATTTTTTTTAATTAATATATATAAAAATAAATATTTATTCATATATTTATTTATTTATATATATATCATATGATATATTATAGTAATAATATATATATAAATAATAATATTTTTGACATTTATGATTATATTTAATAATATATGATTAACATAAAACTAGTAATATTCTATTATAAAAAAATTATTTTTTGAGCTCGAGCTCAAGCTCATTTTCCTGCAGCTCGTCGAGTTCGAGCAAGGATTTTTGGCCCAATTCGGTTCAAGTTCGACTCGTAAATACCCCTAATATTAATCGCAATATAAGATGAAAATGGGCAAATACCCAATGAAGGATACAATCGACAATACGAAAACAATGCATACAAACATTAATCTATAGATACTCAAATTAAGAAAATAATTAAAACATTTTGACCTAAAAAGGAATAAAACTAAAAAACCTAATAATATTAAAAGCCACAAAATTTCGGGTGAAATTAACCTAAATATATATTCTAATTCGTACTTAACCGAGATCAAAATATAAAAACTTAATTTTAAAATATATTTAACTAATCTCAAATTTTTAAAACGAGTTAGAATCAAATATGTGCATGCCTTTTGATAATTATGGCATGTAAAATCTAATATAGGAGGGGGCCTATGATGCTTAACTTAGAGTTGAAGATGCCTTTGGTAGATGAAAAGAGAAACAAGAGTAGTCTATTGCTTTATTTAATTTTACTTTATTCTATTTTTAATTATATAAATAAAATATGCATCATTTTAAATTGTACCAACTTTAATTTAGATAGTAGTTGTAGTTGAGACAACATAAATTAAATTAATTTTTTTTGAGAATCTTCACCTTTTTTGGTTTAAATTAGTAAATTGGAGGTTTGTAGTGTGGCTTTAGTATTAAATAAAATAATTAATACCCTTTTAAAAATGCATTATATGTTCCAAAAGAAAAAAAAAATATCAATTATGCTACAAGGCAAAAAGTCAATAATTAAGGCAAAAATAAATTAAATCCCAAAATATTCTCTTATCTTACCAAAAACCACACTACCTATACTATTATGGGGTTGGTAAGAATTCGAATCTTGTAATCTTTGTCTTTGATAACCACTTCACAGGTTGCAAGATAATTAATTAAGAGGTTAACCTAAAACACCAATAATTTTAAAATCTTATCCAAATTTATTTTTTATGGAATCCAAATATATTAAGTCTACAATAAATTATAATTTTATATTATAAAGATAAATTATAATTTATATTATAAAGATCAATGCAACTTCACGATAAAATATTAATTATAAAGTAAGTGTAACAATACTTATTTCGAAAATCAGTTAGTTTCAGTTAAATCAGATTCGAATTAGAGTTTTTCTGTGTCATTGTTTGGCCAAAAATGCTTCCATATATGTGCGTGAGAGATGAAATTTAGCATATGAAATTAAAAATAATCTTATGCAATTTAATTTCTTATAAGCTTTGGCATGCTTCTATATTAATGGTACCACTTATAGTTCATCTTTCATTTTCAGTCCATTTAAATTGGTGACAAAGTAAGGATTTGGCCCCTAATTAAATAATTAGTTGACAAAGTGATATATTGGGCTTGAGAAATTATAAGTGATAATATATCAAGATTGATAGTATGCTACTTCATGAGTTTTTTATAATTTTAAAAAGTGTCTCAACTTATAATCTTTTTAAGTTATTAAAAAAAAAATTCAAATGTTAAAGTTATTTTGATTGGTGAATGTGTGAAATAATGTATGAATAATTAATACGTCATTATATAAGATATTGAAAAATTGAAAAAATATAAAATCCAATGAAAATTTGATGTGTTACTGTTACATACTTACATTTTAAATTTTAAATTTTATGATTCGATACTTGAAAGTGAAATTTGAAAGCAAAATTTATGCTCTTAACAAACTTCTTTAATTTGACCATGTTAATTATGAAATTAATTGCTACTTAATTATATACTCCATAATGATGACCTCCAACTTATAACCACTAAATATAAACTATGAATTTATTTTAAAATAAAATAGCATATGAGTTACATGATGTATTGAGTTACTTAAGCATAATTGACTTCCAATTTAGAAAGAATTAGGAGGCATTATGGCTTCATCACTATAGTTAGTAGTTAATTAATCAAATCAATTATTGGATTATTACAATTGCTATTTCTAATCTCAACTTGTTGAAGAGTTGAGACATAAACTTCCTTTTGACAATCTAACCTCTATGTTAGAGTGTCAATGTCATCATTAGCTGTTAATTATAAAGCATAATTATACATATACCCTTATTAAATTTAAATGAGAAAATAAAAATATTTAGAAGAATTTCAAGAATAATCATAATTTTCTTTTATTCACCAATTAATGGGTTCTAAAATCATTTTTGTTCATAAATTTGATATGATCACATTTTTTTCACCTCCTCGTTCCTCTTTGTGTCTCAGTTGCTTCTATTTAGGCGTCAAATCTTTTGCTAGTATTTCGATAAAATGTCAGCTCTTATAAAGTTATTATAAATTTATCCAGATATCTTCACATTGTCAAACATCGAGTTGTCTCATGTCCTTAATTTAGTTTATTACAATTGTTATTTTATTTAATTGTCTCTCATGCGATAATTTTTTTTATTGTAATTGTTGATTTTTAAAGTTTTTTTTTTCTCGATCGAAGATGTTTGGTTGTAATCTCTTAAAACCCTCAATTCTATAGCCTTAGTTACTTTATTGAAGTCATAGTATCGGTCTCAAAGTAAAAAAAAAGATGTTATATATACATTTTAAATACCATTGATCACCGTTTCATTTTCCTAATTTTGGTTTTAAAAAAAAAACCTTTTGCAATTAATGATTTTAATAAATTATTATAAACGTACTTTCTAAATTAAGAATTGATAAAAAAAAATCAATGGTACTAAAATGATTGTATATAATATTTTTCATATTAAAAAAATACAAAATTGGGTCAAATCATAAATAAATAAAGAATTTATATCAAAAATTCAAAAAGTTTTACCTCCAATACACACCCCAAAAGAGTCATTTCACTTTTACATGACCTCAAAATCTTTTCTTTTTGCACTCAAATTTCAAAATTCTCAACCGCCGTCAACTAACGCCGTTAATTATTTCCCACCCACCTCACCTCTATAAACTGTCTGCAACAGAAGACAAACACATCCTCTACTGTCACACACAACCCAACAAAGCTCTCAATCAGCAAAACCCAGAAGCCAAATTAACCAAAAACATCTGAATTTTCAATTATCCGTAAGAATTGTTTCATACATTTTTTCAATTCGTTGTTTCTTTTTTGGGTTTTAATTTGAGTAGATCTAATTGCTGCAAGAGGGTTTTGTGATTCTAAATTGTGGTTTAATTATTGGGATTTTATTGATTTTCGCTGATTTTGAAGTTGATTAGTTTAATTGTGTAATAACATATATTAGGTTGATAAATGATATGCTGGCATAAGTGTTGTGGAGTGTTGTGGCCTTTCTTCCAATTTTGTCTCTAAGGATGTGTTGTTTGATTCTTACTTCTTTCAGTGATTAATTTAAATTATGGATTGAAAAGGGCGAGTTTGATGTGGTTTATGTATATCAGATTTTTTGTAAAATTTTCGATTATGCTTAGTTTCTATGTGGTACAATTTTGAACTTTAGCTGTATTGAACAATTTTTTCTCATTTAAAGTGGAGATGCTTGAAGTTTTCATTAACTCAGATTGTACTGTATATATGTTTCCTATTGAGAGACCTATAAAATTCTGATTTTTCTCAAATGATAATTTTCGGGTGAGTATTAGACATATTTGGTATAGGTATATCTGGGGGAAACACATGCCTAGTTGTACAATATCATGTTTTTATGCACTATGTCGAAGTCTAACTTGAGGATTCATTTGGATTGGAGGATTTAGGAGCTGAGTATTCCGGTCAATCATTACGATGAATTTCAAATTCGTTCAATATTGGAATCATTTAAATTTCTCAGCTCCAAATTCAAATCCAAATCCTTCAATCTAAACGCCATGTGTGGATATTTTATGCCACAGTGCTTAATTTACATTAAACGACCCCAAAAATAACGCTTTTTAGCCCATCATTTCAGTGTTATGGGGATGGAACACAATGACATTCATATCGACAAGGAACCAGATGGCGTGATTGTGTACTCAACCAACGTCACTCCAATGGCACACCCTTCTGAGCTTATCAATGTTGGTCCACAGTCTATTGATATATTAGATGAAAATTCTGAAGGGCATGATTATGATGTAAAAGAATGCACTGGTGAAGTTAATATCAACAAGAAGGATGCAAAATTTGAAGCTCAAAAGGCAACAGATGATAACAAGAAGAAACGAGCTTGTGGGAAAAAATCTAAAGCCAAATGCACTGTTCCTCAGCCGTTTGCTTTAGCAACAGAAAAACGGGCCTTATATGGAACTCGTGCTTATGTGGCCGAATTCGACAATATGATTGGTGCGGATAATAAACTGCCTCATTTTCGCGCTTTGCCACATCCAAAGCAGAATACAGTAAATCTCTCGAACCAATCTTTAGCTTTCATATTTTTTTCTGAGTTATGGTGATGTGAGTATATGTTAGTTCTGTTAGGCAGGATCTTATGAGTGTGAAGGCCTTTTTTTCCACTAATTCATATAACTTCAAAAGTTCTTCAGTTTTAAGGCCCTGTTTGAAACAAAAGAAAGGAGTGCTTTTTGAGTTTTTTTGCTGAAGTTAATTTGTTTTTTGTTGTTTGATGTCACTAGTTATGGTTCTGTTTGGCTGGAAAAAAAAAGCTGGAAATAAGCAAAAAATAAAGCATGTCTAAGGATATTTCCAGCAATATTTAAATTTCTTCTATTTATAAGCACGTTTTGTGAACAAACACAATTTTAGCTTTTTTGTAACTTTTACAACTTTTTTCTAAAATTCAGCAATGTTTTAACACATAAGTATAGAATTTCTCACATATTGGCACTCTTTTACCTAGGAAACTAGTCGATTCTTCCTTATAACTTACACAATCTTTTTCAATTTCTTGGCTTTCTTTTTTACCTTGTAAGCATCTATATTACGTGGGTTTTTGTACACGACGAAAACTGATTCAAATTTAAAAAAAAAAACTTAATCAAGGTAGTTGAGAAGTGAGATCATTTTTGGTGCAGGCACAACCACCTACTGTACCAAGGAAGCCATTGCAACCCAATAACAAGAAACGATCTGATGAAGATAACTCTTCAGGCGCCTCATCGTATCCCCACAAACCCCTTTCGATTTTCCTATTTAACGTCTTTTTTTTTTTCATTTTTTTCTGATTTTCCTTAAATATATTAAGAACTGTGGCATCACCGATGAAGTTCAAGACCACAGTTGGCTCGGCCCCGGTGTTTAAGTGCAGCCAACGTGCTGAAAGAAGAAAGGAGGTATTTGAATTTTGATCAATCGAAATTTGTCTTGCATGTGATAGTTGTTTCGTGTTCATTATTAAATGGGGCTTGTTTGTTTTAGTTTTACTCGAAATTAGAGGAGAAACATCAAGCATTGGAAGCTGAGAAAACGCAATGTGAGGCAAGGACTAAGGTAATATTACATTCTTATGTTATGTTATCAAGTGCAGTATGAATTAACATTTAACTCCCAAAAACTACTTTATCGAGAATTTGTAGGAAGAGACTGAGGCGGCAATCAAGCAACTAAGGAAGAATTTGATGTTTAAAGCAAGCCCATTGCCAAGCTTCTACCATGACGGACCACCACCGAAGATTGAATTGAAAAAGGTATTATGGAAGGATATTTGCATTACGACCCTTCATCTTATTACTAATTTTACTTCAGTCCATCTGGTTCAACCCTCATCCCGCTTATTGGTTTTGAATCGAAAGAATCCTTGTCATTTCGACTCCGTTAAGCATTAACGGGTTTTTTTCAGATGCATGTGAGAATCAAAAATATTTTTGTATTGTGCATTTAAGTTTCACTTTCAGAGTTTTGAATCTCTTACTTTTGAGGTTCATAATTTGGCCATATGTAACCTCGGCTATGAAACGAAGGGGCAAAGATTGTATTTTATCGAAACACTAAAAATAGGGGGTGCCAATTTGGGTCCATACATATATTTCCACCCAAACCCAACTAAGTTTTCAATGAGTTGGGTCCTTATTTGGTCCAATTATAATGCATATTTTTTGACATTGGACCCAATTGGACCCGACCCATACCCAACCCATTCAACCCAATTGCCAGCCCTAACTAAAAGGTTACGTCTAATTTTGACTAGTGTCAAGACTCAATCTTGACATTTTATTTCACATGTGATTCTTACTTTTAGGACAAGAATCCGATGGTTGGGATCTAACGTAAACTTATAAATTTGCCAATTCATTAATGCTAATGCTAGTGATTATCTTAAATTTGCTTATTGTTTTGAAAATATCAGCCAGCTCCAACTCGTGCAAAATCGCCAAAGTTGGGCCGAAGGAATAGCTGCAGTGATGCAAAAGGCTTTGACAAGGCAGCCCGAGAAGCCCGCCAAAGTTTCCATATTTACAGAGACGATCCCTCTATGGATTCCTCAAACGGGACGAACATGGATATTGCTGTTCATTCTTGATGAGCTGCTGTGAGTTATATGTTTTAATAGTGGAAAGAGTTTAATTTATGAAATCTGTTGGTTTCTTGTGCCTTTGTGATTGATGTGTTTGTTTTAAGTTCATGTTTGAAAAGTGTAAATTTATGTGTAAGTTAACTGAAATGTGTTTGTAAAAGCTTTTGTTATGTGTTTTGTATAATTGCATTTTCCTTTGGAAACTTATTGGTTCACAAGGTATTAAATCTCGGTATCAATGTCAATTTCGGGATAGTGGCTGCGTTTGTTTATGTTTTTGAGATAAAATTTGAAATTTTTTTTGGGAATTGTGTATTATGGAAATTCATGTGAAAATTATAATTGTTTGTTTATATTTTTAAAGATAGGTTGAAAGTTGTAAAACATGTCAAATCAGTAGTGATATGTTAATGGATAATGTGTAGAATAATTGTGTTAAATGTTAATTGTGTATATAATGATTATGTGAATAAAAAAATAAAAAAATATGAATAAAAAATTATAAAGTATGAAAGAGAAAGCGAAATATTGATTGATTTGATTGGTAAATGTGTGAAATGTTGTATATATGATTGATAGGTAGATATATAGAAGATTGAAAAAGTAGAGTTGAAAAAAAGTAGAATTTGGATGAAAATATGGTGTGTTAAAAGTTTATTTTGAATTTTGTGATTTAAAAAGTCGAAAATGAATTTTGAAAAGATAAACAAACAAGGCCAAATTTCTATGCAAATTTTTATATATCAAATTTCGATTTTGATTCTAAAAACTTAGTGCGACTGTTTAGACTTATATTTATTATAGTTTCTTTCTTCGAAATACTAAAACTTAGACCCTTAATTTTCAGTTTTAAACAAATTCACACTCGCCCCCTAAAGTTTTGATTTTTAATTTTTTTTTGCAAAATGCCCCCTATACTAGGTTTCTGGTAAATTATTTCACAAATATTGATTTGATTATTTTAGGAATCGGAGTCTGGGGGCATTCCAAAATAAAAATTAAAGATGTAGGAGTTGAGTGTGAAATATTTTAAAAATAAGGTTCAAAATGCAATAAATTGGGGAATATGCGGTTTTATCCATTTTTATATTCATATCCACATAGCCGACATGTCATGTGGCTAACAAATAACAAACAGAAATGTCATTAATATATATACAGTTTCCCTTTGTACATAGTCCATTAAAAGTTGTACCCTATATTCGATTTAATAACGCAATAAAAATACAAAAGTTATTTATACTTGATTTATTTAATAATTGAACTAATATAAATTTGAAATTTCAACCAGATTAGATTTTTTCTTATTATTTTTAAATGAATTAATATCAAATTTAATTATTGGGTTCAATAATTAATATTCTTATCCAGCTTTCTCAGGTGAATTAGCATCCCATTATAGAAAGGTCATTAATATCTTCAGTTTCTGTTGTACACTGCGCTTATAAACTTGTACCTTCACCTTCAACTGTATAAAACTGTATAAACTAATTTCATCTCATTAGTCATCTCCAATCAAATAGATTTCTTCTCTCTCTCTAAACCAGCAAAATCCAAGCAAAAAATGTGTTAATTCCGCAATTTTCCCTCACAATTTCGCCGGAATGGAGGGGATTTGGATCGATCTGAACAGTAATATATCGAATTTCTTCAACAATCCTGCGGTGATGGAAACATTCGTCGACATATTGGTGTGTGCTGTTCCGATTTGGGTGGCGGTGATGATCGGACTTGCGATCGGGTGGTCGTGGCGGCCGCGATGGACTGGATTGGTTTTCTTAGGGTTCCGGTCCAAGCTGCGGTTCATTTGGACGTTGCCGCCGGGGTTAGGTGCCCGGAGGTTCTGGTTCGCCTTCACCGCGCTATCGGCTTTCTCAATTTGTCGTCGTATTTGGTTTAAGTCACACGGTAGAGGCGAGAAGGTGGAGAAGGATAAGGAGGTTGGGGATTTGCGTCCGGTGGCGGTTGGTGAGGAGGTGGGTGAGGTTGGTGCTGGTGGTTGTGCAGATGTAAAGTAAGGTTTTTTGAATTTTTTTGTGGTACTTGATTTTGTGTTTATTTTAGTTGCGTGGATATGTGTTTTGAGTGATTGTGTCTTGTATGAAGAATGTGCATGTGTTCGTGTTTAATCCACAATTTTTTTTTTTTTTTTTGTTTTTATGCTGATTGTACCAATGTTGTCTGCACATGTGTTTAATCGACTGTGTTTTTTTATGAAGATTGTGTATGTTCGTGTTTGACTGTGTTGAATTTGCTGATGCTGTTAAAAAGGATGAGTAGGAGTATGAATATTCATGTGGATTAAAATTTGAAATGCAAATAATAGTGTATTTGTTTTATTATGAGGTAGATGAGAATGACGATGTTTACTTTTGTGTAATGAGAGTTAGTAAGAAATCATTGTAGAGGCCCATTGTCTCCGTATAAGGATAAGATTCTCTGGATGCATTGTTGAATTTTGTGAAAGCTCTCATCAATATAATAGCAAAACATTTATGCTGGTGTAGTTAGATATCAATGGACCTCTTTTTATGCTCAAATTGATTTTTCTATTGAATTTCAAAAGTTGACATAAGGTATCCATATGAAGTAAGGTTTGATTTAGAGTTGCAATATGGATGTTGCTGTATCTTCTTTCTGTCTTTATTATATGTTTCTCAAATGGTCCTTCATGCATGCTTCTCTTTCGGTTGTTAAAATATTCCCCGTCATTGGAAACTATTTGTTTGATTCATTTTATCTTTCACCATAAAATAATGAAGCTTTTTATGCAACGAGAACTTGTTGTACAGGCCGAATTTGTTTTAGAATGTTTGATCTGTTTATAATAACTTTGATAAAAACATATAAATGATGGTTAATGCACAATCAATATCCTTCTTCTGCAAAATAACATTTGCAGGTTTGCTTTTACCAGTTACATGTCTTTTCCAAAATGTATATAATCACTCCTTTTATTAGATCAGCTAAAAGATATTCTAAAACATACTACGCTCATTATCGGCTCTGCTCCTTTTGTAGGCCCGTGATTGGATCTCCAGATGGGGAATCAAATACTGTCACAGAAAAAGATCTGGAACATCTATTACATCTTCTTGATGGAAGAGATGGGGAAATGGCATGGCAAAGCATGATGGAGCGCTCCACATCAAACATGACATACCAGGCTTGGCGCCATGAGCCCGAGGTAAGATGAACTGTTGCAATTGATATGTCCATCTTGAATTTCAAGAAAATTCTCATGTCAAATTGATATTACTCTTTTTGATCGATCAGATGAATAATAATGTGTATGTGCCTCTTTATTTTATTTTTCTCCAATACTTGGCTACGTAGATGACAGCGGAGACTTTCTAATTGATGATGTGAATTTCCTTCTTGATGTGAATTTTTTTAAATATTAAGAATCTCAAACATGAGTATTATATCCTGATTCTTGCTAGTGTTCCAACTTCCATCCTAAGTAAAGAAAATAAATTAAGTTCATGCCAGTTTTAAGAAAAGTACACAATTTTAATTTGTTAGTATTTTATTCACAGATGGGTCCAATAGTGTACCGCAGCAAAACCATTTTTGAGGATGCAACTCCCGAGCTGGTCCGAGATTTTTTCTGGGATGACGAATATCGGCCTAAATGGGACCCAATGCTTGCATATGTCAAAATACTAGAAGAATGCCCTGAAACAGGGATGATGATTGTCCACTGGATTAAGAAGGTTAGTTAATTCCACTCACCTGTAATTCTGGATCAATGTGCTTAATTTCGATTTTTCAACAGCTTATCATCTGATGATGTCTTGATTATTTCTCCAAATGCAGTTTCCTTTCTTCTGTAGCGATCGAGAATATATCATTGGTAGGAGAATATGGGAAGGAGGAAAAAATTATTATTGTGTGACAAAGGTATGAACAATGTGATTAAGAATTATAACTGTGATGTCTAATAAGTAATTTTCCATTGTTCGCATTATTCAAAACTTGTGTCCACACAAAGATGGAGACTTGTGAAAAATTTGTTCAAAGCTTTACTGAATTGTTAACGGCCTCTAACTTGAATCGCGTTATGCGTCTAAAAACATTATATTTTATTGATATCTTTCTCACATGCCTTTTAAATGCAATCTATGATATTATTTTACTCCATCAGCTCATGTGGTTTATTCGATGGTAACTTTTTCTAAATAAACACTATGGCTGCAGGGGGTACCATATCCATCTTTGCCAAGGCGTGACAAACCTAGACGTGTAGATCTTTACTTCTCGAGCTGGATTATCAAGCCTGGTGAGTGTTGTCAATGCCTTTCAGTGATATTCACGTGTTTTCTTTTTCATTTTCCAAATTACAATTACAACCCATCTTAAGAAACCTTAAACTGAATCAACAAAATGGCACATTTACCGTAATGAATCCATCAAAAGGAAATCAAAAACCACATAAAGAATTTAGGGTAAATTACCTCCTATGTATCCTGATTATGAAAAACATCCTGAGATCTTGGAAAACCATAGCTTCCTTTTTCATAAAAAAACATATTACAAGTCACTATTCTTCGAGTTTTCAAGATTTATCATGGGACTTCTTGCTAACTATCTCGAGAATTTATTTGCGTGATTTATGAAATTATGCAGTACAATCACGTAAAGGAGATGGGCAATTATCAGCCTGCGAGGTCTCCCTTGTTCACTACGAGGACATGGGAATCCCGAAAGATGTAGCTAAGTTAGGCGTTCGTCATGGGATGTGGGGAACTGTCAAGAAACTGCACTCAGGCCTCAGAGCATATCAAACTGCTAGAAAATTAGAAGCATCACTTACCCGTTGTGCTCTAATGGCAAAAATCACTACAAAAATCCCACAAAACGAAGGGTCCGATTCTTTAGAGCAAATATCTGATGAAGACGAAAAACGGGATTTAATAGCAAATGTGAGAAAAAACGAGCGATGTGGGGTCGACTGGAAATGGGTGGCTATTGGTGGAACCGTTGCACTTGTTTGTGGGCTTCGAACGGGACTGATAGGTAAAGCATTGTTGATTGGAGCTGGCCATGGAGTTGCTAGGAGAAGAGGGATTGTAAGGTAAGAAAACTTAGAAAAATTTGTATTAATTTGCAGATGATATTTGAAATTTGAGTTATGTAAACTTTATAGTAATATAGTGATGTTTGTTAAGGGGAGGTTTTGTGGTTAAGATTTAAGTGTTATAACAAGGTCACACCAATTATTTCCTTTGTTTTCTTCTGGTATGGTGTTATTATGACATGTATAAAGCGACTGAATAATTAGGGCTGTGAACGAATCGAGTGGAGCTGAATAATGTATTCTTCAAACGTGTTTGAATTGTTACTGATTCAGAATTCGGTTTTTTAGTTTGAATTGGTTAATAATTGAATCGAGTTCGAATAAATTTAATCGAATGGAATGCGAATCGACATTGTATAAATTCAATCGAGTGGAATTCAATATTGAATCACATAATGGTAAATAACATTACTACAAGCTAATTCATCCAATTTTTCTTTTTTTCAATCCACTATATAAACAACTATATCCTTTATTCTACATATTCTGACATCAAAGTCATTTATTTTAATAATTATTTCTCTTTTTCTTTCATACTTTGTTTATAATTTATATATTATCATTTCTTTCTTCACATAATCATTATATAAGAAATTAACAATATCATCATCCATCCCATCATACATCAATTCAGGACTATTAATTTAACATATTTTAAAAATCCAATCAATTTTTAAAAAACAATAACAAACACAATCTATACCAAGTCATTTTTTAAAAAATCTACTTAACATTTTTTTTAATGTTTTTTATAATTTCAACTCAAATATATAAACAAACTACTTTTCTTCAAAACAAAAAAGAACATTAATGATAAATGGATGATTAATGTAATGTGGGCAATCTATTCCAATTTCCAATTTCCAAGTTCCAACTCAGTTCTGCCATACAAAGAACAATTTGGAGCTTTATCAACAGTATATATTTATATAAATTAATATATAATATAACAAAGATGTCAAAAGAAAAAAAAAGTTTATATTCTTATTTGAATCTTTGGAATCACTTGCATGCAATTGCCAACATGGCATTCTGACGTGGCAGCTTCCCAGCCACTAGATGTAAAAAAATGTGATTTTTTTTGTTGTGTATATTTTTCATGAATAGATACAATTTAATGCCATAATAAGGAAGAACAAAGAAATGGAAAAGAGTGGAGAGCTAAAAAGGTATGTGGGATATTCTTGATTTTACTTCCCATTAATATATTTTCTATTTTTGTAATGTTTAGTTTTATAATTTCGTATTTTGAGGCCTATATTTTGTTGTTTAATTTGATTAAGAAAGAACATGAGAAATAATATGCAGGGTTTATCTAAATTTTGTTTGAATTAAGGAGATTTTTTGCAGTTTTTATTTTGTTAATTTTTACTTGAAACTTGAAAAATATGTGTGAAAAATTTGAAAAGATAGCTTCTTTAATGCCTTTTCAGATGCTAGAATTAATAGTTACTTGATTATTTTGTTCTCAGTTATAATTTATCAATGTATCAATTAATAGAATTAATGTATATATTGTTCATCACCCAATAATCTAAGTCCACAAAGTTGTAAATTTCAGGAATTTTCATGAAAATGAAAAATCTCCAATGATGAATACAAATGACAAAGACATTGATTTAGGACTTACCTTAAAAAATTCGACAAATTTTCGCATCAAAACACGGCAGATCAATACTAGACGTGCAGGTTTAAACGCAAACTGGAGTGCTGACATGGCACTTGCGTCAACCGATCCACTGTCTGAATTAGTTTGGTCATCGAAAAACGGTTTGAGTATTAAACGCGCCAATTCAAGCTTCGTTAATAAACGACCGTTTCTCATGTGGAATATCGATCCAAGCAATAGCAGCATTTCTCGATCAGACGAGAAAGAAATAATAATCGATGCCAATGATAAATTTGGTCAAAATACGACTTTTCCCGAGCTTTCTAGAAGCGGGCCCGCTGGTAAGCCGTTTATATATATATATATAGTTTATGCAATCGTAAGTGTAATTGTTTCGTTATGTGCTTTGTGATAGAAATTGGAGCCAAAATTTTTATCTGGGGCCAAAAGTTTGAATATCAAGACCTTGTAGGCTAAAAGTATAATTTAATTAAAGTTGAAGGGTGGCGGTTAATGTTAGTATGTTACCGAATGGTTCAAGTGAATTCGGTCCGGGGTAGAATGTTTTGTGCTTAATCGTGTATTATTAGATCGTTTTCTATAATTATTATTCGTTTTTTTGTGATGATTTAAAAGATTTTCGAAGAAATTCTTATAAACGGTTATTTTTCAGAAAACGACGATAAAACGGAGGAGGAAACTCAGAAAGACGACAATGAGGAGAATTTGTGCTGTGTAAAGAATGCTGGTAAACAGAGCTAATTATCGAAGTTGCATATATTCTGTGAATCCTTTTGTTACCTTATATATTCAGTCGAGCCCGTGAATAATTCAACTTTCTGATAAAACGAAAAATGGATATATCGGTAAAATACTAAAAACGAGTCCTTTATTGTGATCTTAGTTTCGTTGTAAAAAAAAAATTTCGGAAACATTTTACCTTATTGCATGAAATTTTCTTGTATCTAACTTTCATATGTTGATTTTCTGCAGGTCTTAATAATACATTATCAGATGGGATAAATGGCTCTAAAGTCGACATGGCGAAAAACGGGCCGTTATCTAGTAATCTTATCGAGAAAACTCAGTGCAATTCTCATCCACTCGAAAGATCCCCAACGAATAGCATGATTCGTTTATATCGAGAAAAAGGGAAACAAAAAGTGTTATCTGATGATGACGAGTTTTCTAACATTGATGGATTATTACCAAAATGCGTTAAGCGAAAAAACAGCAATGTTCAAGAGATGTTAGAAGAAAGGCAAATGACGAAAAGACAAATTGAAGAAAATCCCGGTTCGAGATATAGAAGCTCGTTTATGAATTGGATGTCAAATATGATAAAGGGTCCATCACATTCTTACACTGCAGATGATGTTTTTGTAAAGAATAAGGATAACGATTTCAAAACGCGCGATTCTTCAAGCCTAAATAGCGGGTTCCAAACGATATTCGAAAGTTTTCGAAACAATGATAACTCTTGCAAGCAGATTGTTGTATCAAATAAAGAATCGCGTTGTGAAGAAAGGGCCGTAATCCCGTTCAAAAACACTGCAAAAATCAATCCTGTAGCCAGTTTGTGGATCACTCGTTTGTTTACGACAGATCCTACGGATCAGATTGTTCAAGAATCCCGGGAAGTGAATCTTGACCGTCGGATAGACAATGTTTGTTCTATAGATCATAAAGATTCTGAGATTAGAGACGATTCTGTTAATATCGAGGAATCTATTGGTCTTAAGACCTCGGAAAAACTCGAAGATTTGGAGGCTATGGGATTAGTGTTTTCGAGACGCATTATACCATCGGAAAACGGAATTTCTAAAGAAAAAGAAACGTTTGACGCGATAAGGAAATTGCGTCTTTCTCGTGCTGATATTCTCAGGTAAATGAAGTTTTCAGCTAAAACTGCACTTTTTGTCCTTTAGATATCGCGATTTCACTTTTGGTTCTTTTTTTTTACGGGATTTTGATTCCAAGTTTCAATTTCTCGACACATTTGGTCTTTTTTTTAAAAAAAAAAAACCACGTTCGAACTCATTTTGGCTCTGGATGTGGCATAAAATCTGAAATTTGAGACTAAAATCAAAATCGCGTACCAGTAGTGGTTTAGCTCGTAGTAAGAGGGTTCACTAAATCAAGCCGAGAATCACTTGTATGCCTAACTGGTTCGTAGAATGCTTATAGGCTGTATTCGGGTCCATCGAGCTATCTACGTATCTTTCACTAGGTTCAAGTTTAAATATAGCTCAAATTGTTTGTTAGGGTCATATTCGAGTTATCTTTAGCTCGGTTTGAAGGCGTAAGATGTTGGGCGAGTTATTTGTATTCTCTATATCTCTCTTCTATGTTTATAATTAGTTCTATTTATAAGAGCGACATGATTTACCGAACACGTGTCTTAGATAAGTGTGCCAGATTGTCCAGGTCATCTATATATTTGACCCGACTCTCAAATAACACGCGAGATTAGTAGTGTTTTGCAAATACATACTTCTTATTCAGGGACTCTTGTGTAAATATAGATAACTTCTCGGGATGGGTCGTATGGAACGTGGATACAACCCTAATTATAAGAGATATATTTCTACACATCAAGTAGCATCTTACAAAACCAAAAATGAAAATGCGTTTTTCGACCAGGGATCTCGTCGATACATATTCGTGCCACTAGTTTTTAATCCTTAAGCATCATATTTCGGTTAACGAATAACTTATACATATGATCTCAGATGGATAAATTCCAATCTCTCTTTATCACGTTTAAACGGTTTTTTCCTGCGTTTACGTCTTGGGAAGTCTGAAGCGGGATCAAGCTATTACGTTGCGTGGATAACCGGTACGTAAATCCAAGTAATAATCGTCGTTAAATAATACTTTCTAATTATTATTCTAATTTTATTTTTATTTTTTTTCGATTGGTGATTTAACAGGCGATACGGAAAGCGTTGGTTGCTTGTCGAAGAAGTCTATATTGGTAGATGTTGGAGGGATCAAATCATCTGTAGGAATTCAGTATATCTCCAACCATGATTTTATGGAGGTTAGTGTCCTTTCAAATCTTTGTAATAATTATTTTAGGAAAGGTCCTTATCCCGAGACCTCGATGAAAAAGGGGCGAAATTGTAATTTACTTTTATCGGTAGGGGTAATATTGTCATTTTGCTTTTACTAACCGAGGGAGCTATGCTAAATTCTCAAAACCCGAATGTATTTATCATAACTAGAGTCTCGTTTATATGTTTTGTTTTCTTACTGGTTCGATTTTTCATCATGCGTTATATTTATCATCGATACTAAATGAATTTTACGCACTTTTTTTTTCTCAGGACGAGATCAAGGCTTGGTGTTGCACGGTTGTGAAAAGTGGTCTCGATGTTCCTTCCTTAGACGAGTTGAGCGCGAAACTTAGTGATAGAAAACAATTACGTTTTTAGTTATACTTTTTTCTACCTCTCGTTACACATATAACACTTTTATTAGACTATTAGTTTGCTATTGCAAGAAGGGTTGAGAGTCCTCTTTGTGTGTTGTGAATGATAATTTGGAATTTAGTCGTTTTGTGGTTACTGACCGATTTATAGAAAGCTTGCTAGTTAGGTCGACTTGCTTAAATATGTTTTTTTCGAACTGGCATTGGGTGGATCGGATCTTGATCCAAATATATTATTGGGTCTAGATCTACTCATAATCTACCCATAGAACCAATCATGTATATAATTCGAGTAGAAGACGACAACACTCAAAAATTATATAAACTGAAACTAAATTAAACTTGGATAATTTTCATATTAATGAGACTCCTATTTATAAATTACTTCATCTTGATCCTAAAATCAAGATCAACTCAACTATGAAATTGCATAATAACCCCCCCCCCCCCCCCCCAATTAAAACATAATACTCTTTACCCAAAACAACCACTAATTAATTGAAATAATATATATCTATATATAATCCATATGGACTTTTCATGTGAGACAAGTGAGACAATTTCTCTATTGCTTGATGGGCTTATAACATTGGGCTATTGGTTTGGGCCCATAACAATATTCGTTGAGTCTTAATCTCAATAACATGTTTTATGAATTTGGGCTTTTCATAGAATGTGGGCCTATCAGCCCATTACCAAAATCTTTCCCTATAAATAAACCCTCCATTTTAACTCTTCCTTTTAAACCTCATTTCACCTCACAAACCCTAGTTGTATCTTTCAAAGCTTCGATCTTCCTACAGCAACACTCAACCATGGTGACTACCTTCTCTATCTCTCTCTCTCTCTAATGAACAATTGCATATCTATAGTCGTCATGTGTTCAATGTTTTTCACAGATTTTATATGTGTAATTGTGGCAGGCAGATGTGGAGACAGACGTGGCGGCAGGGCAGCCGAAGAAAAGGACGTTCAAGAAGTTTTTGTTCCGAGGAGTCGATCTCGATGCGCTTCTCGATATGTCGACTGATGAACTTGTCAAGCTCTTCAGCTCTCGAGCGCGAAGAAGGTTTTGATTTTATGTTGTGTTTTGTTGAGTGATTGAAGTGCATTGTTGAATAGTTTAGATTGAATTGTGAAGGGCAAGAGTGGAGGTTAGTTCTGGATCCCAGTCTTTGGATACTGGCTTCAATCCCTGGTTACAACACAACGTTTAATGATATTTGGATTGCGCTGTGTGATTTGCAATTTTGAAATGCAACCTGATTTGCTCCTTTGTGCCGTAGCTGTTTTGCCATTTAGTTGGACGGGGTAGTTTTGTAGGCTAGTCTGTTATGGCAGTTCTATTCATGTTTGGTGTAGGCAGTTTCAGATGAGTTACTGAACAATTTTTTTAGACTATGGAAGCTTAGAATGCAGGGGAAAATTTTGTCTTTTGACAGTGTATTCTTAATTTAAACTGATAGTGCTTGTTAATTACAGTTTAAGAAATTAAGATCTTCTAAAGTTACAGAAGCTTCTTTCATCTGCTCTGATTTTGGCGCCGTCCCTGTCCGGTTAGGGAAGTAAAGTTGTGTGCCTCCCACCTTCATTATTTTGAGGCACCTTTTGGGTATTCCAATATCCAGTTCTTTATGCGCTGCTGAATAGCAGCTCTTAGATAATTGTTCTGAACTTAATTGATTGTGGATCGTGTAGACATAATATTTTTCCAGTCTTTCTGGCATAATTTGTTCCTTGTTCACATGTTTCATGTATTTGATTGCTTTTCATTATTTTTTCCGCTTTTTGAAGTTTGCATCTAATTTGCTAACTAAAATGGGCAGGTTCCAGAGGGGTCTGAAGAGGAAGCCAATGGCTTTGATCAAAAAGTTGCGCAAGGCAGTAAGTGATCAAGATTTTAAAATTCTGCTTACAAATACTAATCTGATTCCCATTCAATTCTTGTTTAATTACTTCATATTCCTGTGTACTAGGATCTTCTACTCCACTTTTAAATTTAGATGTGCATAGTTTTCACCTTAATCTCTAACTGATGGTTTTATGTGATGTTCTTTGTAGAAACGTGAGGCTCCACAAGGTGAGAAGCCTGCCCTTGTAAGAACTCACCTTAGGAACATGATTATAGTCCCTGAGATGATTGGTAGTGTTCTTGGCGTGTACAACGGCAAGACCTTCAACCCTGTTGAGATCAAGCCAGAAATGATTGGCCACTACTTGGCTGAATTCTCAATATCGTACAAGCCAGTGAAGCATGGTAGGCCCGGTATTGGTGCCACCCATTCCTCTAGGTTCATTCCTCTCAAGTAGAGAGTTATCATCAGCCAGAATACAAGGGGAGAATGGATGTTTTATTTCTCAAGTTATGTTTTTGTTTTGCCCCTTTGAGTCACTTTATATAATAGTCTTAAGAAGCTTGAGTTTTAGTTGTGACTTCTATATGTGAACTTTGGTTCAAACTTACTCATGGATAGAGCATTTTGTTTGATCTTTGTGTGGGAATGTTGGAATCATTTAACTCTAGAAGCTAATTGAAAGTGTTGAGTTGAGGGTATTGATATCAAGTTTGTTGAGTAGTTGATGACTTTAAGTGATGAAAATGCATGATGGTTTATTGTTTATTGGGCGAGGTTGTAGCATTGATCAAAGTCGAGAATATTCTCAACTTATTCATCTTTATCTAAACAAGTTGAATCTAAAAATAGTTGTAAGAATATATGGTTGGTATATTATACACCACAAGAAAAATGTGACAAAACATAAAATGTGTTAAATATATTACATTTATTATGTGATTGATTCAGAATGTTCGAACTCCACTTGAACGAGCATTTTCTTTAGCACCCACTTCTAGTCTCTACCACGTAATATTTTGATTAATAACAATCTTAAAACATTTTTCTTTATTAAAAATGACACATCTTTTTACACATTTGAAAACTATTGAAATTGCAATTAGCCCCCATCTTTTTTTCACTTAATTGATTATCATGCACCTTTTAGTCTACTCGGCTGTTTTTTCACTAGTGTAGGAACAAACACAAAGATAAAAAAATAAATAAAAAATAATTAAATGAACACATAATTTATGTCGTTCAACAATTGCCTTACATCAATGAATTTCAAAGCTATGATTAAACGTAGTACCGAATTTTCTTTATTTGTTCAAATATTATTCGCCTTTTCTCGTTCTAGAAATACATAACAAAAGATAAAGCAATTTACGATAAACTTATAACGAAATAAGTTTCGTTTATACTATCATTTCATAAATATACAGCAGAAATTACTTAGTCCAATCAGCATCTTCTATATTGAATTATGGCTTTGCAACAAAGTACATTAAGATGACGACGAAGAAGAAAATGATGTAATGAAATCGGGAAAAAGATTCTCATTTTCATCAAAATATCCAAATTTTCGAAATAAATTCACAATTTTTGTTATTGCACCTGAGTAGGCGTTCTTCGTATGAGCATATGATGTAGAAACTTGCAATCCTCAGCAAATTCTGAAAAAAAATTCAAGATCCAACAAGCCCTTTGTGACGAGCATAAGAAATTACGAATACGAAAAGTACTGCACTAAAAACCCCCGACCAAATGACCACCTGCAAATCGTTACAAATATCGTTTCAGTTTAACGATGAAAAACTGAGATTATGGGCAAAAATTATATAAACGATTAATAATAAGTAAGATATATGAACTTTAGTCCTACCCATTTAAACATGTATCCGTGATTGTCATTCCACGTATACGGGATGTTCATACCAAAAATTGCAGCTACCAATGAGTAAATCGATAGACATACAGTTCCCGAGCTGAGAAAAAGCTCTAACTGCACCCAAAAATATCGAAAAAAATATAAATATTCACAAGGAAAATGGAGTCCCATTAAGGAAAATATTGAAAAAAAAAATCATTTTTTTAATATTTGAAGTGAATGTCACGGACCTGAATAAGCTGGTTTCGATGATTGTCAAGCTGAAATGAGAAGGGATAAGATGGTTTTCGATTATCAAATATTCAAAAAAACACGGGATATTAATCGAATACATAATCTCAAATTTTACCTGAATATTGATGTAATCTTCTGTGTTATCAATATATTCACGCAGCTGCATATATGAAACCCGAGAAGTTATAAAAAAAACTAAAAAAAAAAAAAACGATATTTTTAGCTTGTCCAAGAAATGTCGAAGACAAATATCCCATCATAATTTTATCCTGTAATTATCCAATTAGATATATAGAACCTTACTTCACCAAATCACAATATTAAAGCTCGTCTGATCTTGACTGCCTTCGAACAAATGATTTGTTTCAAATATTTTATAACATTAAAATATTAACGAAATGTCGAAAGAAAATATCCCAGCATATTTTATCCTGTAATTATCCAATTAGATATAGAGAACCTTACTTCACAAAATCACGAAATTAAAGCTCGTTTGATGTTGACTATTCCCTTCGAACAAAAAAATTATAACATTAAAATACTAACACGTTTACATACCGTAGTTAATTTGTTAAGCGTGCCATCAATTTGCATGAAATATGCCTGCAATATGAAAAACGCCCCTTTATTTAAATTTTCGTTTTTTCTTCAAAATTCAAGTATAACACGATCAAATTTAGTACCTCCAAAAGCATTTCAAGTTCCTCAACATCATTCTCATCTCCACGAACCGTTGCAACACTTGCCCTACTAGCTCTCGATATTTTGGAGCCAATAGTAGGCGATGCAAGGTACCAACTGGCAGCACCCGAGCCACTCACGGGCGATGCACTAGCATTCTTTCGCGACAAATAAAGATCCGCCATGTCATCATCATCATCCAAAAGTTGTTCTAGCTCATCCCTCACCTGTATAAGTTCGATCGAATAAGCCAAAATATCACTAAAACGGAGATCTTTTTCAAATTAAGCCAAAATTTTCAGGACGCAAAGAATAGTTTTGATATTGTAAAAAAGATTAAGGGTGTGTTTGGACCGAGTGATTTGGATTTGAGGAAAGGGATTTGGAGGAAGGATTTCAAATGACTCTAAAATTGAGTAATTTGAAATGCAGCATAGGTGTGGAGAAAAGATCTCAAAATGAATGGCAAGAGATTTGAAATCCATCATAACATGAATTCATCCAAACGAACTTAAATGGATTTGTTAATGAATTTGAAATCCATAATTTTCCAATCCTTCAATCCAAACACACCATAAGGGTGTATTTGGACCGAGTTATTTGGATTTGGATAGGGGATTTTCAGGAAGGATTTGAAATGACACCTAAAATTGAGTAATTTGAAATCCAGCATAGATGTGGAGAAAATAGCTCAAAATGAATGGCAAGGGATTTGAAATCCATCATAACATGAATTCATCCAAACGAACTTAAATGGATCTGTCGATGAATTTGAAAGCCATAATTTTCAAATCCTTCAATCCAAACACACCATAAGATAATTTATAGAATTGAAAAGATAGAGGAGAAAAATCCAAAGCTTGATATAAATTTTTCTTAAAAGTTTCTTTCATGCTTGATTACAAAAAAAAAATGTTGTACCTTTTGTACACGGCCGGTCAACCTTGTCATTTGACTCTTCAACTTACGTACTCGATCTAAATTACGGCTACTAATCTGCCAAAAAAACACCGCAAAAAGAAAAGAAAAAAACCCGTATTTCAGAATAATTTGAAATGCATTAACAAAGAGAAGGGAAAATCGAAAGAAATTCACCTTTGACGTAAGCATATCTAGAGCTGGATAAACAGCAGTCTCCAATTCAATTGTGCGGGCTGAAAGGTAACTACAAATGGCTTCCAATGCTACCTCGAGGGCCCGAAACTCAAACGGTGAGTCTGCAATTCAACATGCATTTTTATTAGGATGTACAAGAGAAGAAAGAGTAAATTACACAAACACCCCTGCATCAACGTGAGACCCTATTTACGGAAAACACCTCAATGTTTGAGAAGTTACCAATTCACACCCTACCAATGAAAAGCAGATTACAATTTGAAACATAGTTTCCCAAGTAATTCAGGATTTGACAGGGATGTTTTGGTCATTTGCAAAATCTCAAAGTGCTTGTGATAATTACCCAATAACTGAGGGCTCAATTGGATGGACACTCAGTACTCCTAAAAAAGCATTTCCGAGTAAAAAACTACAAAAAATTCATTTGTTTAGCATGTTGTAAAAAAATCTTGCAAAAAAAGTCTCTCAAAATTTTACAAATAATTTGAGAAAATTCTGGCAACAAATGAATTTTACTATTCATGATTTGACAGTTAATACAATCAATTAAAAGGATTTTTCCGACTACTTTCGATGGCGAAAATTAAATTAATTACATATTCTAATGCAAAATAATGCAACGTTTAAAATAAGATCCATTGTGACTATTTTCTGACGTCTAAATCAACGAGTTTGACTAAACGCATTTAATAAAAATTATTTAAATATCAACCCAAACAAATTTCTCACAACAAAAAACATATCACATCAACCATAATCATTACCTATTTTTCTCTTAAAAATGTCATCCAATCTCATCTTTCAAACAACATTTCTCATTTTTATCATGAAAATAAATTCTCGAAGATGGACATGCCAACCAATCGAACCCTGAGGGTGTATGCATTCCATTACCCCAAAAATTTACACAATGCATAGTTTTCAGAAGTTATAAAGAGGCAAAATATATAGGTTGATTAGATAGATTGTAACCAAAGTACCCACGGCTCGACAAAATCGCCACAGGTATTATATTGTAGCCTACTAAGTCAAAATCTAAAAAACGAAAAGAATTTAGAAAAATACCATCTTCTTCACCAGCTTCAACATCATGCTGCACAAACAAATCCTTGCTATGTCCATTATCTTCTCGATTTACTGCTTTCAGTCGCCTTCTAAGGTCCTCAACTATAGGAACAACATTATCATCCAGTGGATCACGAAGCAACACCTAAAGAATAAAAGTTTTAAGATCATGGCCTTGAGCTTAAAGTATCATTGACACTAAAAATATTTTTACAGATTTTACCAAATAATCCATCAAAATTAAATCTTAATGGCCGACCTATCATCCCACAAATAAAATACCAGCTTTTCGGTGAATTGTATCAGATAACACAAACCAGATTTATCGAGAAACTAGGCATGGAAAAAGAACAACATAAGCAAATAAAACTGAAGCACTTTTAATCATTATCAGTACGTGAACTATTATGATAGACTAATGTAAAAGCTTCTCCATATGAAATTATTAACCGATGACCTCATCTCTTTCCATGTTGTCCAACTTGTTGTCATATGAATATGACATTCAATATTCATTGACAACCTTGCCACCACAGCTCCAAAAGAAAATTATATTGCTTAAACCTCATCAAATACTAAAAACAAGCTAATTTTCACTATGATCTGGTCAACTAACAAGCTATCAAAACTACAAGCTAACTTTGACGTATTCGTTGATTTCAAACACAAAATCAAATGATAAGCATCAACTCCAAGGCCACATAGATTTGCAGGATATGCACTTGTGGTGCAGTTCAATCCTTGAACATCTTGATAAATTAACAAGTATCAATAAGAAGTATATAAAAAAAGTGAAGTACATTAAAGTCGAAATATTTATAAGAAACTGACCTCTTCAGATGTAATGATAGCTTTGATGTGCTGCAAGCCAAATATATAAAAAGAAAAAGAAAATAAGTAAGAAATGTAGTTATCCAAAACATATTTACTCGAACTCTACCATTTCTAGCAAACAACTCATTCAATTGAAGCACCACACAAACACACACACAAATTAAAAGAATTTCCAGTTCACAATCCCAAACTACCCAATACCTAATTTATTAATTGAACAAATTTAAGAAAATATCAAAATAAACAAAACCCACAAAAATTCAAAACTTCCA
The DNA here is from genome assembly GCA_963669365.1 of Verbascum thapsus. NCBI lineage: Eukaryota > Viridiplantae > Streptophyta > Magnoliopsida > Lamiales > Scrophulariaceae > Verbascum > Verbascum thapsus. The sequence continues at coordinate 9,242,053 of OY770114.1, forward strand.
CCTCTAAATTGAGAACAATACAAATTAAGCATCCACGCAACCACAAAAGGGTTTCCAATTCACAATCCCAAGCTACCCAATTCCTACTTTACTGATTGAACCAATTCAAAAACATCAAATAAGCAAAAACAAAATCAAACACAACCAAAACCCACAAAAAATTCAAAAAACATTCACCTCTAAATTGAGAACAATGGCCCTCTCACGGCCGAGAATTGCAGAAGGGTAAGACAATAAGGGGTCGAGAATGCGAAGATCACGAGCGTGTATCTGGACGCGGTGCATGATCGCATATTTATCGACATCCAATATAACTTCTTGACCCGAAGAATCCATTAAGATCCAGCTCCGTGAACCGACTCCCTTTTTCTTCAATCCGTTCGTCGGATCCGCCGGCACCACGTACCCCCCTTCTCGACCCGCCATTCTCAATTACCATTAAGGATTAAAGAATTTTCTACAAGTTTTTTCTAGCTTTTTTGTTAATGGGCATGCATGTAGAGATTACATGGGCTTTTTCTGTATGTAATCTCTATGTGATTCGTAGGTGGAGAAGGGGGCTGTGAGGGCTCTCTGTCTATTTGTGAGTCAAGTGTGAATTGTTTATAATTTTGGGGTGATTAATGAATATTTGACATTTTTTATTATTAGCATATAATACAATAAAATGAAGGCAAATCTATGACTCCACAAAAATCCATTTTAAATAATTAAATAATAATAATAAATTGAATTTGATGGGAATGTTTGGAGTGTGTAGTAGACTTTTTTTACTATAGAATTGTTCGATGATTTAACATGTAACCAGTGGCGGAGATAAGATGGGACGGTTATAATTGAGCGTGTAGTAAAAACTTTCGACAATAGAATCGTTCGATGAACTAAAAATGTAAGCAGTGACGAAGACAGGGTGGGTCAGGGGTGGGCCACCATCCCAACCAAAAAAATAAAAAAAAATAATATATGTATCTTTTTAAAAAAAATTATTTAATTATATATAATTTTATAAGTGTGTATTTAGGTCAATGCATATAAATCCGCTATTGTTAGGACCACTCAAATCAGTCAAATCTACCTTTGCGACATTTTGAGACTTGAAGCTCGAGAAATTGTTGATTTTCGCATTACGAAATGTATAAATTTAGATAATTAACTAAACGCATTTCGTAATGAAGTGTTTATCGATAGACACGTTTAGAATTTGAAATCTCACTTATTAGGAGGGTTTTACCTTCCGTACACACTTAGTTTCAAACCAAAAAAGAAAAATAGAACAATAGCCATAGTTCTATTATGATAAAATATTCCACACTTCATAAAGTTAGCTGTAAATTTAAGCTAAGGTATGAATGTATGGACATTTTTGTTAGCTTTTTGAAGGCCTAAATTTTTTATATTTCAATCATTTGATTTTTGGAATTTCAGCTTTTTTGACAATTATATTAGAGCATATCAACTTTGTCTAAATTTAATTTCAATTATGAACTTAATTTTCGTAGAGTTAAGCTTAATTAACTAACTCATTTTGAAAATCTAATATTGAAACACATAATTGATTTTGAATTTATTGGGCCTGAATTCCTATTAATTTTTTTAAAATAAAAATATCTATATTTGTGAATAATAATAGTGCCCTTAAGGCCTTAATTGACATGGACTTATTGGGCCTGAACTATGTTACTATTCCAACTATGTAGCTCAGCCCAATATACATAAGATCCAAAAAAAAAGGTAGCATACAAATAATAAAGGAAATTCATTTAGACACACTTTAATACTTAAATGTATATATATAAATAATTGTGATTATATAAAAATTGCGAATTGAGTTTTTCACTAGAAAGTCTTTTTGAACAGAGACTAATTAATTATCAATAATGAGACATAATGTACAATTCTTATTTAACTTAATTTGATTAGTTAACTAGTGACAATTTAATTAATCACAAATTAGATAATTATAATTATATTTTTAAAAATCATTAATGTGACAAAATAAAAATTTTAATTACTAAATATGTAACTAGTGAGAACTTCAACAACTAGTCACTAACTAATATATATATATATATATATATATATATATATATATATATATATATATATATATATATATATATATACACATATATTATCTTGAGAAATAAGCTTCATCAGAAATTAATGCTCGTAGATAGTAAAAATGTTTATGCATTTTACATTTTATCTTTCAATTAGAAAATTCAAATCCCATAATATATTTTTTTTCTTAAGTATATATATACGTATATATAAGAAGCAAAGAACATGCATGTGCTCCCAACCACTATCTTGCATTATTGTATATATAAATTACATCCCATTTATTGACTAAACTTTAATTGCAGCCAGATAAATTGATATTCAATCATTCAAAATAAATTAGTAATAAATAAAATTAAACAATTAAAATAGAAGCAAATTAATTAATGCATAGAGGAATAGTCCCATGAACTTGCACATGGTCATGTTCCCTTGAGTACTCTAGTTGGGGGACTATAACAATCAATAATAATTAATAATTTGCAATAATTAATAAATACAAAAAATGCATAATTAAATATGGATAATCTGGTAAATATATTAATTCATAAATAATTATCAGACAACTGTGACAGCAAAGAGAAGAACAAAAAATACAAGAGAAATTATTATTAATTAAGCATAAAAACATAATTAATAATATAACACAATAGATAAGTGCATTTTCTTCTTGCCCAATACAAATTTCTAGAGTTTTTTAATATTTATATATTCTACAAACAAGATACAGACACGTCATAAAACCAAAAATAAAATGTATTTTAGAAATATAATTTAAAAAGGAAAAAATAAAAATAAAAACACTGGCAAGTAAGAATTTTATGCTCCTTTCAAACCAAGTTGTTTATTACATAGTTTTCATTAGCTCCTTGCTCTTGCATTTCTCCATGGCTCTTGGTGCTGAATTTGACATAAAAAAATGTAATAAATAAATTAAAAGAAATAATAAAATATATTAATCTCAATGTATATATACCAACATAAGGGTATTTAAAATAAATAATATATATTTGCAAATATATACTATTTTTTGTGTGTAGTAAATGAGAAAAAGAAGATTAATGAGTTATATAACATACCAAGTCCAATTGCTTCCGATCCTTTCATTATGCGGAGGCGTTTGCATGAGTCAACAAACATCCTGCATTTTTTTCCGGCCAAATGTTATATATGTACCATATCGAATTTGACCACTCATTTATAGAGTATTAATGTACTAATTAGACGATAAACATAATTCCTCATCATATAATCAGAATTAAAATTCAACAAATCCTAATAGGGAAATTTAGAGTATTAACGTACTAATTAGATGATAAATATAATTCACTCATCATATAATCAGAATTAAAATTCAACAAACGCTAATAGCGAAGTTTAGAGTATCAACGTACTAATTAGACGATAAACATAAATCATTCATCATGTAATATTAATTAAAATTCAACAAACCCTAATAACGAAATCTAGAGATTAGGGTTCGACTTAACCGTAATTATTATGTACCATATCGAATTTGACCAATCATTTTTAGAGATTAATGTACTAATAAACGACAAACATAATTCACTCATCACATAATCAGAATTAAAATTCAACAAACCCTAATAATGAAATTTAATTAGATATTAGGGTTCAACTGTACGAAAAATTAAAATATGTAATTAATTAGATTCGATCGAATCGAAAATAAAGAATCTTAAAGAGTACTTACTCCCATGGTACATCCCCCACGAGCATCCAGTCCCCATCCTTATCTTCATAAGATGGCACATATTCAGAACTGTTCAAAACATCCATCAATTTGCTCTCATTCATGAAGTCTATCATTCCTTGGGTCCCATAATTACCTAAATAACAAAATAAAAATTATTCTTAAATTAATTAACGGGAAAAATTAAACCAATATATATTAAAAAACTCGAAAAATTTAATAAAAAATAATTAAATATGATATACTTACTCATGGTGAAAGAACTAAGCATTTTAGATAAGGCATCAGATAGTTCTTGATAGCTGGTGTACATTTTTAAGTCGACTTTTCGGAGATAAGGCGCTCCGTCCATCGACACCTTGATGAAGGCAGCACCGGTGGTGGTGCCGCCACATGCCGCCTTGTCGGAATCTTCATTTTTGGTCTTTTGAGGAGTCATTATGTTCTTCCGGAATGACCGGACCGGTGGCCATCCCACCACTTGAGCCCTAAAATTTTGAATATACATAATTTTTAAATTTCGATATTTTTAGTTGTTTAAATTCTTTCTCAAACATGAATATCTTTGAATTATAAGTAGTATTATTATAGTTTGAAATATATATATATATATATATGGGTGTACATTTACACATGTATGTGTTAAAAAAAAAAGAACTTGGATTAGGTTTTATTGAGCTTGTGTAAATAATGGACAAAAATAAAAAAAAATACAAGTAAATAACGATATATATGTTTAAGCCACACCAATAATGATATACATCATATATTAATATGATTTAATTTACAGTATTTGGTGTTCAACAATTTATTTTCCGTGAGTATATACATACCGGCTATATATGTACAAAAATTTGTGATAAAACTATTTATATTTTTTTCATGTGTACTTGTTCACATGAAAGATAGCACGACACACACAAACACAAGCACACATATATATAGGCAGATTTACATGCATGATATATAAATACTATATATATATATATATATATATATATAGATTTCGGAGCATCTAATAGCATACAAAGTTACATAACATGCATAGAAAAGGAAAAATAACTTCTATATATATTAACTATTAAAAGACAGACATATATATATATATATTATGTATTACTATAAATTTCACGAAATTGAAATACTTACTTGGCTGGTGGTTTGATGGCATCCTTAGAAGCAGCCATAGCCTTCTCCATACAAGAGTTTTTCATGTTTTCATTGATCAGATCTGAGCCGTCCGATTCATTAGATGTCTGAAAGTTGAGTTTCAGATCAACGGTCTCAGAAAACCCTCTTTTCCCAGTAATTTTTACCCCAGGCAAGCCCAAGCACAGCTCAGTTTCCTTCATATTCAGCCCTTGATCCGCCAATACATCCATTTTAATCTTGTTTTTTTCTTCGATATTTACGGGTTTTCTTCTTCTTTTTCTACTTGTGTATATATATATATATATGTGTGTATATTTAGAGAAAAGTGTGTGTTTTTAGTGTGTGTATGGAGTTGTAATAACAGTGGGAGCAGTTTTGTAAAGCTTTCATGTGCATTATATATCAATGGTTGCATTAGGGTATCAAGTCTCAACAAATCACACGTCGACACATGGCGAAGTAATTATGATTTATATATATATATATATATATATATATATTTCTTAATAATATATTATGCTATATTGATCTTATGGGATCAAGAGCTAGCTAGCATGTTACTGAAAGAATTAAAGTAATTTTGGTTGACTAAATATATATATATAATATATATGTATTTGGGATTATATATTTTAATTTGGTGCTTCGTCTTGTTACGAGTTTAAAGTTCATATATAGTTTTTATTAATGGAATACTTTAATGAACACTTTATTTCTTAGCTTCTGTAAATAAAATAAACTTCTGTATATAAATGCAAAGCATGATATATAAGAGAAATATAGTCCAATTTTAATGTAATCATATTCAAACTAATTAATCATATATTTTTTATGTGTATCACAATGCAAAACTATAGGTATATTGAATTTGTTATATATCAGTCAATTTTGCTATTTTTTAAAGTGAAAATATAAATAATGCAGTTTTTTTTTTAATTTAATTAAATTAAAATATTAACTAAGTAAAGGCCTACATTAATATTTTCAATGTTAATAATATCAAAATTGTTATATCGATTCAAATCTAAAGTGAAAATTTAAATAATGCAGTTAGTTTTAATTTTAGTAATGTTAGAATTATAGACTCAAATCTAAACATAACGGAGTACTAATATATTTATTATGTGATTGATAATTAAGTTTCGAACAATTAATTCAAATACAATTTATCCGTTTGATTCAAGTGGATATTTTTTTATATTATATAGAAAATTGAAATACTCAACAATAAATGAGAATGCCACACTAATTAAGAGAATCATATAATGAATGTGGTCCAGCAAAGAACTATGGAGATAAATCCTACCTCCAATTAATTGCCAAACTAGATAAAATAATTTCACTATTCTATAATTCAATGATCCGAAAAATATTAAATTGACAAATCATATATTTGATGTTGTACTTTCAATGTGTTTTCATGTGTTATTACTATCTCTAGTATTGTACCCTTGTTTTTATTTTCCCAAAATATTTTTCGGTCTTAAATAACCAAAAAATATTAATTTCTCAAGATACTATCAGACGTTTGCAAAAATAGTTTTTTGTTTACACAATTATTCCAACTTAATATACTTCGATTGAAAGACCCAAGTCTCTTTAAATTTGTTGTTAATCGTTAAAATTAAGTAAATTAATTAAAGGGATATTCTATATTGTCAAAGGATAGTTAGGGGGCAAAATTTAAAATTAATAATAGGCCTAAATATGAAAAATAAAAATAAAAAATATTTAGGGACTAGTCTTAATTATTTAGTCCTTGCTCTGACTAAATGAAGCAGTAAATGTCTATGTGATATTAGACATTCACAAAGCATAAAACAGACAATTCAATAGAAATGTTTCGAAGACCACATTTATATTGTGTTTTTAATTTGATAAATTAATTATTTTAGATGTATTTTCAGAATTTGTATTGTTTCAAAATCATAATAATAACTATGAATGCTAATAAACTCGGAACTTAGACACGTTGTTGTCATTAATTGTATATAAGAGTCACGGGAAATTTTAAAAATTACGATATATGTTGTCCTAGTGACATTATTGATATGCTCATATTGAAATCTTTAGAATTAATTTTAATCGCTTGTTTATGATTTAATAATATTCATATCGCATTGTCATAGTCGATTAAATATTTTATCTTAATAAGTATAAATGACCTAAAAGAAAAATCAAGAGATAATATTACATTATCATATCTTCTCCCCTTTCACTGTTCTCATAATTAACGAAATTTGATCCTCCAATAGAAAATTAGAAATTAATATTTTTGTTAAATATTGACTATAATATAATTTTTGAAAATCAGAATCTTCTGAATTAACTTGCAAATTCAGTTGATTTTTTACAATAAATGGAGTCGGTTAGATGTTGGAGGGAACACATCACAGCAAGCCAAGCATTGACTCTGCAATTTGCTACCAATTATTTATATGTATCTAATATATATATATATATATATATGTTTATATATATATATATATATATATTTATATTTGTGTGCATTGATTCTTCGAGGAAGTTACTCTTTAATCATTTTTGCAAATTCACACATGGACAAATCATTCATGCATTGCATGGATATTCCCTTTTATTTTGTTTAATGATACAAATTCAACCCATTTAAATATAATAATAATAGTATAGATTAGAATATCTCTATTATACTCACATTTGTTTTGGTAGATTTACTTATATGCTATGATGCACGGACATGAGATACGGGATACGGCGTACGACACAACACGGACACGAGACACAGCATTTTAAAAATGTTAGGACACGACACGGCCTCGAAACTGTTAATAAAATGTGTATATATAAATTAATATACATATATATGTTCATTAATTTACGTTAAATATATAAATTAGTCTTTTCATTTTAATTTAAATGACTGGTTAGAGAAATAAACTATAAAAATGACTATTGTACGTTATAAATTTGTATTTAATTTGTAAAGTTATATATGCTTGAAAGAAAAATAAACACTTCAGTTTTCAAAATCACAAAAAATAAGTGAATAATATCAAGTGTCACAAATAATGCATACATAGTAAACATACCCTCTAACTACATACATGGTTCTAATTTTCTTTCTTTTCCATCGAAAAGTTCGAAAAGTTTCTGATTTTCAACTAAGCGAAAAGAAATTATGAAGTAGTTTCGAAATTACAATGTGTCCAAGAAACTCGTAATGTTTCCATTATTTCCATCGAAACTTTCAGTGTTTCCATAGTTTTCACGAAACACTGAAAGTTTCTTAATTCTTTTCCTGATAGAGTATGTAATAGTGAGTAATTTTAAAAAAAAGACATAAAAGAGTTATAAAATGCAACAATTTATTTAATTAAGTCCAAAACATAATCAATTTATTTTGTTTATATTCAAATACGCACATAAAAAAATACAAAAATGTAAGATATTACAATTTTTCTTATAACGATATATGGGTTATTAAATGATTATTTTAACAAACAACATAATATATACTACCGATTATGATGTTATATGAGCAATTTTTTTCTTTTTATAATTTAAAACTATATACCGTAACACTTTTATAATTTTGTATTTTACAGGTTAAGTGCTTGAACTTTGTCGATTATATGTTATAAGAGCGCCAAATTTGAATCCAATATTATCACTTAGTTCGTTATTGAAATTTTTATCAACTATTGGTATACATGTATAAATTTTGAAGCAAAATATTAAGATAGCATTTGTCGTTTAATTTATTTCACATTATTTTCGTCTTTTTTCTAATTTTTGCAAGTTTTCTCCTACTTTTTCGAAACATTTCCGAAACGTTTCTAATATTTAACAATCCGAAACTTAGGTTAGTACCGAAACTTTGAACCTTGACTACATATACTACGGTGTTCATATTTTATTTATTTTATTTTATTTAAGCAACAAATTTATTTTATATAGGACACGGTGTCGGAGAGTGTCGGATGAGTGTCGTATCCGATCAAGTGTCCGACACGACACATTATAATTTAAAGTGTCCGACACGACACATTATAATTTTTTAAAGTGTCCATACATTATTAGAGCTTATATGATATCATGCATGACATAAAAAAGAAACATGTAATAAGCAATGAATTAAAATACTTGATTTGACAATATGTAATGTCTACAAATTTGTAGATATGAGTTAATGACTAGGAGATTGCAAAAGAATGGGTTTTTAGAAATAAACCTTACATTATATATATATATATTGTATACATATATATATATATATATTTCCCTACATGTTAGATGAGCATCAAAGTATATATTGCTCAAAAATCAAAAGCTATTTAGGGCTCCTTTAATGGTCATGACTTTGAGACATGTCACATCTTCATGAGAAGGAAACATCCCTAACCCTAGCTGCACCTTTGTCCCATCACTATCCCCCAAGAAGATTATTTGTTAACATTTTTGAATTAAAATTTACAAAATTTATTATAATTAAATGTGTATTATAGAAATTTGTGTCAAAATATGTGATATGTATTGTGTTTGTTTATGTTTTAAAAAATTTGTTGAAAATTATTAAATATATATTAAATTATAATGATTAGTTTGTCTTGGTTAAATAACGAGAAAGAGAAAAATATTGATAAAGTAATCAATTATTACTGAGTGATGATTATATGAGACGATTGATTGATGTAGAAATTGATAAATAGTTATATTAATAATTGATAAATTAAAGTTAGAGAAAAGATAAACTTAAATGAGAAATGTGAGTTTTTTTTAGAATTTATAATTTAAATCTAAACAAACATATTTTAAACACTTCTCTTTCAATCTTTTCAAGCTTAGTGAAGTCAAAATCACACAAGAAAACAAGAGATTGTTTTTTGGAGTTTACCAAATCAACAAACTTTTTAGTACCCTAATGAATATAATGTAGAAAAATTATCCCCAGTGGTATAAAGACACCTCTCAATATATATATATATACACAGATATATATATACTATATATATTAAATTATTGTGTTAGGTAACAATAATTAGCATTTTACCCCCTTATCTTACAGAAAAGAGGCATAGTGCCCTTCGTATTAATTATTATAAAAAGGCTAATTACCTCTTTATATATTTATTTAAAAATTAGGCTAGAAACACCGGAACTTATTTTCTATTAGTTATAAAAATAAAAATAACAATAATGCCCGTATTTAACTATGATGAATATTCTCTTTATTAATCATAATGTTTTCGCACTATCATCTTTATTTAAAATAACATTGTTGATGGAAATAAGTAGACTATGTATTCAGTGTTAATATTATTGATTATTTAAAAGGCGTAGAATAAAATTAAATGCATTCATTTTATTAATATTTTTTCTAACTTTATTCAAAATAATTAATATTTGACATTAACTTTAAAATTTATCTCATATAACATAATTAATAAAATTGTATATTGAAAAATCTCACGTATCTATTAGGCACATAAACATATATATATGTCACTTTTGTTTAAAAATATAAATAATTAAGGATGCCTATATTATACTTACATGTTATATTATAAATGTTTTTGAAATAACATGCATGTTACTAGTAAATATAAATATTCCATATGTTGGTTGAAGGAGGGACAATGAATCCCAATGGCGGGGACTAATCTATCCCACTAATTGCTTGGAATGTCTTAAGAAAATAGGCCCCACCACCTTCTTTATTTTCCCATCAATTAATTATCTTCACTAATTACCCTTTATCTTTTTCTTTCAAACATATTTAATTAAGAATTTTAGAAGTTCATATTATTTGTTAATCCTTTGAATGATTAGCTCATATCTTTATCTTGATTGCTTCTCACTATAATTCTTGTATTTTTATATTTTTAGTAATTATAATTAGTCAAATATGGAATGATCCACATTAAATTAAAATAATCTTTATTACTTGGAAACTTATGGCTATATTTGTTTATTTCTTTGAGATAAAATTTGAATTTTTTTTCGAAAATTGTGTCCTATGAAAATTCGTGTGAAAATGGTAGGTGTTTGTTTATGTTTTTAGAAATAGGTTAAAAGTTGTAAGATATGTCAAATCAATAGTGATATGTTGATGGATGATGTGTATAATAATTGTGTTAGTGGTATATATAATGATTATAAAAATAAAAAATAAAGAAATATAGATAAGAAAGTGTAAAGTATGAAAGAGAAAGTGAAATAATTATTGATTTGATTGGTAAATATGTGAAAAGTTGTATATATGATTAATAGTTAGTTATATAAGAGATTGGAAAATAGAGTTAAAAAAAATAGAAATTTGGATGAGAATTTGGTGTGTTTAAGTTTATTTTGAATTTGTGATTTAAAAAATTGAAAATAGGTTTTGAAAACATAAACAAACATGGCCATATAATTTCAAAAATCTGCGGACTTTTCTACAACATCATATATAAAGAGTTAGATGTGCAATTATGCAATTACATCAAAATATACATTTATGTTATTATTCGTTTGTTAGAGTATAAAGTATGTAAAAAAGTTGACAAAATACAAAGTTTTATATTATTATCGCAATGTATGATATTCAAATGCAATAAAAAAACTCTCTTAATAAACTTTTATGTTGATATTTAAATGGGGAATCTCTTTTTAACTAAAAGAATCTATTTTTTTCAACTATTAAAAGCCTCTTTCATAAAAAAAAAAAAAAAAAAAAAAATCCATGTGTATAAATATATAATAATTATATATCTATAGTATCTTTTTGTGGCTCCAAATAAGATGAGGTGAATCGCCTTCTTTTAGGTAGAATCTCCTTTACAAATGTGTTTGTGGCTAAGTTTGATACTAAAAGATTTTTTTTTTATTTGTTAATGAAATCCTCATCTTGATTATATAGTTGTGTAGATGACAAATTTGGCCTTTTGATTGCAATTTGATTTGATTTAGTTTTTTATTTTATTTTTTAATTGCAAGTTTAATAATAAGGTTAAACGAATTTTTGAGTTTGACTCGTTAAATTCAATCTCTAACTCAAAAATATAAGGCTCAAGCTTAAGCTCGATCTACAATCGAACCAGCTCAATAGTCTCGAGAGTGGCATTGTTGTGAGAGCTTGGGCTTTTCAATTGTTTAGTATTTTACATGAATAACTAATTTATTTATTACAATAGTAAAAATATTATTATTTATTACATTGTTATGGCAAAATTTCGACACTAATGAAATCAAAATGACAATTTTTCTAAAAAAATAAAAATAAAATATATACGATACATTTTCCAACATAATATAAACTTTTATGAGCCGTGTATCATGAGAATGACTATCGGGACCTAAATAAATTTAGACGCATATTTTGTACCACAAATATAGCTATAAAAAGGCGATCGAGTTATTGTTCAAACCGATTTGAAAACAACTATTGGAATGACATTCCTCCCCCCATCACCTTCAATCCTTATTAAAAATTTAAAATATATTTTTCTTTTTGTATTTTCATATTAATTCTCAACTACCCTCTCTTTTTCAGGTATTTATAAACATTAATTGATAATTAAATAAGGTGGACTGAAATAATTGATGGTCCATCCTAAAATTATTTAAGCCCATAGCCATATATGGGGTCTAAATACAGCCCAAATTAGGGTTACCTTAATTAATTTATTACGTAACTAATAAAGATCTTATAGTAACAAATTTCTAAAATTAGATTATTATAACAAATTTCTAGAATTCGATTATTATCTAAGATAATGATGGGTCAAAAATGAAAAGGATAAATTAATATTTTTGTATTCAAATTAACAATTTTTCTAGCTTAACTATCATAGTTTAAGTTTATTTTTTATTATCTTCATCTAGAGCCTATATACTTTAAGGCTCCTATCTTGATTAAATACCTTCAATTGAATTAAATAAAAAAATTACTAATTTTTTAATACTATTAGTTTAGTTTATAGTTAATTATTCTACATCAATTCATTATATCCAGTCTATAATTTGTAATTCATGATGAACACTATAATGTTGGCATATGCAATAAAGAAAAATGGACCCTTAGATTGGATATTTTTGACTTGGATCTAATTATGATACAAGAATTTCAGTAGGGAATTACCCACTGATTTATTGCAAGCTTATATGGTCTCATTGGTTAAATTACATACTCGCCCTTGAAGTTTAATTTAATTACATAAATAACCCTATTGTTTCAAAAATTGCATTGCCCCCCCAATAGTAATGGAAACTATGTTTTCGCCCTTAAGTCTTATTTTCTAGTATGTTTATAGTCGGGGGTTGTTTTCGTTCGATTTAAGTTAAAAAAAATTAGTGGTTATTAAATCTCGAGAAATTTCATGTATTTGACTAAATGATTCTAATTTGAGATAATTGTAATTATACGAGCATCATAAATTAAACATGGTTATAACCAAATATAATTGTACTTGTACAAAATTTTAAATCTCAGTAACTCTTAACAACGATAACGTATTTAATTTATAGTTAGAAGAATTATTGAAGACACTATATATCAATATAATGTAGTTGTGTGTCAATGTAGTATTATTTAAGACTACATATATATAATTGCATAAACATAATCATATTAATCCAAGTTGTATTTGTTTTCTTGTCTAGACTTTAAGGACACTCCCACGGGAGAAAATGTTGCAATAGCAACAAAATTCCTACCAAACTTTTATATACTTTCCCATAACCAACTCATTGTATATTTAAATATGATAAATAAAACTAATAATCTATAAATAGATGTCAATTTATGTGATGCTAAATTTATCTAGTTGAAGGTATTGGCTTTCTTTTTAAATTTAGAACCAAATTTAATGCGTTTTAGTTAGCTTTTTTGGTCATAAAATCACATTTTAACATTTTGAATTTGAATTTTTATCATAAATCCTATTAGGAATCATTTTTTTCATTATTTCACAATAAGGGTAATGCACCATTAGTTTCTTATGTTAATCTAAAAGATATAAATGCCAAAATAGTATATAATACAGGTAAAGAATATATATATATATATATATATATATATATAACAGAAGACTTATGTCAAAATAAAAATACAAATAAAAATAGAAGACTATAAAACTATAATTCCAGTAAACATAATAATTCTACATGTTGGAATATAGACATAAAAGTCCAGCAAATCTTTAAATAAATTTATGTGTTAGACATTGTACCAAAAGCAATAAAAATAATATATATTTTTAATGTTGCAATCATATATAGATTCTTTGTTCTCTTATTATCAATTCAAAGCTAAAACTTCGGCCCGTTCAATTTTTGACTTTATCCGACCCAAAGGTATTATGGAGTTCTAGTTGGGTCCAATATTTACCCGTGAATATTTTTTTAAAAACAAAATTAAATTTTTTCCTTAAATTTACCCACGGATCCAGATTTTACCCAAACAAAATTCGAATTTTACCTCTTAAAAATACGCATGGTTTCTTCAAACAAACAAATCCCAATGTGGGTTGGGTAAGAAAAAAATGTGGGCCTGTACCCAACCCAGACCCGACCCAAAATGCATCAGATCCGTCGGGTCAAACTATTTTAAGACTCGTAGGACATGTGACCGGGTCCGATACAGATCCAAGTAACACACTTTTCCACATATTTCGCAGATCCAAATATTCCCGCGCAAAACCCATCTCGACCGTTCATTTATTTACTAATAAAAAGTCATCCATATGGGCGATTGATCATTGTCCATCCCTTGTCCCCTCAATATATATCACACTTCAGACAGCCAATACCTAATTTAACCACCCTTTGTCTGAAATTCAACCACTAAGGTATTGCCACCTGTAACCCCACCCCACCCCACCCCACCCTCCAACTATATATACACACAAAACCACCTTTCCATGTTATCATCAAAGAGCTCAAAGACAAACAAAACCAGCTACAAAGATCATCAATCTAACATCCCTTTAAAAGCTAAGCAAAAATTTCACAACAAATGGAAAAATCTATGATCATGATCAGTCATGAAAGTGATCTGAATCTAAAGGCAACTGAGCTGAGATTAGGATTACCAGGCACTGAACAAATGATTTTTGCTGCTAAGAACAACAAGAGATCTTCACCTGATCAATCGACTCGTGATCACATTGTTACACCTGCACCCAAGTAAGAATTTCTTTGAATAATGTAATGTATGTATCTATATATATATATATGTATGAGGATTAGTGAGTATATGTTTGATTGATTATAGGGCACAGATTGTTGGGTGGCCTCCGGTGAGATCTTACCGGAAAAACAATCTTCAGACGGAATCATCTGAAAGTGGGATTTATGTGAAAGTGAGCTTGGATGGAGCACCTTATCTTAGAAAGATCGATTTGAAGGTTTATAATGGATATTCAGACCTACTCAAGGCGTTAGAAACCATGTTCAAACTCACCATAGGTAGGTAGAGATATTATATATCAACCTAGTTTGTCGTACTGTAAGTCAAACGTGACCTATACAATACAAAAGACTAGACAAATATAGAAAGTCGAGCTTACTTGAGTAACTCGGCTTTCAATATTGACCTAGTTTGTAGTATCGTAAGTCGGGCGTGATATTCTATAATACATCAGGAGGGACAGATTTGATCCTGATATAATTATAGTTTTTACAATATTTTTACGCAATTTGGCTATCAATATCCATTTTTGTGGCATTCTTCTAATGATGGTATTATCATCATCATCATCAGGTGAATACTCAGAGAGAGAAGGCTATAAAGGATCAGAATATGCACCTGCATATGAAGATAAAGATGGTGACTTGATGCTTGTTGGAGATGTTCCATGGAAGTAAGTTCTTTCTTCACTCTTCTTCCCTTATTAATTTGAAAATCTTACCCTTCGATGTGGATTATGGTTGTCGAATCCAATTAAACAGTATAAACATGATGCAAAACATAATTGTGATAAACATATCGATTATATCAATTTCTGTCCTAATTACAGTTGGGTCCTTATAGAAGCCGAACAACCAAACACAAGTAGTTTTAATGTGTTTCGTCAAACCTGTTCGAACAAGAATTTCTTACATATATATACACATACACACAGTAGCTGATCAATCAAAGTTTCCAAATATATCTTGTGTACTAATGTTGTATTGAAATGTTATTGTGCAGCATGTTCTTGTCATCATGCAAGAGACTAAGAATCATGAAAGGATCAGATGCCAGAGAGTAGAATCATAATTCTTAGAAATCGCAATCCAAGACTCGATATAATCACACGGGTATTCTTAATCTCGACAGTCATAAGAAAGGCAAACGTAGACGTGCTCGTGTTAATTAATGTCAAGCGACGATAAAGAGAAGATGATGCCTCTCAAGAAGAAGGGATCATATCACAGATCAGATTGTGAACGAACTTGATCCCATTACAGCATGAAAAAACCTAAGTGGTTTTTGCCATCATGTAATGTTCATGAATTTGCTTGTAATAAATCTATCAAACCCAAAACATACAGACATGTTTGCTGTGAAAGTAAAGTGTACAGAAAGAAACATAATATAGTTTATGTTATACAAATGTGTTTTTTACGCTATGTTTCATTTTGTATTCCATACTATAGATACTAAATATGTGAAATGTTACCTTAGATATAGACTGAATCAATGAAACAATTAATATAAATGAAGGTGCAAAATGAATTTCTATGTAGTTTCTTGTACATATTTTTAAACAATAAGTGTGAATACCACTAAATCAAACATAATTAGATCAATCAATGTCATAATTTCACCAATATAAGGAACACATTTATGTCCTGAATGAAATCCATAAGTATAAATAAGAGTCTTAACATTTGAGAAATAACTTGAGAGTACTGGCATACAAAATGAGATACTCAACATCTCCACAAAGTACAACGGCAGATAGTATAACAAACAACGCTTGGGTCGATGACATTGTTTCAGCTGATGTATAAGGAACTAACAGTTCGAAAATATGGAACATATTAATACCGTAAGCATTGCAACAACTTTTAAAGGAAAACAAAAGGTCGAATAAGATTCTCGAACTTACTATGCCTATTGCTTTTTCTTCTTAGGCCTCCTCTTTCTTCGAGGTTTTCTAGCATCGGAATTGGAACTCAAATTGCTATTGTTTCCAGTAGTCGACTCAACAGGGCCTCTTGTACGGAAGGATGTACTTGGTGTGTTGCTGGATGTGTATATTTCACCTCTATTATATGGCTTGTTAATCTTACCTGAAGAGGATCCTGCAAATCTTGATTTATTCTTCACTGAATTTGGAAATGGCTTGCCAGATGGACGGGGAGGGGGCATTAGAGCCTGTGCAGATATTTGCTTCTGCAAAAAAGTCGGGAAATATGAGGGCTCATCAGATGCTACTCAAGCATGTTCCAGAATTCTATGGGACGATTTTTGCAACTCTGAAAATAATGAGATAAATATTGCAATAGTCTTATTTTATGGGACCATTACTGTAATTTTCCCTCTCAGAATTTGACTTTATGACATGAAATATATACATCCAAAAGCTCTGTAACCTCACTTAGGTTGTACCAGAAGAGAGTAATGTGAAATTTCGTGAGATTTGAGATATCAGCTCAGAGCGGAAAATACACGAGTAAAAGTGCTAACCTGATTCCTTTCATCACTGGACATCCCTGATGCTGCTTTACCCGATGCACTAGATGCTTGGTCCCTGCAGATCAAACGAAAAGTTTTTTTTTTTTTTTTGAATACCAATTTCGATGATGAAATGGGTAGTAAATAATAGGTGCCCAAGTGATCAAAAGGCGAGATTTGTACATAGATGTGTTCGTTATATAATGCAGGATGCACTAATGATGGAAAACGGGGTCTAGATAATTAAGGATGAACATATTGGATTCAATAGGGCCTCGATACTTAAGGATGAACATATTGGTTTCACAAAATCGCTCAAAATTCAAATTCAAAAAAGAAAAAAAAAGAAAAAGGGAAATACGAAACAAACATGACAGTAAGGATTAGGTACCTTGCACTCCACTCGTCATCTGCATTAGCATCATCACTAGAGCTCCCACTTAAGAAGAAATCATCGTCACTGGCATCCAAGAGACCATCATCCTCACTCCCTGTTTCTGTTACAAAAGTTCAGCCTAAATATGTAAGTTCAACACATTAAATATAAGAAAGAAGAAAAACATATAATAGAAAGAAGAAAAAAACGTGCAATGAGTGTGTATCTTCGTCGCATATAACTAGCATATTGGAACCCTTTGATAGTACATGGCGCTACTAATCGGCATCAAAGTTTAGGATTTTTTTCATGTATACACAAACAAGAAACTATACTTTTACGAGTTACACAATGCAACAAAAAAGGTCCTCATTCATCTATTAATCTATATAGCTGCCACGTTTTCTGGCTTAGGAATAAATTTAAAAATGTTATACAAAGATCAATGAACTTGCATAACCAAAAAGGGGCGAAATATATGTGTTTCTACACTAACTCTTAAGATGGTTTAACTCGAGCAAAATTACTTGTAAAAGTTAGAAAAGAAAGTACCTTCCAAATCCTTTCCACTTGCTGCCGCAGCAACCAAATTTGCTTTAATCAGTTTACGCAAACTATTTCTCTTTTCCATAATTTCAGCCTCATCACCCCCCATAAATAACGGGACATATTTCTCAGTTTTTGGGAAGAACTGCAATTTATTTTCAAAAGAAAAAAATACAAAGATTAATCATTAATGAAAATCTGCAACGAAATATGCAGGCACAACCGAATATAAATCAATATCATTGAAAAAACAATTTCTTGCAAATAACAATTCGAATCTTGCTTATTTGAGATTGAATTTTTCTCTCATACCAACACCAAATAAGACAAAATTGGTGAAAACAATATCATAAACTCCATATTGTGAAATAATACATATCATACCCGGACATATTCAAGATCTTCTTTCAATTTAGAGAGTTGATCAGCAATTTCTGTTTCCTGGGCCTGATCAGTCGAAGCACGTTGCTGCTTTTCCAACCGCCTAAGCCTTCGTTCAATCTTTCTTCTCTCTAGCCATACAAATTCGAATATTAGGTCATTTTACAAATGTTTATCACATTGTGCACAATACCAACTACAGGACATCTGAACTAAGATAAAAAAAACTGAATTGATTGGGCTACTTCTTAGTTCTTACCAAAAAATTTGATCTTTCTGTTCCGTAAAAATATTTTACGCTCCACAGCCAGACGATTTTGGATGTCTTGTTGTTTCTTGAGTTCATCCAACTTCTTCTGTTGTGCCTCCTTTATCTCAGGTGGCAGATCCTAACATTAGGATAGACTATATCATGAATAGAAACAAAGGTAATGCCACTATGCCATCAATAGCTTAGCTGCAGAATTGAAAGAAAATGCTAGACTAATCCAATCCAAATTAAGTAAATACAAAGAAAGCAACTAAGATTAGTTTGAAACTTTGAATAAAATTACATGGGTATAGCCTCATCGCATGAAAGCAGAAAATTAGCTATTACATAAAAACATTGCTTAAGTAAGACTACTGCATTATTTTGTTATTAAAATAAAACTAGGAGGTGCATCAAAGTTTGAGAAAATAAATCAAAGATTTGAGTAAGAGGGGCCCAAAAAAATATATAAAAATAACCAGATATTTTTTATCGTTTTTTACAAATCGATTCAAGCACGAATGAACTGAGCTTCAAACTTATAGAACACACAGAAAAGTTGTTCAAGCTTGATTCATATGTTAACGAACTAAGCTCAAACGTGCTTTTTACCAAACAAACTCTAAAAAGTCGAATATCGATTACCATGGTTCGTTTATCATCCCTAATACCCAGCATATGCAATTTCAGCTTAGCAAAAACAAAAACAATAAGAGAAAACTGAGGGTTAAGAAAATGAAATATTACTTTGCGAAGCATGCGTTCAGTAGAGCGAATTTGGTTCTTGAGAGTGACGGCTTTAGGCTTGTTAACCTTTGATGATTTCTTGTCAATGGCTAGGGTTTTGGGCCGCCTTTGGCCTGCAGGTTTCTTCCGCTCTCCGCCGCCGCCGCCACCACCGCCTCTGCGCTTGCCGTATCCCCCGTGCCCCATTTTTCCAATTGTAATTTTTTCTCGCAATTTCCGTCTTAATGCAAACACGACGTCGTATTTACAGGCTCTGTCGCAATATTAATATGCTTTTATTTTTAACCTAGTAATAAATAGTATGTTTTTTCCTTTTTTTTTAAAATTTTTAAATAAAGAATAATATTAATTTATCATTTGTTATATTAAAAATAAAAACAAATTAATATTAAAGAACAGCTCGAAGTTCCAAATACTTACAAATGAGCTCGAGAAAGGTGAACTAAAATCGAGCTATTTCGAGCAGATTTTAATTGATTTAACAACCCTGATTAACATATCATCGATGTAGTGAATAATTATTTAGCTTTTAATTTTAAATAAATTATATTGATTTTTTCTGTATGGTAAAAAGTTAACTTGTATAGTGTAAGAGACAAAATGCAAATTTAAATAATAAAAGTAAAGTATAAAATTAATTAATTAAAGAGAAAACTAACGTTGCAATCTTATTAAATTATTAAAACTATTTTCAAAATTTCGTGCAACGTGAGATTAAAACTAGATTCGAATTTCACAATATTAGAATTTAGAAGACTATTGTGATGAAGATGTTACTCAATCCGAATTTCACAATTGTAGAGGACTATTGTAATCACGATTGTTCAATCTTGACCACACTTTAGTCGAACCGAACATATTTCTAACAACATTTTACATAGTTCGGTTCTAACAACATTTTACATAGACATTCGATTTGACTCGCAATTTCATGTCTTTGTACTATAATTTGGTTGACTATTTGTATATAGTGAGCCCAATAAGTCCTATTGCATCAATGTACTCGAACTCGAACTCAAAAAATATAAACAAAAACTACAAAACTACGGGTTGTACTCCTTCAAGCTCGGATATCACAATCAACGAGTCGGTGAGATCAAGCATTAGAGGCTCCGATTTGGGAATCGGGTTTATAACCTGCAAACGACACAAGATTGTAAAAAACGATTATCTTATCAAAAATCAAAACCATATAATAACTATGGTTTCTTTGATATATATATATATATATTATATATATACCTTCTTATTGTTTCTAACGTAACCAATAGCAACTTCTCTACGTAGATGTGCTCGTTCTGAAAGCTCGTAAAACGATGGGTTCTCTCCTCCTTTCATGTAAAGGCTAATATCCTGTCGAAAACCCGTCAACGTATTCATGAAGTATATAAGTATATTTTCACTTTGAAATAATTCGCTTATTATCTCGAGTTTCATGAGGTTTTGCAAATTACCAAGATATCCCAAAAGGGGTGAAAATTGTAATCTATATATATTGACGGGCTGAAATCGTAATATGATATTACTAACGTACGATAATTTCTTAAATCCCAAGGGTTTTTTCGTAACTAAGTCTCAAGCAGGGGTGTCTATGTAATTTACACTTTCATTTTTAACGACAAATGGTTCCAATTACTTATGTTCAAACCCGTGACCGTCAGAAAACTTTGTAATTTTTATCGTTTTAGGTTCCTTGAGAATGAGGATTTTACGGTTTAGTCCCTATGCAACTCCAGCAGGGACTTGACAGCAATTACAACTTATTCGAAGAAATGAAACGTAAGGGACAAATTTCAATAATAGCAAAACTAGATGGACCAAAGTGTAAATAGTAACTATCCACAGATAAGATAAGTAAAAAGTTTTTACCTTGACATATATTTCATCTCCCTCTGCATTCAAAATGTCTTTCCATACATGGTTGAGTTCGCTATTCTCCGCCACTATAATCACAACAAAAGTTTATCGTTAACAGCTTAATTTCCCTCGAATCTATTGCAAAAAATGAAAAAAAAAAAAACGAAGATTGGTATTAAACCTTGAGCTGTCACGAGGCTCATTACTTCCTCTGCTGCAATATACGTTAGGGACGGTCTAATCCTTGTGATCTGAGATTCAAGAACAAAAATCGATCAATATTTTGAAAAAACGAAACTTAAACGAATGAATATTCTACATTAAAAAAAACAATTTAGGTTCGTTCTAAAAAAACTTTACTTGTTTTCCCAATTTTGAGTCGACTATTTCAGCAGCAAGATTTTGAACCTGCATGTTAACCACGGGTTGATTTAGATATAAGGAAATATATTAAAGGGAAAATTACACACACGCCTCCTTATTTTTGTGTAATTACAATGACCCCCATTGAGATTTTGCAAATTACCACACCCTATTTCAGATCGGGACAAACTCTAAAGACGGGAGAGTGAAATTGCAATATATTTTTATTGAAAGGGTATCTAATGTCAAATCTTGCGTCGTTTTTCGTAACTAGATACACCATGGAATAACATATCATGTTAGATTTTCAATTCTATGTCAAGTGGACCCTATGTGGACCCCACTCCGAGAAAACATGGAATTGTTTTGAAGCGCCTTTACCTTTACTCCGAGTTTACCACAAATACTTTCAGCGAGTAGAAGAGCGTATGCTGAGTTTTTGTCGGCTCTAGATGGATCTATAAACCACAAACGAAAAATAAAAACTCATATCAAGAGCTAATTTTTCTCTTTTTTTTTTTTTTGCTTTTTCAAATGAAATCAATTTCAAATTTCGATACCTCCAACTTGCCACTCGCTATCTGATATAACAGCTACAGAGAATGTACTGTCTTCGTCTTTCTTGAACGATTTTTGAATTTTAATAACCGCATCCTCTAACGTGTTATAGTCCCTAGGATTCCCAACCTGCAATTGTATGAGGACAAAAAAACCATTCGATTAAAAATGTAGGTGAAGGAGAAAATATGCAAATAAATTGCTTTTTTGCACGAAAAAAATAATAAGATAACGATATTACTCTATGGGAAACTTTAACGTGTTTTAGCTTCCCTTGACCAGCACGTTCGCATGCCTTTATTCTATCGTCCAACGGAACATCCGACAAAATTTCCTGCATTTATGCATTGAGACAATAAGTAATTAAATTGATTCCATATCCACAATAAAGGCAAACGAGACTGGGATGAATAGAGATGGTGCAAGTAAGGGGTTCGACTAAGTGACCCTTTGCCTCAAACCCGTATTATAATGTCGTGGAATTTTATATGTAATAAAAGGGTTAAATACAAAATGCATTCATAAACTATCTCCATGTCGCATATACCCCATATTCCGAAACTAAGTTTTCAATGGATCCTAACATTTTAGCAATTTAGTTCCAACATGGTTGGCTTTTATTAATATTTGGGAATTGGGTCTTAAATTGGGCCAATTTGGATCTAAATTGGGTTCTACCTATTCTCCACTTTAAGTCAATAATCTACATTTTACACTCTACAACAACCCCTTGCACCACTTTGATTCATAATGGGTCCTTATTGGGTCCACTTTGGGTCCTTGTTGGGTCCAACTATAATGCATATTTTTTGACATTGGACCCAACCCACTTTAAGCCCAACCCAAATGGACCCGACCCAAACCCTACCCATTCAACCCAATTGCCACCCCTACTAAGAATTATGGCTCGGTCCGTGGACTTAAAAGGCAAAAAGTAAGAAAAAGATTACCAAAACGCTGCCCGGTCCAAGATAATTGTCATATTCTTCGATCATTTCGACAACATCAGGGCGCCATCCGAGCACTAATATGCATTCTTTTGGACCTAGGCACCAATCCGATGCCTGCATCAACAAGTTCAAAGAACGTCAAAGTCTTTCTACCAAGAGACCAAAATACCAGTGTTACCCTTCACTGGTTATGGTATTATTACCTTTGAACCAGACCTTTTTGGTCTTTTTACTATGTTCTCTATACGGTTTCTTGTAGCATCCAATGCTCGATTAAGAAAGTCATTGTTTTGTTTAAGGGTTTCAAGATCAGCGATCCATTTATCAGTTTCGTTCTCGTTGGTTGGGTATGAAAGCTGCGGTTTTTTCTTCCCGTATACTGGCGCAATAAATAACACCTGCACGTGCAATATGAAAAAATTATAAAATGAAATTTGACGTATATTTTTTTACCATACCGTCGTTATTTTACATACCTTGTCGGTTTCTAGTAAGATTTCTTCATCATTCGGGTGAAAAGATATACTTCCATTTCTATATAGCCCACAAACAACAGCCTGAAGTGGTAATTAAAACAGGAAATACATTAGAAATCAGTCAAATTTAGAAACCTCAACAACCGAAGACAGTTAAAAAAAACGTCATAATACTTTACCTCTTGGAAACCACGTCTCACTAGCCCATAACTTATTCCCGCTAAATTAGGAAAATTGCAGAGATTGAATACATTTTCTGCCAAGATTTAGATACCGTAAAATTATTATTTCATGCAAACAAACAACTAACAATTGTTTTGATAAATATTCTAAAAAGAAAAAGAAAAAGAAAGTGGAAGTACTTCGATAATTGAGCAAGTGTTTGTATATTTTTATGAGTCCTTTTTGACGAGAGCACTGAACAAATAATTTGGATACGACATTTTCCACAGGCTCGACTTTCAAGCCCGAGATTGATCTTAAGAGGTCGCATGTATTTGAACTAGAAACCTGCATGACAAACAAAAGTACAAAGTCCTACCCATAATGCAATGTAAAATAAAAATAAAATTGCAAATTACCTCAACTATAGTCGGCACAGAGGCCATCATAGGAAGGGGTTGAAGAGCAAGTACAGATAGAAATGCATCAGTATCAACTTCGTACCTAAAGAAAATTAAAACATAGACAAGTTGGTGGAAATATTGAATTAATCAAGTATATATATATATAATTATATATATATTAACCAAAGAACCCCCCAAGAGAAAAAGTATTTTTACATTTTTCTAATTATATATATATTAATATATATATATATATATATATATATATATATATATATCTCCTAGTGGGCTATACATTTCAGCTGCCATATATATTGACCGTTCCTCAAGCTTACTAGTGTGAACGTATCAAGTGTAGTAACCGACTTTTTACTTATTACAATCTACTTTGAAATCCGATGCAATCAAATACTTACCGATCTCCCTTTGTTGGTAAAATAATTATCGCACGTGCCTTATTGGCTGCAGCTCTTTCAAATGACTTTGTTAAACTTAGACTACAACTGCATAAGTAGAGGTCAAATGTGAGATATGAAACGAGAAACTTGAAATAATAGCATGTAATCAAAATAAATGTATATTACGACATCTTTTTCAGGAAGTAGGAAAAGTTAATATTATTTTACACATGATAAATATTAGGAAGTTCATTCATATTACCATTTTTAACAATTTAGGGCCTGTTTGGATGACTGTTTTTAAAGTGTGTTTTTGTTTTTGCAAAATAAAAACATGAAAAACGCGCTTGGTTGGGCTTGTTCCCACTTTATGTTTTTGAAGAATATAACTCTAAAATATGTTATTTTGCAGAACAAGTTTTACCTGTTTTTAAGTTTTACAAAACACTTTTACACTCCAAACTAAAAAAACACGACACTTAAACCCCTCATTGAAAAAAATATATATTCTCTCTCCTCATTTCACTTATCCTTTCATCTAAACACATAGAGAAGAGAATACAAGAGAAGTATTCCTGATTTTTTTTCTAGAATAGTCAACCAAACAGGATTTCAACATTATTTATACTCAAAATTATTTTGACAAAACTGTTCTACAAAACTATTTTGCAAAACATCAAAAATAAAAACAATCCAAACAGACCCTTACTTTTCTCACCTTTTTGTTAGAATATCTATATGATTGAGATCTTTGGCTACATTATCAGCCACTTTATCCATTTGTTTTCTCGGAAGGTCTGATAAAAGAAGAATTCTTTGTCTCCTGTAAACATAAAATGAAGACATAATAAACATAGGATTGTATTAAAACCATTTTAAGTATCAAGACTTTACAAAGCGATTACCGTGCTGTAGCAGTGCCCAAACGAACAGCAAATTCGTGATACTTGTTTAGCTGCTTCAATACGAAGCCCAAACGGCTATTAACCCCACAAATGATTATATGATCCGTCTCCAAAACTTGCATTTGTGCCCCTTCTCTGAGCCTGTGCATATTATTCTGTCGAAATGCTAATAAACGGCATCACTTTCTGACTAAGCTATTAAACTCTGTTTGGTTCAAGGTTTCGACGAGGAAAGAAAATCCTAGGCCAAAGAAAAAGACATTATACAAAATCTCAAGTTTGTTTGGTTGTCTAGCAAACAGCTTGAGATATGAGTAAAACTAAACTTTTGGTCATGCTTTTTTGGACCTCTTATTATGAGGAAAATGAATTTTCATTACTTATTAGGTAAATTACATGGACCCCTCTGTGTATGAGACCCAAATACAAAACCCCTTAGGGTGTGTTTGGATTGAAGGATTTGAAATCTATGGATTTCAAATTCATCGACAAATCCATTTAAGTTTGTTTGGATGAATTCATGTTACGATGGATTTCAAATCCCTTGACATTCATTTTAAGCTATTTTCTCCACAACTATGGTGGATTTCAAATGACTCCATTTTAGGTGTCATTTCAAATCCTTCCTCCAAATCCCCTTTCAAAATCCAAACACACCCTTAAGGTTTGCAAAATTACCATCATTTTCCCTGTTAACAAAAACAAATTAAAAAAAATCATCCCCTGTTAGTCGAACAAATTACAATTACTCCTGTTTTCTGTTTCTTGAGCTCTTTTTCGAGTTGTCAATATTTTCCCTCACATCCCTCAAAGCCAAACAACCAAAAATGTTTTCCAAAGAATATCTTTTTTTCTTTACCTCTCCAAAAACCATGAACCAAACAGAGTGTAGGTATATAACAGCAATTTCTAAAAACTTACCCTAAATTGTTCGGTCATGGTGCTCAAAAGCCGAGAATAGAACAGTATGCCCCATATAGCAAGAACGAAGCCAATAACACGTTCGATTCGTGTTCTTTGCTGCAGTTTAAGTGAAAGAACGATTTTATCTCTTTAGAAATGCCATGAGAGTTTTACATTTTTTATCAAGTGATAAGACCGAATTGACAAAGATGGATCACACTTTGAGGTGAGTTGATGATGAACACAAACATGCCCAAGCCTCCCAAAAGCAATCCTCTAATGACTGAGTGCCACCCCTGTAAGAGGCGATTCAATAAAAAAAAATAGTAATAAATATCAATTCATCACAAAATTCACATCGGGATGATTGCTTTTGGAGATAAATTAGAAAAAAATTGCACTTAAAAAAATAGGATTATGGACATCCTTAATTAAAGAGAGATATCAATCTTGTTGGAATTCTATAAAGCAATGAGCTAAACTAATATTGAGACGTATATAGAATATAAATGTGTACAAACTTTGTGTCATTTACGACGGTAATATGTGGAATCACATGAGTGATACCTTCAGGCTTCTTCGACTATTGGGTAACCGTTAGAAAGACCTTCAGAATATCATTTTTAAACCCAAAAAAAAAGAATATAAACATAAGACTTTCATCGATAGCGTTATGTGAAAATACCTATTTAACCTGAATTTGAAGAATAGGAAACCACCAATCATGACGAATGAGAAGCACGCCACAAGAAGCACAATAAAGAACCTGCCATATTAAGAAACTTCTCTGAATCAGGTCAAAACAAGTAGTGAGGTGAATGCAAGAGGTACTCACAAAGCATAAACTAAAATTTAGAAAATATTAGGAAAAAAATCATGCAAGAAAATACACGCAAAAAATATATATTAGTTTTAGTAATAATAATATATTAATATAACAATTCTAATTATAATATATAAAAATAATTGAATCCATTTCATGGAAAAGGTGAACAGGGTTGATGGAGTTTTAGGATTAATTAACCAACTTCAAGACAGTTAAATAATCAAATTAATAAGCGAAAAAGATATATACATCTGCAGGTCCCAATATTTTGTATACTTACGTGGCAACATTTCTCTCTAGTTGTATGTTGAATAAATAAATTAATCGAGCGAAATTCCATCTGATATCTTGAAGTGAAGGCAAAGAAACATCCAACTGAAGTGGGGTCGGTTTACTCAATGAATTAGACATGCAAGCAAAAGGCAAACTTGTAGCTGAAAACGATTCTCGAACGAAGTTCATTGCTGTGTTGTTGCCAATTAGATGTATCAATCTAACTACGAAACATGACATGAGAGACGCCATCACGAGTTTAGCTCCATTGACCTGCATAGGCTTTATTAAAATCGATAGTTATTTGTTTTTCATGAGTACAAATATAAGTTAAATCTTTACTAACCTTTATATCTCGGCTTTTCTTTTGTTTAAAAGTAAATTACACACCCGTTTTTGGTTATGTTTTCAAATGCAATTTTCTTTTTTCTGTATCACAATATTATGAAGTCTACGTTACAAGCAATTTTTGGCAGAAAACATTCAAATATACTCTGTGTTTCCACATAAACTACCTATCAATTCAAAACGGGTTTCACTTCAAATCGTTCCTTGTCAATAATTAACTACTCCAATTATTCATTCTGTTCTCTTTCTTACATCATTACCAAAATAACTAATTCCAATATTTTCTAAAAACATAACCACACACAACTAATGACCCGCCACTTTAATACGCATTTCCCAAAAAGTTTTCTAAAAACAAATTCAAAAACAAACCTAAACATTCCGGACTTGTTTTTTCATTTCATTTTGTTCTGAATTTTTCAGTTCTGAAATTATTAATTAGGTAAAACACCATCCACAATGATCAGTGAAAATTAAATCATATGAATTCCTGAAGAAATATAAATTGATTAACAATAATGGTGAAATGTAGGCACCTGAAGACTATTCTTCGAACCCGTCTCTTTCAAGGAACACGTATTCACATTGCTGAAAACACGAAATTTCATTGAAGGCTCCAAATTCCTCCATGTCACTCTGGAATTTTTCTTCCAATTTGCTGGCAAAAGATGATACAGAATATGAAGCACATAAATTATGTGAACAATATGAAAAAAGTTTGTAATACAGATGGTTCATATTATTGCTAAAAAAAAAAAAAAAATTATAGCTAGACATGGATAAAAGAATTACCTCTATTGTTTAGTAACAAATTATTTACATGTAAAGTAGAAATGGGAATACATCTGCAGAAACACCGTCTTGAATTTCTGAAAAATCACCAAAAGATTCAAGATATTTTAGCAAAGTAATTTGAGATTATTATTTATCTGTCAATTACATATAAAATGACTGATCAACATTCAAGTGACAGATGCAAATGGATCATCAAGCATAAGACTACGCATGCCATTAAAAATACAGCAAACAGAACTACCAAAAAAATTGATTTCAAAGGGGATTGATTAATTATACAAGGATCAATGGAAAAAAATGTTGATTTATCCCATTTAACAAAACTCGATTATCTAATCCGATAACAGACCAATAATTCCTGTGCATATTTATTTTATTTCAGATCATTATTTCAAATGTATTAACAATCATTGTTAATTTAAACAAAAAGATAGAATTCCCACAAGAAAAAGAAAAAAAAGAAACATGGATCAATCATATTATCATCAAATTTCATTTATCAGTGTCTTAATACAGTTCCAATACATAAAATATGAACACAAGAATTAAAACATCGAATAGTAAAACTCTTGCATTATTTTATGGGTAATGGATAAAATAGAATAAACCCACAAGCCCATTGGTTCAGATATTTTTACATACACATTGTATGTATCGCCATTTACACTCATTTACATACATATTAACATATAAATCAACCCATCTTGTTAAAGAGATAAGAATCAAATGTTTCACATGCAATCATAATCAAATACGTATAACTAATCACCTCTCAGAAAAAGAAGAATAAGAAGAAAAGTGACTCAATTGTGGAGAAATCCATGGCCTCAAGCTGTGTACCTGCAGCATCTCTTTCTCTATCGCTCTATAAATTTCTTTTGTTAATTGTATTTTGTACTATTTAATGAACAAAAAATCGAGGTGGGGGTCCTCAGGATATTAACATTATTAAATCAACTTTTAAGAACTGAAACTAAAACAGAAAAATGAAAGAGAACCCAGAAAGTGACATTACCAAAAATGAATTGATATTTTTTTGGATCAATAGTCGACTCGATATTGGTTAAATAAAATTGTTTTGAGCTTTGGTTTTTAATATATCAAACTATATTATACTTTGAACAATTTTCTGAGTAAATATAATAGTTTTGATTAAAACTTGATTTGATTGACGAAATAGAATTTGTGCAAATAAAATCAAGATAGTGATTTCCATTCATGTTTCGATTTAGTTAAAGCTCATCTAAATTTGAAACGATTAACTATCAAATGCCCAATTATAAATTTTAAAACTCATAATTATTGTTTTATAATATAAATACTTTAGAAAAATTGATTTCAATTTTGATAATAATGTTCAATTTTCTTATACCAGCAATAAAACATTTTTGGAGCATTAATAATTGAAAACGATTATTTTGAATAAGCTAAACGACATTTTTGCCCATGTGATAACTTTTAAATAAATGTGGAATGCATTTATCACAATGTGGAGTATCTTTATCAATCTTCTTTATTTGTAGGTTATCTTCAATTTCCATCCTATTCTATATGAGATTATAGAAAAATAAGAGTTTCATACTTCAAGCCAATTTATAAAAGAAGAATTCTATACGATGTGTTCTCTATCAAGTCCTAGTCGATGTGTCCTTAATAATCCATAAATATACGACCGATATGAGTCTCAATGTATGTGATTGTTTCAAAACTCAAAGTTCTTAAAAACTGGTTCTTAAATACAATATATATACAGCATAATGCTGAACTGCAATTACAAACTATTACACAAACTCGAGGTTGCAATAAGCCTCCAACATGGTAAACAAAAAATCATGGCACAAATCATTACACCCCAAGAACACAAGAAAACATAATGACAATTGACTCATATGCTAAAAATACACTACCATACAAAACATGAAGCAATATAGGCATTTTTCACAATGTCCATCCTAGTCCCCACCAACCCACAAATCATAAAGAAGAGAGTAGTATATACATACAACGACGAAATTATACGCACCAATATAAACGCATACGAACGTGTAAATCGTACTCGATCCATTTATAGTCATAGCATTGAGTAAGTGGGGTCAATAGTGCAAAAACAAAGCCAATAATGGCCAATAATGCACTATACAATAACCCTCCCAAAGTGTCATTATATGAACCAAAAGGAAGAAGACTTGTGGAAAATGTACAAGAAAAGGCAAAATTGTGGGATCCAAATTTGATTACAACAAAATGAGAAGATATTATTATGTACTCACATATACAAGTGGGATAAGATTAGGGCCATAGAGAGGTTTATGAAGGGGCGAATGGCTCGGGTTTGACAAGTGTATTGTACAATAACCCTCCCAAAGTGTCATTATATTTGGCTCGGGGAAATCGAAACAACGGAAAATTCTATCATGGACCGGGACTGTTGGTCCTGGTTCATTTCAACCACATATTACACATGGGGTGGGTGGTGTTTTTAGCCCACCCCTATGTGAGAAACCACCCACCCTAGAGCAAATGTATGGTGAAAAATGGACCGGGATCAACAGTCCCGGTCCATGATAGAATTTCCCCAAAACAACCAAAAGGAAGAAGAAGACTTGTGGGATCCAACTTTCATTACAACATGATGAGTAGATATTATTATGTATTCACATAGACAAGTGGGATAATATTCGGGCCATAAGGAGTTGTCATAGGCACGTGCAAAAACTTAACGAGGTTTATGAAGGGGCGGATGGCTCGGGTTTTGGCTCGGGTTTGACAAGTGTAGAGTCGTCGGGAGGTTGATAGATTAATGATGCAAGTGAAATAGGCATGATGCAAAGTGATTTTGATTGGAGGAATTGCATTGCAGATCCTATGTCTTCTTGCATAAGTTTAGCTACCTCTTGTTCGGTTTCCTCATCTGACCATTTGTCCCATACGAGCTCATTAGATCCACTTTCACCCTAAAAATAATCAAATTTAGTGTGTGTTTTGGGTGAAATTAGTAAAAATGTGTTTAGATTGAGTGATTTGGAAGTCATGGAGTTTGAATCTGCAAATCCATTGAGCTTGTTTGGATGATTTCAAGCTATAAATGGATTTCAAATCCCACATAAACTCATTTTGAGCTATTTTTCGATCGAATCTTTATATTACCTCAATGGATTGCAGAGGAATGTCGGCAACAAGTTGTGCCACTGCACCGGCTCCACCTAGCCTACTCATGCTCAAGACCTGTTAACATATAATCAATCGTATCGTTAAAAAGAGAAGAAATAATTCAAAGAGGTCAAAAGGAAGAAACAGATGTAGAATAATAATACTGGGCTTTTTCGATATCACAAGCCATGGAAATAGGTTCACACAAGTAGACCTATACAGAAAGCATAATATAAATCTTAGTGCTATTTCAGAAACTTTAATTGTAACAATAAAAGAGGAATTCTTTTTTAAGACCTTGACTTGAAGCCTTAAGAACTTCACATAGTCCAGTATCTCGTCAAGCATGGCGGCCCTGTCCGCCTGTCGAAAGAAAGGGACAAATATAAGTACATTTTAATCAAAATAATATTACAAAAGTCATTAACCAATTTACATAGTAATCAAACAAGCATATTTTATCAGTTTCACAAAAACAACTTAAAACTATACTACAACCTGGAGAATATAAAATATTCTATACATATAAGCTGGTGTGATATTGTCATCAGATATCTAATAACAAATTTATGACTTAGACATACCAAAAGTTACTGCTTTGAATTCAAGACACTGTATCAAAATTACAGCTAAAATAATTACTGCACCAATTAGGGACTAGCTTCGAGAGATGTAAGATTTTTGGCACAGAATTATACACACCTTGTTGCAACTAGGAACAAGTTCTTGCAAGGCCTTGATTCTCTCTGATATTCTTTCTCTACGCAACTATATATAGATGCAATCAAATTAGTAAACCGTATTAGCAATAACAATTTCAACAAATTTGTCACGTATATTAAAGCCTGTTTGGGTATAGACATACACGCTCAGCTATACTATGGGGATCTGTTGCTTGTCCCCTTCGTGCCCGAACCCTAGGCCTAATGGCAGGTGGGTGTGGCACAGTTACTGTGGTGCTCGGTGTTGGATGACCTTGAAAAGCCTGTTGAAAACACAGACTTAGATTAGACATCAACTCAGTTTCATCAAACATTCAAACTAGCCCTCTAAATCATATTCTTGTTAAATTGCATATATAAAAGGTAGAGGTGACAATTTGGGTTCATACATATATTTGGACCCAAACGAAACTAAGTTTTCAATGGGTTGGTTCCTAACATTTTAGCATTTTAGTTCCAACTGGGTTGGCTTTTAATAATATTTGGGTCCAATTGGGTCTTAAATTGAGCCCAATTTGGGTCTAAATTGGGTCCAGCCTATTATCCACTTTGAGTCAATAATCTACATTTTACACTCTACAACGACCCCTTACACCACTTTGATTCATAATGGGTCCTTATTGGGTCCACTTTGGGTCCTTGTTGGGTCCAACTATAATGAATACTTTTTGACATTGGACTCAATTGGACCCAACCCAAATGGACCTGACCCAAACCCAACCCATTCAACCCAATTGCCACCCCTAATAAAAGGTATGGTTAATGAATGGTTGACCATGGAAACCAACACTACAGAAGAAAATTCCTAATTCAAGTCCCAAAGAGTAGACACAAAATTATTGATGATGCTATTCTAGTTATCAATAATTAGAGCATTCCAGAAGCATAAACATATCAAATTTCAGGATGCATAAAACCAAAAACGGCACATTTTAGAGTTACAAGTCTGCATCAATTAATTGCAAGAACATTCAAGCCCATAAAAGCTAAATTACTATAAATGAGAGTATCTGTACATCAAAGATTGACCTGTTGAACATGCGAGATGGGGTGGCGAATTGCATGAGCCTGTAAATTGTCAAAAGATGGATACAAATTCCCCATATTGTTATTCACGCCTTCTCCATCCTGCAAAATCGGAACATGTAGATAGAACCAACATCATCCGATACTCAATTATACAATGATACACCACAAACTTAACCTACTTGCTAACTCACACAAACATACAACAAGACGTTCATATAATATCATATATATCGTGTCAGATAAAATAATTATCCTCCGCCTTTAACTTCATCCTCAGACGAATAACTACTCCAAGTTAACAAATTTAACAATCTTTACAAACAAATCAGCTCAGGCCTCATAATGAAACGTACATCACATTCAAAGCACATACAAACACCAAAACAATCCCAAAATGTCATCATATTCCACTGTCGAAACAACTCAATCGTGCTCGATCTTACTCACTTCTCCAATGCTTAGCAATGACAACCCGCATAATAGAATTGTATGATAACACGATTATGAAATCACCATTTCGAACCTTGACAAGGCTATCACTATAAACCTAAAGACGCTCATTTGAGGCCTAAACGATCTCGAGATGCTTATCAATGACATATGATTGACAAGATAATGGAATCACCATTGCAGAACTTGACAATGCTATCTTCTGTTCAAATTACAAAAATACCCCCTTTAAACCTAAAAACGCTGAATTGAGGCCTTAAACAAACTCTGGTATGCTTAGCAACAACAACCCACATGAAAGAACTAAGCTATTTAACAAAATCACTTTCCACAATTTAACCAATACAAGGGCAAAATGGTCAAAAACTTCAAATTCTTACATGCTTGACAGCAAAATCTCCAGTATCACCAGCAGAATCGCAACCATTATCCAGACTAAGTCCCAAGGGAAACATCGTCTGATGGTGTATCCCCGTAACGCTATGATCAATTGACGCCGTCACCGACGAGTTACCGGAATCAGCTCCGTCGAGTGCGGAGTCAGACGGAATCGAGAGTATCTGCTCAAGGAAATCGTCCGCGGCGTACTCCTCCGGCGGGTGGTTCGACGCCATGCCGGAGATATATGACTTACCGACTAGAATTAGGGTTTAGGGTTTCAAGGGTTTCGACAAAATGCTTAAAGTTCAGATTTTTGTGTGAAAAGTAGCAAATGATTTGGTGGGGTTTTGTGCCTTTTATTTGTTTTGATAAAAAGTGCTGATTTTTTGGGCGCTAATGATAGATATAAAGTGTGGCAAAAGCTAACTGAATTTTGAATTAAGAATCACTTTTAATTCATATAGATTTATTTAAAGATGAATAAAAAGTTTTGGGGTTTTTTAGAAATATTATTAATTTACATAATTTATTCAGTAATATATATTTGACTAATGTTATATTATATACCACTTTTTCAGGAAAAAAAAAATTGTCTTTAAATGATTGCGATAATATGTAAATTGAAATTTCATAATTCATGTTTATGAAGATAGCTAATGATGTTATTAGGACTGTAAATTGAGTTGGGCTAATAGAAATCTCGATGATTTGACCCACTTATATATGGGTTTGGCCCACTTATTTATATATGAGTCCATTTAAATTGGATCAATTGAGTATGAGGTTTACATGGCTCAGCCCAAAATAAGCCCAAACTTGATTAAAGTATAAGAATAATAGGCACCAAAAGCATTATAAGATTTTTGCTTTATTATGATAGATAAAAATAATTTGTGAAAATATGAAATGTCGATACCTTACTAGAGCCTATAACAATTGGCTAAGAAAAGAAATAAAGGGTAATTTAGATCGGTATTCTATTGGGTTCTTTCAATTTTCAGTGTGAAATCAATAAATAAATTTGATTAATTTTCAAGGTCCTAAAAGCACTTGATGTATTAATTTATTATATAAAAGTAATTTGTTTGGTGGTAGTTAAGAGAAAGTTAAAAGTTTTCTTTATAGATCATTTCTTACCTTCTTATAAATGTCATAATTAACATGACATTTTATTTTAGTATACATTAATTATGAATATCAAGTTAAATGTAGTTATTGCATGTGAATTTTACCATATTTAAAAGAATTAAAAAAACAATAATATATAAATGATGATATATAGCAACATTCATAATATATATTTATTAATTATTCAATCAACTAAAACTAAACCTTTATTTCATCGGGTTTTTATTTAATAACACAAATACAGTAAATAATTATTAAGAAAAATAAAAATCAGCCCGATAAATGAAGATTTCCAGAGCAGTAAACTTGTACTCAAAACAATCTCAGCTACCTGCAATACTTCCTGAACCATACTCCAATATTGAGGAAGCTTTCGAAATCCGATTGAGGTCTGCACGAAAATCGTGTATCAAAATACCAACGATGTTCATAGATGACAAAAAAAATCGTTGAATGAGAATATCTTATATCATATATATATTCATAAACGCAACACTAAACCCTTTTAAACAGCATCGATACAATCATAATTATCTATATGGCAATCAATCTCTTGGTCCCACCACATTAACGGTTTTGATTATACCACTTGATGCGGGATCAAATCTGAATCACGTGTTTAATAATACATCTGATATGACGATAGACTAATTAGTGTTTTAATAAGTAGGACTGTACTTAACGCGTAATAGATAGGACTACGCTCAGTACCTTCGAGCTGCCTAAGTACCTACTTTAATAGAATCAAGCCTCTTCGCAGTTTACAGATTATTACTCGATTTTGAAGACTCAAATGGTATTAAGTGTTTCTAGTTTTTAGTGTGTAAAACAGATCCTCATTTTTTCAGTTGATTAAGGAGGTACTTATACTACTTTTGTTGGGCCTCGACTTATTGGGATGTCAGTTCGGGTCTCATTGCACGACCCATTACCGTAATATATTAATATTGCACTTATATACGTTATTTTATTAAATTACGAGAATGCCCCTACTCAAATTTGAAGACCCAAAGAATGATAGTTTACCTGTCGATGCCATGCGTATCATTAGGAAACACAATAAGCTTCGTCTCAACCCCTTTCTCCTTTAGCGCTCGTGCATACTATGTGCATGAAAAGACGATAATAAATTAGATCACAAAACGATATATTCGACAACAAAAAGTATAGCATTATAACGGTACTATCCATTGGATAATGGATCTAATAATACCATCCATATCCTACAAAATTCGAGTTCTCGATGTCAAAAAATTGCTTCGCAGTTTGTAAATACAAGGAGCATTAGTAGCCTAAGTTGTTATCAATATTCGATTTTTGTGCCTTTGTACATATTATACATTTGGTCCCATAAGATGTGAATTTTGCAATTTTAGTCCCATTATTTTTTAAGTTTAAAAATTTGTCCCAATATAAGCACACCTGTATTCCATTAGAAACGGGTACACGAAGGTCCTTAGCACCGAGAAGGAAAAGCGTAGGCGTTTTGACCTGTGAAATCAATCAAAAGAGAAAACAATAAGTTCAACTCATAACAAAGTTTGCATAAAAAAACGTTCAAAATCCCAACGCTATGTTTGGTTGAAGGAAATATGGAAAGAAAAATTAAACATAACGAAAACCATTTTCTCTTGTTTGGTTGCTAAAGAAAAACGAAAACAACCAAACAGAGCGCAAATCTTTTCATTAACTAGTACAAATTGTCAGAAATTAGACCTTAGAGATATGAGAAATTGGAGACTTATTGTAGAACATATCCAGTTGTTCTGCAGAAGGGGACTCCGTAAAGCTATATTTTCGTTCATTTCCATAAGTCTCGAAAAAACACCAATCGGGAATATCAGTCGTGCCAACCATCAACGCAAGGTTGCACACGGGGTTTCTAGCAGCTGCAGCAGCAAATCTATCGGGTGCCTAAAATAGACAATGATACAAATATTCGTACAATTAGTCGTATGATAAGCAAATAATCACGAGTTTTTTTAAGTAATCTTGTGACTTTACAAATCACACTTGTTCGTGTATGGTTGAGACCCCACGTGGATCCCACTGTAAAGACGATTAGGGTGTGTTTGGATTGAGTGATTTGAATTTGGAGAGGGGATTTGGAGGAAGGATTTGAAATGACACCTAAAATGGAGTCATTTGAAATCCACCCTAGTTATGGAGAAAATAGCTCAAAGTGAATGTCGAGTGATTTGAAATCCATTATAACTTGAATAGATCCAAACGAACTTCATGGATTTGTTGACGGATTTGAAATCCATACTTCAATCCAAACACACCTTTAGTGATTGTGACATGACCTGGATTGGCGGGACTTAATTAAAATGAGGGATGAATGAGGGACTTAATCTATTTTTCTTTTTACGTTTTACTGATAGTAGGCGAAATTGTAATTTGCGTTTAATGTTGTAACAATTTTCAAACACGGGATGTTATAATCGGGTCTCAAATTATTACAACCGTCCGTGGACCCACGTGGGTCCCATAAGATGGACAAAGTGAAGTTCTCAGGCCTCTTAAGAATAACGAAATAAAATGGTTTCGAGTCTCCCTACATATGACACTAGCACCAAGTCTACCAACAAAATTATGATCCATATTACCCGAATTTAAACGTGAACTAGAGCGATATATATATATATATAGAAAGAGAATTTACCTGACCAATCAAGTGCGTTGTCAAGAATCCACCATGCGAACCACCAAGAACAGCTACTTTAGATGGATCTGCAAGTCCCTTATCGACAACATAGTCTAAAGCCGTAAGTGCATCATTAACATCCTGCAAGAAAATAAAATAACACTTAAATATCGAGAATTTATATACAAAATAAATTATTTCACATTTAAAAAAATGCAAAGTTCATTGGACTATATAACAAGCACCTGAGTCCCCACGTTGCCTGGAAGAGACTGTAGTGCTTCCTCACCGAAACCAAGTGAACCTCTGGCAAAAACACAATCAAATATGGATGTTTTTGTATCATCATCACTTATATATAAAAGATTAATAATAAAAATTCGCTCAATTTAAATCTTTTCACGTGTTAATACTCAATGCGTATCATGATGGTTTTCAAATGTTCCATAATAAAAGGTCAAGTATAAGAGCAAAAATGGTAATATAAGATGTAAGCAATCGTTGGTTTGTGGTGAATTTACGGAAAAAATGTCCTATTTGTGGTGAATGTTGCAATGACCCCCATTAATACATGTTGAAAATAGAGATGTTTAATGCAAAATTTGATGGAATAATTAGTATTTACACCATAATAGCATCTAAAATTAGGAACACGATACTTGACTTCCTTAAATTTTCTGATCAACTTTTACACATAAAATACGGATTTAAATGGGTTGCATAGCATACTCGAACATTACAAATGGAATTACGTTATATAGTTGAAAAGGGTATTCTAAATGAACTAACTAAAAAGGAACTCGCATTATATTATGCTCAAATAATTGATTACGCTAATTATATTTTTCGTTGGCCTACCTATAATTCACAATGAGCAAGTTGTAACCGAGTGAGCATAGAAAAGCCGAGGACTTTGAGAAGCTTGACAATAGAACCGTGTGGGGACCACCATGAAGCATTAGAATTAACGGGGCTTTCACTTCAGGCTTGTTAGACTTGGTGGACACATATATGGCTTCAAATGGTTTGCTTGCACCTATTACAATTTTCAACGAAAAGATCTAAGTAACAATATATATATATATATATATATATATATATGTATCAAGAACAATATGACATAAGATTCATTAGAAAAGCATACATGAGCATTTTGTAAAAATTTTCGATTTTGGATAAGTGACATAAGATTCATTAGAAAAGCATACATGAGCATTTTGTAAAAATTTTCGATTTTGGATAAGTGATTAAAAGTGGAAAAAAATGTGAAAAGTGATTACTATTTGCAACACAAGTGAAAAGTGAAAAAGGTTGAGGATAAATGTTTGCAAAAAAAAAAAAAAAAGGTAATTCACAATCAGCTTATTTAAGAAAAATTGAAGAAACATATCCAAATGATCGTTAATTTAATTACAGAAATACCAAGAATCACTTTGAATCACCTCCATATCAGCTTAGAGATTATCAATATTAAGAAATTAATGTAAGAGCTCAGATTCAAAAGTACGGTTCGTAAACACTCCAAAATTAATTATATTAAGCTAGAATCTAGGCCTTGTGTTTCAAAATCCATTTTTAACTTTTTAAACACAAAATTCAAAACAAACTTAACACACCAAATTCTCATCCAAATTCTCCTTTTTCCAACTCTACTTTTTCAATATCCGATATAACTATTTATCAATCATATATACAACCCTTCACACATTTACCAATCAAATCAATTATTACTTCACTTTCTCTTTCATACTTTACAACTTTTTATCTATATGTCTTTATTTCTTATTCACATAATCATTATAACTAACACAATTATTCTACACATCATACATCAACCTATCACTATTGGTTTGATACATTTTTACAATTTTCAACCTATTTTTGAAAACATAAACAAACAACTATCATTCTCACACGAATTTTCATAGTACACAATTCCCGATAAAATTTCAAAATTTTATCTAAAAAACATAAACAAACAAAACTAAAAATCACTTAACTTTGGAGTTTGCAAACACTCCTATAGTTTATCTGATTCTCATGCAAAATGCATAAACAAGAGTTTTATAACGAAATCACGTGAAATCACCTTTTGTTGGGCTGCTAGGGAGACCCCTAACTGGAATCTTCATTATACTAAATTCCATCGAGGCCAACAAAGACGTAACCTACATAAAATATAAGAAAAGTGTAAGTTTTTTCTATATTGTGCACAAAATATACAAGTTTGTATAATATAAAGAAAACTCAATTTGCCTTTTCTGAGCATTTGGCTGTGGGGCTAAGAACGTCGTTCCAACTCCATTTCGCATCTGAAGATGTCTTATCAAGAAGACTGCCGTACTTGATTTGAGGAATATCAATCGGGCTACTGCATACTTTACAACAAGAATAACAAAGAGATAATTTGATTTATGAATTATGATACAATTTGAAAATGGATATCTCGGGTCCATCAAATATAGGCATTATTCAATCTTACCGGCAATAATATTGTCACCATCTAGTGTAAGCACATGCCAAGACGAGTTTGAATCATTCGGGCTGATTCGTGATACTTTTCCACTGTAATAATTAAGAAAAAAAGTTCATTTTGCTATAAATAGAGGAGAAATTTAGTCGGGTTGTATATATTCGAGACTGATGAACATATATCCAACTTACCTCAATAGATTCACAGAAAGAATTGAATTAGTACTACCCCATATAGAAGATAGAACCATTGTGTGTCCATCAGAAAGCCAGGGCTTGCTAAGAACCTCAGACGAATAGATCCCGGGAAAACCGCCATCCTCAGGACACAAAACGACAGGAACCTAAAACATGCCAGAAAAAAGGATAAGACACGACAGTTATCGAGAAACAAAAGAATATGCAAACAGACCGGTTCTTAACCGAAATAAACTGATTTCGACAAAAAAAATGGAAAAAAGACATTGTTCGGTTCGGTTTTTCAATTTTTTTTTGTAATTTCGGTTTTCAACTTACTCATTTATATATATATATTTTTTTTATATTTATATATAATTCTTATAATATATATTATATATTTCGGTTTTCGATTTGGTTAACCGCGAAACCGAAACCAAACCGATAAACGAAATTTTGAAAAAATAAAAACCGAAAACCGAACCGAAATTCGGTTCGGTTTCGGTTTGAACCGAATTTTCGTTTTACGATTCGGTTCGGTCGGTTTGGTTAATTTTGAACACCCCTAATGCAAATTCCTCGACTATTTTATTGACATTTTCATAAGCATCAGAAGATAATGTCAAGTAAAATTACATAAAAGGATAAAAAAACACATTAAAGACCAAAAATACAAAGAGATAAATGATGTCTAAATCCTCTATCTGACATTTAGAAAAGCTAACAGGAGAGTTGCATACCACATCTTCAATTTTCAAGGATGGGCTCAGCTTTCCATCAGATGGCCATTTAATCTTATGAAGTGATTCAGTTGCAGAATGTGCCCCCGAATCAACTGAACTTTTTGCCGACAAAAATACAAGGAATTTCCCATCTGGGCTGTATAGAGTAAGAGTAGGATGATTAAAGAAACTTAGGGTGTGTTTGGATTGAAGGATTTGAAAACTATGGATTTCAAATTCATCGACAATTCCATTTAAGTTCGTTTAGATGAATTCATATTATGATGGATTTCAAATCCCTTGCCATTCATTTTGAGCTCTATTCTCCACAACTATGGTGGATTTCAAATTACTCCATTTTAGAGTCATTTGAAATCCTTCCTCCAAATTCCTTCCCTCAAATCCAAATCACTCGATCCAAACACACCCTTACAGAATCATAGAATATTTGTTCAATATACAAGATGCTAGTATGTTCTATTTATCTTTAACTGACAACTTAAGATACAAATACCTGAACCGTGGAAAAAATGCACTACTTATGTCTTGAGTCAACTTAATTATGACCGAATCTGCAGCTGAATTGCTTTGGAAATACAGAGAAAAAAGTATAACAAGGTAATAATCAGTAACTATTCAAAACTAGAAATATTTATATGTTTAAAATAAAAATTG
Source organism: Verbascum thapsus (assembly GCA_963669365.1). Lineage (NCBI taxonomy): Eukaryota > Viridiplantae > Streptophyta > Magnoliopsida > Lamiales > Scrophulariaceae > Verbascum > Verbascum thapsus. The sequence goes on from OY770114.1 coordinate 9,284,676, forward strand.
AAAAAAGAAAGTCTTTTACTTGTAGCTTGTATTTTACCTGGTATTACTAGCTTCTGGTTTAAACGACGGGACTGGGACTGCATACAAGGCACATGGCCTATTATAGCAATATTTAATACCTAATTTTCTAGAATCTGAAGGCCACCCAACAAAAACCAGATATTGCTGGCCTTCAATTAGTGGAGACCATACAACTTGGCCAGCGCTTAATGACCTTTCTACCCCTTTGACAGCCGATACTTCTCCACTGCAGAAAGTTTGCATTGCATGAAATAGTTAACTATCGAGCTTTAAATGTACCCCTTTTTCCGAATATTAAAGCTCCCATTTGATCCGATACAGATTTAAGATGAAAGTTGAAAAAGTTAAGATTTTTTAGTATGTTCAAAACATTTGCAAGGGGAAAAATTCAGTTTTAGTCCATAAGAAAAGCTCTCTTGCAAGATTAGTCCCCATATTTACAAAATTGTAAAGTTAGTCCCACATTATGCATTTTTAGACGGAGATGTGCTAAAAACCACAAACCGTTAGTTAAGGCACATAATCAGCAACAAACTTATCGTTTTGTGCACTTCACTCGAGAAATTTCATAACAGATGGGATCAAAATTGCAAAAGATGCATCTGGTGGGACTAAAATTACAACAATTTATATTACAGGACCAATATTGCAATTTTCCTCATAGGCAAGTAATGGTTGTGAGTTAGCGTTGTCACATTATTACTTCAAGTTCAATAGGGTATTTTTGAAAAAGAAGTTTCCATTTTAGGAAATGATTTTATTTCGAGACGTCCCCGAAAAGAAAAACGAGCAATGAATTTGTAACAGAGGATATACAATTAGTTATACCTTTCAACATTGATAGCAAAAAGTGCAGGCTGCCTTTTTCCAGCATAGGTTTCTCCCCAGTCCTCTTCATAGTCACCTTGACCTTTCCAGCTACCGAAATCCTTATCTGCAGTGCCTTCTTTCTTGTAACCAAAATTATTGAATGTGGGTTTGGGTTGATCAGGTTCCTCAGCAACATAAGCTATGATGGTTTCATCTGAGTTCCATGAAATTCCCTCGAACCTGTCATCAAAAGACATCTAAAAATCGCAAAACTAGAAAATACAGCATAATATGCAAGTAAAATATGTGCAATTTTGAATCCAAATGCCTTTAAAACTCTGTTTGGATCGAAGGATTTGATAACTATGGATTTCAAATTCACCGACTAAGTTTGTTTGGAAGAATTCATGTTATGATTGATTTCAAATCCCTTGGTGTTCATTTTGAGCTATTTTCTCCACAATTATAGTGGATTTCAAATTACTCCATTTTAGAGTCATTTGAAATATTTCCTCCAAATCCTTTCTCAAATCCAAATCACTCCATCCAAACACACCCTTAGCGTATTTAAGCTCAAAAAGTTTGAAACTTGATTATTTCCCTGTTTATTATAAGATTTTTGTAAGACTCTTGATATGACAACAACTTCACAAGTTCCCACTACTAGCCTCTCCATAAGAATAAAAACATTTGCAAACTGTGATCCTTTTACATCATATATTTAGCATTCAAAGATACAGGAATTAAACAACAACATATACTCACTCTTTCTTTCTCATTTTCCTTTTCTATTCTGTATTTTGTGCTTGTCTTAGTAAAATTACCGAAAACTGAAAAATAGCAAAGTATATGCTATTAAATAATAATTTGCTTACCATCCATCGGCATATATCGATCCATGGATAGACCGAGGAACAGAAAACTCCTTTGTCACACCAGACGGGCCCCATATTTCAAGTTGGGTCGGAGATTCACCTTCAGAATTTCGAATCACGAGAAATTTTGAACCCGAAAGAGAGGGAATCATCGCAGATACACCAGTGACCTCGACGGGAAACGGGGCCCACTTAAAGTTAATCGAATTGTCACTTTCGTGAATTATATGACTGGATAGTAAGGATTTTCTTCTCTTGTTGGCCAAAAGATTGGGTTGGCCTATAAGAAACATAGCCCTCGAACCATCTTCTGCAGAGAATTATATAAGTAAATAAAAAATGTTGGCTTAAATAAAAAAACGAAGAAAAGGTGATATATGGATTTATTTTTGATAAATTTAAGCAGAAATACCTGTTTCAGATTTAAAGGTCCATGCTTTATCAATGGTGGGAATATCTGTGAATTCTTGGAGCAACTTAAATATAGAAGCATATTCTTCATGAATAGATGCATCTAAATCTACTTGCATTTCTTTTGTAGGGATGGCTCCAACATCATCCATGACAGATGAAACTGATAAACTTCTACTTCAAATGTAAAAAATAGAAATGATTATGATAGGTCCAATGATTGAGATCACAATAATTTGACTAATTAAGTGATATAAACCTCATTTTCAAACTAAAGTTTAGCGTTTTACAAAACAAGACGAGGAATATAACTAAGACGGAAATGGATCTCCTAACAATTAGTGACTATAGTTAGAATTGGAGTCAAGTTTCTTTTATATGAATTGATATGTCATTCAAGAAACTCAATTTTTTCAGTAAAACACCCACATTGACATAAACAAGAAAGCAAAATAAGAATTTTCTTTTCCATCTCAAAATTCCGAAGCCCAGTACAAGATACTTGCAAGAGTAATAACAGTTTAAAATTGACTACATAAACATCATCGAAACTATTAAAATTGACAAAACAATTAACCAACTACCATACATATACATGGAAACCTCATTTCACATTTGCATCCATATAATCTATGAGAGCTCCATATATAACTTCTTATCACAATCATATGGTTATCAAATGTCTCGGGAATCAAAAATCGAACCCCCAGAATCCGAACAATGAACTTTTGCAGCCATCTAAAGAACCCACCTTTCTTAAATATCTCAACTCAAGAAAGCATTTACATACAAGTGAGCACCTTTACACGAGTGCATAAAAAACCCACACAAAAAATCCAAAATCCCACCATTTACCAGTAATAAAAACTCCCAAAAACCCACAGAATTGGCTGTCAATTTTTCAGTGAAAGAACAAAATGCACACAAAATCACGAACTGCATATATACTTAAATTCACAACTCATTACACATATAATACAATAAAAAGAGAAGCCCACATGTGAATTAGAGGAAACATTAATCATATATGTATAAATTTGAGCAACATATATATATGAGATGAATTTACCTGGATGAGGGGATTGAAAGTGTTCTTGGAGAGGAGAGTGGTCTTCTTGTGGGGAAAATGAGTGAAGAAGAAAATGAGTTGGAGAATAATTTGGTTGTTAATGTAAACTTTAGAAGACTCATTTTTATTGTAGGTATAATCAATCAAGACGCACTTTGATATTGTTTAATGAAAAAGATTCTCTTGGTGATAAGATAGAATATTTGAATATAAATTTACTAGGAAATGATTACATGTGATCTCTATTTTGTGTCATTGGTTTTTAATTAGTTTTTTTTTTTTTATAAAATATTCATGTGTTATTTGAAATTGGTTAAAATATTAGATAAAATAATTTGTTTGTTATTTTATATCTGCATGAAATCTCATTTTTGCTAGAAAATAAATGTCTTATTTTTCACCTTTATTAACATGTTTTCGATATCTTATATTTTTATTCATACAATTTGAAAGTTAAAATGTATTAAAGAAGGTAAAAAAATATTACGGAGGATGATATTATATTTATTTTGTAATGAAGATTTTTTTTTTTTAACAAGTCAAATTATTTTACTATAGGCTGTTATTTTATTGCTGATTAATGATTGTGTAATTGTGTTATTTTTGGGTTAATAAATCATCTCTAGCAAACACATAATTAATAATTTATTGTAAATTTATTTTAAATAAAAATTAATACATATAGAAAATAGGAAAAAAACTTTAGCAGAAATATAAACGCCGTCTGTGGGAATCGAACCCACGACCACATGGTTAAAAGCCATGCGCTCTACCAGCTGAGCTAAGACGGCTTGTCTTTTTCTGACACTATATACTTTATGTAACCTAATTTTTAACTCGCAGCTATCTGTGAATATCTATCACTTTTTCTTGTATCGAGCTCAGAAGAATCGTTTTCTCTTCTTTTTTGAAAATGTTTGTGAAGTTTCAGAACCCAGACACCAATTGTTTACGCATATTTAATTCCGCAAAAACCGTGCCACCAAAAATTGGTGTTTCAATTAAGCCACCCCTTAAGAAATTCAATGACCAACACAAGCAGAAGCAGCAAAAATATGTTCTAGAGTTTCCCAGTACTGAGCAAAAACTCGAAGTCCCTCGTGGAAATATTGATAGAAATGGCATCTCCGGTGGTCGTATTGAAGTTCGAGGTGGTGGTGTTAATGGCAAAACTGGGGTTCTGAAGAAAGATGACATGACTAAAGATGGTTATGTTGAAAACCCTGATAGGATTGGCGAGCAAAATGTGAAGCTTGAAAAGAATTTGAGGTCTGTGGGTGGTAATGTGAGGAAAGTAGTTAAGAGTAGTGTGAAGTATGGTAATACTGGAGGGGCGAAGGAAGTGCAGACCAAGTGTTCGACGAAATGGCTGAGATATGGGGGTTCAATTCCTGCAATGCTGGAAGCATTGGAGACGGTTAACAATTTGGACGAGGCCTTGAAGCCATGGGAGGCGACATTAACGAATAAAGAACGTAGCATCTTGTTGAAGGAGCAGGTGGGGTGGGAAAGGGCAATGGAGATTTTTGAGTGGTTCAAGAAAAAAAGATGTTACGAAGTAAATGTAATTCATTACAATATAATGCTTAGGATTCTTGGAAAAGCTCGAAAATGGCCTGAGGTTGAGAGCTTGTGGGCTGAGATGGGGAAGAAGAAGATCGAGCCTATAAATTCGACTTACGGTACTTTGATTGATGTGTATTGCAAAGGTGGACAAAGAGATGGCGCGATGAAATGGTTGGAATTGATGAACGAACGTGGGATGCAGCCGGATGAGGTTACTATGGGAATTGTAGTTTCGATGTATAAAAAGGCGGGCGATTTCAAGAAAGCCGAAGAGTTTTTCAAGAAGTGGTCGGTTTTCGAACGTGGCGCTTTATCGAAGAACAAAATTAGTGGTAATGGTGGTTCTAAAGAAAGCGTTTGTTTGAGTGCGTATACGTATAATACGTTGATCGATACGTATGGTAAAGCCGGGAAGCTTCTAAAAGCGAGCGAGACTTTTGAAAAGATGTTGAAGAAAGGTATAGTTCCAACTACGGTGACTTTTAATACGATGATACACATGTACGGTAATAATGGCCAGCTCGATGAAGTTGCTTCGTTGATGCGGAGAATGGAGGCGTCTAAATGCTCGCCCGATACTCGAACGTACAACATTCTCATATCGTTACACGCTAAACACGATGATATAGAATTGGCATCGAAATACTTTATAAAGATGAAATACGCTTCTTTAGAACCCGATGCGGTGAGTTATCGAACTCTCTTGTACGCGTTCTCGATAAGGCGTATGGTTCGTGAAGCGGAAGAGCTTATTTCGGAGATGGACGAAAAGGGTTTGGAGATTGATGAATTTACGCAATCGTCCTTGACTAGAATGTATATAGAGGCCGAAATGCTCGAACGGGCTTGGTCATGGTTCGAAAGATTCCATATCCGAGAGAATATGACTTCCGAGTGTTACTCCGCGAATATCGACGCGTTTGGGGAAAGAGGGTACGTTTTAGAAGCTAAGAAAGTTTTCGATTGTTCTCTACAAATGAAAAAATCGACGGTTCTTGAGTTTAACGTTATGATCAAAGCGTACGGTATAAGCAAGAAATTCGAGGAGGCTTGTTGCTTATTCGATAGTATGGAGAAACACGGTTTGGTTCCCGATCGATGTGGCTATAATTCGCTCGTGCAAATGCTTGCTAGTAATGACCTTCCGCATAAGGCGATATTCTATCTTCGAAAAATGCAAGAAGTTGGATTAGTGATCGATTGTGTCCCGTATTGTGCCGTGATCTCAAGCTACGCGAAATTGGGTCGGTTGGATTTGGCCGTTGGATTATACGACGAAATGATCGGTTATGGCGTAAAACCCGACGTCATAGTATACGGTGTGTTGATAAACGCTTTTGCGGACACGGGAAGTGTTAAAGAAGCGACGTTTTACGTCAACACCATGAGTAACATGGGCTTGCCTCTAAACGGCGTTATATGCAAATCGTTGATCAAGCTTTATACGAAAGTCGGGTACTTGAACGAAGCACAAGAAATGCACGAAAAACTTCGATCGTTCGAGACGGGTTCGCTCGACGTGTACTCTTCAAATTGTATGATCGATCTTTATAGCGAACGGTCTATGGTATTAGAAGCGGAAAATATTTTCGAAAATTTGACGCGTAACGGAGACGCGAACGAGTTCACGTACGCTATGATGTTGTGTATGTACAAACGGAACGGGAGATTTGCGGACGCTTACGGGATCGCGAAAAGGATGAGAAAATTAGGCCTTATGACCGAGTTGTTGAGTTATAACAATGTTCTTGGATTGTACGCTTCGGATGGGAGGTATAAGGAGGCTGTGGCGACGTTTAACGAGATGCTAAAATCGCGGGTCCCGCCCGATAACTCGACGTTTAAGTCGCTTGCGATTATTCTCTTGAAATGTGGGGTCCACAAGGGCGCGATCGAGAAGCTTGAGGCTATACGGAAGAGGGATAGCAAGAGTGGCATAAGAGAATGGGAATCGACACTTTCGTCTGTGGTTGATATGGATGATGATGATGATGATGATGATGATGATGATGACGATGTGGATGTCGTGTAGTTAGTGCTTGTTACTTTTCTTTGTATGTATTTAGAATCGAGCTCGAACGAACTTTACGTTGAAGATTTATGCTCGAGCTTGGGCTCGAGCTCGATTTATAGTGAAAATATATTTGATAAGTAAATTCATGTGAACTATATTATTAGAAATGATCAATGATCATTAGTTTAACCCTGAGAATTTGCACTTTTTACAGTATTTCTAACTTATTGTAAAATTTGAAATTTGCTATACAGAGGAGCACATTCTAAGGCTATGTTTGTTTATAAACAAACAAAGCCTAAGTTTTCCAATAGAGTTATCAATGGAAAATCATCTACATTTTGCTCATTAACCATGCATTGCTCATTAACCATGCAGATACGATTGCAAATGAGTTGAATTGAGTCGAATTAGACGCATAAATGTTTAAGCTTGTTTGAATTATAATCGAGTTTTGAAAATTGTGTTTGAACTTGATCTGATTGCTAATCGAACCGAGCTCAAATGAGCTTTAATCGAGCCGATAACGAGTTGAACTCGAGCAGTTTTACATATTTTTATTATTTCTTTACTAATCGAGCCAAATTTAAAAATTTATCACACAAAATGTTGTTCAAGCTTAATTTCATAAGTTATTGAACAAGGCTCGAACTGCAATCGAACTCACGTCGAGTATCCAGTAGTTTGGCTCAATTTTCAATCGTACATGCAGTAGCATTTTAGGCGCGTGAAATATTGCGTCGAATGTTGCAAACAAACAGAGAAAAAAAGTATTGCATCGACAAGCTCAAAGTACCGAATGCAGATGTTTGCATACAGTTACAAGTTGATCAAAGGCGCTTCGTTCATTTTGAGAAGATAACCTAAGAAGTTAAACTCCAGCAGTCAAAAATCAAAAACACGATCAAACAACAATTCAACGCCTAAACGATAAAACGAACCATTTTTAACTTCCACAAAATCTCACCACATACAATCAAATAAACAGTATCAAAATGCACATCGATCCAAATATTCAAGCCGAAAAAAAAAAAAAACATATCACGAAGAGTGAGAAGCAGATAACTTAAGACATTCACTCTGACATCTCCTCAGGCAAACATCGTTCCAATTAGGCACCTGATGTTGATTAACACAAACCGTTCGAGCGCATGCATCAGCACAAGCATCGAGTTCAGAAACGCCACACACAGTAACACATGTATCCGGGATTGGATCTTTCGAGAATGCTCCAACTTTCTTCAGCATTCTCTTCGATGTACAAACTCTTTCACACACGAAAATCTCATCAGCGCTCTTTTCTCTGCCCCGGGCGGTTTTGATTCTTTGCTCTTCGGCGTTTTTTGCCTTGATTCTGAAAGCTTGGCCAGCAATGAATACTGGAACAGCAGCACCGAGTAGGGTCCACCATACCTCAACCATTGCTGCTATTACAAAGATGTTTGATGTTTTGTTATCGAATGATCGTTTTCGATTACGAGCAATGGATATTTGATGTATTCCTACAAGGTTTTAAGTAGTATAAAATGGTTATATATTCAATATTTACGAACAGCCCAGTCAGGCTATACCAAACAAAGATGCATAGCATAATTACACCTCATATTAAACCTTCAAGTGATAAAGAAACTGGAAAGTTCACCATAAAAACTGATGGATGAGATTATGATGATGATTATACAAGTGAAATGATAACATCAAAATGTATAATCGAAAAATTCAAAATCCCAGTTGGGCAGTAGAGTGGGTGTGTAGTGTGTACTCATGAGCCGTAATAAAGATGATAAGAGGTCTCTTTCAAAGATAAAGAAAAAGAAATAGAAGCTTTTACACTAACAGAGAAAATGCAGCGACCTATTATATTCCTCCAAATTATCAATCTCTCGAGGCTTGCTTCACTATCTGCATATCAAGAGGCCAATTCCGATGAAAATTCACTTGAATCTATCCAGTGTTCGATTCGACCAAGGTCATCCTTAAACATAACTACAATTAATGCCTCAAACTAAGTCCCTTAATTTGAACTTCAATATAGTAGCCTATGATAGGGAGGTTGGAATTAAATGCTATTCGACTTCAAAATGATGAATACCAATAGTCCACAAGAAAGAAATTTCTTGAAATTGGCATCAATAAAGCCAATAACTTGGTTGAGAACAAGTAAAGTCAGGATCATTCTACTTGTCAGTGAAGTTTTTAAGCAGACTGTACACATAAAATACGAAAAATTTGGTGCAATTTACTCAAATCAGGTGAACAGTTGCAACAAAAAACAGAGATTGAAACACCTCTATCCCACCTTAAAATTCTTCACAAGTTAAGCTAAAAATTTCTAATCAAACATTATTTCACTATAAATTCTTTAAATGACATACAAGTACATAGAAATCTGAGACCGGGGGGTGCAGAGCTTACCTAGCAGACAACGTCGTTTCTGGTTATGCGGTGCGAGCGCGTCGCCGGAACCCTATCTCCGATGGTAAAATGAGGGTAAAAATTCGAACCTTGGAATTGAGCTTAGAAAGATAAAATCCTACTGCTGCTGGGCCAAAATTAGGCCCATTTAAATAGATTTGGGCCGTTGTCATCACTTTTATGGCCTAATTCTAATGGGCTGGACCGAAAATGATTTGAGCTAAATTTTTCACTAAAATCCATAAATGAAAATGAACTGAATCGAGTCGAATAAGATATTGTTCAAACTTAATTAGAATAATTTATTGATTAACTAAATTGAACTTTCATTCAATTTACTTGAATTTGATCGTTAAGTGAATTAAGTTTAAATGAGCTCTAATTGAATCAAATATAAATTGTATTAAATAATATTCAATAAAAACATCGTGCCGTGGATGAATTCTCCTAAAAAATGAGTTTTAACTTTAAATATTGATTAACGAAATTGATGGTTAAATTTTAAATGAAAATCCAAAAATAATATATTTAATGAATAGAAGATTAAATGTGAAATTTAAATAAAACTCGGACAAAAAGTATAAATTACAAGGAAAAAAATGAGGGCCAATTGGATGGAATATCCATCTTTGAAAATTATTTTTCATGATAAAAGTAAGAAAAAAATATTTTTAGGAATAAGAAATATGTTGAGAGATGTGTGTTTGAAAGAAATTTTTAAGAAAAAATATGTAATGATTGTGGTTGATGTGATATGTTTTTTGTTGTGAAAAAATTATTGAGATTATTATTTGAATATAATTTATAATAAATCATTTAGTCAAAATCATCGATTTAGATGTCAAAAAATAGTCACAATGGATCTTATTTTAAACGTTGCATTATTTTATATTAGAATATGTAGTTAATTTGATTTTTAGAGTTGAAAAATAGTTGAAAATAAAACTTATAAATCGATTGTGTGAACTGTTAAATCATGAATAGTAAGAATAAGTTTGTCTCTTTTCTTGCAAATTTTTTTTCAAAATTATTTAAAATTTTGAAAGATTTTATTGATTTTTTTTTTTTAACATACTAAACAATTAAAAAAAATTAGAATTTTTTGTTTTGAATAATTATTTTTTTTAGATGACCATCGAATTGGGCCTGATTTTCCCTAATTTTGCACATGATTTCAAGTAATGGGCTAGCCCATATACTCAATTTATACATTATATATATATTACCAAAAACTCCCACGTTTCACAATTCTCATCCATTCTTCCATTTCTGGGGTTTTATTTAGCTCACAGTTCTTCCTATAGATCTCTCCAATTAATCATCAAATACCCATTTAAAAAAAATGTCATCTTTGGGCACTTCGAAAGGCATTTTGGAGATTGCGAAATTCGCAGTATACGTCACCGTTCCGATTGGGATGATGTATTTCTTCGCCAGCAACACCAAAAATCTCCAGAAATTCATGGGCAATGTAAGCATTTTATATTTTTTTTAATAATTATTGTTATGCATTTTATGTGTTTGAAATTGTGTAAAAATAATTTTGTATGCTTTTTGTTTTTGAGTTCTGGATGAAATTGAGGTATTCACTTATGTTAATGTGAGAAGATGTGTTTGATTTGCTGAAAAAGAGATTATAGAAGTGTTTAAAATTAAGTGATTATTGAATTATAGCTTTAATTAATCTATTCAGGAAAGTTTGCAAATTATACTTCTTGATTTAAATTCTCTTAATTTAACCAGTTTTTAGCTATAACCTATAAGTTGGGTGATTCAAAGTGATTATGGGTTCTTTTGTAAATAAACTAAAATCATTTCTAACATATTAATCACTCTTTTAAACACTCCATTACAGTTTCCTTGTGCTAATTACCGGTAAGCCCTGTTTTCGAAATCACCTAACGTCTCACTTATGTTTAAGACATTCTTAAAGTTACACTCTTTATTTAAAAATTCTTGCATTTCATGCCTGTAAATCTTAAAAATAGACCCTTGAGGGGGTCTCGTTGTAATTCACCAAACTCTAGGGGGGTTGTGGTAATTAGGACTAAATTGAGAGGGTGTGAATGCAATCACCCGGATTGAAATATGTGGTAAATTGAGATAAATCCTAAAAGCCATTAGGTTATAATTGAGTTGGATTTGAGTTTGTCAGCTGCATTTTGTGATTAATAGTTCCTTTGGTATAATATATATATATATATATATATATATATATGTTTGTGAGCCTTATTTTAAGGTTAAGTTAATTTCACCAGATACCTTATGATTTTCTGAAGTAGATTATGAAAATTTGTATTTTGGTAGTTAAATTATATTCTTTTGGGAGCTGTAGTTCAGTTTAATTTGTGATTTATTACTTTATTTCGTATTCATGAGGTTGAATTTGAGATAAAATGAGAGCAAAAGAAACAAAAACTGATATACATCTATATGTATATATAATTCTTAAACTATCATCAAAATGAAATTGTAAAATTGGTTTTTGCTTTTTCGTTGTTTGAGAGATATTTGGATCAAACCGGCTACCATGTATGTGTTAAGACTTGGCTATATGACGAGCCAAGTTGGTTTCCTATATGAGGCAAAACAATGATATATATATATGTGTGTGTGTGTGTGTGTGTAATTCTAACTCGTTTTAATACGCATTCTAAAGCAATTTTCTGATATATACAGCGTGAATATGTTGTATACCCGCCTGAAGCACCAAGGCCTCCATCACCTGAGGAAATGAGGGAAATGGCTCGTGAATTAGCTCGTAAAAGAGACGGGTATTAATAGATCTCCATATATGTAAGAAACTAAAACTAATGTATCTTCCTTGTGTAATAGTTTGAAAACTAATACTCTTACGACCATATATGCATGTTGTCATATATTTGATCGTGAGATTGACAAAATAACATTACTTAAAGTTCTAAGTACTTTTTTCACTTCCCTTCTTTCGAATGAAAAGAAACTCTTCTTTCGTATGGAGTCCACATGACCTTTTGAATTCGACATATTATGAACATTTAAGCTTGTTTGTCTTGCTTTGGTGGGTACTTGCGAACGCAATTTGTTTTTTGTGTGTCACTGATGCTTGTAAAATCTTCTAGCCCACACGCCTTTTCGAAGCAGAAATTATAAAAATAAAATAATTATATATATTAATATAGTTTATAATATGATAAGTCTTTTTACAATAATATCCATTAATGTGTTAGATAAACCATAAATAATAGGTTTCAAGAAACGAACTCATGTCAAGCCTTTCAATGCAACAGTAAAGAAACAATAATACTCTAATTATCTGAATCCAAATATGCTAACTCGGTTTTGACAGCTAGAAGTTAGATTTTTTCTAATTTGGAGCCCAATTTGAAGATGTTAGGATTTGAGAGGTTAGGATATTTTTCAATTTGGTTCCTAATTTTGAAGATTTAAAGATCGTGTAATCCCAAATTTATCACCAATTTACCTATGTCAAAAAAATTGTGTTATTTAATCGAGTGTGTGGTTTAATATTAAGTATGAAGCAATGATCACGCTCGACTGGATATTATACGATTTTGTTTTCTCGAGGTTTGAATTTGTTCGAGCTCTTTTTGATCAAAGTTAGAGTTTGTTTGAAAGATAAATACAAAATTCATTCAAGCACGAGTTGAAAAAAAATTGTGTTATTTTTTCATATTTATTTTTTATACGAACAATGAAATCAATTTTAAATTATTTAGATATAAATATTATGAAGTTAATAGTTCAAAATAATTTCCAACTATACGAGATCAAGCCAAATGGCTCCTAAAATAAGCTCAAGAGGTATGGACTGCACTTGAAAGAATCGGGCTGCATACTAAAGACACTTACTTTAGTAAGGATCAAGTTTAATCGTAATTCAAATCATATAATTCAAATTATATAGTTGTTTCTACTGTAGAATTGTACATCATAGTTATAATGATGTATTTGTATTTATAAGATTGAATACGAGCATATTAGATGCTATTTAATTCGTCCCCACTTTACAATTTTTATAGACATTACGAATACATTTTGGCCCATGGATTATAACCGTACACGTATCCTTGACTGATGGTAGTAATTAGTTGGGTTTTTAGGGTATTTAACCCGCAATACACGAATTTTGTGGTGTGATATGAATATAATTCCCAAAGGGCAATAAATCTATTGTAGGACCGACTTTATATTTGTCCAAATTATCATATATGAACTATATTTATTTTTAAATATTTTCACACATATATATAATAAATGTATAGAATATTGTCCTCATAAAATACAAGCCTATGCCTTACTAAAGGCTTGCATGATCCGTTCACACTTGACTTGAATTTAATATTAGCTCCAAACCACATACTTAGAATTAATTAAATCAAGTTTAGAAGTCTAAAACCGACTTAAATCTCACACTTGTAAAATCTCCACAAATTTTAAACCAAAATATGAATGAGTCAATATGAATATATAGATACAAGATTTCGTATGAATAATGTTTAGGAAAATTCCAATCTTACAGTCTGTAAGAATTTTATATCCTACAGATAAATCCCAGCCGTAGATTTTAAATTTTCAAAACTGGGAACTTGTTGCTCAAGTTGAATATATTAATTACCCAAAATTATTTTCAGCACATACCACTTATCTGAAATTTATAATTTGACAACAAATTTTTGTGAAAATTATATTTGTCAACCTTATATTAGCTGGGGAGTTTTTTTTAATGTATATGAATCTCTTATTACTTGTAGAAAATTACAAAAAAATAACAACAATTAATTTACATACAGAATATAATTCATGTCGATTTAAAATAATTCTTTTAAGTGTTTTATTAGAGGGATTATATTTAACAAATTTCTGAAAGAAAAATTATATTGTTATATTATAAATTAGAGAAATTATTGAATATTATTACAAAAAATTTATATATAGCACCAAATCAACCAAAATAAATACAGACTTATGTTTCAGAAGAATATTATTATAAATTTTAGCTATAGTATAATTTATCTAATATAATACAAAATAAATACAAACTTATTTTTTCAGAACAATATTAATTATTATAAATTTTAGGTATAGTATAACTTATCTAATATAATATAATATAGAATGAATCAATAAATAAGGAAATCTGAAGTAGGATTTTGTGGAAAGCTTTTTTCTCATTATTACCGGCTGTGAATGCTAAATCTCACAGATTTCTGTGAGATTAGCATTACTCTAATGTTTATTGCCCACTTTTCCTACTATACCTATCTTTTGTCCTATAAATTCCAATTTCTATATTTATTTATTCCTATTCTGGTAGAGGTTGGTTACTAGTCATAAACCATATTAATTGTGCTTTATTTAAATTTGTTCACAATGACAACTGTTTGCCTGATTTTTGTGACAAATTATGTTGTCCAATTTGTTCAACTTGATGATGATGATAGTAACCTTAAATTTAGTTACGTGCAGTTTTAGTAACGGACTTTTTGCATTTAATTCGATAATTTTAGAGCTGATATTATGTAGTTTGTTCACATGTCGATTTCGAAAGGAAATTAGACGTAATGTGGGTTTTTGTTAGGCGGATTTATACAAAAAATCTTATGTAAAATGCACGAAAGGGTTTTAAGGAGGAAAATTTTAAAAAAAAAAAAAAAAGGTTTTAGGGTTTCATATGCGTTTCACATAAGTTTTTCCCCATTAATTTTGCAGTATTCACACGATCACATGACATTTATACGATAGACCGTGTTAAAAAAACTAATATTATATATGGATCAAATTTACAATAATTTCAAAATTATGAAGTTAATGTACAAAGCCCCTAAAGTTTCTAGATCCAACATGTCCAATTAAATAAAATAAAAATGTTATGTATTATTAATTCAACTCATTTTCACTCAACTAAACTAAAACAAAAGTGATGTACTAGTAAAAATTGGAATAAATAGGTAGATTTAATTTTTGACCCCAATTCATTTTATTGAGAAGTTGATCATATGAGAACAAAATGATATATATGAAATATGATTACTCGCTTCCTCTATTTTAATTCGATGTTTATCTCTTATTTTTTACTCTATATAAACTCCAAGAATATGTGATTTTCCAAATAAAATTGGAAAAAAATACACAAATGCGACGTGCAAGCTATATGCATGATATAAAATTCGAAATTAAATCTCTCTATATAAAAAGTTGAAATGGAAATGTATTTCTTCTATTTTACCATTTTTTTTCTTTTTCCAAATTAAGAATCACCTTAAATGTAAAATCAGGCCTAAGCCAAAATATATGTAAAAAAAAAAAATACAATAATAACCAAATTTTTTTACCTTTTTCACCAAAATAATATACCAAAAAAAAATGGTTTACCCATAAAACCTGCCCTTTCCTAGCCTGGCAAATTGAATGTGCTTATAAGTTATAATGAAAAGTTCGTTGGGGGTAGTTGCACCCCCCCACCCTACACACACTACACACACTTCCTTTCTTTATAATACCTTCATTCAACTTTTCTTCAATACTCAATATATTTCACATTTTACACCAAAACACAAGTTTTTTCATTTGATTTATACCCTTTTTTCACCATTTTGATTAGTGGGATTTTCTCAAATTTGTTGATTTATCAATGGTGAATGATGATCACAACAATCTTTCCGAAACTGGAAAAATTTCAGTTGAAACTAAACTTGCAGAACAAGAGAAAACGAGTACAAATCTCCCTAACTTTCTTCAATCTATTAGGCTCAAATATGTGAAACTTGGCTATCATTACTTGATCTCAAATGCCCTCTATTTGTTGCTCGTCCCGTTGATATCGTTCTTCTCATTTCATCTTTCGACCGTTTCTATAGACGATTTAGTCCAATTGTGTAGCCAAAAGCTCAAGTTCAATCTCGTCTCGGTTGTTATTTGCTCTTCCCTAATGGTCTTTTTAGCCACACTCTACTTCATGACTAGGCCTAGAAGAGTTTACTTGGTAGATTTCTCGTGTTACAAGCCAAAACCCGAGGCTATGTGTAGTAAAGAAATGTTTGTGGATAGATCTATTCGTGCGGGTACGTTTACCGAGGAGAATTTAGCCTTTCAAAAGAAGATAATGGAACGGTCCGGTTTGGGCCAAAAGACGTATTTTCCCGAGGCACTTTTGCGCGTGCCTGCAAACCCGTGCATGGCCGAGGCTAGAAAAGAGGCCGAAATGGTCATGTTTGGTGCTATCGATGATTTGTTGGCAAAAACGGGGGTTAAGGCTAAGGATATCAGTATACTTATCGTAAATTGTAGCTTGTTTAATCCAACTCCATCACTTTCCTCCATGATTGTGAACCATTACAAGCTTAGGGGCAATATTTTGAGCTACAATCTTGGTGGGATGGGGTGCAGTGCTGGCCTAATCTCAATTGACCTTGCCAAGCAACTTTTGCAGGTTTGTTCGTTTCTTTGGTACAATTTTTTTTAATTTTTTGAAAAATGGGATTTTGTTTTTCGGGTTGGGCTTGGTAGTCGTCCCTTAAGTGGGTCCGGTTTTCAAATTTTATGGGACGTTATGTGAAATTTGAGTGCACGTGTTTAAATTCCTAAGTTGCTTTCACGATATCTTTCTAGCCCATAAAATATGGACACGTGGCTTTGTACGCAAGAGTACTACTAATTCATATTCAATCGTATGGGAAGTCCTCGTGTTGCACCTTTTTTAAAAAATATTTTTTTTTACTCAGGACCCAATTTATTTTTAGTGGCCTTAGGTAGAATATTGAGTAAACAGGGAATATTATTGTATTATTATTATATCGTAAATGTTGAGATTGTGTCATTTTTCGCATAATTCAACATTTTTTAATCATTTATTTTGAGCTGGTTTTATTGAATCAATACTTTTGCTTCGGTTCATCTATTTCACGTCAAGTGTAT
The DNA here is from genome assembly GCA_963669365.1 of Verbascum thapsus. Classification (NCBI taxonomy): domain Eukaryota; kingdom Viridiplantae; phylum Streptophyta; class Magnoliopsida; order Lamiales; family Scrophulariaceae; genus Verbascum; species Verbascum thapsus. Next base: position 9,301,774 of record OY770114.1, read on the forward strand.
ATTTAAGAAAATATTTTAAATATATACACGTATTAACTTGAAATACTCTATGAAACATCAAATTTCGATATACACTATCAAAAATTGACACTTGTAATCTCTCTCTTAGGGGAATAATGTTCATTAACCCTATTTCTCTTTACATATAACAGGTTAATCCCAACTCCTATGCCCTAGTTGTGAGCATGGAGAACATAACCCTCAATTGGTACTTCGGCAACAACCGATCGATGCTCGTCTCGAATTGCATTTTCCGCATGGGCGGCGCCGCCATCCTCCTCTCCAACAAATCGTCCGTTAAAAAACGCGCGAAATACCAACTAATCCACACAGTCCGGACCCACAAGGGCGCGGACGATAAAAGCTACGGTTGCGTATTTCAAGAAGAAGACGACACAAAACAAATAGGCGTCGCGCTTTCGAAAGACCTAATGGCCGTGGCCGGCGAGGCCCTAAAAACGAACATCACGACGCTGGGCCCGTTGGTCCTCCCCATGTCGGAGCAAATACTCTTCTTCGTCACGCTGGTCGCGCGAAAAGTTTTTCGGACGAAAATCAAGCCGTATATACCCGATTTCAAGCTCGCGTTCGAGCACTTTTGCATACACGCGGGCGGACGCGCGGTTTTGGATGAGGTCGAGAAAAATCTCGAGCTCAGTGATAAACATATGGAGCCCTCGAGAATGACGCTTTATAGGTTTGGTAACACATCTAGTAGCTCGTTATGGTACGAACTCGCGTATAGCGAGGCGAAAGGGCGGATAAGGAAGGGGGATAGGACGTGGCAAATTGCGTTCGGGTCGGGTTTTAAGTGTAATAGCGCGGTTTGGCGTGCGTTAAGAACGATTAATCCGATCGAGGAAAAGAATCCATGGATGGATGAGATAGATGATTTTCCAGTTGAGGTGCCAAGAGTAGCAACTATTAATTGATGGATTGTTCTTGTTGAGTTTTACATTTGATGTGATTTTTAGAATTTGTTGTGGATTTGATACTTAGAGAATGTGAAGTTATTACATTGTTTAAGTCATTATTGGTGTTTCATTTGGTATTTTGTATACTCTTGTATATAAATACAAAAAATACTATATACTACCGTTCATTTTTTATCGGTTTTTTATCGACACTTGATATGAAATGATATCTTTCTGTTATAATAAACACAAATAGGTTTAATCGTGTTAAACACAAATTGCGCTCGAGTAACTTAATTGATTTACATATTTGTATCATCTTCTACTAACAAAACTTGCCAAATCGATAATATATTCATGCTTGGCTTAATACGTGATCGAACTTAGCTCAAACGAGCTTCTAATGAAAAAACTCGGAATAGTTTTATTAGCTATGGTACACAATCTGAATTAAATTTTAAATGTTTTTAGTCTTAATTGTGTAATTCCAGTCCTATTCAAACATGTTTTAATTACCAAAAGAAATAAATGAAACATGTGGATGATGCATGAGATATATTGTTTAGAACATAACTGCTAACATATCCAGATTTTTATTATGACTCTAAACAAACATGAAGTTGAGTCTCTTTTGCAAAGTCCACATGGTGACTTTTTCATGGATTGCCCTTAAAAGGATATAAAGCTATGCATTAACCAACCAAACCAAACGCAAAAAACGAAAAATCAGTTCGAACCAAGATCGAGCCAAAACATTGGGTTCAAGTCAAGACCTCACCACAACATTCGATTTGATTTTTATTGTTTAATTATACGCTTTTTTTTTTTCAAAACCCATATCAGGACGCAAAATGCATGGATATAAACATATTGAGAGACTCGGAATTTCTGCGAATTATGCATTTTCTTGCATTTGAAGTAATTTTCATTCGTTAAAAGAAGCTAATAATTCAGTACAACAAAGCGTTCCTTCAATAAATAAGTAGCATACAATTTCTCATTGTGACAATAATTTACTTACATGCCCCAAATACCACGAGCGGATGCAACTTTATTGCTCGGTCGAGAAGTCAATTCATGCAATATCCGAGCAAATGTATCAGCGTACCTTGTTTCCGAGAAAAGCATATCAGCAAATGTGTTTTCGTATGCTAGAAGTAGGGGTTTGTTCTGAGGTTCCAACACGAGAGTTTCCAAAATTAACGCCGCTTTTCTGCAAACTTCGGGCCCCAGGCTTGGCGTCTTAATAACTTTCAACAGTCGATCAATTGCCCTGTAAGTACATTGCGGGCGAAATTTAGATGCAAAATTCTACCACAAGAATAATCTAAGGGTGTGTTTGGATTGAAGTATTTCAAGTCCATCAACAAATCCATTGAAGTTTGTTTGGATGAATTCAAGTTATAATGGATTTCAAATCCCTTGTCATTCAATTTGAACTATTTTCTCGGTGGATTTCAAATAACTCCATTCTAGAGTCATTTGAAATCCTTCCTCCAAATCCCCTCCTCAAATCCAAATCACTCAATCCAAACTCAATCCAAACACACCCTAAGGGAGGTTGTGTTCAGATTGAAGGATCAGGAGCTAATGATTCAAATAATTGAAAAAAAACAAGGGAAAATGACTAAAAACACTTTAAGATAAACTTTTATACCCAAAGCAGCCCACGACAATTTCCAATTCAAAAGACTTGTTACACCAACTTTTCTTTAAAAGAACCAAACATATAAGAACTAATGAATTGTAATTTTGGTATATAAACTTACTTAGAACTTTGATATTGATAATTGGTATTTGTTTGATAAAAGTCTCAAAATTCTAATCTTCCAAAAGAATTAGAAAAAAAGTATTTTTAAAATAATTACCATGTTTAACTCAGAATAAAATATATAGAAAGTATCCAAGATACCTAATACTACAACAACAAAAATTCATATTAATTACACAATATATGAATTTGAAAAATCCAAAACAAAGAAATTTCAACATAAACAGAAAACTGTTTCGCCTTAAGAAGTAAATGATTATTCAGTCCAAAAAAAATGTTAATCTTAACTTTAGGATTTTTTCGAATCAAAAGATTGCGGACGGTTCTTTAAATGAAAAATATATCCATTTGTAATTTCCCAAAAATGTTAATCTTAAATTTAGGATTTTTTCGAGAATCCCACACCACAACCAAAACGCAATGTAGAAGAATTTCAGCTACACAGAATTTATTAGGTTAATCTTACCATCTCTCGCTGGCAAGTTTCAACCGGCAATCCATATTAACTTCTGCAAGGTTGTATAGTGCACCAACAGCAGCCATTTGAGCCTCAGCAACTGGGAAGCTCATAATATCAACTAATCGCTTATATATCTGCAATTTTTTTAATTAAATCATTTGTCAACAGATAATTTAGTAACCAACACTTACACCCTAAACCCTAAAAATGCAATATTTGTCCCCTAGCATATGGCTTTACGTAATTTCAGTCGTGTGGTTACAAACTTGCAAAATTAGCCCCACAGTGATGCAGTTCTTTTGCAACTCGTCCCCATAGTTAAAATATGGATGGAATTTGGCTTGTGAAACTCATGTGCCGTTAAATTTAGTACTCATCAAGTGCAAGGCACGTGACCGAATTAATTTTTTGAACTGTTAAGACTAGAGGTGGCAAACGGGTGGGTCGGGTTGGTTTTGGTTTGGTTCCAATGGGTTGGTTCTTAAATGGGTTGGTTTCTTAAATGGTTTTAAGGTGGAACCAAACTCAACCCAAAAAGGAACCAAAGTCAACCCCGAAAGGGAACTAAGCCCAACCCGATTCAATACCTTACATTTTGTTTTACATTATTGGTAAGCGATTTGGGCCTAACATGAAATTAGTTAGACCCAACTTGGAACCAAGTTGGAACCAATTAGGAACCAAAAATAATTTCTTAGGAACCAACCCAGCCCAAACTAGTTTAACTGGGTTGGAACCACGGTTCCGGACCCATTTTGCCACCCCTAACTTAAGACTAAACATGCATCTTGTGTAACTACTTTTGCACATTTATAAATACAGAGACTGAAATTACAAAAAGGACATATCCCGTGTTGCAATTTTCCCATGTAAGGAACAAAATTGACCTGTGGAGTAAAAGGCAGAAGGAAAGGCTCATTATCAGGGTTAAGTATCAAACGGCCGAGAATTTCTGCAGCTTGACAATGCCAGCTCCTTACAGCAGATCCCAACACTCCCATTAAGGCCTGGACTGCACGTTTTTCTCTGCAATCGAAAAATAAATTTTCAGATATTTTCAGAGGATGATGAAATAAAGTCAAAATCTTACGTCATTTTGATATATGAAGGCCTCGATGAACTAAATATCCGAAGGTCTAGCAGTGGGCCCAAGTTAATCATTGTCTCGAGGATATTTGTTACAAGTTCTTCATCCTCTGTTAACCACATTGAAGCATTTCACAATAATTTCAAATAAAGAACAGAAATAGATGACAAAATTACAAAACTTATAAGCTAACTTTTTGAAACCTGTAATATAGTCTTCCAAACACTGGAACATAGTTTCAAGTAAATGACGACTTTGGCCCATTGCAATTTCATTCTCAGCCATAAAAGAGAAGTTTCGAATGATATTTGAAGCAGCTAAAGCACACTGCTGCTTTTCAATACGTCCTTCCTCGTCAAGATTAAACAGGCCATCTTCCTCAAACCACCAACCTGAAGGGCAAGATTTGGTAGTAGTTTTCTGTTCTTTATTTGAAGAACCAGTTCCACCACTACGATGAACATGAAAAAAAATTTAAAATGGAAATAAATATATAAAAAAAAGTCGAGTTTTATGTTTTTCCCCTCACCTAGTATGAGGAACAGAAGAATCACCAGAGTTCAAAGTCTCATAGTCATTCCCAAATCCAGTAACATTAGAATTTGCACCCAGCAATCTCACCCTTGGTTTCTTTGCAAGGACCCTTGGTAGAGCAATGTCGCGCCAATCATCTATCTGCTCTAATTGACAATACAACATATTAGGGACACTAACACGAAACGTATAGTATTGAATTTAGGGGTGGCAATTGGGTGGGTCGGGTTGGGTTTGGGTTGGTTCCAATGGGTTGGTTCTTAAATGGGTTGAGTTCTTTATGGTCTTTAAGAAGGAACCAAGTTCAACCCAAAAGGGAACCGAACTCAACCCAAAAGAGAACCAAACCCAATCCAACTCAAAACCGAGGATTTTGTTCCTTGTAATTTAGATTATTGTCAAGCAATTTGGACCTAACTTGAAATTTAGTTCGGCCCAACTTGGAACCAAGTCGGAACCAATTAGGAATCAAAGTTTTGGACCCATTTTGCCACCCCTAGCTGAGTATGATTTTATCATATATTCAAATATATATCAGAAAATAAATTGTCATTTATAAGGTGAGTGTAATAAAAGTACATTTAGATTCGATCAGATATATTATTAGTGGTTGGATTGTAAAATATTTAGGATTTTACCAAAATCTAGAAAATCTTGCATCATAGATAATAGATTTCCAAGTTTGAGGTAGTGAAACTATTAAATCAAAATTATTTTTATTTTTATTTCGCATATTTTTTGGAAACTTTGATGAAAAAGGAAACTGATCTTTTATCAATTAACACGTGTCGTTTTATCTATGATATTTTATCGAGACGACTATTGATAAACCAAAATTGCAACATACAACTTGAAGTAGAGCATCGAGTAATCCCGGAATCTTGGCAAGAGGAGTTGCGTCTTTTCGGAAATCGTCTTTCTCTTTGAATGAAAGCAATGTGAGAGCATTCAAGGCCCACGTCAACTCGCTTTTTAATCCGCTTTGAAGAGCCAAAACTATCCTTTTGTTATTTTGCTCTAGTAATGTAGGTAGATGAAAAACAACAAGTCATGATTTATACAAAGGCGAATAAATGTGAAAGAAAAAAAAAACTTGAGCCATTCAGAATGTAAATACCAACATGCATTTTGTCGTTTATTCCTACATTTGGACTATTCCAAACTCCAACCAATCGACAAGAACAAAAAGAAAGAAGAATCATAATAAAGTTCACAATTTCATTTCAGAGCACAGTTCAAAGTATCAACCGAAATCCAATGATATAGACCTGTACATAACTGAATTGGACGGTGGCAATCCGATAAAAACGGACAATACATTTTATTATCCGATTTTCTGTGGATCACCGATATCATATATAATATTGCTTATACAATGATACTACTTCAGGAACCGGAATTTGGCCAATATAACAATAATGTCAGCAATACTTGTTCTCTGCTATATACAAAAAAAAAAGTCGTTTTTCTTTCCAATAAAAATAAAATGTGCATTACAGCTGAACTATCTCAATTCTCAATCCTCTTCAACAAATTAACTTTATCACATATGGTAAAGCTCAATCTTCATACTAGCAGAAAAAACACCACCTTTTAACAACTACTGACCGTAATTTTCACCAAAACATCATCAACTGAAATAGGTTTTCAAGGCTCAAAATCACTAATTCACACATTTATACAGCAATTGAAACAAAAAAAAATCACAGATTTATGTGTAAAAGCTCTAATAATTAGAAATAAGGTTTAGGGTTACCAGCAATAGCGGAGTGGACCTGGAGGGAGGGGCCGAGGAGAGTAGAAGGTCCGACGGAATCACCAGCTGCCGCGGCGACGGCGGCGACAGCGGCAGCATTGGCGCTGTTTCCGCCGCTGCCGACGGGACGGCCGCGCTTGGCGGAGGTGGTGGCCGGAGCTCCGCCCTGTTTGCTTTGCTCTCTCTTTTGCATCTCTATTATGTGTGTATGTATTATGGGCTTGTGGCATTTGAAATTTGTGTTTTATTTGTAATTTTTGTGAATTGGGCTTAATGGTAAGAAGATAATGGGCTTTATTTGAGCTTAAATGGGCTTCCATTTTGGGCCGAAATTATTAATTTTTTGGAAATTTTTAATTAGAGTAAAATATATTTTGAACCCATAAACTATTCATTTTGTTGCATTTAGATCCAATAATTATAAGACGTAACAAAATGATACCTCAAATGAAGTCATACAAGCACGTTTTGATTCTAAATGAGTGTCGAATCACTCATACTAACTATATATCGAGTCTACATTCTGGTCTTCAAATTTCATAATATTATATTTTTTAATAAGAGTATTCAAAATAAAAAATTCATTAGATCGATTAATATTTGTTCATATCTAACAATTTTAGATACACAAAATATGCTGTCTATTTTAGCAATCAAATTCACAACAGTCATCCAAAATTTTCAAACTTTCAACATCATCAATATGTATATCTTGTAGAAATAATCAAATGCACATCATAATCCCAACTAATATCTAATCATTTTCTAATCATATTAACCAAACTTACCAAATCCCTTTGAATTAACTATTTCCCACTAATTTTATTTTGAATACCAAATATTCATCATTATTTGTTTCATCAATCATTAAATACTTTTCATTTTTCTTATTTGACTTTAGCCTATTGATTGCATATGATTGTAGAAAAAATAATTTTAGTGTAATTGATTATGATACAACATATATTTTCAATTTTGCCAAATCTCGAATTTTCAAATGCAAAACAAAATAATCTCACACTCATTCAATTTTAGTTGGTCAATAAAAGTCAAAGACAACCCTCAAATATATATATTAATAGATGTATATACGTCATAATACTTTGTAACTACAGTACTAAGTGAAACAAGACCTCTCGACTCTACCATACTAAAATATGTCCACACAAATTTTAAATTTTCAATTGTGACATCGAACTAGACATACTTTATCTAAATATGTGTCAATCTTGAACCTAAACCATATAAAAAATAAATATATATATATATATATAAATGTCCAAATGTACACTTTTTTATTAGAACCGCTTATAATGAAAAATATTTAAAACATAGAGAGAGAGAGAGAAAATTATGAAAGCGTTTTCTAGAATATATAAATATATTTATTCATTAAAATAAATACTTGAAGAGAAATCATACACATCAAATTAAAAATAAATAAAACGACCAATTCACAAGGAGCAAATGTTTTCCCTCAAAAACACATTATATAATTAATATTTGTTAGTTTAGTGACATTAACATCTATATTTATATTTTATATTCAATTTCACGTTTTTATAACTTATAATTAAAATAATATTAATTTATGTTTATCTATCAAAATATTATTAAAAAAAACATATCCAAAGGGCTTCCCTTCAAAACATTTGTGTCCTCACAAATTGGACAATAAAATTAAAAACCAAATAATATTAATTAAAAAAGAACATATTTCAAATTAGGAAATAACCCAATAGTCACTATATATATACATATATAGCACTAAGAGGAAGAAGAACAGAGATCTATACAAGAGAAGGCAAAATTTTAATCTCACATCAACCTTCGTAAATTATCATTTCTATATAATCAAACTGTTTGAGGTAACTGAAATTCATTTTTTTCCTTTGTTAAAATTATATTTAACCTCTGCTGTATCCCTTGTTTTTTTTCTCGATTTTTTCCTAGAAATTCATGTATCTGATTCATGACTTGTTATGGGTTTGTTTGAATCGTTATTTATTCAATTTAGGTTTTGAAAATTTATGGGTTATTTAATTTTTGTTGAATTTTGTGGTGTAAAGCTAGCATTTTTAAATATACCATGTTTCATGAAATAGTTAAAACTCCATTTTGCGATGTTCTCATTATCCTTAATGATTAATGGAGTTAATATGTATGACTGAATTTGTTTATTTTTTTCTCTGGGTTAATTGATTTTTCATATATTGAGTTTCTAAAGAGCTCATAAGCTTAAAAAGCCATTTATTGATATCATCTACTTTAAAATTGTTGTGTATATGTTCTGTCTTTAAATCTTTAATTACATAAATATTAACTTACTTTCATGTTAATTTTAATTTATTTTCGACTTAAACGAGAACTTCGTAAATGTAGTTTATATTTGGTTCCAGAATATTTATCAGCTTATTGAGTTTATTTGTTTTTCTGAAAAAATCTTTTTGCTCGTTTGTATATGAGCATAGTTTGTGTTTCCCTTTCCATTTCAATGACTTTCTTTTATACCTTACTTAGTTTGACATATCTCAATTATGTTTCGTTTTTCATCACGTTGTTCATGCACGAATATTTCTTTCCTCTTCCTTCTTTTGTAGTAATTTGAATTTCCATTTTTATTCTGTTAAATTGTACTTTAAAAGATCGTAAAACAATCATTCTATGTTTGCTAACTTACATAATAAGTCCTCGCATAATTGCTGTCATTTTTGTATGTTCACAATCATGCTTTTTTTCAATCAAAGGTCGTGTTTAGATTGAATTAACTGTTTCGTTTATGGCATTTTAATGTTTTAGCCCTTTCTTATTGTTAGAATGGGAACCACTGGTGAAGCCAAGTATGGATCATACACATACGAAAATCTCGAGAGGGAACCCTATTGGCCCACTGAAAAGCTCAAAATTTCAATAACGGGGGCCGGTGGATTTATTGCTTCACATATCGCGAGACGTTTAAAGAGCGAGGGCCATTACATTATCGCTTCGGATTGGAAGAAAAATGAGCATATGACTGAGGATATGTTTTGTGATGAATTCCATCTTGTTGATCTGAGGGTCATGGATAACTGTTTGAAAGTAACGAACGGTGTAGATCACGTGTTCAATCTTGCTGCTGATATGGGAGGGATGGGATTTATCCAGTCTAATCACTCGGTCATTATGTATAACAATACGATGATTAGTTTTAACATGATCGAGGCTGCAAGGATTAATGGGATTAAGAGGTGTGTTTTTTAGACCTTTTTTTTTCTAACCTTTTTGCATTTCGATTTTTGAAATGGGATTATTCTTTCTAGGCCGGTTTGATTCGTTTTGTGCATGTTTTTAATATTATTGCTCTTAAATATGCAAGTTTTGGACAAAAAGAATTAATTTAACTATATAAAGTCGTATTATAGACATAACATATATGCATAATCATTGTTTCGTTTATATTCACTTATTTGTTCGATTTTTATCTTATGTTTTGAGTATTTACTTTGCGTTTAGGTTTTTCTACGCCTCGAGTGCTTGTATTTATCCTGAATTTAAGCAGTTGGATACAAATGTGAGCTTGAAGGAATCTGATGCCTGGCCAGCCGAGGTTTTCTAATTCTTTTCGCAACTCAATTTGGATTATTTTAATGGTTTTTTTTAAAACTCAAACGAGCTTTAATTTGGTTTCAATTGTTAGCCTCAAGATGCATACGGGCTCGAGAAGCTAGCAACCGAGGAAATATGTAAGCACTATAACAAAGACTTTGGCATCGAGTGCAGAATAGGAAGGTTCCATAACATTTATGGTCCCTATGGAACGTGGAAAGGTAAAATCAAAGGCTTTGTTGTTTATGTTTTTGAGTTAAAAATTTAAAATTTCTCGGGAATTGTGAACCACTGAAATTCATGTGAGAATGGTAAGTGTTCGTTTATGTTTTTAAAAATAGGTTGAAAGTTGTAAAGTGTGTCAAAACAATAGTGATAGGTTGATGGATGATATGTATAATGACTGTGTTAGTTGTGTATATAATGATTATGTGAATAAAATATAAATAAAAAATTATAAATTTTGAAAAAGAAAAATAATTATTAGAATAAATTATTTGATTAGTAAATGTGTGAAATGACCTATATATGATTGATAGGTAAGCACAGAGGATTGAAAAAGTAAAGTTGAAAAATGGTAATTTGGATGAGAATTTGGTATGTTAGAATTTTGTGATCTAAAATTTTGAAAATGAGATTTTTAAACATAAACAAACAAAACAAAGTTACTATGGAAAATGGATGTTATTTCATGTTTTTATCTAAATACGTCTTTTTAATTCGTTGATTTCTTTAGGCGGGAGGGAGAAAGCACCAGCTGCCTTTTGTAGGAAAGCTCTTACTTCGACTGATAAGTTTGAGATGTGGGGCGACGGCTTGCAAACTCGATCTTTTACCTTTATTGATGAATGTGTCGAGGGTGTATTGAGGTGCGTTTTACTTTATACGCGTGTCGTTTTTTGTTGTTATTAGAGCTTAGTTTTGTTAATTATCTACTTAAAAGCATATCTTTTCCATAACACAATCTAGTAAAAAAATTAGTGCATTCATGGTATGTTTGAATCATGAGGAGAAAATATTTTCCTCCATAGAATCAAGGTCCAAAGATAGGGTTGAAAACTTGAAATTAGGCTTGTCAATGGGCGGGGCGGGGATTGCCCAGACCAGGGCCCGTTGAATAAAAACCCGGACACCACTCATACCGGATGACACTAGGTAGTTCGGATCCGGGTCGGGTCCAATTTTTACCCGTTGGTATTTTACTGAAAATACCCAAATTTTACACTTTAAAAATTACTACACCTGAATAATACCCGAAGTTTACCCGTGGGCATACCCGACCTGAAACGTACCCGGCCCATCGGATATAACATTTTTTGGACCCGTCGGGTATGTGATCGCGTCCTGGTCGGGTTTGGGTAAAATATTTTTTGGTGGGTATTTCGTGGGTTCGATTTGGGCCTGGGCATTCCCCGCCCATTGACAACCCTACTTGAAATTAGGGGTGGCAATATGGATCCGGAACCACGGTTCCAACCCAATTTGAGTTGAATTGGTTCCTAAGAAAATTTGATTTGGTTCCTAATTGGTTCCAAGTTGGGTTCAACTAAATTTCAAGTTAGGCCCAAATCGTTTGCCAATAATCTAAATTATAATGAACAAAATGTAAGGTATTGAGTCGGGTTGGGCTAAGTTCCCTTTTGGATTGATTTTGGTTCCATTTTGGGTTGAATTTGGTTCCACCTTAAAACCATTTAAGAACCGAACTCATTTAACAACCAACTCATTGGAACCGACCCAAAACCAACCCAACCCGCTCAATTGCCACCCCTACTTGAAATCATCGTTTTTCAAACGTACTTATGCCCTCGTACAAATTTCAAACAAATTTGCAGATTGACTAAATCCGACTTCCGAGAGCCAGTGAATATCGGAAGTGACGAGATGGTCAGCATGAACGAGATGGCCGAAATCGTCCTAAGCTTTGAGGATAAGAAGCTTCCTATCCACCACATCCCCGGACCCGAGGGTGTTCGCGGTCGAAACTCAGACAACACGCTGATAAAGGAAAAGCTCGGGTGGGCCCCATCAATGAGACTCAAGGTACACGTTTATCTATTTCGATTTTTGTTCGAAAATATGATGTTTCGTCTTGTATTTCCTTTCAACACATGCCAAATAAATGAAATATTCACATATATATATATATATATCTCAATTGTTCATATTATGTTTTCCTAATATATACAGGATGGACTGAAAATCACATATTTTTGGATCAAAGAACAACTTGACAAAGAGAAATCGAAGGGGATGGATTTATCTACTTATGGGTCGTCGAAAGTTGTGGGAACGCAAGCTCCAGTTCAACTCGGTTCTCTCCGTGCTGCTGATGGTAAAGAATGAAAAAACGACAATTTTATATCGGTTTTGAAGACGTTTTTGGTTTATTTGCACTTACCACAACGTGTTTGTATTTGCGTTAAACGCCTTAAAATTTCATGTGTTTTTCTATTGTCTGAAGTTTCATTCTTCGTGTTTGGACCACATAAGTCGGTTTTGTAGGGGCGGATCGTCCCCATATAATGCGTCAACTTGAATCGAATTAATCCTTTTTTTCCTTTGCAAATGGGCTCTTTTGTTAGTGGGTCGAAAACGAAGTAGGTTATTCGATATTCAAATGAATTAGATTATTGGCTCGTTTGAGCTTGGTTTGTTAAGATGGTACACTAGAATTGAACGTTTTTTTTTTTTTTTTTCATTTGATGTGCTCGATTGGTAAAAAATGATAAGAGTATGTGTAGAGAAATCGAGTTTGACTCATGTTCGATAACAATCAAACTAAGTTTGAATATAAATGATGAAGTTTGACAATAATTGATTAATATCTTATTGGGCTAGCCTCAAGGTGAATCTTAAATCTATTTTGTGTTTATACTTTGTTTGAAGGATGAAAGCAATTTATTGGGAGCAAAAATAGCAGTTAGATGTCAAAGTCCAATAAATAAGTTTGTGGAAAGTGAGAATTTCATCAATTGCTTTTGTAAGTGGTCCAAAAATAAGTGCAATTTTAAAGCCATTCAATTTAGATAAGGCATACTAAAGAGATCTGAATATGCCCATATGACTCGTGCAATGCATATGTGGATATGCTTATAATACAAAGAATTATGATTTTAAGTCATAATATAATTATAATAGTTCGCATTTATTGAGTCTTGTATAGCCCCAGTTTAGGGTGATTTGCGGTCAGAAATAAATCAAACTGCTCAATTATCGACCTGGATATTAACGTTTAAAAATTCATTTGAAGTTGATTTATTTAACATAACAAGTACCTTCAAATACATTTTTTTTATAAAGTTTAGAGCTCGAGTTTGCAAATGCTAAAATGTATGTAAATATAATAAGCTACTCACGCTCGACTCAATTAAAGATCGTCTGAATTTAATTCTATTAGCAATCAAAATAAGTTTAAATGTTATCCTTTCTTGTTCGCTAAAATTTAAAACACGACTCATGACTTGATAAGTTAATATTCTATATATATAATATATATTCTATACATATAATATGACTTTATATGTGTAATATTACTATTTTCGTTCATTTGATTTAAATTACAAGTCCAAACTTTGAATATCTCGAAATGATATAACATCAAAACCATATCCAAGGAGGTGAAGAGTAGTTGGAAAGTTGCTTTCATAATTGTATTATTATTTTCAAATTTTAGGCAATCACTTTATCATAGGCTTTTTATAGAATATATATATAGGCCCCATATGCAATAAATATAAATAGGAAAATAAGGAAAGTGACCCCATAACTTCTATTTTTTTTTTAAATTTACCCTACCCACTTTGTGTGTGACATAATATATATATATATATATATATATGGATAAAAGAAGTCTTACCATATTGATTTTTAAAGTATATTAAAAGAATTTAATAAGTAATGCACCATTATTATAAGATCCCATATTCATGGTGATGTAACTCAACAAATGGTATGTTATTTTATAAATTCATGACAAGTGTTATGATCCGTATAAATTTTATATTCTTGACAATTATTATTCAATTTATGTTAATTGTATAATCCATATCAATTTCTATAGTATAGCTATCAAATATGCCACCAAATCAAAGTTTTCAAAGTAGCCAATCATGTTTAATTTATTTTATGAATCATAAAAGTAAACTATATTCTTGGAATATGCTAGCACATTATGATGGATTGGTTAATAAAAAATAGTGAGATTCAAGTAGATTTCATCGCACATAAATAATAGTGATTTATAAATATATTTTAAATTATAAAAGTTTCTTAAAAAAATTCAAAAAGAATACATACTAATTTTTTTTAGTCGAACACAAGAGAATGGTCATATTGGGAGGGGGGGTTATTATATTATGATATTAATACCAAGCGGATTTTTTTTTAACACAAAACTAAGGAGTAATGAGCAATTTAGTTTAAAATAATTTGAACATAAGGAAAAAAGATTGAGTATTTGTGGTGACCCTTTTCATTTCAAGGCTATTTCTTCATAATAAGAAATAGTTCATTAAGAAATTCTAAACTTATAAACATTTAAGATGAGAAAATTGCATCGACCTCCCCTGAACTATGTGCATTTGGCATCCACACCCCTCAACTTTAAAAATTTCGCATGGACCTCCCCTTTCTCAAATTTTCACTACATTTACTAATGAAATGACTAAAATGCCCCTCCCATGATAATAAAACAAATTAAAATAATTTCTACAAATATAGTTATAATGTTCTTTAATTTTATAATAATAATCTTTTTAATTATTAATAATTTTATTATATCAAATAATATTACTTAAAGATATTAATTTAGCTCTCATAATACAACATGTGTTAAATCTCATGAAAAATATGTTAGTATTATAATTATGTTAATTATACTATTTCTTATTTTTATGGTAATCTTCAATAATTTTTTATGTTATTTTTACTTATCTAGATATAGTTAAATCTCATGAAAACATAATATTATTTTTTCTTTCTTTCTTGAAACAAACTGAAAAATAAACAACATATTATCATCCTAAATTCTTAATGTACAAATAACATAAAAAATTATTGAAGATTACCATAAAAATAAGAAATAGTATAATTAACATAATTATAATATTAACATATTTTTTCATGAGATTTAACACATGTTGTATTATGAGAGCTAAATTAATATCTTTAAGTAATATTATTTGATATAATAAAATTATTCATAATTAAAAAGATTATTATTATAAAATTAAAGAACATTATAACTATATTTGTAGAAATTATTTTAATTTGTTTTATTATCATGGGAGGGGCATTTTAGTCATTTCATTAGTAAATATAGTGAAAATTTGAGAAAGAGGAGGTACATGCCAAATTTTTAAAGTTGAGGAGTATGGATGCCAAATGCACATAGTTCAAGGAAGGTCGATGCAATTTTCCCCATTTAAGATCATCTGTAATGAATTAACTCATATAATTTTTTGGACAAGAATGCATAAAATGTAAAAATCTGAATTTTTAATTTGTGAAAGATTGTAAAATTAAAGAAAATGTGAAAAAATAAATATTCGAGAGAATATTTTTTTTTGGTGAAAAAATAAAAAAAATAGTATTCTAAGTTGGGACCTCAAAAATTTATAGTTTTTAATAATAATAATTTACCTATCCCAAAGCAACGTGTAAGATTTTCTTTTAACCAGTTTTCTATCTCTTTTTATAATATGCAAATTTTCACAGCCCCACTCATTCTTGTCTGGTCAATGTCTAAAGGAAAATATATAGAAAAGTTCTTAAGTCTAATAATCCAATCATCCCCATGTTTTGGTGAATTGTCACTCATATATTTTATAATTTATTATGATAGAAATTTAAAGTTTTAGATTTATGATATCATGTGTTATTTATTATATATTATAATGAATTTATTGGACTAATGTGATATAGATTGTTTTCCTTCATTTTACTGCGTTCTAGATAGCACGAGTCTCTACACTCATCCCATGCTCTCATTTTCATTTCCCCACTATTTTTCTATCCGAATTTCACACTTTTTTACAACAAAAAGAGAATATATATAATTAAATACCTTTTTATGTGTCCTATTTAGGAAACAAATTGGATAGGCATGGATCTTTAAGTTATTCCCTTTGAAACATTAGGCTCTTTTCCCTATTGAAATATATATGTATTTGTGGCATACAATGCTATATATTTATCATCAAATACAAATACAAGAGAGTATAGATAAGATATGGTACAAGTTTGAAAACGATAAATTTCAAAATTATTAGTATTTTTTATTTAACCTAGATCATAGGATATTCAAAATATTTAATTTTTGGATACATCAAATAAATAATTGAATGAATCAGATGAAAAATAATATTCATAGAACATTATACTCAATAGTCAATACTAGTAAGATATTGTACAAGTTTAATTTAAAATTGTTCATGCATTATAGTTTGTCGCATATTCATACAAACAACACAAAGTGTTATATAATGAATAATTATTTGATTGAATAACAATCTCTTGCTAATGCATCTAATGTAGTGTCCAATTTAAACACATAGTAAATTCCTTTTTTTCTATTTTTTATTAAAATCAACTAAAAGATTGTTGTATTTCTTAAATATGTATCAATTCATAACATTAAGTGACTTAATCAAAAAACTAATAACATAAAATGATTCTAACATAATTGTACTTCAATATGGAATTAAAAATTGTAATGTTAGAGGAATTATTATTAAAAAAAGGAATATAATACAAAGTGTGAAAAAGAAAAAAACGAAAACCCTTTATACATATAATGGAAAATTCCAAAATATTCATTTTTTCTTAAAAAAATCAAGACAAAAAGAAAAAAAAAAAAAAAAAGAACAAAATTTATTTTACTTTTTTCTTTTTCAGTTTGTTTATTTAAGCAGAGAAGCTAAACCAGTGACCACCACCTTATTCCCCTTCTCTAAACTCTTCGGTTTTACCGCCGGCAGCTGCCACGTCACCTTCTCCGGCGATTTATGTTGCTCCGATTCACATTCCGATAACAAAGACGCCGCCGTTTCCCCCCCAAAAATCGAATCCATTACCTCCGTTTTCGATTCCGGTTTCTCAGAGACGTCGTTTTGGGTTACGCGGTTGCGAAAACCGAGCCATTTCGATTTCATGTACTCCACTTTGCGCCATGGCGGAATGTGCATGCCTTTCTTCTTTAGGCTCAGCCTTGCAGATTCCGATGCGAGAGTCACGATTTTCAGTAGCCGATCGGATTTTCCGACGAAAATGTTGGGTAGTGAGTGTAGGATTTGCTTGTAGTTGTTTGTTGATCGAGCGATTTCGAACTCGGATCGAAAATCGACGTCGATTATCACCCTCTCACCTTTGATTATCACGTCAATGTACTCATATTCGCCTGTTCATAAATTGAACTCAACAAATTACCAAGATGATGAATTACTAAATCAAATTTGGATTAGCACGAGTTCGACTCGATTAGTAAAAAAAAAAAGAGAAAAAATATGTATAAGACGATCGAGATACTCAATAGTGACCCATGTTTAGCTCGATTAAATGCTCGTTTTAGCTCAATCCGATTAGCAATTAAACCAAACTCAAAACCAAATTAGGAAACTCGATACTAATTCAAACAAATTCGAACAATAACTTGTTCGATTCGACTCGTTTAGATTTGTTCAAGAACAAGATGAAGAAATGTTGGCATAGAGTTGAGTATTTACCAGCAGGAATAGAGTAAGATTTGTCCCACTTTGATCTACAAACAGAGGCATCATATCCAAGTTCCATTAAACCATCACTAACAATTTTCCTCAACTCATCTTTTCTTCTGCAAACTTTACTGTTCTTCTCAACAATTCTAGAAGCTTCTGCCAATAGATTCATCTCCACACCATTCGCACACACTACCAAACTCTACAACAAGAATGAGAAGAAAAAGTCATATAATCATCCAAAAAATAAGAACTAAAGATCAAAAATATGTAAATCGGAAAACATTTCTAACCTTGAGAGTATCCAAACGATAGCTAGAAGAGGAATCGGAGAAGAAATCGAACTCTTCGTCGTCGGAGATGTCGTTGCTGTTGCCGTTAAAGCAATTGCATCCAAATTTAGAAGAGGATTTATTCTCTTCTTCGATGAAATTCTGCACCATTTTATCTAAACAAACTGAGTTAGGCTCGAATTCAGCTGATGAAATTTTGGACGGACGGTCGAAGAGTCGCTTCAGCCGCGATTTCAACACCGGCGGCGGAGGCGGAGGCTTTACGACGTCGTTTGGAACCGAATCGATCGGCTGGATTCTCATCGGAAAAGGCATTTTTACTAAAGAAAAATATGTGACCTAATTATAGTTACATAAATCTCATTGCTGAGTAATTGAACTAAAATTGAAGCTGAAAATTATCGTTAAATGTTCATCATATCACCGTCATTTCCGGTGAAACAGTCACAGTAATTACGAATTAGATTAGTGTTTAATGGAAGGAAATGAGAGTCGAATTTGTAGGTCACGGAACCAGAACCAGTTGCCGGAATCTGAACTCTCAGGCGAGCCGGCGGTGAGATTTTCCGATGGATTATTCCTGTTTTTCTTTTTTGCTTTTTGCGTGTTTGATTGAGTGGGTGGGGGTTTTAATATAGTACTGCGAGCTTGCTGATTATGACTTGGTTGCCACGTGGTATCTCTTATAAGGTTATTAATTTACTAGCCATTATAATTTATTAAAATTCTTATATAATAAAAATAAACGATTTTAATTACAAATACATAATTATATATATATATTGATATGTTATCAATAGTTCAATACTAATGGATGACATGAATTCATTTTAATATATGTGTATATATATATATATATATATTTAATTGACCAAAATGTAAATCGATGAACTTCAATTTACAACTATATTGTGTTAATATTTTATACTAGAAAAAAATCAAACTTACAATTTATATTTTTATTAATATATTAATTTAACATTTTCTATATTTTTATGCAACTTAAAAGATAGATACTGTTAATAAAAGTGAAAAATATAAAAAAAACACGTTCATTCTCTAATAAAAAATGGAATTCCGTGCATTATAAAGATAAAATACAGAATATTATGCGTATTTCTTTTTACCAAATGAGATTTTTAGTGTTTTTGATCTAAAAAGGTGTTTTTTTTAAAAGAAAAAATAATTTAATATTTATATTTTTGAGGTGTTATCTTGAGATTTATCACATGAATACAAATATGAAACAATAGTGTGCCATTTGCTCTTATGATGACCACAAATGTAAGGATAAATTCTTACCATTCAAATTTAATGTACAAAACATGGGAACAAGATTTCATACCCTCTTATGATAGTCCACGTGACACTTTCTAGACTCTCAAAATGTTCTCTTATTTGTTGCATACTTCCAATTCATAAGGATAAATGTCATCAAAACAATAAACAAATATGATTCAAACTTGAGGGTTTAAGTCTTCTTTCCAATTTTTTTTTTAATTATCTCACCAATCTATAAATTTGATATGAGAAATTTTATATTACATCAGGTTTAACTTTTTTTTTTCGTTATTATCGAATAGTTTACAAAAATGATAAAATTTGAGGGTTTAAGTCTAATTATCTAACAATTATATGTTACATCAAACTCAACAGATTTGGTATGACATACACTGATATACCAAATATTTGAGGTGAGACGGGTGGTTTTTATCACCCATTCACACCCTATTTTTCAAATATGTGGTGTATGAAGAATCGAATATGTTGGACCTAATGCAGTATAAAAATTTTCGACTTAGTGTATAAGAGTTTTGAAATTATTAGATGCTAGATCAAATTAAATTCATTCAGATATCGTTATGGTGGTGGTTTGGTCGACGGTTTGCTCTAGAATATGGAGGTATTAGTTGAAGTCACTTGTATAGTCATATGCAAATGGATTAATCCGCAATAATCATGCAATTTATTGATTTTGGTACCGGTGTATTTTCTTTGATACAAAACAATCGCATAAAATTAAAATATTTTTTGGAAAAATGGTAAATTTTAGAAAAGTAGGGAAATTTCCGAAAAAACATCAAAGTGTTGCTAAATACTTGTAAAATTTGAAAATAAATAGATAGATTTATAAATATTCATGAAACAAAAATAAATATGCCCTTTACCTGGGTGGAAATCAGATAAATGTAATAGTATTAAAAAATAAAAATAAAATGCTTTAAAAATTCAAAATTGGTGCATGTTAAAAAAAAAAGAAAATAAATCGAAATCCCAATTAATTAATTCATGATAAAATTGCAAGTTTTAGTATAAGTGGAATAGACCCACTCCAGTCTCCACAACCTAATGAATTATATCTGTACTTTTTATGTGCTACAACTTTAATGAGAGTATAGTTTTGATGATGTTTTGAAACTATTAAGTGCTCATTATTATCACTTCTTTGATGCCTTTGGGAACATGGGCTAGTGATTATTTCTTGTAAAAAAATCATTTGCTTTTGGTTTTATTTCTTGAAATTATTATAGACCCATGGTTAATTCAATTAATGAACACCTTTAATATGTCTTTGCACGAGATTTTATTATCAAATTATGAGTGTTTCTTTTATTTTAAAATTTTTTTGTGAGTATTTTTTAACCAAATACTTATATAACTAATTTGGGCAAAAATTGGATCAAATATATAAGCAATAAATTGATTGTGAGACAATATGTGTAGTGGGTTGTAAATCTCAAGATTGGAGTTACTCAGTCATATTCAATTAGAGAATTCAAACTACTTAATACTCTACTCGAAATCGATCATTAAAAAAAAAAACTCGTTTCAACTCGATGTGTATTATATAAACAATAAGTTTGAAACGCTAATTTGAACATTTAAAAAATTGCAAAAATGATATATAAAATATTAAAGCTACTTAAATTGGATTTGTGTTCTTAATATATTTTTTGAAACTTAATAAAAATTCAAACAAATTTGAATGATACTTTATTGGGCACCAATTTACCCCCAATGGATTAAACCCTGAAATCAACATAAAAACAAATCATGTCACATATATGTTGAGATTTCATTAGAGTGATTAATCTAAATGTGTGGATGTCCTACATTTTTGGAGATATCAAAATTGTAAATCAAATTGGGAAAATCAAAGTCATTTCCTATCAAACTTTATTGCAATTGAAGCTAAAATCTTTTGTTTGGTTATCTTTTATAAGGTAGACAAAGCATCAAAATCCAAATTGGAATCTCAATTATGTACCACCAATTATGTGGATTTGTTAGATATTTTTTTTCCATTTGAATTATCATATATAGTTATGAATTATGTATATAATAGGATGTTTTAATAATATTTCTAACTTGAATATAACTAAGTAATTTTATAAATGCGTTCAATAATTAAATTTTAAGACACAAACTTTAGCTAACATGTATAAAGCTTAAAAATAACATTTTGCTTCTATACAATATATACAAAGAGTCGTGTTTTCCATGAATATAGCATCTATGCATGAAAATATCAACATAAAAATATCAACATAAATCATATTAATACTATTTAATAAAACCAATGTAAGTGCAATGGGAAGAAAATAAGTAAGTATGATGTAATTATTACAATTATATTGAAATTAGAATAAATATTGAAAATTTGAAGCTTTATTAATCAAAAATTAAGAGTTTCGAATTATTTTCCATAACTTTGAGAATTTTTATTTTTGAAAAAATAAATTTGCCATTTTCATGCATCAGTTTAACAAATTCGGTATCACAACATTGAAAAGCTATCGTGATTTAATTAATAAGGATAGTGAAAAATGAAGAAAATAAAGTTTTCCTTTTTTTTTTTTTGAAGAAAAGTTAAAGAGCCTATGTAATTATTATGGCTCTTCTTTTTTCCTTTACCTTTTTATGTGATTATGGTAATTTCATTCTCTTTTACTCCTTTTATATTATGGAGAAAAAGGAAAAGGAAAAGAAAAAGAGGAGATATCATCATAATTGTATATTGTAATGATATAATTAAGGTGGATTTTTAGGTCATTAAATGCACAATACCATAACTCTCAATTCCATTAATCAAGTGAAAGTACATTTTACAATATAATAATATATTTTATGACAAGAAAAATTCAAAGTTGCTACTTTTAAAATGTGTATAAGATAAACTTCGCTCTTATATAATAATCCGTAAATTATATTAGAGAGTTAAGTCAGTATACATTGTTCTTAAACTGACCGATGAAGTCAAATAGACATTTCTTTCAAGAAAATCGAACCCGTGAACAAGCCAGTTTGTAAATTTTTATTTATTTTTTGATTTTTAGGGGTGTTCAAATGTGAGATTATTGGATTAGAAGCACCAAACTCACTAATTGTTAGATTAGATGGGCATTAGTGGATTAGAAAGACCTAATTTCATCGTACTATAAAATAAATTGATGATGCTATTATGGTACACTATCATTATTAATGAAAATCAAAATATTAGAAAAATTATATCCAATTTGCTATAAAATGAACCAATTGATAATGACATGGTACATTATTAGATTAGATGTATAATAGTATATTAGAGAGCTTCTAGGCTCCATCTGCTATAAATTAAATTGATTGATGATGATATGATATATATCGTTAGGTTAGATAGATAGTAGTATAATGAATTAAAATTGCCAGAATCAATAGTCATAAAATGAAATGAATTATTAGAAATCATGATAATTCACGTTTGTTCTATTATGTTACAAATGCAATAATTATAGTGTCTTTGACCAACAATACTAAAAGATTATTTATTGGAATGTAGAAATACCAAGAGAGTAAATTGCGAAATTCGATTAATAACTATAAATTTTTATACATGAACACTTATTAAATTTTTATACATGAATAATTATAATCAGGCTACTAAATTTTCAAAATTTTCTAAAAAATCATTATATAAAAAATCAAATTCAAAGAATTTTTATACAAAGGCTCTCATGTCACTTCTGAAACTTTTTCTCAAATTGTTTTCATCAATCAAAAGAGATAATAAAATCAGGGCCCCTGTAAGGCTGTAATTATGAACTATGATTGAAGTTTGAGTACCTTTTTATTGTGGCTATTATTACTTTATTATGATTATTATACAATTTATATGTGGCCAAGCTTTCAAAAGGGCCTTTCCCAAATGAAATAAAATAACTAATATACAATTATTTAATTATTTTGGGAAAAAATTAAGAAAAATCATCAGTTAAAACTTGATTTTGATGTTTTAAGTTACATATTTGATGTTCATAATTTTAGAATATATTATTGAGAAAGAATATATATAGATTTAGTATATATGTTTGGAAATATGAAAAAAATCTAGAATAAAATGAAGCTTCTACTCACAACTCACAAGTCAAGGTACATCTCAACTCAAACCATAAATTTCCCAACTCAAAAAATTGACAAGAAAAACCACACAAAATCCAAATAGAAAATACAACTCAACTTAGACCATACATTTAATTTGCTACAAAACAGAGAAAGTACTACTCAACTCTAAACCGCTTTCGACATAAGTAAACACCCGAGAAATCGAAGTCACAATTTCACGGGACCCGATGTTTCGAGTAGTCGTCTTTCAACTTCATCAGCTCATGCAATAAATATCATTAGAGGGGTAAAACGGTCTTTTCGAACCAAAAGACCGAAAAACGAACATCCTCTATGGGACATTCATAACTTGAATAGATTGCAACATATCAGAGACAGCAATTACCAGGTCGCCTGATTTTATCATACCCCGTGCTTTAAGCAAAGAGAACGTCTTGTTAAGGTTGTTTTCCATGTCGTCAGAGAAGCTCAAACGGAACGGTATTAAACCCCATTGCAGGTTGAGGCGCCTACGTACAGACGTCGAGGTAGTAAACGCGAAAATCGGGCAGTCTGGGCGGCAACGGGATAAAAGGGACGCCATGTGACCGGTTTTCGTGTATACAAAGATAGCATCCACCTCCAAATTGTTGGCTGCAATATAGGATCCCAAAATTAGCATCTTAAATAGTAAAGATTAAGGCTGTGTTTGGATCGAGTGATTTGGATTTGGGGAGGGATTTGAAATGACACATAAAATGGAGTCATTTGAAATTCATCGTAGTTGTGAAGGAAATAGCTTAAAATGATTTGAAATCCATCATAACATGAATTCATCCAAATAAACTTAAATAGATTTGTCGATGAATTTGAAATCCATAGTTTTCAAATCCTTCGAACCAAACACACCATAAACGTATTTGTGATAGGGATCATATACAGCCTCTACGTATAGTACGAAGTCAAATTGTTAAATTTTATCTTATTGGGTTTTGATAAATTTAGAAGCGCGCCCCATCCCATTTTATAGATTGCGCTACAAAGATTAAAGCTAGAAGACGCTACTCTCTAATGTATTTTACACTACTGCCTCTGAAAATAGTGTTTATCTTATTATTGTCACGATATTTATATATGCACGAGGGTACTCCTGAAAATGGAGTTTATATACGCTTTATAGTTTATTGTATGCTATGACCGGTGGATATGTATTAGATGGCTGGGCGTTCGGAAAAAAAAAAAGACCAATCATTTTATCTATATCAATTCATCACAAAATAATGGGATACATGCAATACCTACAAACATTTCATCTATAAGACCCCTATTTGGAACATGGGGTATAAGAAAGATTTCCAAACATAAGTTTGGTTGTATTATTTCTTTATTTTTATTCCACTTAATTATTGACTAAATTATTTACTATGGTCCTTAAAACGTGAAATTGACACACACCAAAAACTTCGTAGATTCTAGTATGGTTGGAGTATTCTAAAGTATCGGCCTATCAGGTTTAACATCGAAAAATCTACCCGTACTCGAAGCTAACTCATCTCTTAAGTAGGACATATCTATATATAGTGTCTCATTATCCTGAGGGTGTGTTTGGATTGAAGGATTTGAAATCTATGAATATCAAATTTGTCAACAAATCCATGAAGTTCCTTTGGATGCATCCAAGTTATAATGGATTTCAAATCACTCGACATTCACTTTGAGCTATTTTCTCCATAACTACGGTGTATTTAAAATGACTCCATTTTAGGTGTCATTTCAAATCCTTCCTCCAAATCCCCCCCCTCCAAATCCAAATCACTCAATCCAAACACACCATGAGATAAACTAGAACTGCTTCACTAAGACCAGTAGCATAATTAAGAAATTTACTAAAGCAAAATCTGAAGACAAAAGGCTTATTCTTACCCATCTTAGCAGCAGAATTGCATATCTCTTCCGAAATACTATCAGCAAAAGACGACGCAATGCCATTGAGTTCCATAGCTTCGTGCCTTTTCTCATCTCTCCACCATTTCTCGATTCTCAAGCTAACAGTTCTCAACACAGTCAATGCTTTATCAGGGAACTGTCCCATAGCTGATTCGCCGGAAAGCATTAACGCATCTGATCGTTGGCGAACAGCTTCCGAAACATCTGCTACTTCAGCTCTTGTAGGTGTAGGATATTCTATCATGGATTCGAGCAATTGACTTGCAACAATAACGGGCTTATTTAATTGCCTGCAAACTTGGACAATTCTTTGCTGTTCGGACGGGACTTGTTCTAACGGGATTTGTGCGCCTAGGTCGCCTCGTGCAACCATAGCTCCATCTGATGCTCGAATGATTTCCTCCAAATTCTTTAATGAGTCTATACTTTCTATTTTTGCAATCACGGAGATATCACTGCATCATCACATTAATTGATATTAGTTATTAAATGTGGAAAATTTCGTTAAATAAATGTGGTCGATCTTACTGCGTCATCACATTAATTGCTATTAGTTACTACATTTAGAAAAAAAAAAAAAAACTAACATGGTAAGTCTAATCTTGAAAAGTAGAGATCATTACATGCATACACCTTATTTATTGAGTAATTACTATGAGACCTGAGATATTGCAAATTACCATGCAGGAACATGACGACTCCAAATTTTTATATACTCATTACTGAGAGTATGAAATTATGTTCTGGAGGGGAAATTAGGGTAATTTTTCAAACATCCGAGTTTTTTTGTGATTGTTGTCTCAGGCAAGGGGTATCTATGTAATTTTACTCTTGTAAGTATAACACGGAATCAAAGTTCTGGAAATCATGGGTACTATCCAACAATTTCATTTAGACATTATTGCTGGTGCATAATGACCAAGTAATTATTCGGTTCTCCGTAATGAAAAGCGGAAAAAGTGAAAATTGGATTAGAATCACAGAAAAATATCCAATGAGGTAATGCCAGTAGTTTGGCCTCACCTCTGCTACAAAACATAATGGTCGAAAAATTAAGTCTAAAAAGGAAAATGAATAATAATAATTCACCTGTCACGAGCCCGTGCCTTGATATAGCTCTTAAGATGCTTTATAACTTCAGCAGACTTGACAAACGATATAGCAATAAAATCAACCCCTTCAGCAATGCCAAAATCAATGTCCAACCAATCCTGCGGAGTAACGCTTGAGAGTGAGAAGACTTTGAACAAAACACAAAGATGAGCTATAAGTAATCTCAATAAACAAACAAATTGCATATACGAGCGGCACATATTCTAGTTATTGACAAGGGTTAATAATTAAGAGAACAATTTTTTGGCTCTACCTAAAATTTGATCTAATATGTATTATTTTGGAAAAAAGCACAAACCTTTGAGGATATTGTCGGAAGCATAGCATTACGTTCGCGTACTAAGCTCCCATTGCGCCAAAAGGTAAGGTTAGCCCGGGGTAAAAGAAGTCCAGGATCAGTACAGCGACACTTGACATCTGGACCAATTTTTTCAATCACCTCGAATCTCACCATTCCTCCATCTACTAGGAGGTCATCACCTACTTCTACATCTGTCACAAGAGAATTCCTCAGCTTCATTAGCATCACACTTGAGCTTTTGTGCATGATAAAACAAGTGTGGAAATGTTATTAACAGATTAAAGTTTGTAACTTGTTTGAAAAATTTATTCTTTTAACCTTCAGCGAAGCCTTCATAGTTCACATTAATAGTGTATTCAGGGAGAGCTGAATCAAACGCTCGGACACTGAAAGTCCATATTTCACCATCCTGCATAATATGAAAAAACACCAATTAATAATAGCATGTTATGAGTTGCAAAGCCAAATGCCACTAAGTCGTTGCTTCTCAAGAATGAAAGTATACAGTGCATCTCTCAATTGGGTAGCCAAAGATCTGAAGTTTAAACCCAGTAGCCCTTAAAAGACTCGGAAGACTAGTGCACAAGATTGTATGAAAAATAACTAGCATATATGAAGCACAGAAATCTCATTACCTATTTTTTAAATAAATTCAGTAAATAAATCTCATTGAATGCAGCAAATACTAGCGAAACCCCACAAGTAGAAACCTATAGCAGTAAATGCACCATAGACTTTTACACCTCTACGGACATCAAAATTTCTTTTTCCACAACAAATACCAAAATCAAAACAACATCGATCCAAAAAAAAAAAAGAAAACATACACATTCATAAAAAAATAAAAATAAAAACTGAATTCAATCACTACCTCAGCTTTGGCAGACGAAGCACCACCGAGATCTCCCATATGAATCTCACTCCCCTCCGTATCCATCATAATCGCAACCGCATATCCTTTCTCCTCATTCAACCTCCTCACTCTCCCAATCACCTCCCTATGCCACTCCCTATCACCATGACACATATTAATCCTGGCAACATTCATACCACCAACAGCTAAAGCCTCTAGCTGCTCCGGCTTACACGTGGCAGGTCCGATCGTGCAAATCAGCTTCGTCCGCCTCGTGCTCCGGAACCCATTCTCCTTAAGCTCAGCCTCAGTAACCGAATCAACCTCGATCGAGCTCGAATCAGACGGAACCCCAGAAAGCGGAACAGCAGGGGATAAAACGGAACCTCCGGCGCCATTATCAGAGGCTTTGATGCATAATGAGCGGGGTTTTGCAAGGGGAAAACGCGGCGAAACGACGGCGTAGGGGAAATTGAGGGAGGTTTGAGCGAATTTAGGGATGTGGGAGTGGGAGATAGAGTTGAAGAGGTTCAGAGATTGCGCCATGGATAGAGATTTTGGAAGAAATTGTACAGAAATTAGGGTTTAGGAAATGGGGATTAATAGAGAAAAAAGGGGGCGGAGAAAACTAGAAGAGCATAGGAAATGCTGTTGGAAGTTGGTGATGAAAAGGGAAATATTTTCTTGTGTAATTATAATATTATATTGATAAAATATTAATAATAAGTCTAAATTTATGAGTAATCGACATGACCGAGTTATTGTTCAAATTTATTTAAATTATAATCGAGTTTTTAAAATTTGTGTGGAGAAATTGTTTGATTGTTACGTGAATCAGATTCAAACGAGTTTTAATTGAGCTGAACACAAGTCGAGTTTTGTTTCTTTTTACACGTTTTTATTATTTTCCAGTAATTGACTCGTTCAAATCGAGTTTTAAAAATTATCATACAGAAATAATTATTTGGGATAGGTTTCATATGTTAATGAACCAAGCTCAAACCATATTTCAATAATCGATTTTTAATTAAGTATCGAGTAGTTTAGTTTGTCTTTTAGTCATACTTAAATTGTTACTCAATGAAAAAAATAATCGATTATGGCAAAATAATACCTTGTGCACTTGAATCTTCTATTCTTTGCTAAAAATTGATGAAATATATTGTGTTTGAGATGTATACAATTTGAATTAAATGAAGTAATTAGTACTAAGAATACATCCTTATATTATTTAATAATTATCATGGTTTCCTTTCGAATCGAGCTCGAGGTATTTTTATTAAGCCTTTTTCCATTGTTTGTGAACGCTTGCGATTTTTTAATTTTTTTTTTTTTACAAATCAAGCTCGATTTGAGCTCATCTCTTTAATATTAGGATTGTCGAACTCGACATGGAAAACTCGAGCCCTAATCGGAAACTTTTGTGCAGATTTAATTCGACTCGTTTGCACCCCTAATTACCTTTTAAATAAAAACCAAAACTTGCATTTTTTTTAAAGCTTGTGTTAACATTTACTTTGAAGACTGATTTTGAGAATATAAATTGCATCAATGTAATTTCAAACAAAAATCTCAATCAAACAATGTTGAATATACACTATATATATATGTAAAAAAAAATAGATGTTTTACAATAATGTATTTTTCCAACCATTCAATAATCTCCCAAGCCAAAATGCAAAAACAAATTAAAAAAAAAATCACAAAACAGTGATATAGTAAATCAGCCTAAGCTGATCACAGACTCTCAGTAACACATACATTCTCTGTGAACATTTCCTCTCAATAAAACCCGAAAAAACGAACAACGAAAAATCGTCTAAAGCCGAATACAGTGATCAGCTAATTGCTGCAGTGCAACAAATGCAAGTAGTAAAAAGTGAAGACTTTGGCTTTCTTTTACCATTTCCCTTTGGGGAAGTTATATCGCAATTCTCTATCGAGTCGTTTAATCCGTTTTCTCGTGTTGTTTTTGTAACGAAATCTGTTTTTTCGTCGTTTTTAAGTACGTTTAAAGACGAAGATTTTAAAGCCTCGGAATTGCTTCGTTCCATTCTTATTGTCTTTTCTTCTACATCAACGCCTTCGTTTCCTAATGACTTTCGTAAATATTGAGTTTGAACGATTCTATCTTTGAATCTCAGAGTCGAAGAGCTCGAGAAGCTTCTAGGTATGATCCTGTCGTGATATAAAAACGGGGTTTTATCAGATTCATCAGACGTGGGGTCGAATGGGACGCCAAATTCAAAGCTCGGAGACTTTTTTAGCTCAATAGCGCGCTTTTTTGAATCTTCGTCGCGCTTAAAATTAAGATCTCCGAATTTAGAAGATTCCATTTTGGAGTTAACGGTCTCGGGATTTTGAGCAACCTCGGATTCAGACAATCCGGTTTCCATTATCGTTTCATTATTATCGTTAACTTGTTTCGATTCGATTTGATTTTTCTCGTCTTTTTGAAAGTCGCTATGGACAAAACCGAACGAATGAATCTCATCTCTTGACTTGTCGTCTTTTGTGTTGGGTTCGGTTTGGGATAATCGGTTTTCATTTGCCATTTCGTATACTTCATTGATATCCTTGAGGTGTTTTTCGTGGTCCATTTGGCTTCGTTCTTCGTTTCCCTCGACAAAATCGATCTTTTCCGAACCCGAGATTGCATGAATTTCAACTGTCGACTTGTCGTCGTCTGTTTGTAATAAATCGACTTCATTTACCATTTCATGTACTTCATTAGTGTCCTTAATTTCATCAATTTGATTGCCCTCGTCGTTTGCCTTAGCCTCATCGACAAAATCGACCTTTTCTAAACCCGAGAAGGAATTAATTTCTCGATCCATAGGCATCGTTTGATTGACATCGCTCGTCTTATCCTCAATCCCTACTCCATTCGTCAACAATGTCTCGTTAGAAGAATCCTCGCTCCTCGTATCGTTTTCTATACCATTTTCTGCTAAATCACAATCATCAAA
Organism: Verbascum thapsus; assembly: GCA_963669365.1. Taxonomy (NCBI): domain Eukaryota; kingdom Viridiplantae; phylum Streptophyta; class Magnoliopsida; order Lamiales; family Scrophulariaceae; genus Verbascum; species Verbascum thapsus. Next base: position 9,332,433 of record OY770114.1, read on the forward strand.
GTCTAAAACGACGTTTATTTTCGCATTCTGCGCGATTTTAGTGTCGACCAGGCGAATTTCTGCCTCGGTAATGCATGAGTTAACCGATCCTAGAGTTTTCACAGTCTCTTCTACCAACATTTTTTGATCTTCTTCCTCGTTCCTGATATCATTTTCTATGCCATTTTTTGCTATAACACAATCATCGAAGTCTAAAATGACATTTATTTTCGCGTTCTGCGCAATTTTAGTGTCGATTGGGCAAATTTCTGCCTCGATAAGGCATGAGTTAACCAATCCTAAAGCTTTCATAGTCTCTTCTACTAACATTTTTTGATCTTCTTGAGGTTCTAAGGTGATCTTGATAGCTTCATGAGGTATAGGGTTCGAGTTTTCGATAACCGATCCCGAGGCCGGTATCAAATTCGAGTGATCACTTCTTTGTATATCCCCTATGATGAGAGTTTTAGAACAAGTGTAAGTCATATTGTAACTACTATGCTCGTCGATTTTTTTTTAATTTGTAATGGGTTTGATCGAACTTAAGTTAATTATACGAAGAGTTATGAATGTTGGTACAATTTGATAAGTAGTAAGATAAGTTTTAAATAAGATCAAAATCTTGAAAATGGAACTAGAACAACCTTGTGAAGTGCATGTTTGATCATGTACTTCATCATTAGACTTTGATATCTCTAGCTCCAAATTCAATTCTTCTTGTTCACCGTGTTTGCTCGAGATATCTGTCGAAGCCGTTAAAATATAAAACCTCGTAAATTGTATTATTTATTAATGATGTGACGTATATATATTAGACGTTACAATATTTGGCGCCAAATCGAATCATTGCATTTCAAGTCTCACATGGTGAAGGACTAAAACTAAAAAATAGGTTATTGTATTTTCGGTCCTTCATCTTTGCATAATTCGAATTTCAGACCTCTAGTTCAAAAATAATCAGAATTTGTACACATGTTTTGAATTTATAAAAATTCAATCCTTGTTGTCAACTCTATGCTAATAGCTAAAGAAGTTGTGCCTGTTAAAAGGACTTCAAAATTCTTTTTCTCTAAAATATGAAGAAGAATTTCATATTTTAGAGAAAAAGAAAGATTTATCAAAAAATAAAGCAATTAAATCTTAACTTATGAAAATAGAAACCAAGGTACTTTAGTCTAAAAAAATTGTTAATCTTTAATTTTTGATTTTTTCAAATGAAACATTAGTGAAATATTTATTTGAAAAACATTTTGAATATCTGTCAAGAAAAATTGAAAAAAAAAATAAATTGGATGGCATACTCATTAGTCATCTCTAAGATTTTTCCATAAAAAATGGAGTAAAACATATTTTAGGATTAAAAAATTTAGTATTAAAGGTCTATTTGGATCAGTTAATTCTCAAAAAAAAAAAAAAAAAAAAGAGAGATAATAAATTGATGTGATGTGTTTATCTAAGAAACTTATTTTGTTTTGGTGTTTACATATATAATTTTATAGTTAAAATCATCGAATTAAAATTTTAAAAATAGGTAAATGGATCTGATTTTGCACGTTACATTGTTTTGTAATAGACAATGTAATTCATCTGACTTTCGCTATTGAGAAATAATCGGATGAGACTTTTTTAATACATTTTTAATCGACTGGTGAATGTCAAATCATGAACAGTAAATTCAATTTCTTTTTTTTTATATTTTTTTAAATTAACTAAACTTTGACATTTTTAATGAAAAAAACTTTATAATATACCATTAAATGCATTTTTCAACAGATTTTTTTAGGGATAAATATCCAAATCAATGTATGACTATTTAGAGGGGAATTTTAGTAATTTTTCCTATTGCTCGTATGCATATATATAAGCAACAATATATGTATATCGCTAGAATAATATAACTGAAACTATTTTTATCTAAAATAATAAAGCATAATGAACTAAATTCAATAGAAGTATGAGCCAAATTTACTAACCCTTTTCACCAAATTCTTGATTTTCAACATGACCAATTTTATCATCTTCAACATCATGACAATCTGATTTTTCATCTTCTCCAATGTTTTTTGTTCCATTTTGAACTTCATTCAAATCATCTATAGAACCAACATTTTCTTGTGCCTCATTCCTGGATTTCTCTTCTTCTGCAACCCAAAAAAAATCGCCGATTTATGAATATTTACAATAAACCACAAATATAATCGCATATCAAATAATTTGAGTCTTTAATTCGCTAAAATAAAACCAAAAAAAAATAATAATAATAATAAGAAAGAATGAAAGAGAATTAAATCATACCTAATATCCCTGAAGTATTTTGATTTCCCATCTTTTTTCATATGTTCAATTCCTGCAAAGAAACATCTTTTTAATGAGAATTTAAGCTAATTTACATTAAATTATGACAATGATTTTGACATGTTTTTTTTATTACATAGAAACTTTAGTAGACAACTTTAATGAACAAAGATTGGGCAATGCCAGAGTATTTGTACTTGATTAGTTGTGTTTGCTTAAGCCCCTGCATAAATTAAGTGACTTATTTAGGGACTAAATTCAGATCCCTTTACATTTTGTCATTAAAAAGCATGACATTTGATATTATTTAATGATGATTTTTAGTTAAAAACTATAAAAAGTTGTTATAGGGGTGGCTGAAAAGTTTGTGAAAAATGTTGTCATGGACCCTTAAATATAGTTTATTGTGATTATATCGAAAATATTTTCAATTATTTGGAATGTTTTTTTTTTTTTTTCAGAACTATAAGTTCTAGTATAATTATAATTATCTGTGTATAATATAGTCTATAATTGTTGTATAGATTAGATGTGTGAAAAATCCGATAGAATTGAACTATGTGCAAATTTGTTTAGACTTTTTATCAAGTTCGAAAATCTTGTTAGAATTCGATTTAATTGATAATGTTAATCGAATCGAGCCTGAACAAACTTTAATCAATCAGGGTTCGAGTAATTTAATCTTTTAAATCTAATTTCATCATTTTTCTTAAATTCTTTTATTATTGAGAAAAAGGCCTAGATTGCATCTAAGGACCAGCCTATTAATGACTCAAATGATGGCTAATTTAATTAGAGGATTTGATTGTAGTAATCATACACAAAAACACCAAGTTAGTGAATGAAATGATTATAAGTAGTATTTTTGAAAATTCTTTTGTGGGTAAATAAATATTTTATCTAAATTCTTTTTCTTTCTTAAGAAAAAGGTGGAGCTAAAAATAATTTTGCCACTAAAGCTTTGGAAATTGTGGGACTATTCATAAGTTTTCTTAGTGTTAAAGCTTGGAGTGACCTAAATCTCATCATAATTGGGGTTTTATTCTCCATTTCTGCCTGCTTCAATGTCACTATATTAATATAATAGAAAAAGAATCTTATTAATTAAAAATAAAGCCCAATAATAGGGTATACAATATTCAATTAAATAAACAAATAAAGTTCCCCAAGAGAGATATAAGAACTTAAAATTTTAGGACATATCATAATATTTTTAATAAATTTCTAACTTTTTTTGGTAAATTTAAACTGTAAGAAAACTTGGAAAATAAATTGAATGTTCTTATTTTACCATTCAAGAATACAAGATTGTGTCCAAGGGTACTGTGAATATGCATTATTTTCACTTAATACTCCACTGATTTTTCTCAATAATTTCCTTATAAACTTCAAATAAAATATGTTTTTATTTTGCTAAGGGACTTATAGAACTCCTGGAATTAAATATAGATCAAAGTATTAATATTCTACTCAAAATTGTTAAAAAAAAAAACTCATTTAAAATTGATTTGATAAACATAACAAACGACTTTGGTTGTGTTTATAAACGTAACAAACGATCAAAATATCAATATAAATATTCACTAATCGGGCCGATATTCAAAACTTATCACAGAAAACAAGTCTTCTAGCTTGATTTATTATGTATCAAGCTCGAACAAACTTTTTTAGCAATCGAACTCAAATCGACTACAAATAGGAAAATACATTTCATAAGATGAAAATCACTTTGAACAACAAAACACACCCAATATCATACATTGTGCTCAATGAATAAGCACATATTTTTGCACATTTTGATCCGTCGAATTATATTACAAATCGAGGCGAAGAATGCGTATTCTTTGCACGCCCCACATGGTATTTTATTCAATCAGAACAGAATATTTTCCAAGTCTCGATAAAATCACAATATAATATAGTTTTATAACACAAAGTGGATTTTATAGTTTCAAGCCGTAACCGGTTGAGGGACTCGGCCATTCTCAGACGGGGCCAAGCTATCGTAGTAGTCCACCAACACTTTCCAGCCACCGGGGCACATAAAACCGTCCGGAGGTTTTTCCCCGTTTTTCGCAAGGGTTCGCATCTGCACAAACACGCCCAAAATAACGGGAAGTAAGCAAAAGGGTCGTATAAAATGGGAAGTGGGAAAGTTTAGAACGCGTAAAATACGAGAATCTTGATGACAATAATGGATGATTCTTAGGGAATCTCGGGATTCTAGGGTTTGAGGCGATCGTAACCGTACATTTATAGTGGATCTTATATGAGTTTTGTTTATATAGACGATTATAAGAATCTTGATGACAATAATGGATGATTCTTAGGGAATCCCGGGATTCCAGGTTTCGAGGTGATCATAACCATACATTTATAGTGGATCTTATATGAGTTTTGTATACATCATATAGACGATTATGATTATTCTAACCTTAGCTGGAGTGATTCATAGGGAGTCCCGAGGTGATCACAACCGTACGTATATGGTGAATCTTATATGAGTTCCATCAGATAGACGGTTATGATTATCCTAGGACCCACGGCCCACGAAAAATAATATTTTTCCAACCCCAATTTTTTATCTTCAATCTCCATATCCATTCTACTTTTGAAAGATTATTTAACCAATTCGTGTTATTTAATAAGAAACAGGTTACCTTGGTGCCGGATATGAACACAAAATCTTGAGCCCTCGACGGATCAAAAAACGCCATTTTACTCTGCGTTTTATCATATGCAGCCACCTGCAATGATTTTTTCATAAATCTGTCAATATTCAAAATATTTCGTCGAAAAATGTCCGTTTTTCCTAATCTCAAAACAATTTAATTCAAATAATATTTTATCGCCATTAATGAAACAAAATGAAAAAAAAAAAAAAGTTTGTTAACCTTGAAAGGCAAAATGTTCAACCGCTCCAATCCAGGCGCCATACTGAGCACCTTCTTCCCGTGATCAGCGTCATAAAGATCCCGTTTCTCTAGAGGGTGGCCCATGCCAGCTGGATCACGGCCCACAATGTAGAAATTTGCGCCAGCATTAATCCTCGCCTTAGCATGCCATTGTACCTCGGTGGGGCCCGCATAGTGCATCGGTGACGGGAATATAGAGACAACAGTCGTCTCTGGGTCGAGGACACCATCTTCGAGAACCTATAGAACAAACGAATAGACGTAAGCGTCATAATAAGATTAAATTCTCACACCAATAGGTTATAGAGATTACCATACGAAATCCTAAGTCAATAAAAGCGTATTATGAATTTATCTCCTATCCGATAAGAAGTGAATTACAATTTTCACGCTCATTTTTCGAGTTGTCGTGATGTAACAAGTGTGTCTTGGCAATTGCAAAACCTTAGGAGGCTCGTGGTAATAACCCAATATGTGAAGGGCGGCATGTAATAATCCTCGTTAAATAAGATGGAATACAATATTTTGTTCCCCACAAATTTCTTTACTAGAGCTGAAAATTGAACGAAGCTACTCGATATTCGCTCGAGCTCGATCGCAAAAAGCTCGATTCGATAACTTACCAAACCAAGCTTGAACAACTTTTGGTGTACGATAAATTTTGAAGCCCAACTGGACTAGTAAAAAAAATATGTACAAAATATTCAAACTACTGATAGGTTCGATAAAGCTTGTTTGAGCTGGGCTCAATGAACAATCAAGCCAAGCTCAAACACAATTTTCAAAGCTCGATTATAATTCAAACAATACTTATGGCTCGATCCTTTACCATTAGGTTAAAACGAACAAACTTAATAGAAAATCATATCGTCTCTCAAGTGATTTCAACCCATCAATCTCCTATTTTACTCAAATAAAATCGAACTCCACAACCCATAAATCACATTTACGACCCCAAAAAAAATCAACTATTTCGAACCATAAAACTCAAACTAACCTTCTCGTGTTGCTTCATTCGCCAACTAAGTGGCACATCATCCGCTTTCGTGTATCCTCCTAAAGGATGAAGCAAAAGCACGGGATTTTTATACCCCATCTCCAAAAGACGACGCCTCGTATCGGTCATCAAAAGTGCGTGCCCATTATGCACCGGATTTCTGAGCTGGAACGCAAAAACGGCATCCGCATTTCGTCTCTCAAATTCCTCTCGGAGTTGGGCGGGTGAAAGGCGGAAACGATCTAGACCGTCGGTGTATTGAACGGGGTTTATAACCGCTAGATCGCCGCCAATGAGCCAGTTTCCGGCGTGGGTTATAGCTTGATCAACGTAAGGTAGACCCGGAGCCGTTGTACCCCAAGTCCTTGCTATTCGTTCTTCTTTATTGTGCTTGTAAATCTCGATGCTAAACGAGAAAATTCAGAATTAAAAGAAAATGTTAGAATCTTCAAAAAAAAAAAAACTAAAAACGGGACACTTCCAATACAAGATAATCGAAATATCATCAAGATAAACGGAATATGATCAAGATAAAATACCATTAGAAACAACAAAAAGATATCAAAGTTATTCATAAAAGAAATAGGAGATTTTCAGAGTATTTTTCACATCTACGATTTAGAAAGTATGAATGTATTGAATTCAATTGGATTGGATCAACTAAATGCAAATGATTAATAGAATTTGGTTGAGCCAAAATTGTAATACTCCATACATAATTTTAAATGATTTCTCATGTACATTATGAGTTTAATATTTGAATTATTTTTGTTTATATTGTTAGTTGCTTTCATTTGGTATTTCAAATTTATCTTATCAATCATATTAGATAGAAATAAATTATGAACAATTATAAGAGTAGCAGCTGCAATTTTCCCTCGTAAAAATAAAATTACGGACAAGCTCGGATCCCTATCAGGGTGCACATTTATTTTTACACAATTTTTTTATTATAAGACTCTAGAAAAACTCTGAGAAAAAAATATGTACAATATCGACCCGAGTTCAAGGAATTTCAGCTCGATCGACTTGATTCGCAACGTAATGTAAGTCAAATTAGCTACACATGATCTAAACAAAAGAACATAAATTGGAAAAGGGTCCAACAACTAGCATAATTTAGAAAAAATATTTTATACATGTCACAATAATTAAAACTATTATGCATCTGTTGAATATGATATCCTATAATCAATCTACATCACTATTCAATCATGATTCTTTTTTCTTCTTGTCGAATTGACTATTCAAATTCGTATTTTATTTTGTTATATCACGTTAAAAATACAATTTTTAAAAAAATAAGTCGCCTTGTGTCCATAAAACGCGACAATATAAATTATGTAATAAAAATGAAGGATTGATATTGTAGCTTCAAAAATTACTATTGGAGCTCCACTATTCATCATTTTTCAAAGAAATTATATTTAGTATATTTGGATAATAATTGGATCCTAGTAACATTTTCAAAAATTGAAAAATTGAAAAAAAGAAAAAATTCCATTACTTGTACACCCAAAAATCAATTTTTTTTCCTATATCACTTTATCTCTAGAAAATATATATATATATATTTATCTTGAGAAAACCCCATATAAATATCTTTTTTAATTATTTTTTATTGTATTCGGTGTATGCATCAAACAATCAATAAAAAAAGAAAAAAAAGCAAAACTCCAAAAAAAAGGCCTTACTCATTCAAGATGGCAACCAGGTCATCGTTCTCATCAACAAGCGCGACGCTGGTACCCGACCCGACCCGAGCCTTCTGTGCATCGTCAATGGCGAGCACGATCGGTACGGACATATTCGCGACGGACCCGTTTTCGAGCCGTAGCGAATTGAAATGAAGTGTTTGGAGGAACTCTGATTCTCTCATGAACCCTTTCAACGGGCTGGCCCACCCCTCGCTCAGGACGTGGACCCATTGTAGATCGATTTTCGAGAGCTTGATCTTGGGCAGGCTCGAAGCCTGTTTAGATCTTTCGTCTTTTTCCCAGTCGGGGACGAAGAGCTCGACGAGTTTGCCGCCGTCTGGTTCGATCAGGGAGGCGGCGATTCGGGTTTTGGGGAAGGCGCGGCGGCGGAGGGTGAGGAGTGGAGGGGAAGGGTATTTTGGTAATTTCGTGAGGGGGTGGTGGGTGTGGGTAGGGGTTGAAATTTTGAGGTATAGAGAAGCCATGGCTGCCATTTCTATGGCTCTATTGAAAAACTCTTTATTTTCCCTTTGTGAAATGTTGGGGGTGGATTTTAGAGGGGAGTTATAGTGCTATTTGGAGATGGAGATGCAAAGGGTATTTTAGGAAATTAACAAGTTAGTGGGGATTTTAGGCTTTGTTTGATTATGTTTTTTGGGCTAAATACAAAGGGTATTTTAGGAAATTCACAAGTTAGTGGAGGGATCTTAGGCTTTGTTTGATTATGTTTTTTGGGCTAAATACTTTTGATAAATGAAATTTATCAAGAAATGCGTATTACGACTTTACGAAATTGTCATGCTGAGGAAAATTTTGTGCGAATGCTTTGGGGAATATGGGGCACTAGCCCGGTTTTCATGTTTGGGATCAAGTATATGAATGAGCCGTTGGATTTGGATCAAGTATATCGGTGTAATAGTCTTTTTGCTTTTAGTTGATTTTTTTTCTCTTTTTTAAACCCAAAGAAACGATGTGATGTGTGTATGTTTATGCTTTTGTAGATGATGTCAAATGCGTGAAAATTATGATTATACTGTTTGAAATTTGTAAAATATGTCGAATTAATAATATTTGATTGGTGTATGAACGTTTAAAATGTACAAGATTTGCAAAATATGAAACAAGAACATAAAAAAATTTATTGAAGTAAATAATTTTAAATAATAACTCTATAGAACAATAAATGTAATTATAAATATTTAGTTATATCAAAGTCTTAAAGAATTGTGATTCATAAGATAAGAAATTGAATTTAAAAAACATAAACAAACATGGCCTAGATTATATATATAATTTTTTAGAAATAGATAGGGATCTTAATATGGGGATTAGAAGTTGATTATTGTTTTGAGGTATAAAATTGAAAAAAGTTTGTGAAGAAGGGTATTTTGGGTAATTCAGCCTAAAGAGTGGGAGACAATGTTGACGTGGAAGTCTTGGAAGGATTCAGATTTTTTGTTTTAATAAAGGTTGTAAGTGGGATGAGATTATGAACCTAGACGCCTTTCTACACTTTGTTAACTCTTTAAATCGTGTACTAATTGATTTGGCCACTTCTAAATTGTCAATTTAAATTTTATATCTAATTTAACATCTATATCTATATATATAGAGAGACGGCTGAGATTATTTTATACTTCATAATTTGAAAATTGCATATATTTGACACAGAGTCTGAGTCTGTTATTTTATGTGGAAGTATTATGAATAGACAGTATTATGAACTGACAGTATCTGAATACTTTATAATAGTATTTCGGAACCGACAACATGTTCATGCTTTGATTAAAGAAACATATCGTGATATTTAGGTTTCCTCTTTTAGGTAGCCGATACGAGAATCAGCCAATATATAGGTTTAAAGTATAGAATAATTTAATTTTAAATTCTATATAGGATGACTTAATTGTAATTTATATGTACTGATCAAATCGAATTATATGTTTCAGTTATCAATAAATCTCGACGAATGAATATTTTCTGGGATTAGATGCTATGCTCTCTTAAGGATAACTATTACAAACTTTACCTAGCACAATCTATTATCAAGTGTTACACATATTTTTCCAAAAAGATATTACTATAAAAAATATATTTATTTGATATATATTAAAAATACCTCAAACAAATGTCACGCACATTTTTCTCTCATAAACTCTTGAATTTCCAAGAAAAATGGATTTAGATAGTATTCCTCTTAGATTTTTCTCAAAAAGTTCATTTTTACTATTAATGGTTAAATAATTTATCTGAAAACTAAAAGGTTTTTATCCACTAATATCTTAATATAGTTATCAAAATAATAACATATTTTAATTCGAAATAATGTAAGCAACCAAGTAATATGAATTTGTATATTTTTAGATGTTGCAATGTGTTTAACTTACATTTTTTTATAAAATGAAAATCCATTGATATCAATTTTCTAAATAATAATATAGTTTTTTTTACGAAAGAAATATATCACATTATATATAATCATTACAATTTTTTTTTTATAAGAAACTCATCAAAACACATTTTATGATCATATCTTTACTCGCTTAAAAATAAATTTTCTTTCTATTTTAAAAAAAATGCGGCCTATAAATCACGTTGTTACCTCCAACTCATAATAAACTTGCATATAATGACAATTGACAAGCATTATTATGAAGAAGGCTCATGCTTGTAACTTTCAAATAGAAAGCTAGTCACCTTTCACCTTTCACCTTTCATATTAAATATATCTAAGATGTTTTATTAAAATACCCTCGTAATTTTATTATATTAGTTTATTTTTGTATTTTATTTAATATTTTCATTTAAATATAGTTTAATTAGTTGTTTAGATAAGTAGGAAAGTGAATTGGATTGATATCCTTATCTTATTAGAATTTTTACCCAAATTAAAACTTTTATTTTGGTCTATAAATAAGCATACGAATTCATTAATAATGATAGAATATTTTTTAATAAAGTTTGTGATTTTGAACCCTCTTCGTTTTTTTAAAACTGTTTGAACATATCAGATTCATATTTGTGACATTTATCGTGATTTATCAAACGAATTTTCATATTGTTTATGGCGTCTTCATAAATATATTACAGGGTTCATGAACTTCATCGAGTCATCGTTATTAATCCGAGGTTCGTTGTTGTTGAATTCAGGTTGAAGATAATCATATCCATCCGTTATCCGATTTATTGATCCTGAGAAAATTTCGTGTCAAATCGATCCAATTCTCATTAAATTTCCCTTTCTTTTGTCTAATGTATCAAATTCTATCAACTTCAAAATACTTTTAACCTAAATTATTGTCTTTATGTTGTTCTTGTTTCTAGGAATCCACTTCATTCAAATGAATCTTGCCCATATTAAAGGCAAATTCATAAGTACCAAAAAGGTGATATTAAAGACAAAAACTCCACAATCTTTAGTCTATATATTATATCACTTTCATGACTCATCTTCACTTCTATACTTTGAAAAGTTTGATAGGAAATACACATAATAATGTATTTGATTTTATATAATTGAATTTATCATAAATAAATGATATGTTACATAACTGAAAAAATAATGAATGATTAGCATATAAAACTTGGAATTTAAATATTATAAATATAATTGTTCTATTTTAACAAAAAATAATTTGTTAGGATATTTAATTGCCGTTGGTTGCCCATAGTTTGGCGTTTAGTTGCTCCATCCTAGCATTATTCTTGGGAGAATGATATTCTTTTTTTATTTTATTTTTCTCCTTTTAGTCCTTTTATTTGTTGTTTGTATTTAATTTATACTTTGTAAGTTTATGAAGTTTTAACCATATTCAATTTAATCCTAAAATTTAGTAAGTTACAATTATATCTTAAAAATTTACTTTCTTATTCAATTATACATAAATTTATTTTTTAATTTTATTATAAAAAAAATATATGTTAATTAAATTTATGAAGTACCAAAATAGATTTATATTTAACTTTTCATATTAAATATATTTAATGGTGAATTTTATTATTAAATAATATTTAATAATAAAATATATTTTATAGGATGAAATGCATAAAACGTAAAAATTTGGGTTTAACTGTGAAAATTGTAAAGTATAAAAAGATGAAAAAATGAATATTATAGACAATACTATAGTCTATATTGTATTAATATCAAAATAGTTAAAATTGTACTAAAATATAAAATAATATTTTGAGTTGGAGATGGTGTAAAATTCAATTATAGTTGGACAATATTGGATCTTGATTTTGGCTTTAATATAATATTAATGATAAAGACAAACTAAATATTATAGATAATTCAATTGGCCGACTAGGGTCTTCAAAGGCCATCATAGAAATTTATTTGATTTTTTTTGAAGTTAGTGTAAAGGTCATTAACCCCACTAAACAATTTTTTAGGATAATTATTCACTCCTTTACAAAAGCAAATCTATCATATATCACAATTTTTATATTCTTTTTTATTGAGATTATAATTTTAAAAATTATTGCATATTTGGTCTCATTATGTCAAGTAAGTACAATATACGTATTAATTTAATGAGGAACCCTTATGAGTTATGAGAAAGGCTCACATGAGGGCTTCAAAAGACATTCTCACATGAATTTATCCTAATAAATGTGCTATGTGACACTTACAAAGTTAAAACTTTATCTAATACTCGATATCATAGACCATATTGCAATAATTTTCAATTGAGTCTCTGATCTTAAATTAAAATTTTAATATATTTATAATTATTTATGACGAATTAAATAAAAAACTCAACTATTATTAAAAATAATTTTGGTTATAACAAAAGCCGACCTCAATAGCTGGTAAAAGTGACATAAGAGAATAACCAAAGAAATTGTTTTACGTGGCTTAATCTTTTTCAAAGTGCTACATATATTCTATACCATATTTTGTCTTCTATTCTAATTCACAAAAGGCATTCTATATTTATATAATCCACAAACATATAAAATGTAAATATATTATACATCAAATATATATAATATATGAAATTCAATATAAACAATATGAAAGATATAACAAAATAATATATGTTGGAATATATGCATGGCCCAAACTTCAGTTATTATAGGCCCAAGTCATGTGGCCCATTTATTAGTGTTTTGGCCCAATTGATCAAAAATAATCCAGCCCATATCTTAGTAGCCCAACTGATCTTACAAGAATGCAATGAAATTTTACAAGGAAAATGAATAGAACAAAAGAATGTTATCATCTTATTAGAAGAAAAAAAAAAAAAAAGAACAAAGAACAAGAACAAGAATTAATCAACACTTAGTTTAGATTGTTTAATACTTAATTTGCAATTGGTCACACTATATTACTATTTCATCAAACGGAAGCACTTAAGTTCGATGTTGTGTTATTAGACGGTCTTGTGCACCCGAGCACCCTCAAAGCCGGCTCAATGAGAATAGTCTCGATACGAGAGTATGCATGATGTGTAAAGTGTATTCCGTCCCAGAAGATGTACTGATTTGGGTAACGACAAACGGGCACTTTTGGGCTTCCGCAAAATCTCCTGCTATCATAATTGTATTTCCCTCCTGTCCCACAACAAGCTTGTAACGCTAGTTCCCCGTTAGGGCCTGTAACAATTTACACGAACAAGAATTAATATATTTTCCTCAAATGTATAATGAAATAAATAAGAGTAGAACACTTACCATATGATGCACCACGAATAACTTGTAATGTACCATCATAAATTGCTCCATAGTTTATAATAATACTAGGGAATTCCAAAGTGAGATTTCTGATGGCTTGTTGGAGATAATCGTTTTTCGACACGATAAGATCGTTCACAGACTTTAAGCATCCCAGTTCATCGTAATCGTCAGTGTTATTGCTATGCAATGCAGTTAAAATATATGGAAAACATCCGAGAGGAGCGTTTCCTGGAATTATCAATCGTGTGAAGCCCATCCCAATCAGTTCCTGTGTGTGATTGAATATAGTTAGCAATATATTTAATAATATTTAATAATATATATGTATATATATAATGATGTAAAGTGTTAAAATAGAAAATCGATCGAACTTGGAGATAGTTACTTACTCTTGCAACTCTGATTTGAGCTTGTGTTATTAAGGGTGCATAAGTTCGTACTTCTTCAATTGATTTGCCTTGGGTTAGAGCATAGCCGATATCATTGGCCTCAATATCGCCCAAAAATAAAAACGAGTCTTCCATCCTCTTGGCACGTTCTGATATAAATAGTAAAATTGAATATGAACGACACTTTCGACCCAGATCATTATGTTTAAAAAGATGATTCTCTATACTCGTTAAATAAGAGTACTTAATTGTTAACATCATAAATAACAAACCTTTTGGTGATGAGAACTTGGAGTTGAAATAATCCTTAAACCATCTTAGTTGAGTACTAAGAGGAACATTAGCATAAGGCGGAATTTTAATGCCTCTCGATTTGAAAAAGCTCGTGTCAAGCACCGGACTTCTAGCCACCGAGAAGATAACTCCATCGTAATCCTCAGAAGCATTCATCGACAAATAAGGTGCAAGATGAGGCAACCCGAAATCAGTAGCTGCAAATCATATATACACACATATAAATATACGTCAAAGAAATAAAAACATTATAATTACGAAATAATGAAGCATATACATTGAATATATATATATATATATATACATACCTGCAAAGTCGAAGTCGTTAAGACCATCAGACCAACGACCAGTGGGCCAACCGGGGGAAGATATACCGTAAGGTAACTTTGCAGCGGGATTTGGGATTCGAGAAGGGACGTGAATGGAGTTACCGACATCTGTGAAGCCATCTCCAAAGTGGTATAAATAGTGAAATGGGCAATTTGCATGTTGAATATGTTGGGATGATGAAACTGCAGTAGAAGCTAGAATTATTAAGAGAAAATAGGATAAGATATTTTGTGACTTATTCATGCTGCTTGTTATTTTGATTGATTGCAAAAACTATGATATAAAATATGGATGAAAATCAAATAAGATTGATAGATAGATATATAGATAGATGGAATGAGAATTAAGATAAAAGAGATGGTTTATTTATACTGGTTTTTGCATGGGGTGGCTAAGACTTTATCAAACATTATTGTTTATTTTTGAACTTTGAATTTGAAGCATTCAACACTGTTTTGTTTTGTTCTATTTTATATTATATTTATGGAAAGTCTTCTCAAAGAGAAAGTTCACTTGAAATGGTTGAACGACCAACTATGTAGGAATGTCAATGAGACCTCATACATGATAAAGTGAGGTTTTAACAATGCATTATGAATGGGTCCCAAAAAATGGGTCGAGTTTGACTCTAGATATAAAAAATTATGACCGAGCCGGATCCAGGATAAAGTCCGACTCCATCAAGTATTCATCCCGAACCCGGATTTGGAATCTGTCTTAATAATGTATTTTATATTATATATCATTATTGTTTAGTTTATTATTTAAAATATGATAAAAATTGGTATTTTCCATGTGGCAAGTTAGGGTTTATAGTTTATTTGATATTTATACTTGTTTAAAATTTGAAGATGACTTCATTTACTTAAATATAATAAGTTTATATATATATTTAAGTATCGAATAATTATTTTTTTGGATGTGTTTTTAATATTTATAAAAATTTAATTTAATATTATTTTGTTTGATTTGAAATTGTTTGTAATAAAAGTAATAAATAAAAAAGCTTAAGATAATTATTCTACGGAGTCTACCGAGTAAAATCTGGATTCACAGGAGTACCTTCTGAGGGGTTAGAAATAAGAACAAAATTGGGCCTCAAATCATGTATTACCTGATCTGTCACATTAACTATGTTATTTTCTTTCTTTCTTTAGGTCGTGCATTATAATTTACAGATTATTCAAAAATATTAATTTTTTCTTTCCTAATGAAGCTCTTATTTTTTTATATTTTTTTTTTCTATTTTTCAATCATATAGAAAAAGTTTATTTACTTTGAAACAAAAAATGATAATTTAATTAGTCGAACAAAATTTTACTAAAATAAATTATGATAAGTATGTTCAACAAATTGACTTGAAATTCAAATGCCCTTTAAAAAGCAAAAATTGACTTGAAATTATTATATAGGTGATTTACAAGACATGGAGAAGAACCAGCCAATTTGAGAATTATAATGTATTTTAGAATCTATATAAGCGTAATGACATTAACTCGTGTAAACTTTTATAAATATGAACATTATTTTTTAGTATTTTATTATTTGAACTACATGGACTTTTACAGAAATAATTCGTCATAACAATATCGTAGGACAATTTCTGAAAGACAAATATTAGCTTTGAAGCTTTTTTGTTACCAAAATTTATTATAACGAAAAGTCGACTTTGAGAGCTCTTAAAAATGACATAAGAGAAGGTATTTGATGACCAAAGAAATAGTTTTCAGTGGCTTAATTTTTTCCAAGTGCTACATATATTTTATACCGTGTTTTGTCTTTTATTCTGATTTACAAATTCATCCTATGTTTATATAATGCAAATACATGTAAAATGTAAGAGAATATATTATACATCAAATATATATATATATATATATATATATATGATGTTCAATATAATCAATACGATATATATCATAAAAGGAAGATTACATCAACCCCCAAACTATGACCATTTGACATTTAGACCTCTCATTTTTAAAAAATTGGTATGCATCTCCCGTCTTTCACCTTTTTTATTATATTAATCTTATAAATACCCTTCACTTTTTAGTTAAAAGTTAATATTCACTTATAATGTGTTGGAGAATGAAAAAATATCATTAAATGGAAAAATAAAAATATGAAATATTCGTAATTTAAAATTTTACAAATATAACTCTAATTTCTAGAAAAAATATTATATCGATTAATAATGAATTCTTTTTGTGATCTAAAATCTTATTGATTAAGTAAGTCAATATAATTCACACGTTTTTCATAAATATAAATACTTATAATTTTCTTATACTGTGTATATAAAAAACAAAAGTATAGAAGGAAGAACCTAACAAACTTTTATATGCATAAAATCTTATTTATTCAAATATGTTTTTTTATAAAAAAAAAATTAGACACTTCTTACAAAATAATTGTACTTTAGTAGCATATCAATTTAAAATAACAATATTACGAGAAAAGTAAGTTACTTTTAAAGTACCACCATGTTTTTTTTCTTAAAAGATATAGTAATACCTTTTAAAATAACAAGAGTTTTATGAGTATTTATAAAAACAAATATATAGTTTAATAAAAGTAAGTTAAAAAATAGCACAACACGGTATTTCTTTCTTTCATTCTTAAAATAAATAGACCATAAATGAAAAATAAAGAACAACCATATTATCTATAAATTCATAATCATTAATGTGAATTTATACTAAATTCCGCTTAAAAACTCAAAACTAAAAGGTTAAAAATTTGTTGAAGGTTACTGTAAAAATAAGAAAATTATGTAATGGGGTAAATTAACATTATCAAAATAATAAACTTTTTTTTCCAGAGATTTAACACTAGATGTATCAAGAGAGTTGAAATTAATATTTTTGAGTAATATTTTTTGATATAATAAAATGATTCATAATTACAAAAAAATTATTTTAAGGTTAAAGAACATTATAGCTATATTTCTAGAAACTATATTATTGTTTGTTTTATTACGATGTGAGGGGTTTTTCGGTCTTTTATTAACAAATATAGTGATTAATAAAAAAAATGAGAGGTTTATGCTAATATTAAAATATGAAGTAGTGTGGATGCGAAATACTCATAATTCAAGGAAGGTCGATACAATTTTTCCTATAACAAAACAGATATGGTGGAATATATCCATGGCCCCGAGTTCAAGCTATGTTAGACCCCCAATTTATTAGTGTTTTGCCCAATTGATCAAATAATAATCCAGCTCATATTATAGTAGCCCAACTAATCTTATAAAAATTCATTGAAATTTTACACAGAAAATGGATAGAACAAAAGAATGCTATCATCTTATTAGAAGAACAAAAAAAAAAAAAAAAAAAAAAACAAGAACAAGAATTAATCAACACTTAGTTTAGATTGTTTAATACTTAATTTGCAATTGGTCACACTATATTACTATTTCATCAAACGGAAGCACTTAAGTTCGATGTTGTGTTATTAGACGGTCTTGTGCACCCGAGCACCCTCAAAGCCGGCTCAATGAGAATAGTCTCGATGCGAGAGTATGCATGATGTGTAAAGTGTATTCCGTCCCAGAAGATGTGCTGATTTGGGTAACGACAAACCGGCACTTTTGGGCTTCCGCAAAATCTCCTGCTATCGTAATTGTATTTCCCTCCGGTCCCACAACAAGCTTGTAACGCTAGTTCCCCATTAGGGCCTGTCACAATTTACAAGAACAATTATTAATATATTTTTTCAAATATTTAACAATATTAGTAAGAGTAGAGTACTTACCATATGATGCACCACGGATAACTTGTAATGTACCATCATAAATTGCTCCATAATTTATAATGATATTTGGGAATTCCAGAGTGAGATTTCTGATAGCTTGTTGGAGATAATCATTTTTCGATATGATAAGATCGTTCACAGACTTTAAGCATCCTAGTTCATCGTAATCGTCAGTGTTATTGCTGTGCAACGCTGTTAATATGTATGGAAAACATCCGAGGGGAGCATTTCCTGGAATTATCAATCGTGTGAAGCCCATCCCAATCAAATCCTGTGTGATTGAATATAGTTAGCTATCTATTTTAATCATTTAATACTATATATATTGACAAATAATGCTATATATTAATCGTATAATTACTTACTCTTGCAACTCTGATTTGAGCTCGTGTTATTAAGGGTGCATAAGTCCGTACTTCTTCAATAGACTTGCCTTGAGTTAGAGCGTAGCCGATGTCATTGGCCTCAATGTCGCCCAAAAATAAAAACGAGTCTTCCATCCTCTTGACACGTTCTGATATAAATAACAATAAAATTGAATATCAAGAACTACACTTTCAACACAACCCAGCAATTTATGAATTAAAACGATGAATGTATATACTCGTTAAAATAACAAACCTTTTGGTGATGAGAACTTGGAGTTGAAATAATCCTTAAACCATCTTAGTTGAGTACTAAGAGGAACATTAGCATAAGGTGGAATTTTAATGCCTCTCGATTTGAAAAAACTCGTGTCAAGCACCGGACTTCTAGCCACTGAGAAGATAACTCCATCGTAATTCTCAGAAGCATTCATCGACAAATAAGGTGCAAGATGAGGCAACCCGAAATCAGTAGCTACAAAATATAGATACATACATATACATACGTCAAAAATTTAAACTCGTTATAATTACGAAATAATGAAGCATATATATTGAATTTATATATACCTGCAAAGTCGAAGTCGTTAAGACCATCAGACCAACGACCAGTGGGCCAACCGGGGGAAGATATACCGTAAGGTAACTTTGCAGCGGGATTTGGGATTCGAGAAGGGACGTGAATCGAGTTACCGACATCTGTGAAGCCATCTCCAAAGTGGTATAAATAGTGAAATGGGCAATTTGCATGTTGAATATGTTGGGATGATGAAACTGCAGTAGAAGCTAGAATTATTAAGAGACAAAAGGATAAGATATTTTGTGACTTATTCATGCTTGTTATTTTGATTGATTGCAAAACCTATGATATAAAATATGGATTAAAATCAAATGAGATAGATAGATAGATAGATAGAATGAGAATTATGATAAAAGAGATGGTTTAATTATAGTGGTTTTTGCATGGGTTGGCGTAGACTTTATCAAACATTATTGCTTGAATTTAAACTTTGAATTTGAAGCATTCAACACTGTTTTGTTCTATTTTATATTATATGGAAATTCTTATTTAGCCTACTTTAAATTGTTGACACGACCAGCTATGAGTAGTAGGAATGTCAATAATACTTTCTTCTCGAATTCGTCCTATTGGATCATGAATGGGTCCAAATAATAAATGGTTTGAGTCTGAGTTTCAGATTTGGATTCTATCATTAATTATGTATTTATTATTTATATATATAATATTATTTAATTTATTGTTTTAACTAAAGTAGCAAACTAGCTATAGGGTTTATAGTTTATTTTATATTTATAGTTGTTCAAGTATTCATCCGAACCCGGATTTGGATAGTAATAATGTATTTTATATTATATATAATTATTACTTAGTTTATTGTTTAAAATATGATAAAAATTGGTATTTTACAAGTAGCAAGTTAGGATTTATGGTTTATTTGATATTTATATTTGTTTAAAATTTGGAGATGATTTCATTTACTTAAATATAATAAGTTTATATTTAAGTATCAGATAATTATTTTATTGGATGTGTTTTTAATATTTATACAAATTTAATATTATTTTGTTTGATTTGAAAGTATTTGTAAGAACATGATAAATAAAAAGGCTTAAGACAATTATTCTACCGAGTAGGATCTGGATTCGCCTAGTACCCTCCAAGTCTAAGACGGGTCGGGGGGGTATTAGAAATAATAACATAATGGGGTCTCGAATCCTGTTTTACCCGATCCATCACATTGCCATTCCTAACTATGTTTCTGATATTTTCTTGCTTTATTTAAGTCGTGCATTATAATTTACAGATTAGTCATTAACTTTTTCATTTCTAATGTAGTTCTTTTTTCTTTCTATTTTTCAATCATATAGGAAATAGTTTATTTACTTTAATACAAAATAATGATCATTTATTAATGGAATATAATTTTACTAAAATAAATTATGATAAGTATGTTCAACAAATTGACTTGAAATTCAAATACCCTTTAAAAAACAAAAATTGTTAGTATATAGGTGATTTACAAGACATGAAGAAGAACCAGTCAATTTGAGAATTATAATGTATTTTAGAATCTATATAAAGATAATGACATTAACTCATGTAAATTTTTTAAAATTTTGTACTTTTATAAATACTAGTAAAGAGCACGTGCTTTGGACGTGAATTATATAATCATGTTAAGTAAATTTATATACATAATTTTTTTGAACTTAATGATGATATATATTAAGATCTTTAATAATAATTTAACTAAATGAATTATAAATTAATAAATTATAATTATTTAAAAATTAAATGTTTATTGATGAGAAAAACGGAATCAAAAGCGAATAAGGAAAACTGTACTTTTGGTCTCATATATTTGTCTTTTTGTTTTGTTTTGTTCTCATTCGTAACATGACTCTCAAATTGTATCATGAAAGTTTTGAAATTTCTCATATTGTATCTTACTTTTTTAAACTTTAATTGATCAAACACTTTTATTTTTTTAATTAAATATTTTGTTAATGTAAAATAGTTTATGATTGAAAAATTGGAGATTTATATAGACACTTGTGTCTTCTTTTGAATATTTTCTTGTTTCCTTTTTAAATATATAGTCCTAATTTTATTTTTGATAATTTATATACGGTGGACAATATTGTAATTTTAATAAATTCCAAAGATCTGCTAATTGAACTATAACTATGAAATACATCAAAAAAATATATTTCATTAATTTTTTTAAAAGTTGATTTTGAAAAATAATTTAGTTTAAAGAGAAATATTTTAAAAACTTTATTATAATAATAAATAGTTGTATGTAAAGACAAAATGAAATTTATTTAAGCATTTATGCATGCTCTTTGAATTAATTTTACCAGAGTAAGATATACCTTTTGCAAATATAACACGTTTTAATAACCCATAACAATTTATAGGATGCACTACAAATAAGATTGTTTTGCTTGTAATTTTATCTGACTTTTGTGACTTAATTTATGTCGCCAACGTTCTTATGCATCTCAAGTGTGTTATAAGTCGTTGAGTGATATATAATTATATAACATTTACATTTATGATGTTATCATGTATGTATAACGTGATTCACACTCTCATTTAAGTATTAACAAGATAAATGACATGAAAATGCATAACTTATATTTGTTAATAATATGTCATTAATAACAATATTTACATGACCTTTACTTTTATGATTTTTCAGATAATAAATTGTATTAACTTTATGAAACCTTACATTTAATTATTGTCAATATATACAGTGAAATAGTTAGTATTTCCGCATAGTTTTTAATGATAAATTAAATTATTAAACTAAGATTCAAACATATATGATGAATGCAAATCCACTTATACCATAACATAAATAGGTCTGACTGGTTTCATATTTTTTTCGTGAATAAATTATAGTATTATTATACATTCCTACATCTTATTATTAGCTATTTGTGATCCATTATAGTCCTAAAGAAGTTATATATTTTATTATAGTATATATGTAAAATTTATTTTAATTTTTACTCTTTTGCGATTTAGAGAAATACATAAGAATGCTTTAAGTATGTCAAGAATTTGAAAAAATGTAATCTTTAATGAAGTTATTTGAATTTATATTAATTAAAGTTTTATGAGACAATTTGATATATTCTTTTATGTTTCTTATGTGTTTTTATTAAAGAAGTGATTGAAATACTATATTTTATCAATTACAAAAGAATATCTAAGTATACACATGAATTTTTCAATAAACTATTACAAGCTATCACAATCTATTCCAAACTATTATATAGGTAGAGAAAATAACTCATATACAGTGAAATTCAAACTGTAACAAAGAGTTATGGGACATTAACATTGACCGAGTTAGGCCTCTTTAGTCCTATGTTATTATATATATATATATATATATATATATATATATATATATATATATATTATGATTTTTTTCATGACAAGGGAACCCGCAGCCGCTACCGTTAGGTGCGCACTGGGTACCTATAATATATATATATATATTATGATTGTTATTATTTATTTTTATCTTAATTCTATCTTGAACTTTTTGCATACAAAATACACTAATTTTCTAGAACTTCATGCGTATAATATAATCTTGATTATTGACATTTTTTGATATCGTGGACAATGTAGGTTCTTTAGTGAGATGCAATGCAAATCTAAGTTTTGTCATGTTATTTTTTATTTTGGATGAATAACTTTTACAGAGTGATTCAAATATATTTGTACTTGTAATGAATTGTTTATATGTTATTTTATTTTTATAATCCTGCTACAACTACACGTTTTAACTACACATTTTCTTTGTGTAAATATTGAAATTTAATTTTATAACTCTTTTACCATTAAATAGTTAATTATATCAAAATATTTAATATACATAAAAAAAATTAAAAAATTAATCAATACTTTTATAATAAAATATAATTGAAAAGTATATCATATAAATTACTTTAACAAATTGTTTTTAATTTGCTATATTACATATAATTATACCTTTGTATTAAATTTTTTCATTTAATATTTAAAATTTTGTAAATTAATAGAAATTTATGTGGTACTAATTAGCTTATTATATTTTTAAAGATAAAATGTATTGTATTATTATAGTACTAAGTTTATATATATAATCTGAGATATACGGTATGTGATATAAATAATAATTTGTGCATGCCAAAATTCATAAGCAATGTCTAGTAGCATACATTTATGTTGTTTGAAAAATTTATTAACTATTCTTGACACTTGGTAACTTAATGGTGCAGTGTTATGCTTTGCGAAACCTTAGACTTAAGCCAAACATTTTCTATTTCTTATGAAATTTATAACCATCTTTTTCTATATAATAAATATTGCTTATGCTTATGTTGGAGGGCAATTGAGGGGAAAGGGAATATATATATATATATATATATATATATGTGTGTGTGTGTAAGATATGACTATTAGTTATGCTATTGTTAAATTTTACTAAATATATATATATATATATTGAGCATATTTGTTAAGTATAAAATAAACATATTCATTGAAATAAACATACATTAAAATATTTAATTAATATTAATTTTAACTTCATACATGTTCATTTGATAACAATAATACATATTCAAGCACATTCATTTGATAACAATAATAATAATAATAATAATAATAATAATAATAATTTGTTGTTTAATTTAATTTGAAAATAATAATAATTTTTTGTTATAAGGCTGTTATTTTGGTCTAAACAAAATGTTTCAAAAAGTGCGTGTCATCATAAATTATGCATATTTTTAGAATATATATAAATAGATTATAGATAATTATAGATATAGATATAGATATAGATATAGATATAGATATAGATATAGATATAGATATAGATATAGATATAGATATAGATATAGATATAGATATAGATATAGATATAATAATAATAATAATAATAATAATAATAATAATAATAATAATAATAATAATAATAAATGCTTTCAACAAGTAATATACATTCAACAACCTCATAATTTATTAAATTGAAGTTCAATAGTTCATGCACCCATTAAATATTAAATGGTTACTATTAAGATATGGGGGTATTTTGGTATTAATCAAAAAGTGTAAATCATTTGATATGTAAATCATTCACACTTTTAATATAGATATAGATATAGATAAACATTATTTTTTAGTAATTTATTATTTGAACTACATGGATTTTTACAGAAATAATTGGTCATAACAATGTCGTAGGACAATTTCTAAAAGACAGATATTAGCTATGAAGCTTTTCTTTTTCCAAAATTTATTATAACAAAAGTCGACTATGAGAGCTCTTAAAAGTGATATAAGAGAAGGTATTTGAGGAAAAATTGCAAAATTGGTACCTCAAGTTGGCCTGTACACGAATTTAATACTTTAAATTGGACCACTTTCAATTTGGGTACCATATGTTTAAAAAATTGGCAATTTCAATACAAATTTCGCCGGAAAATCATAAATTGGCCGGAAAAAGTCACGTGCGTGGCACGTGACTCTCAATTTGGGGATTTTCTCTCAATTTGGGGATTTTTGCTCTCAATTTGGGGATCTCTCAAATTTCCCTCCAAATTCCATTTAATATTATATTAAACAAAAATGAAAAATACATTTCTCTTCTTTCTTTATCTTCTCCAAAATCATCATCTCCATTAATATTCTTAATTTCTCCAAGATCAAGAAATAATTTGAGACAAAAGCAACATAATCGCTCCCCGACTCATCCCAACTCACTCTCTTGTCCGTAAGCTCAGTCGACGGACCAAGCTCCTTGGACCATCCAGCATCAGAGAAAACATCTGAATTATCATTTTTCACCTTCCCATCTTTCGACTATTTTGTTTTCAGCCGTTTAATCAAAATCTCGAGATCATCCACAAGCGTCCATGTATCATCAAACACAACGCCGTGGTTAGGCGAAGCAGCCTGTTATGATCGAAGCCAACCTAGAATGCTAACTCCCCGATAACACGATTTAATGAATTAAAATAGAGTCGCAATATCAACAAAACTTCTCAGAATCTATATTCGAAACCAAAGTCCAACAGAGCACTGCAATTTCAGTTTACTTCACAATCAAGACCAATCCAAAATAACAAACAATCAACTCAATAACATAACAACTAGATGCTGGATAATCGACGCCTTCATTTCCAAAACAATAAGAGTCATCTATTACGCCCAAATATCAGAGAAATACAAATGCAGCAACACCAATAAGTAAATCCACAATTATCAAATAACCAAGCTCAATATTAATGTAATGTTAATCATCAACGAGTTCACATCTCAATGAACGATTACAACTCAAATTATAATCAGTAACTCGATTCCTAAACTCCAGCGGTAACCCCAAATCACAATCTGCAATTTAATCGATAGATGATAAGTTTCTTATGTGGCTCCATGACACGGTCGTCAACCACAGTGGACAATGAAGCAGCCTCTTCTGATGCTTGTGAAATTCCATTCTTTTCCTCCAGTGCCATAAGCTCAAGGCGTAGGGCATCAAAATCTCGATCCACGTCACCAGCTCTGTCGTCATAGGTATGTAGAAGGCCGTCGAAGGTGACCCTTTTTCACCGTCCATGAATTCCCCGTACGTTATGAAATCTCATCGAGAATTGCACCAATTTGTTCATCGCTGAATTTCACTCTAGGGTTCACGGCAACCACCAAAGCCGCCATTACTTCCCGATTAAGGCCGCCATCACGGTTTGCATCGAATTGCTGGAAAATCCGCTTTACTTTTTTCGATCTGCTCCCTCGAGTCGTCATTTTAGGGCCATGAATTGGAACTGCGGGTGACAAATTCGAAGCTTCCGAAATGGGTATTACGCTTATTAAAATTGAGGGAAAAGGGTATCCAAATGTGGGCTTCAATTCTCAATTCCAGTTACAGAGTGAAAGAATTTAAGCTCTAGGGTTTGAATTTACCCTAATTCGCCTCTAACATTGGGGTTTAACATTGAGGTTTAGAAATAAGAAGAGAATAAAATGCTAGGATTTGATAAAAAGTGGAATCCGCCATTGTTGTTTCTTGATCTTGGAGAAATTAAGAATATTAAAGAAGATGATGAATTTGGAGAAGATACAGAAAGAAGAGAAATTAATTGTGGAAAAGTTCCTCAAAGTTGTTGGCACGTTTTTTGTATTTTTCATTTTTGTTTAATATAAAATTAGATGGAATTTGGAGGGAAAATTGAGAGATAGAGCAAAAATCCCCAAATTGAGAGCAAAAATCCCCAAATTGAGAGTCACGTGCCACGCACGTAACTTTTTCCGGCGAATTTATGATTTTCCGGCGAAATTTGTATTGAAATTGCCAATTTTTTAAACATATAGTACCCAAATTGAAAGTGGTCCAATTTAAAGTATTAAATTCGTGTACAGGCCAACTTGAGGTACCAATTTTGTAATTTTCCCAGGTATTTGATGACCAAAGAAATAGTTTCAGTGGCTTAATTTTTTTATACCATGTTTTGTCTTCTATTCTGATTTACAAATTCATCCTGTTATATTATCCACAATACATATAAAATGTATGAGAATATATTATACATCAAATATATATATATATATATATATGAAGTTCAATAAAATCAATATGAAAGATATAATAAAAGGAAAATTGCATAAACCCCCAAATTATGACCATTTGACATTTACATCTCTCGTCTTTAAAAGATTGGCATGTACCTCCCCTCTTTCACTCTTTTCATTATATTAATTTTATAAAGACGAAAATACCCTTCACTTTTTATTTAAAAGTTAATTTTCATTTATAATGTGTTGGAGTATGAAAAAATATCATTAAATGGAAAAATTAATAAAAAAAATTAAACATTCTCAATTTAAAACTTTACAAATATAACTCTAATCTCCTAGAAAAAATATTATATCAATAATGAATTCTTTTTGAGATCTAAAATCTTATTGATTAAGTAAGTCAATATAATTCACACGTTTTTCATAAATATAAATACTTATAATTTTCTTATATATAAAAAAACAGAAGTATAGAAGTAAGAACTTAACAAACCTTTTATATGTACATAAATCCTATTTATTAAAATATATTTCGTCATATAAAAAAATTCAGCCACTTCTTACGAAAATGAATGATTGTACTTAAGTAGCATATCAATTTAAAATAATAATATTACGAGAAAAGTAAGTTACTTTTAATATACCACCATATTTTTTCTTTCTTAAAAGATATAATAATACTTTTTAAAATAACAAGAGTTCTATTTCTATTTTAAAAACAATTATATAGTTTAATAAACGTAAATTAAAAGAATAGCATAACACAATATTTTTCTTTCATTCTTAAAATAAACAAACCTTAAATGAAAAATAAAGAACAACCATATTATCTATAAATTCATAATCATTAATGTGAATTTATACTAAATTTTTTCTAAAAACTCAAAAACAAAAAGTTAAAAATTTGTTGAAGATTATCATAAAAATAAGAAAATTGTGTAATGGATTAAATTAACATTATCAAAATGATACACTTTTTTCCATGAAATTTAACACTAGATGTATCAAGAGAGTTGAAATTAATATTTTGAGTAATATTTTTTTGGTATAATAAAATGATTCATAATTATAAAAAGAAATATTTTAAAGTTAAAGAACATTATAGCTACAATTCTACAAACTATATTGTTTGTTTTATTACGATGTGAGGGGTTTCATGGTCTTTTATTAACAAATATAGTGAATTAATCGAAAAATGTGAGGTTTATGCTAATATTTAAATATGAAGCAGCGTTGATGCAAAATACTCATAATTCGGGAAACGTCGATGCAATTTTTCCTATAACACCAAATCTTCTAGAGAAACTTCCCTTTTCTTCTGTTGGAATATATCCATGGCCCCGAGTTCAAGCTATTGTAGACCCAAGTAGGGGTGTCAATGGGTGGGTCTGGCCCAGACCCAGACCCAAAACTTTGGGTCTGGACCCGGACCCAGACCCAAAAGATTGGGTCTAGTCTAGACCCAATGTTTTGGGTCCAGACCCAGACCCAAAACTTTGGATCTATTGGGTCTGGGTCTATATCAGACCCAAAACTTTGGGCCTATAGTATTGGGTACCCAATTTATTTGTTTATTTTATTTTTGTACTTGTGTTTATAATTTTTGCAAATAAATTTTAAAATATATATGATTTATAAAATGTGAATATATATATTAAATCTGAAAAAAAAAATTATTATTCATATATATATAATATTAAATCTGAAATCTATATATACATGTGTATAAACTTAATATTTGATTAAATCTGAAAAAATATAGTTCATATATATATAATATTAAATCTGAAAAAAAAATTCATATATATATATAATATTAAATCTGAAATCTATATATACATGTGTATAAACTTAATATGTGATTAAATCTGAAAAAATATTATTCATATATATATAATATTAAATCTGAAAAAAAAAATTCATATATATATATATAATATTAAATCTGAAATCTATATATACATGTGTATAAACTTAAATTTGATTAAATATGAAAAAATATTATTCATATATATAATATTAAATCTAAAATCTACATTTGCATTTATATAAACTATAATATATGCAAATATGATATTATAGCAAACACTAAAATCTGAAAAATATTATATATATATATATATCATATTAAATCTTAAGTTTAAAATTTGTAAAGAAATGCGAATCGAATAAACGAAGAAGAAGAAGAAGAAACGAAGAAGAAGAAGAAAGAAATGAAGAAAGATGACGCCGGAGACATGAGGGACTCGCCGGAGACATGAGGAGCGGCGGCGGCGAGCGGCGGCGAGCGGCGGCGGCAGCTTGAACAAGAAGAATAGTTTGGTCATTGGTGAAAGAAATAAGATTTAGGGTTTGATGATAAGATATAAATTAATTGGGGTATGTATTACAAAAGTTTAGAGTTGGGCCTAAATTTAAGTTTTGGGTCTGATTGGGTCTCACTTTGGGTCTAGCTTATGTTTGGGTCTGGGTCTGGGTCTAAACCCAAATAAAAGTTTTGGGTCTGGGTCCGGACCCAGACCCAAAGTTTTGGGTCTGGGTCTGGGCCAGACCCACCCATTGACACCCCTAGACCCAAGTCATGTAGGCCATTTATTAGTGTTTTGGCCCAATTATCAAACAATAATCAAGACCATATTTTAGAAGCCCAACTGATCTTATAAGAATGCAATTAAATTTTACAAGGAAAATGAATAGAACAAAAGAATTTAATCATCTTATTATAAGGAAAAAAAGAACAAGAACAAGAATGCAATCAACACTCAGTTTAAATGGCTTAATTAATACATAATATTTCTTCAAACGGAAGCACTTAAGTTTGATGTTGTGCTATTAGACGGTCTTGTGCACCCGAGCACCCTCAAAGCCGGCTCAATGAGAATAGTCTCGATGCGAGAGTAGGCATGATGTGTAAAGTGTATTCCGTCCCAGAAGATGTACTGATTTGGGTAACGACAAACGGGCACTTTTGGGCTTCCGCAAAATCTCCTGCTATCGTAATTGTATTTCCCTCCGGTCCCACAACAAGCTTGTAACGCTAGTTCCCCATTAGGGCCTGTCACAATTTACAAGAACAATTATTAATATATTTTTTCAAATATTTAACAATATTAGTAAGAGTAGAGTACTTACCATATGATGCACCACGGATAACTTGTAATGTACCATCATAAATTGCTCCATAATTTATAATGATATTTGGGAATTCCAGAGTGAGATTTCTGATAGCTTGTTGGAGATAATCATTTTTCGATATGATAAGATCGTTCACAGACTTTAAGCATCCTAGTTCATCATAATCGTCAGTGTTATTGCTGTGCAACGCTGTTAATATGTATGGGAAACATCCGAAGGGAGCATTTCCTGGAATTATCAATCGTGTGAAGCCCATCCCAATCAAATCCTGTGTGATTGAATATAGTTAGCTATCTATTTTAATCATTTAATACTATATATATTGACAAATAATGCTATATATTAATCGTATAATTACTTACTCTTGCAACTCTGATTTGAGCTCGTGTTATTAAGGGTGCATAAGTCCGTACTTCCTCAATAGACTTGCCTTGAGTTAGAGCGTAGCCGATGTCATTGGCCTCAATGTCGCCCAAAAATAAAAACGAGTCTTCCATCCTCTTGACACGTTCTAATATAAATAACAATAAAATTGAATATCAAGAACTACACTTTCAACACAACCCATCAATTTATGAATTAAAACGATGAATGTATATACTCGATAAAATAACAAACCTTTTGGTGATGAGAACTTGGAGTTGAAATAATCCTTAAACCATCTTAGTTGAGTACTAAGAGGAACATTAGCATAAGGTGGAATTTTAATGCCTCTCGATTTGAAAAAGCTCGAATCAAGCACCGGACTTCTAGCCACCGAGAAGATAACTCCATCGTAATTCTCAGAAGCATTCATCGACAAATAAGGTGCAAGATGAGGCAACCCGAAATCAGTAGCTACAAAATATAGATACATACATATACATACGTCAAAAATTTAAACTCGTTATAATTACGAAATAATGAAGCATATATATTGAATTTATATATACCTGCAAAGTCGAAGTCGTTAAGACCATCAGACCAACGACCAGTGGGCCAACCGGGGGAAGATATACCGTAAGGTAACTTTGCAGCGGGATTTGGGATTCGAGAAGGGACGTGAATCGAGTTACCGACATCTGTGAAGCCATCTCCAAAGTGGTATAAATAGTGAAATGGGCAATTTGCATGTTGAATATGTTGGGATGATGAAACTGCAGTAGAAGCTAGAATCATTAAGAGACAAAAGAATAGGATATTTTGGGACTTATTCATGCTTGTTATTTTGATTGATTGCAAAAACTATGATATAAAATATGGATTAAAATCAAATGAGATAGATAGATAGATAGAATGAGAATTAAGATAAAAGAGAAGGTTTATTTATAGTGGTTTTTGCATGGGGTGGGATGGGGGTGGCTAAGACTTTATCAAACATTATTGCTTGATTTTGAACTTTGAATTTGAAACATTCAACACTGTTTTATTCTATTCTATATTTTATATATATATATATATAAAAGTCTTCTCAAAGTTTACTTTAAATGATTGAATAACCAACTATGAATAGGAATGTCAAAGAAACTGGATAAAGTGAGTTTTCGTCTCGAATTGGTCTTTATGGGATCATGAATGAGTTCTAATAAATGGGTCGAGTTTGAGTTTGGATATCAAAAATCAAAACTCGAGCAGGTCAAGATCGAATTCGAGTGCAACAAATATACGTTTTTATTATATATATATATATATATATATATATACTTTCTTAAAATTTGGAGATTTTATCTACTTAAATTTATACTTAGAGAATGGGTTTACTTTTTTGCATGTGTTTTTTTTTTATGTTTTGTCATTGTTTTATTTTTTTATAATGTGTTTGTGAGAACATGATATATGAAAAAAGATTAATATTATTATTCTACAAAGTCCACCCGTTAGGATCCCGATTCGCAGAGTACCCTTCGTATGTGAGATGGGTCTGAATATAAAAATTATCAATGACTGGTCTATTCCTTTGTTTTTTTATGTTCAGTAGCATCTTTTTTATTTTTTATTTGTTAAGTGAAATAGAAAAGGAAATGTTTACTTAGAAACAGAATGATCATTTAATTAGTCGAATAAAATACTAAAATAAATGGATTTTATAAGTATGTTCAACAAATTGACTTGAAAAAAAAAAACAAGAAATTGACTTGAAAATACGTATATAGGTGATTTACAAGACATTGAGAAGAACGAATCAATCTTGAGAATTATAATGAATTTTAGAATCTATATAAGGGTAATAACACGTTAACTTTTTTGAATTTTTGTACTTTTATAAATTAACATTATTTTTTCGTAATTTATTATTTGAACTACATGAACTTTTACAGAAAGAATTGGTCCATAATAATGTCTTAGGACATTTTCCAAAAGACAAATATTAGTTAGAAGCTTCATTTCATTACAAAATTCCGAGCTCTTTGTATGACAAACGTATTTTGCCACTTCTTTTAGCCTTTTTTACACTAAGGTTCAAAAAATTACAATATATTCTTATGTCCATGAAAACATGTTACAATCGATTTCACCCATTTTCTAGTAAAAATATATTGCAATGAAAACATGTTACAATCGATTTCACCCGTTTTCTAATAAAAATATATTGCAATCACTCATATTTTTCGATATGAAAAACCTCCGATAACTCGTCAAATGTCACACTTTTGTCCTAACCAAATATTCTATAAAAAATTTACATTCAAATCAATTCCATTGATCAATATTTTGATTTTGGAGAATTCAAATGAATTATATATATTCAATATCACAATATTTTTTTTCAATATTGTGTGTCACCCACGCAGAAAATCTCACCAAAAATCCGTCAAAATACTGAGACCATCTCCAACCCACGCTATTTCAACGTGGGTGGAGATGGATTTGGCGTTGGTTTTCTCCAACCTTGCGCCAGAAGTGGCAGCTATAGTGCTGCGCCAGATTTGGCGCAGCACTGTAGCTGCGTGATGTGCCTAAACCGCAAGCGCACGGCTTCGGTGTAGTACAAAAGATATCGTTCCCACGAGAACCGAATAATCAAGCACTAGCCTATCAATTATCAGTAATATAAGCCTAACAAAAACACGAGATAAGTTGTAAAGAAAACTAGACAGAACGCAAAAAAACTGGTTTGAGTTATATATGATTGGAAATTTCGGAATCAGGGTTTACCACGACATACATTATCGACTCAATTATATTACCAATGAAATTACGATCGCTACTTATGAAGGACACTATCCAATCGTACTCACTACCTTCTGTCGAAGCATAACAATTTACCCAAGTTAATTAATCAACTACTTTCGTGATGATTAGACTAAGCTCAGATTCATTAATCTCTATGATAGTGTATCGATTCCTCAAAAGACCTAAAACTGCTTTCGTGATTTAGGATCCTAGGTTAGAATTCTAGGGTTCCGATCTAGATGTCACATGTCAGAATTTTCACCTAATATCTATGATCATGCAAATAAGTGGCCAACAAATTCACAAGCATTAAAAATAAAGAATTCAAATCATAAGCATACGCGATATAACATCAACGGTTCTATAATCTATATCGATAACATATTATCGGGCTATTCCCAGTTCCAGAATAAGATGAATTACTCCATAGATGCGAAAGCACAATAAATAATCAATAATGCAAACATGATAAAACCGACAAGAATTCAAAGAGATTAAAGAAAATAATTTCGATTAAACCCGTTGTCGAATAAATCTGTTTACAATAATCCTTGAATCTCGTCTCTCGATCTCCAATCTTTACAACTCAATTCAGAAAAATAAAGTTCAACCATAATACAATGTTTGGAGGG
Source organism: Verbascum thapsus (assembly GCA_963669365.1). Taxonomy (NCBI): domain Eukaryota; kingdom Viridiplantae; phylum Streptophyta; class Magnoliopsida; order Lamiales; family Scrophulariaceae; genus Verbascum; species Verbascum thapsus. The sequence continues at coordinate 9,366,168 of OY770114.1, forward strand.
AGTATTTATATCCCCACAAAAAGAAAGAAAGACCGAAAATAAGTAATAATCGGATCTGAAGCGCGCGCTTAAGCGCTCGGGACAGATTGTTTTTACCTTCGGTATCTTCTACAAAGTTGTATATCTATGTCTTAGCGTCAAAACCCAACTGATTTGGATCCAATCCAAGTTGTAGAACTCGAGTTATGATCGTTTTACCAAAACTGTCACATTTGGTTCGGAACAGAGCGTATTTGTAACTTCCGGGCCTTTAAACGTTTGAACCGGATCTTATCATCTTCACAAAACTTTTAGGTAATTGTCTTAAATTTTCAAACATATAAGGCTCATTAACATTGGAGGTTTGTAGCCCAAGATATGATTGTATTTCCAAACAGCGTCCATGTATCTCTTTTAATACGTTTTTCGTTACTTTCTCGAAATTAATGATTTTTCCCTACAAACATGTAACAAAACTATTAAACGCATATGAGGTATAAATCATAACATAAAATGATATAGAAATGACTAATCTTAGGCTAGAAAATACGTATAATCGAGGTTTATCATGCGCTACTTCTGCCAGCTCTTTTTTATTTTATTTTTATTTTTTGTAGGGTTTGCATTTAAGTCCTTCAGCTTTAGCTTTGTTTTCATTCTAGTCCGTTTTAAATTTATAGAGTTTGAATTATTTTTAGTTTAGCACCCAAATAGTTTAATTAGTTATAATTACATCCTATTGATTATATTTTATTCAATTATGCATTAATTTAAGTTTATTAAATTATAAATAAATATATTATACTCTAACTTATATAAAATATATATTGTCTTATTAATTAATTGTAATTGCTTTTAATTTAGCCCATAAACATATAATTTGTTATAAATAAATTATATAAGTTATATTTAATTCAACTAGAATAAAATACAAATTTTATAAATTAATTTTAAATAAAACATATACTAAAACATATAAATGCATACTTTTATAAACTAAAAGCATTAAATACATTGTTTGGGCTTGCATGATTAAAATATTTTAAAAACATTAATATGGGGGATATCGGTGTCGTCTCCACCAATATTACCAAAATATTGGCCAAAAAAGTCAGCCGGAGAAGGTGGGTACGACTGTTGGCTTGCATATGTTTTTTATGTATGTCTTTTTTTAATCAAATAATAAAGTTCAACTATAATAATTTATTCATTAATTAAATAACATATATAATTGTTAATTAATTTTTGAAATATCAAAACGCAATTAATATATTTTTTAATTATTTAATAATAATTTAATTATTTTTTTGTGAATTTTACTAACAAAGTATATTTTTTTTGGGTGAAAATGTACAATACGTAAAAGTTTTGGGCTTTATTTATGATAGATTGTAATATTATAAAAAAGATGGAAAAAATGGAATATTCTGTAAGATTTTTTTTTGGTGCAGTTAATAGTATTCTGGGTTGGAGTGAATTTACTGTAGCTGCGCCAAATTGGTGCAATTTTTGCACCAATTTGGTGCAAAATGGCAAAATGGGTTGGAAATGCTCTGACTAACATAGTTGATCGTTATATTTTGGATGAAACACTTAATTTGTTCTAAACGTGAAATATTTAAAAAATTATGAGACTAAATGTCAGATTTATATAAAATTCAGGACTAAAAGTATAATCAAACACAATTACGCAACGAAAAATGAAATTTTCCAAGACAATATAGAAATGTCCTATTCCATTTCCATATAGTATTTGCTTCATATGAGAATGCAATTATTTTACAAGAGTTTCAAAGGGCCATTAACATTAAATGGCTTCATTTTAGAGTGTAGTATAGTGGAAATAGAACACATTATTTTGATGTATCTCATTCAGTAGTGTTGAGACCAGTTAGCGTCACTTCCGACTCTTGGCATTTCCGTTTTACCCTTTTTCGACTCAGAATCGACCTTAAAGGTTAAACCACACACTTCTCCTGAACTGTCAACTCTCGGCACAGCCTTCAGCTCGTTTATCGGGTGCTCATAGCTTCATAAACCTCCCGAGGATGTGAAGAAACATCCTAAAAAAGGCGAGACGAAAAAGGGTTTTTATAAACTCAAATATATGAGAGTAAAAGATATATAGTATATTAAACGGGAATTTCGTTGAACGAAAAGGGCAAAAAGTACAATTTGGTGTAGTTGTGATATAATAAAAAACTTTTAAAAAAGACTGGAAAAGATAACTAGATCGAAGGAGGAAATATGCACTCGCCATGCATTCGTAAAGTGGTATATTTGAGATGTATATGAAGAACATGTTTTAAGAATTAGGGAAATTAATGCACAAGATTTTGTAAATTACCAACATACCCCTGTGAGAGAATGGAATTATAATATACTTTTACTGATAGGGGGTGAAATTGTAATGTGCATTTACTGATAAGAGATGCTATGGTAAGATCTCGAGGTGTGTTATAGAATTAGGGTCACAAAGGGGTGTTTATGTAATTTTCCTTAACATTAATGGTGTGTTTGGATTGAAGGATTCAAAAACTATGAATTTCAAATTCGTCACCAAATCCATTTAAGTTTGTTTGGATGAATTTAAGTTATAATGGATTTCAAATTCCAACCAATTAAAATAAATGGATTTAATAAGTATGTTCAACAAATTGACTTGAAATTCAAATACCCTTTAAAAAACAAAAATTGACTTGAAATTACGTATATATATATATTAAGTGATTTAAAGAAGAACAAGTCAATCTTGAGAATTATAATATATTTTAGAATCTATAAGAGGGTAATAACACGTTAACTTTTTTGAATTTATGTAATTTTATAAAATAACATCATTTTTTCGTATTTATTAAATGTAAAATATTTAGAAAAGTTATGAAAATAAGTATGAGATTTATATAACATCTGCGACTAAATGTATAATCGGCACAATTATGTGACAAAACTAAGGATTTTTTGTTTATGTTTTAGAGTTAAGAATTTGAAAAATAAATAGGAATTGCGTACTACGTACTGAAATTCGTATGAGAATGGTAGGTGTTTGTTTATATTTTTTCAAAATACGTTGAAGGTTGTAAAATGTATCAAATCAATAATGATAGGTTGATGTACGAATTATGATATGTAGAATGATTATGATAGTTGTTTTATATAATGATTATGTGAATTAAAAATAATAAAAAACTATAGAGTATGAAAGAAAAAGAGTAATAATGATTATAATAAATGATTTGATTGATAATGCGTGCAATGATATACATATATATATATGATTGATATGTTAGTAATATAGGGATTGAAAAAATAGAGTTGAGAAAGGATAAATAAGGATGACAATTTGGTGTAGTGCTATTCCAAACGGGAAAATTGTAATATAATAAAAAAACTTTAAAAGAAAGTGTGAAAAAGATAACTAGATCGAAGGAGGAAATATATACTCGCCATGCATTCGTAAAGTGGATCCAAAATGAAATACAAAATTGGAACACAAGATCAACCAATGGCTTGAAAGTATATCGAGATATATATATTTATATATATATATATATGAAGAACATGTTTTAAGAATTAAGGAAATTAAAGCACGAGATTTTGCAAATTACCAACATACCCTTGTGAGAGAGTGAAATTATAATATACTTGTTACAAAAGATTGAGTCCCCAACCCCAAGGGCTCCCCATGCCCCGGCCCGATAGAGCATATGTGAGGTTGTAAATTATGGTAACTTAGCTAATCACAGAGACTAGACCCACTGCACAGAAGGAGCCCCCCTCACTTTGAGAGGTTGCTCCCACACTGCTGTTGGCGAGACTCGATCCTTGGTCACTTGTTCCAAACTTCACCCATGTGACCAACTAAGCTGCCCATGTGGGCGTGAAATTATAATATACTAATACTGATAAGGGGTGAAATTGTAATGTGTTATCAAATTGGGGTCACAAATGGGTGTCTATGTAATTTACCTAAACATTAATGGTGTGTTTGGATTGAAGAATTTGAAAAAGCTATGAATTCCAAATTTATCAACAAATTCATTTAAGTTTGTTTAAATGAATTTAAGTTATAATGGATTTCAAATTCTTAGTCATTCATTTTGAGTTATTTTCTCCACAAACATGGTGGATTTCAATTCAAATAACTCCATTTTAGAGTCATTTAAAATCCTTCATCCAAACATCTTAAAATAAACCATGTGTATAGTGTCTCTCAATATCCCATTTTCTATATGCATGGCCCAAAGTTCAGTTATTGTTGGCCCAAGTCATGTGGCCCATTTTTTAGTGTTTTGGCCCAACTGATCAATGATAATCCAGCCCATATTTTAGTAGCCCAACTGATCTTATAAGAATGCAATGAAATTTTTCAAGGAAAATGAATAGAACAAAAGAATTTAATCATCTTATTATAAGGAAAAAAAAAAAAAAGAACAAGAATTTAATCAACACTTAGTTTATATGGCTTAATACATAATTTGCAATTGGTCACCCTATATTACTATTTCTTCAAACGGAAGCACTTAAGTTCGATGTTGTTGTGTTATTAGACGGTCTTGTGCACCCGAGCGTCCTCAGAGCTGGCTCAATGAGAATAGTCTCGATGCGAGAGTAAGCATGATGTGTAAAGTGTATTCCGTCCCAGAAGATGTACTGATTTGGGTAACGACAAACCGGCACTTTTGGGCTTCCGCAGAATCTCCTGCTATCGTAATTGTATTTCCCTCCGGTCCCACAACAAGCTTGTAACGCTAGTTCCCCGTTAGGGCCTGTCACAATTTACAAGAACAATTATTAATATATTTTTTCAAATATTTAACAATATTAGTAAGAGTAGAGTACTTACCATATGATGCACCACGAATAACTTGTAATGTACCATCATAAATTGCTCCATAATTTATAATGATATTTGGGAATTCCAGAGTGAGATTTCTGATAGCTTGTTGGAGATAATCATTTTTCGATATGATAAGATCGTTCACAGACTTTAAGCATCCTAGTTCATCGTAATCGTCAGTGTTATTGCTGTGCAACACTGTTAATATGTATGGGAAACATCCGAGGGGAGCATTTCCTGGAATTATCAATCGTGTGAAGCCCATCCCAATCAAATCCTGTGTGATTGAATATAGTTAGCTATCTATTTTAATCATTTAATACTATATATATTGACAAATAATGTAAAGTGTTAAAATAGAAAATTAATCGTATAATTACTTACTCTTGCAACTTTGATTTGAGCTCGTGTTATTAAGGGTGCATAAGTCCGTACTTCTTCAATTGATTTGCCTTGCGTTAGAGCATAACCGATGTCATTGGCCTCAATGTCGCCCAAAAATAAAAACGAGTCTTCCATTCTCTTGGCACGTTCTGATATAAATAACAGTAAAAATGAATATCAACCCAAACCATCAATTTATAAATTAACATGATGATTGTATATACTCGTTAAAAGAACAAACCTTTTGGTGATGAGAACTTGGAGTTGAAATAATCCTTAAACCATCTTAGTTGAGTACTAAGAGGAACATTAGCATAAGGTGGAATTTTAATGCCTCTCGATTTAAAAAAGCTCGTGTCAAGCACCGGACTTCTCGCCACCGAGAAGATAACTCCATCGTAATTCTCAGAAGCATTCATCGACAAATAAGGCGCAAGATGAGGCAACCCGAAATCAGTAGCTACAAATCATAGATACACATGTCAATTATTTAAACGTTATAATTACGATATAATGAAGCATATATATGGAATTTATATATATATATATGTGTGTATATATATATATATATACCTGCAAAGTCGAAGTCGTTAAGCCCATCGGACCAACGACCAGTGGGCCAACCGGGGGAAGATATACCGTAAGGTAACTTTGCAGCGGGATTTGGGATTCGAGAAGGGACGTGAATCGAGTTACCGACATCTGTAAAGCCATCTCCAAAGTGGTATAAATAGTGAAATGGGCAATTTGCATGTTGAATATGTTGGGATGATGAAACTGCAGTAGAAGCTAGAATTATTAAGAGAAAAAAGGATAAGATATTTTGGGACTTATTCATCATGATTGTTAATTTAATTGATTGTAAAACTATGATATGAAGTATGGATGAAAATCAAATGAGATTGATAGATAGATAGAATGAGAATTAAGATAAAAGAGATGGTTTATTTATACTGGTTTTTGCATGGGATGGCGTAGACTTAATTTCAATCATTGTTGCGTAATTTTGAACATTGAATTTGAAGCATTCAACACTGTTTTGTTCTTTTTTCTATTTTATATTGTATTTATGGAAAGTCTTCTCAAAGAGAAAGTTCACTTTAAATGGTTGAACAATGAATGGATATGTAGCTCATACAGGACAAAGTGAGGTTTTGCCAATGAATGGGTCCAAAAAAATGGGTTGAGTTTGACTCTGGATATATAAAAAATTATGACCGAGCCGGATCCGGGATGAAATCCGACTCCAGCAAGTATTCATCCGACCCGGATTTGGATTCATTCATTAATAATGTATTTTAAATTATATGTAATTATTATTTAAAATAAGATAAAAATTAGTATTTTCCAAGTAGCAAGTTAGGGTTTATGTTTATTTGATATTTATATTTGTTTAAAATTTGGAGATGACTTAATTTCTAATAAGTTTATATTTAAGTATCGAATAATTATTTTTTCGGATGTGTTTTTAATATTTATACGGATTCAATATTATTTTGTTTGATTTGAAAGTGTTTGTAGGAGCATGATAAATAAAAAAGCTTAAGATAATTATTCTATCGAGTCTACTGAGTAGAATCTGGATCCGCGGAGTACCCTCCTAACTGTATTACCCGATTCATCACATTGCCATCCCTAACTATGTTTCTGATATTTTCTTGCTTTCTTTAGGTCGTGCATTATAATTAACAGATTAGTCATTAACTTTTTCTTTTCTAATGAAGCTCTTATGTTTTATTTATTTTTTCTATTTTTCAATCATATAGAAAAAGTTTATTTACTTTGAAACAAAAAATGATAATTTAATTAGTCAAACAAAATTTTAATAAAATAAATTATGATAAGTATGTTCAACAAATTGACTTGAAATTCAAATACCCTTTAAAAAAATAAAAATTGACTTGAAATTAGTATATAGGTAAATTACAAGACATGGAGAAGAACCAGTCAATTTGAGAATTATAATATATTTTAGAATCTATATAAGGGTAATGACATTAACTCATGTAAACTTTTATAAATATTTAATAATTTATTATTTGAACTACATGGATTTTTACAGAAATAATTCGTCATAACAATGTTGTAGGACAATTTCTGAAAGACAAATATTAGATATGAAGCTTTTTTCTTACCAAAATTTATTATAACAAAAGTCGATTTTGAGAGCTCTTAAAAGTGATATAAGAAAAGGTATTTGATGACCAATGAAATAGTTTTCCGTGGCTTAATTTTTTTCCAAGTGCTACATATATTTTATACCCTGTTTTGTCTTCTATTCTGATTTTCATCCGATGTTTATATAATGCACAATACATATAAAATGTAAGAGAATATATTATACATCAAATATATATATATATATATATATATATGAAGCTCAATAAAATCAATATGAAAGATATAATAAAAGGAAAATTGCATCAACCACCGCCAAACTTTTACCATTTGATATTTACATCCCTTATCTTTAAAAGATTGGCATCAATGTACCTCCTCTTTTTCACTTTTTCATTATATTAATCTTATAAAGACAAAAATACCCTTCACTTTTTATTTAAAAGTTAATTTTCAGTTATAATGTGTTGGAGAATGAAAAAATATCATTAAATGATAAAATAAAAATATGAGACATTCATAGTTTAAAATTTTACAAATATAACTCTAATTTCCTAGAAAAAATATTATATCGATTTATAATGATTTTTTTTGTGATCTAAAATCTTATGGATTAAGTAAGTCAATATAATTCACACGTTTTTCATAAATCTGAATACTTATGATTTTCTTGTATATTAAAAAACAGAAGTATAAAAGGAAGAACCTAACAAACCTTCATATACATAAAATCCTATTTATTCAAATATGTTTCTTTATAAAAAAAAAGGGAGAATTGCATTGACCTCCCCTGAACTATTAGCATTTGGTATCCACACCCCTCATCTTAAAAATATTGGCATGGACCTTTTATTACATTTGAGAATGAGAAAATATCAAAAACAATTATTAAATAAGAAACTTTCACAACTAAATATTTTCTCCTTAGTGTAATATGAAGAATTACATAATATTACTTAAAGTATTAATTTTAACTATCTTAATACAGCAATACATGAAAAAGAATGTGTTATTATTTAATTATGTTTATTTTGTTACACTATTTTATTGTTTTTATAAAAATCCTCTACACGAAAATGTTTTAGATTTTTTTTCAAGTTTTAATATTACATCTATTATAAATTAATATTTATAATGAATAATTTATATATGGTGATATATGAATATTATTTATTTTCAACTAAAACATGCTTCATTAAAAACAATAAGGATGTTTAGCTTACTCTTAATAAATTATAACATTATGTTTATGAGATAGTAATAAATTATAATTTTTTTTAAATATTACCATTTAAAATATTTTTATATCTATTTAAGTGCAAAAGCATGGCGATATATGAGAAGTATATTTACTTTATTGAAATAGTTTTATTTTAAATTGAATATACTACAAAAATAGCATTATTTTTTGAAAAAGTGATTTAATTTTTTCTAGGAAGAAGCATATTTAAGTTAACAATAATTAGGCATATAAAAAAATTTAGGTTTATAAAAAATGTTTGGGTTACATTATATTCTTGAGACTATAAGATTTTTAAATCACGAAGTGAATTCATTATTATTAATATAATATATTTTTTTAAAGAGTAGAGTTATATTTGAAAAGGAATTATTTGTGAAAGTTTTATTTTTTAATTATGTCATTTATAATTTTTAAATATTTTTTCATTCTCTAACATTATAAGTGATAAATAACTTTTAAGGTTAAAAGGTGAAGGGTATTTTAGTCATTACAAAATTAATATAATGGAAGAAGTGAAGGAGGGGAGGTCCATGCTAATATTTCTAAGTTGAGGGGTGTGGATGCCATATGCTCATAGTTCAGGAAAGGTAGATGCAATTTTCCATAATAAAAAATTAGCCACTTCTTACAAAATAATTGTACTTTAGTAGCATATCAATTTAAAATAACAATATTACGAGAAAAGTAAGTTACTTTTAATATACTACCATGTTTTTTTCTTCTTAAAAGATATATAAATACTTTTTAAATAACAAGAGTTTTATGACTATTTATAAAAATAATTATATAGTTTAATAAAAGTAAATTAAAAAAATAGCACAACACAGTTTTTTTCTTCTTTCATTCTTAAAATAAACAGACCTTAAATGATAAAGAACAAATATTATCTATAAATTCATAATCATTGTATACTAAATTTTGTCTAAAAACTTGAAAATAAAAAGTTAAACATTTGTTGAAGATTACCATAAAAAAAATTATGTAATGGAGTAAATTATCAAAATAATACACTTTTTTTTTCATAAAATTTAACACTAGATGTATCAAGAGAGTTGAAAGTAATATTTTTGAGTAATATTTTTTGGTATAATAAAATGATACATAATTAAAAAAAATATATTTTAATGTTAAAGAACATTATAGCTATATTTGTAGAAACTATATTATTATTTGTTTTATTACGATGTGAAGGTTATTTGGTCTTTTATTAACAAATATAGTGAATTAATCAGATAATGGGAAGTTGATCCTAATATTTAAATATGAAGTAGTGTGGATGCAAAATGCTCATAATTCAAGGAAGGTCGATACAATTTTTTCCTATAACAAAACAGATATGATGGAATATATCCATGGCCATTTATTAGCATGTTTTGCCCAATTGATCAAATAATAATCCAGCTCATATTTTAGTAGCCCAACTAATCTTATAAAACTGCAATGAATTTTTACAAGGAAAATGAATAGAACAAAAGAATTTAATCATCTTATTAGAAAAAAAAAACAAGAACAAGAATGCAATCAACACTTAGTTTAAATGGCTTAATTAATACATAATTTGCAATTGGTCACACTATATTACTGTTTCTTCAAATGGAAGCACTTAATTTTGATGTTGTGCTATTAGACGGTCTTGTGCACCCAAGCACCCTCAAAGCCGGCTCAATGAGAATAGTCTCGATACGAGAGTAGGCATGATGTGTAAAGTGTATTCCGTCCCAAAAGATGTACTGATTTGGGTAACGACAAACGGGCACTTTTGGGCTTCCGCAAAATCTCCTGCTATCGTAATTGTATTTCCCTCCGGTCCCACAACAAGCTTGTAATGCTAGTTCCCCGTTAGGGCCTATCACAATTTACAAGAACAATTATTAATATATTTTTTCAAATATTTAACAATATTAGTAAGAGTAAAATACTTACTATATGATGCACCACGAATAACTTGTAATGTACCATCATAAATTGCTCCATAATTTATAATAATATTTGGGAATTCCAGAGTGAGATTTCTGATAGCTTGTTGGAGATAATCATTTTTCGATACGATAAGATCGTTCACAGACTTTAAGCATCCTAGTTCATCGTAATCGTCAGTGTTATTGTTGTGCAACGCTGTTAATATATATGGGAAACATCCGAGGGGAGCATTTCCTGGAATTATCAATCGTGTGAAGCCCATCCTAATCAAATCCTGTGTGATTGGATATAGTTAATTAGCTATCCATTTTGAAACATTTAATAATATATATATATAGAGAGAGAGACTAATGATGTAAAGTGTTAAAAATTTAAAAGAGAAAATTGATCGAACTTGGAGATAGTTACTTACTCTTGCAACTCTGATTTGAGCTCGTGTTATTAAGGGTGAATAAGTTCGTACTTCTTCAATCGATTTTCCTTGGGTTAGAGCATAACCGATGTCATTGGCCTCAATATCGCCCAAAAATAAAAACGAGTCTTCCACCCTCTTGGCACGTTCTGATATAAATAGTAAAATTGAATATGAACGACACTTTCGACCCAGATCATTATGTTTAAAATGATGATTCAATATACTCGTTAAATAAGAGTACTTAATTGTTAACATCATAAATAACAAACCTTTTGGTGACGAGAACATAGAGTTGAAATAATCCTTAAACCATCTTAGTTGAGTACTAAGAGGAACATTAGCATAAGGTGGAATTTTAATGTCTCTCGATTTGAAAAAGCTCGTGTCAAGCACCGGACTTCTAGCCACCGAGAAGATAACTCCATCGTAATCCTCAGAAGCATTCATCGACAAATAAGGTGCAAGATGAGGCAACCCGAAATCAGTAGCTACAAAATAGAGATACACATTTACATACGTCAAATATTTATATGTTATATCTTCAATAATTTTTTATGTTATTTTTACTTATCTAGATATAGTTAGAATAAATTCACATTACTGATTAATAATTTAGGATGATAATATGTTGTTTATTGAAGATTACCATAAAAATAAGAAATAGTATAATTAACATAATTATAATACTAACATATTTTTTTTCATGAGATTTAACACCTGTTGTATTATGAGAGCTAAATTAATATCTTTAAGTAATATTATTTGATATAATAAAATTATTCATAATTAAAAAGATTATTATTATAAAATTAAAGAACATTATAACTATATTTCTAGAAACTATTTTAATTTGTTTTATTATCATGGGAGGGGCATTTTAGTCATTTCATTAGTAAATATAGTGAAAACTTGAGAAAGGGGAGGTACATGCCAATTTTTTAAACTTGAGGGGTGTGGATGCCAAATGCACATAGTTCAGGGGAGGTCGATGCAATTTTCCCCATGTGTCTCCCCTATTTCACCTTTTTCATCATATTAATCTTATAAAGACGAAAATACCCTTCACTTTTTATTTAAAAGTTAATTTTCACTTATAATGTGTTGGAGAATGAAAAAATATCATTAAATGGCAAAACAAAAATATGAGACATTCGTAATTTAAAATTTTACAAATATAACTCTAATTTCCAAGAACAAATTTTATATCGATTAATATTGAATTCTTTTTATGATCTAAAATCTTATTGATTAAGAAGTCAATATAATTCACACGTTTTTTCATAAATATAAATACTTATAATTTTCTTATATATATAAAAAAAACAAAAGTATAGAAGGAAGAATCTAACAAACCTTTATATGCATAAAGTCCTATTTATTCAAATATGTTTCTTTATAAAAAACAATTTAGCCACTTCTTACAAAATAATTGTACTTTAGTAGCATATAAATTTAAAATAATAATATTACGAGAAAAGTAAGTTACTTTTAATATACCACCATGTTCTTTTTCTTAAAAGATATAGTAATACTTTTTAAAATCACAAGAGTTTTATGACTATTTATAAACAAAATTATATAGTTTAATATAAGTAAGTTAAAAAAATAGCACAACACAATATTTTTTTTCTTTCTTTCTGAAAATAAACAGACCTTAAATGAAAAATAAAGAACAACCATATTATCTATAAATTCATAATCATTAATGTGAATTTATACTAAATTCTGTCTAAAAACTCAAAAATAAAAAGTCAAAAATTTGTTGAAGATTACCAGAAAAATAAGAAAATTATGTAATGAAGTAAATTAACATTATCAAAATAATACACTTTTTTCCATGAAATTTAACACTAGATGTATCAAGAGAGTTGAAATTAATATTTTTTATTAATAATTTTTGGTATAATAAAATGATACATAATTACAAAAAATTATTTTAAAGTTAAAGAACATTATAGCTATATTTTTAGAAACTATATTATTTGTTTTATTACGATGTGACTTGTGAGGGGTTTTTTGGTCTTTTATTAACAAATTTAGTGAATTAATCGAAAAATGGGAGGTTGATGCTAATTTTCAAATATGAAGTAGTGTGGATGCAAAATACTCATAATTCAGGGAAGTTCGATACAATTTTTCTTATGCCAAAACAAATATGGTGGAATATATCCATGGCCCCGAGTTCAAGCTATTGTAGACCCAAGTCATATAGCCCATTTATTAGTGTTTTGCCCAATTAATCAAATAATAGTCCAGCTCATATTTTAGTAGCCCAAACTAATCTTATAAAAATGCAGTGAAATTTTACAAGGAAAATGGATAGAACAAAAGAATGCTATCATCTTATTAGAAGAACAAAAAAAAGAAACAAGTACAAGAATTAATCAACACTTAGTTTAGATGGCTTACTTAATACATAATTTGCAATTGGTCACACTATATTACTATTTCTTCAAACGGAAGCACTTAAGTTTGATGTTGTGCTATTAGAGGGTCTTGTGCACCCGAGCACCCTCAAAGCCGGCTCAATGAGAATAGTCTCGATACGAGAGTACGCATGATGTGTAAAGTGTATTCCGTCCCAGAAGATGTACTGATTTGGGTAACGACAAACCGGCACTTTTGGGCTTCCGCAGAATCTCCTGCTATCGTAATTGTATTTTCCTCCGGTCCCACAACAAGCTTGTAACGCTAGTTCCCCGTTAGGGCCTGTCACAATTTACAAGAACAATTATTAATATATTTTTTCAAATATTTAACAATATTAGTAAGAGTAGAGTACTTACCATATGATGCACCACGAATAACTTGTAATGTACCATCATAAATTGCTCCATAATTTATAATGATATTTGGGAATTCCAGAGTGAGATTTCTGATAGCTTGTTGGAGATAATCATTTTTCGATATGATAAGATCGTTCACAGACTTTAAGCATCCTAGTTCATCGTAATCGTCAGTGTTATTGCTGTGCAACACTGTTAATATGTATGGGAAACATCCGAGGGGAGCATTTCCTGGAATTATCAATCGTGTGAAGCCCATCCCAATCAAATCCTGTGTGATTGAATATAGTTAGCTATCTATTTTAATCATTTAATACTATATATATTGACAAATAATGTAAAGTGTTAAAATAGAAAATTAATCGTATAATTACTTACTCTTGCAACTTTGATTTGAGCTCGTGTTATTAAGGGTGCATAAGTCCGTACTTCTTCAATTGATTTGCCTTGCGTTAGAGCATAACCGATGTCATTGGCCTCAATGTCGCCCAAAAATAAAAACGAGTCTTCCATTCTCTTGGCACGTTCTGATATAAATAACAGTAAAAATGAATATCAACCCAAACCATCAATTTATAAATTAACATGATGATTGTATATACTCGTTAAAAGAACAAACCTTTTGGTGATGAGAACTTGGAGTTGAAATAATCCTTAAACCATCTTAGTTGAGTACTAAGAGGAACATTAGCATAAGGTGGAATTTTAATGCCTCTCGATTTAAAAAAGCTCGTGTCAAGCACCGGACTTCTCGCCACCGAGAAGATAACTCCATCGTAATTCTCAGAAGCATTCATCGACAAATAAGGCGCAAGATGAGGCAACCCGAAATCAGTAGCTACAAATCATAGATACACATGTCAATTATTTAAACGTTATAATTACGATATAATGAAGCATATATATGGAATTTATATATATATATATGTGTGTATATATATATATATATACCTGCAAAGTCGAAGTCGTTAAGCCCATCGGACCAACGACCAGTGGGCCAACCGGGGGAAGATATACCGTAAGGTAACTTTGCAGCGGGATTTGGGATTCGAGAAGGGACGTGAATCGAGTTACCGACATCTGTAAAGCCATCTCCAAAGTGGTATAAATAGTGAAATGGGCAATTTGCATGTTGAATATGTTGGGATGATGAAACTGCAGTAGAAGCTAGAATTATTAAGAGAAAAAAGGATAAGATATTTTGGGACTTATTCATCATGATTGTTAATTTAATTGATTGTAAAACTAAGATATGAAGTATGGATGAAAATCAAATGAGATTGATAGATAGATAGAATGAGAATTAAGATAAAAGAGATGGTTTATTTATACTGGTTTTTGCATGGGATGGCGTAGACTTAATTTCAATCATTGTTGCGTAATTTTGAACATTGAATTTGAAGCATTCAACACTGTTTTGTTCTTTTTTCTATTTTATATTGTATTTATGGAAAGTCTTCTCAAAGAGAAAGTTCACTTTAAATGGTTGAACAATGAATGGATATGTAGGAATGTCAATGAGACCTCATACAGGACAAAGTGAGGTTTTGCCAATGAATGGGTCCAAAAAAATGGGTTGAGTTTGACTCTGGATATATAAAAAATTATGACCGAGCCGGATCCGGGATGAAATCCGACTCCAGCAAGTATTCATCCGACCCGGATTTGGATTCATTCATTAATAATGTATTTTAAATTATATGTAATTATTATTTAAAATAAGATAAAAATTGGTATTTTCCAAGTAGCAAGTTAGGGTTTATGTTTATTTGATATTTATATTTGTTTAAAATTTGGAGATGACTTAATTTCTAATAAGTTTATATTTAAGTATCGAATAATTATTTTTTCGGATGTGTTTTTAATATTTATACGGATTCAATATTATTTTGTTTGATTTGAAAGTGTTTGTAGGAGCATGATAAATAAAAAAGCTTAAGATAATTATTCTATCGAGTCTACTGAGTAGAATCTGGATCCGCGGAGTACCCTCCTAACTGTATTACCCGATTCATCACATTGCCATCCCTAACTATGTTTCTGATATTTTCTTGCTTTCTTTAGGTCGTGCATTATAATTAACAGATTAGTCATTAACTTTTTCTTTTCTAATGAAGCTCTTATGTTTTATTTATTTTTTCTATTTTTCAATCATATAGAAAAAGTTTATTTACTTTGAAACAAAAAATGATAATTTAATTAGTCAAACAAAATTTTAATAAAATAAATTATGATAAGTATGTTCAACAAATTGACTTGAAATTCAAATACCCTTTAAAAAAATAAAAATTGACTTGAAATTAGTATATAGGTAAATTACAAGACATGGAGAAGAACCAGTCAATTTGAGAATTATAAT
The DNA here is from genome assembly GCA_963669365.1 of Verbascum thapsus. Classification (NCBI taxonomy): domain Eukaryota; kingdom Viridiplantae; phylum Streptophyta; class Magnoliopsida; order Lamiales; family Scrophulariaceae; genus Verbascum; species Verbascum thapsus. Next base: position 9,382,212 of record OY770114.1, read on the forward strand.
ATATTTTAGAATCTATATAAGGGTAATGACATTAACTCATGTAAACTTTTATAAATATTTAATAATTTATTATTTGAACTACATGGATTTTTACAGAAATAATTCGTCATAACAATGTTGTAGGACAATTTCTGAAAGACAAATATTAGATATGAAGCTTTTTTCTTACCAAAATTTATTATAACAAAAGTCGATTTTGAGAGCTCTTAAAAGTGATATAAGAAAAGGTATTTGATGACCAATGAAATAGTTTTCCGTGGCTTAATTTTTTTCCAAGTGCTACATATATTTTATACCCTGTTTTGTCTTCTATTCTGATTTTCATCCGATGTTTATATAATGCACAATACATATAAAATGTAAGAGAATATATTATACATCAAATATATATATATATATATATGAAGCTCAATAAAATCAATATGAAAGATATAATAAAAGGAATATTGCATCAACCACCGCCAAACTTTTACCATTTGATATTTACATCCCTTATCTTTAAAAGTTTGGCATCAATGTACCTCCTCTTTTTCACTTTTTCATTATATTAATCTTATAAAGACAAAAATACCCTTCACTTTTTATTTAAAAGTTAATTTTCAGTTATAATGTGTTGGAGAATGAAAAAATATCATTAAATGATAAAATAAAAATATGAGACATTCATAGTTTAAAATTTTACAAATATAACTCTAATTTCCTAGAAAAAATATTATATCGATTTATAATGATTTTTTTTGTGATCTAAAATCTTATGGATTAAGTAAGTCAATATAATTCACACGTTTTTCATAAATCTGAATACTTATGATTTTCTTGTATATTAAAAAACAGAAGTATAAAAGGAAGAACCTAACAAACCTTCATATACATAAAATCCTATTTATTCAAATATGTTTCTTTATAAAAAAAAAGGGAGAATTGCATTGACCTCCCCTGAACTATTAGCATTTGGTATCCACACCCCTCATCTTAAAAATATTGGCATGGACCTTTTATTACATTTGAGAATGAGAAAATATCAAAAACAATTATTAAATAAGAAACTTTCACAACTAAATATTTTCTCCTTAGTGTAATATGAAGAATTACATAATATTACTTAAAGTATTAATTTTAACTATCTTAATACAGCAATACATGAAAAAGAATGTGTTATTATTTAATTATGTTTATTTTGTTACACTATTTTATTGTTTTTATAAAAATCCTCTACATGAAAATGTTTTAGATTTTTTTTCAAGTTTTAATATTACATTTATTATAAATTAATATTTATAATGAATAATTTATATATGGTGATATATGAATATTATTTATTTTCAACTAAAACATGCTTCATTAAAAACAATAAGGATGTTTAGCTTACTCTTAATAAATTATAACATTATGTTTATGAGATAGTAATAAATTATAATTTTTTTTAAATATTACCATTTAAAATATTTTTATATCTATTTAAGTGCAAAAGCATGGCGATATATGAGAAGTATATTTACTTTATTGAAATAGTTTTATTTTAAATTGAATATACTACAAAAATAGCATTATTTTTTGAAAAAGTGATTTAATTTTTTCTAGGAAGAAGCATATTTAAGTTAACAATAATTAGGCATATAAAAAAATTTAGGTTTATAAAAAATGTTTGGGTTACATTATATTCTTGAGACTATAAGATTTTTAAATCACGAGTGAATTCATTATTATTAATATAATATATTTTTTTAAAGAGTAGAGTTATATTTGAAAAGGAATTATTTGTGAAAGTTTTATTTTTTAATTATGTCATTTATAATTTTTAAATATTTTTTCATTCTCTAACATTATAAGTGATAAATAACTTTTAAGGTTAAAAGGTGAAGGGTATTTTAGTCATTACAAAATTAATATAATGGAAGAAGTGAAGGAGGGGAGGTCCATGCTAATATTTCTAAGTTGAGGGGTGTGGATGCCATATGCTCATAGTTCAGGGAAGGTAGATGCAATTTTCCATAATAAAAAATTAGCCACTTCTTACAAAATAATTGTACTTTAGTAGCATATCAATTTAAAATAACAATATTACGAGAAAAGTAAGTTACTTTTAATATACTACCATGTTTTTTTCTTCTTAAAAGATATATAAATACTTTTTAAATAACAAGAGTTTTATGACTATTTATAAAAATAATTATATAGTTTAATAAAAGTAAATTAAAAAAATAGCACAACACAGTTTTTTTCTTCTTTCATTCTTAAAATAAACAGACCTTAAATGATAAAGAACAAATATTATCTATAAATTCAAAATCATTGTATACTAAATTTTGTCTAAAAACTTGAAAATAAAAAGTTAAACATTTGTTGAAGATTACCATAAAAAAAATTATGTAATGGAGTAAATTATCAAAATAATACACTTTTTTTTTCATAAAATTTAACACTAGATGTATCAAGAGAGTTGAAAGTAATATTTTTGAGTAATATTTTTTGGTATAATAAAATGATACATAATTAAAAAAAATATATTTTAATGTTAAAGAACATTATAGCTATATTTGTAGAAACTATATTATTATTTGTTTTATTACGATGTGAAGGTTATTTGGTCTTTTATTAACAAATATAGTGAATTAATCAGATAATGGGAAGTTGATCCTAATATTTAAATATGAAGTAGTGTGGATGCAAAATGCTCATAATTCAAGGAAGGTCGATACAATTTTTTCCTATAACAAAACAGATATGGTGGAATATATCCATGGCCATTTATTAGCATGTTTTGCCCAATTGATCAAATAATAATCCAGCTCATATTTTAGTAGCCCAACTAATCTTATAAAACTGCAATGAATTTTTACAAGGAAAATGAATAGAACAAAAGAATTTAATCATCTTATTAGAAAAAAAAAAAACAAGAACAAGAATGCAATCAACACTTAGTTTAAATGGCTTAATTAATACATAATTTGCAATTGGTCACACTATATTACTGTTTCTTCAAATGGAAGCACTTAATTTTGATGTTGTGCTATTAGACGGTCTTGTGTATCCGAGCACCCTCAAAGCCGGCTCAATGAGAATAGTCTCGATACGAGAGTAGGCATGATGTGTAAAGTGTATTCCGTCCCAGAAGATGTACTGATTTGGGTAACGACAAACGGGCACTTTTGGGCTTCCGCAAAATCTCCTGCTATCGTAATTGTATTTCCCTCCGGTCCCACAACAAGCTTGTAATGCTAGTTCCTCGTTAGGGCCTATCACAATTTACAAGAACAATTATTAATATATTTTTTCAAATATTTAACAATATTAGTAAGAGTAAAATACTTACTATATGATGCACCACGAATAACTTGTAATGTACCATCATAAATTGCTCCATAATTTATAATAATATTTGGGAATTCCAGAGTGAGATTTCTGATAGCTTGTTGGAGATAATCATTTTTCGATACGATAAGATCGTTCACAAACTTTAAGCATCCTAGTTCATCGTAATCGTCAGTGTTATTGTTGTGCAACGCTGTTAATATATATGGGAAACATCCGAGGGGAGCATTTCCTGGAATTATCAATCGTGTGAAGCCCATCCTAATCAAATCCTGTGTGATTGGATATAGTTAATTAGCTATCCATTTTGAAACATTTAATAATATATATATATAGAGAGAGAGACTAATGATGTAAAGTGTTAAAAATTTAAAAGAGAAAATTGATCGAACTTGGAGATAGTTACTTACTCTTGCAACTCTGATTTGAGCTCGTGTTATTAAGGGTGAATAAGTTCGTACTTCTTCAATCGATTTTCCTTGGGTTAGAGCATAACCGATGTCATTGGCCTCAATATCGCCCAAAAATAAAAACGAGTCTTCCACCCTCTTGGCACGTTCTGATATAAATAGTAAAATTGAATATGAACGACACTTTCGACCCAGATCATTATGTTTAAAATGATGATTCAATATACTCGTTAAATAAGAGTACTTAATTGTTAACATCATAAATAACAAACCTTTTGGTGACGAGAACATAGAGTTGAAATAATCCTTAAACCATCTTAGTTGAGTACTAAGAGGAACATTAGCATAAGGTGGAATTTTAATGTCTCTCGATTTGAAAAAGCTCGTGTCAAGCACCGGACTTCTAGCCACCGAGAAGATAACTCCATCGTAATCCTCAGAAGCATTCATCGACAAATAAGGTGCAAGATGAGGCAACCCGAAATCAGTAGCTACAAAATAGAGATACATATTTACATACGTCAAATATTTATATGTTATATCTTCAATAATTTTTTATGTTATTTTTACTTATCTAGATATAGTTAGAATAAATTCACATTACTGATTAATAATTTAGGATGATAATATGTTGTTTATTGAAGATTACCATAAAAATAAGAAATAGTATAATTAACATAATTATAATACTAACATATTTTTTTTCATGAGATTTAACACCTGTTGTATTATGAGAGCTAAATTAATATCTTTAAGTAATATTATTTGATATAATAAAATTATTCATAATTAAAAAGATTATTATTATAAAATTAAAGAACATTATAACTATATTTCTAGAAACTATTTTAATTTGTTTTATTATCATGGGAGGGGCATTTTAGTCATTTCATTAGTAAATATAGTGAAAACTTGAGAAAGGGGAGGTACATGCCAATTTTTTAAACTTGAGGGGTGTGGATGCCAAATGCACATAGTTCAGGGGAGGTCGATGCAATTTTCCCCATGTGTCTCCCCTATTTCACCTTTTTCATCATATTAATCTTATAAAGACGAAAATACCCTTCACGTTTTATTTAAAAGTTAATTTTCACTTATAATGTGTTGGAGAATGAAAAAATATCATTAAATGGCAAAACAAAAATATGAGACATTCGTAATTTAAAATTTTACAAATATAACTCTAATTTCCAAGAACAAATTTGATATCGATTAATATTGAATTCTTTTTATGATCTAAAATCTTATTGATTAAGAAGTCAATATAATTCACACGTTTTTTCATAAATATAAATACTTATAATTTTCTTATATATATAAAAAAAACAAAAGTATAGAAGGAAGAATCTAACAAACCTTTATATGCATAAAGTCCTATTTATTCAAATATGTTTCTTTATAAAAAACAATTTAGCCACTTCTTACAAAATAATTGTACTTTAGTAGCATATAAATTTAAAATAATAATATTACGAGAAAAGTAAGTTACTTTTAATATACCACCATGTTCTTTTTCTTAAAAGATATAGTAATACTTTTTAAAACCACAAGAGTTTTATGACTATTTATAAACAAAATTATATAGTTTAATATAAGTAAGTTAAAAAAATAGCACAACACAATATTTTTTTTCTTTCTTTCTGAAAATAAACAGACCTTAAATGAAAAATAAAGAACAACCATATTATCTATAAATTCATAATCATTAATGTGAATTTATACTAAATTCTGTCTAAAAACTCAAAAATAAAAAGTCAAAAATTTGTTGAAGATTACCAGAAAAATAAGAAAATTATGTAATGAAGTAAATTAACATTATCAAAATAATACACTTTTTTCCATGAAATTTAACACTAGATGTATCAAGAGAGTTGAAATTAATATTTTTTATTAATAATTTTTGGTATAATAAAATGATACATAATTACAAAAAATTATTTTAAAGTTAAAGAACATTATAGCTATATTTTTAGAAACTATATTATTTGTTTTATTACGATGTGACTTGTGAGGGGTTTTTTGGTCTTTTATTAACAAATTTAGTGAATTAATCGAAAAATGGGAGGTTGATGCTAATTTTCAAATATGAAGTAGTGTGGATGCAAAATACTCATAATTCAGGGAAGTTCGATACAATTTTTCTTATGCCAAAACAAATATGGTGGAATATATCCATGGCCCCGAGTTCAAGCTATTGTAGACCCAAGTCATATAGCCCATTTATTAGTGTTTTGCCCAATTAATCAAATAATAGTCCAGCTCATATTTTAGTAGCCCAAACTAATCTTATAAAAATGCAGTGAAATTTTACAAGGAAAATGGATAGAACAAAAGAATGCTATCATCTTATTAGAAGAACAAAAAAAAGAAACAAGTACAAGAATTAATCAACACTTAGTTTAGATGGCTTACTTAATACATAATTTGCAATTGGTCACACTATATTACTATTTCTTCAAACGGAAGCACTTAAGTTTGATGTTGTGCTATTAGAGGGTCTTGTGCACCCGAGCACCCTCAAAGCCGGCTCAATGAGAATAGTCTCGATACGAGAGTACGCATGATGTGTAAAGTGTATTCCGTCCCAGAAGATGTACTGATTTGGGTAACGACAAACCGGCACTTTTGGGCTTCCGCAGAATCTCCTGCTATCGTAATTGTATTTTCCTCCGGTCCCACAACAAGCTTGTAACGCTAGTTCCCCGTTAGGGCCTGTCACAATTTACAAGAACAATTATTAATATATTTTTTCAAATATTTAACAATATTAGTAAGAGTAGAGTACTTACCATATGATGCACCACGAATAACTTGTAATGTACCATCATAAATTGCTCCATAATTTATAATGATATTTGGGAATTCCAGAGTGAGATTTCTGATAGCTTGTTGGAGATAATCATTTTTCGATATGATAAGATCGTTCACAGACTTTAAGCATCCTAGTTCATCGTAATCGTCAGTGTTATTGCTGTGCAACACTGTTAATATGTATGGGAAACATCCGAGGGGAGCATTTCCTGGAATTATCAATCGTGTGAAGCCCATCCCAATCAAATCCTGTGTGATTGAATATAGTTAGCTATCTATTTTAATCATTTAACACTATATATATTGACAAATAATGTAAAGTGTTAAAATAGAAAATTAATCGTATAATTACTTACTCTTGCAACTTTGATTTGAGCTCGTGTTATTAAGGGTGCATAAGTCCGTACTTCTTCAATTGATTTGCCTTGCGTTAGAGCATAACCGATGTCATTGGCCTCAATGTCGCCCAAAAATAAAAACGAGTCTTCCATTCTCTTGGCACGTTCTGATATAAATAACAGTAAAAATGAATATCAACCCAAACCATCAATTTATAAATTAACATGATGATTGTATATACTCGTTAAAAGAACAAACCTTTTGGTGATGAGAACTTGGAGTTGAAATAATCCTTAAACCATCTTAGTTGAGTACTAAGAGGAACATTAGCATAAGGTGGAATTTTAATGCCTCTCGATTTAAAAAAGCTCGTGTCAAGCACCGGACTTCTCGCCACCGAGAAGATAACTCCATCGTAATTCTCAGAAGCATTCATCGACAAATAAGGCGCAAGATGAGGCAACCCGAAATCAGTAGCTACAAATCATAGATACACATGTCAATTATTTAAACGTTATAATTACGATATAATGAAGCATATATATGGAATTTATATATATATATGTGTGTGTATATATATATATATACCTGCAAAGTCGAAGTCGTTAAGCCCATCGGACCAACGACCAGTGGGCCAACCGTGGGAAGATATACCGTAAGGTAACTTTGCAGCGGGATTTGGGATTCGAGAAGGGACGTGAATCGAGTTACCGACATCTGTAAAGCCATCTCCAAAGTGGTATAAATAGTGAAATGGGCAATTTGCATGTTGAATATGTTGGGATGATGAAACTGCAGTAGAAGCTAGAATTATTAAGAGAAAAAAGGATAAGATATTTTGGGACTTATTCATCATGATTGTTAATTTAATTGATTGTAAAACTATGATATGAAGTATGGATGAAAATCAAATGAGATTGATAGATAGATAGAATGAGAATTAAGATAAAAGAGATGGTTTATTTATACTGGTTTTTGCATGGGATGGCGTAGACTTAATTTCAATCATTGTTGCGTAATTTTGAACATTGAATTTGAAGCATTCAACACTGTTTTGTTCTTTTTTCTATTTTATATTGTATTTATGGAAAGTCTTCTCAAAGAGAAAGTTCACTTTAAATGGTTGAACAATGAATGGATATGTAGGAATGTCAATGAGACCTCATACAGGACAAAGTGAGGTTTTGCCAATGAATGGGTCCAAAAAAATGGGTTGAGTTTGACTCTGGATATATAAAAAATTATGACCGAGCCGGATCCGGGATGAAATCCGACTCCAGCAAGTATTCATCCGACCCGGATTTGGATTCATTCATTAATAATGTATTTTAAATTATATGTAATTATTATTTAAAATAAGATAAAAATTAGTATTTTCCAAGTAGCAAGTTAGGGTTTATGTTTATTTGATATTTATATTTGTTTAAAATTTGGAGATGACTTAATTTCTAATAAGTTTATATTTAAGTATCGAATAATTATTTTTTCGGATGTGTTTTTAATATTTATACGGATTCAATATTATTTTGTTTGATTTGAAAGTGTTTGTAGGAGCATGATAAATAAAAAAGCTTAAGATAATTATTCTATCGAGTCTACTGAGTAGAATCTGGATCCGCGGAGTACCCTCCTAACTGTATTACCCGATTCATCACATTGCCATCCCTAACTATGTTTCTGATATTTTCTTGCTTTCTTTAGGTCGTGCATTATAATTAACAGATTAGTCATTAACTTTTTCTTTTCTAATGAAGCTCTTATGTTTTATTTATTTTTTCTATTTTTCAATCATATAGAAAAAGTTTATTTACTTTGAAACAAAAAATGATAATTTAATTAGTCAAACAAAATTTTAATAAAATAAATTATGATAAGTATGTTCAACAAATTGACTTGAAATTCAAATACCCTTTAAAAAAATAAAAATTGACTTGAAATTAGTATATAGGTAAATTACAAGACATGGAGAAGAACCAGTCAATTTGAGAATTATAATATATTTTAGAATCTATATAAGGGTAATGACATTAACTCATGTAAACTTTTATAAATATTTAATAATTTATTATTTGAACTACATGGATTTTTACAGAAATAATTCGTCATAACAATGTTGTAGGACAATTTCTGAAAGACAAATATTAGATATGAAGCTTTTTTCTTACCAAAATTTATTATAACAAAAGTTGATTTTGAGAGCTCTTAAAAGTGATATAAGAAAAGGTATTTGATGACCAATGAAATAGTTTTCCGTGGCTTAATTTTTTTCCAAGTGCTACATATATTTTATACCCTGTTTTGTCTTCTATTCTGATTTTCATCCGATGTTTATATAATGCACAATACATATAAAATGTAAGAGAATATATTATACATCAAATATATATATATATATATATGAAGCTCAATAAAATCAATATGAAAGATATAATAAAAGGAAAATTGCATCAACCACCGCCAAACTTTTACCATTTGATATTTACATCCCTTATCTTTAAAAGATTGGCATCAATGTACCTCCTCTTTTTCACTTTTTCATTATATTAATCTTATAAAGACAAAAATACCCTTCACTTTTTATTTAAAAGTTAATTTTCAGTTATAATGTGTTGGAGAATGAAAAAATATCATTAAATGATAAAATAAAAATATGAGACATTCATAGTTTAAAATTTTACAAATATAACTCTAATTTCCTAGAAAAAATATTATATCGATTTATAATGATTTTTTTTGTGATCTAAAATCTTATGGATTAAGTAAGTCAATATAATTCACACGTTTTTCATAAATCTGAATACTTATGATTTTCTTGTATATTAAAAAACAGAAGTATAAAAGGAAGAACCTAACAAACCTTCATATACATAAAATCCTATTTATTCAAATATGTTTCTTTATAAAAAAAAAGGGAGAATTGCATTGACCTCCCCTGAACTATTAGCATTTGGTATCCACACCCCTCATCTTAAAAATATTGGCATGGACCTTTTATTACATTTGAGAATGAGAAAATATCAAAAACAATTATTAAATAAGAAACTTTCACAACTAAATATTTTCTCCTTAGTGTAATATGAAGAATTACATAATATTACTTAAAGTATTAATTTTAACTATCTTAATACAGCAATACATGAAAAAGAATGTGTTATTATTTAATTATGTTTATTTTGTTACACTATTTTATTGTTTTTATAAAAATCCTCTACATGAAAATGTTTTAGATTTTTTTTCAAGTTTTAATATTACATTTATTATAAATTAATATTTATAATGAATAATTTATATATGGTGATATATGAATATTATTTATTTTCAACTAAAACATGCTTCATTAAAAACAATAAGGATGTTTAGCTTACTCTTAATAAATTATAACATTATGTTTATGAGATAGTAATAAATTATAATTTTTTTTAAATATTACCATTTAAAATATTTTTATATCTATTTAAGTGCAAAAGCATGGCGATATATGAGAAGTATATTTACTTTATTGAAATAGTTTTATTTTAAATTGAATATACTACAAAAATAGCATTATTTTTTGAAAAAGTGATTTAATTTTTTCTAGGAAGAAGCATATTTAAGTTAACAATAATTAGGCATATAAAAAAATTTAGGTTTATAAAAAATGTTTGGGTTACATTATATTCTTGAGACTATAAGATTTTTAAATCACGAAGTGAATTCATTATTATTAATATAATATATTTTTTTAAAGAGTAGAGTTATATTTGAAAAGGAATTATTTGTGAAAGTTTTATTTTTTAATTATGTCATTTATAATTTTTAAATATTTTTTCATTCTCTAACATTATAAGTGATAAATAACTTTTAAGGTTAAAAAGTGAAGGGTATTTTAGTCATTACAAAATTAATATAATGGAAGAAGTGAAGGAGGGGAGGTCCATGCTAATATTTCTAAGTTGAGGGGTGTGGATGCCATATGCTCATAGTTCAGGGAAGGTAGATGCAATTTTCCATAATAAAAAATTAGCCACTTCTTACAAAATAATTGTACTTTAGTAGCATATCAATTTAAAATAACAATATTACGAGAAAAGTAAGTTACTTTTAATATACTACCATGTTTTTTTCTTCTTAAAAGATATATAAATACTTTTTAAATAACAAGAGTTTTATGACTATTTATAAAAATAATTATATAGTTTAATAAAAGTAAATTAAAAAAATAGCACAACACAGTTTTTTTCTTCTTTCATTCTTAAAATAAACAGACCTTAAATGATAAAGAACAAATATTATCTATAAATTCATAATCATTGTATACTAAATTTTGTCTAAAAACTTGAAAATAAAAAGTTAAACATTTGTTGAAGATTACCATAAAAAAAATTATGTAATGGAGTAAATTATCAAAATAATACACTTTTTTTTTCATAAAATTTAACACTAGATGTATCAAGAGAGTTGAAAGTAATATTTTTGAGTAATATTTTTTGGTATAATAAAATGATACATAATTAAAAAAAATATATTTTAATGTTAAAGAACATTATAGCTATATTTGTAGAAACTATATTATTATTTGTTTTATTACGATGTGAAGGTTATTTGGTCTTTTATTAACAAATATAGTGAATTAATCAGATAATGAGAAGTTGATCCTAATATTTAAATATGAAGTAGTGTGGATGCAAAATGCTCATAATTCAAGGAAGGTCGATACAATTTTTTCCTATAACAAAACAGATATGGTGGAATATATCCATGGCCATTTATTAGCATGTTTTGCCCAATTGATCAAATAATAATCCAGCTCATAATTTAGTAGCCCAACTAATCTTATAAAACTGCAATGAATTTTTACAAGGAAAATGAATAGAACAAAAGAATTTAATCATCTTATTAGAAAAAAAAAAAAACAAGAACAAGAATGCAATCAACACTTAGTTTAAATGGCTTAATTAATACATAATTTGCAATTGGTCACACTATATTACTGTTTCTTCAAATGGAAGCACTTAATTTTGATGTTGTGCTATTAGACGGTCTTGTGCACCCGAGCACCCTCAAAGCCGGCTCAATGAGAATAGTCTCGATACGAGAGTAGGCATGATGTGTAAAGTGTATTCCGTCCCAGAAGATGTACTGATTTGGGTAACGACAAACGGGCACTTTTGGGCTTCCGCAAAATCTCCTGCTATCGTAATTGTATTTCCCTCCGGTCCCACAACAAGCTTGTAATGCTAGTTCCCCGTTAGGGCCTATCACAATTTACAAGAACAATTATTAATATATTTTTTCAAATATTTAACAATATTAGTAAGAGTAAAATACTTACTATATGATGCACCACGAATAACTTGTAATGTACCATCATAAATTGCTCCATAATTTATAATAATATTTGGGAATTCCAGAGTGAGATTTCTGATAGCTTGTTGGAGATAATCATTTTTCGATACGATAAGATCGTTCACAGACTTTAAGCATCCTAGTTCATCGTAATCGTCAGTGTTATTGTTGTGCAACGCTGTTAATATATATGGGAAACATCCGAGGGGAGCATTTCCTGGAATTATCAATCGTGTGAAGCCCATCCTAATCAAATCCTGTGTGATTGGATATAGTTAATTAGCTATCCATTTTGAAACATTTAATAATATATATAGAGAGAGAGAGAGACTAATGATGTAAAGTGTTAAAAATTTAAAAGAGAAAATTGATCGAACTTGGAGATAGTTACTTACTCTTGCAACTCTGATTTGAGCTCGTGTTATTAAGGGTGAATAAGTTCGTACTTCTTCAATCGATTTTCCTTGGGTTAGAGCATAACCGATGTCATTGGCCTCAATATCGCCCAAAAATAAAAACGAGTCTTCCACCCTCTTGGCACGTTCTGATATAAATAGTAAAATTGAATATGAACGACACTTTCGACCCAGATCATTATGTTTAAAATGATGATTCAATATACTCGTTAAATAAGAGTACTTAATTGTTAACATCATAAATAACAAACCTTTTGGTGACGAGAACATAGAGTTGAAATAATCCTTAAACCATCTTAGTTGAGTACTAAGAGGAACATTAGCATAAGGTGGAATTTTAATGTCTCTCGATTTGAAAAAGCTCGTGTCAAGCACCGGACTTCTAGCCACCGAGAAGATAACTCCATCGTAATCCTCAGAAGCATTCATCGACAAATAAGGTGCAAGATGAGGCAACCCGAAATCAGTAGCTACAAAATAGAGATACACATTTACATACGTCAAATATTTATATGTTATATCTTCAATAATTTTTTATGTTATTTTTACTTATCTAGATATAGTTAGAATAAATTCACATTACTGATTAATAATTTAGGATGATAATATGTTGTTTATTGAAGATTACCATAAAAATAAGAAATAGTATAATTAACATAATTATTATACTAACATATTTTTTTTCATGAGATTTAACACATGTTGTATTATGAGAGCTAAATTAATACCTTTAAGTAATATTATTTGATATAATAAAATTATTCATAATTAAAAAGATTATTATTATAAAATTAAAGAACATTATAACTATATTTCTAGAAACTATTTTAATTTGTTTTATTATCATGGGAGGGGCATTTTAGTCATTTCATTAGTAAATATAGTGAAAATTTGAGAAAGGGGAGGTACATGCCAATTTTTTAAATTTGAGGGGTGTGGATGCCAAATGCACATAGTTCAGGGGAGGTCGATGCAATTTTCCCCATGTATCTCTCCTCTTTCACCTTTTTCATTATATTAATCTTATAAAGACGAAAATACCCTTCACTTTTTATTTAAAAGTTAATTTTCACTTATAATGTGTTGGAGAATGAAAAAATATCATTAAATGGCAAAACAAAAATATGAGACATTCGTAATTTAAAATTTTACAAATATAACTCTAATTTCCAAGAACAAATTTTATATCGATTAATAATGAATTCTTTTTATGATCTAAAATCTTATTGATTAAGTAAGTCAATATAATTCACAGGTTTTTCATAAATATAAATACTTATAATTTTCTTATATATATAAAAAAGCAAAAGTATAGAAGGAAGAATCTAACAAACCTTTATATGCATAAAGTCCTATTTATTCAAATATGTTTCTTTATAAAAAAAAATTTAGCCACTTCTTACAAAATAATTGTACTTTAGTAGCATATAAATTTAAAATAATAATATTACGAGAAAAGTAAGTTACTTTTAATATACCACCATGTTCTTTTTCTTAAAAGATATAGTAATACTTTTTAAAATCACAAGAGTTTTATGACTATTTATAAACACAATTATATAGTTTAATATAAGTAAGTTAAAAAATAGCACAACACAATATTTTTTTCTTTCTTTCTGAAAATAAACAGACCTTAAATGAAAAATAAAGAACAACCATATTATCTATAAATTCATAATCATTAATGTGAATTTATACTAAATTCTGTCTAAAAACACAAAAATAAAAAGTCAAAAATTTGTTGAAGATTACCAAAAAAATAAGAAAATTATGTAATGAAGTAAATTAACATTATCAAAATAATACACTTTTTTCCATGAAATTTAACACTAGATGTATCAAGAGAGTTGAAATTAATATTTTTTACTAATATTTTTTATTAATATTTTTTGGTATAATAAAATGATACATAATTACAAAAAATTATTTTAAAGTTAAAGAACATTATAGCTATATTTTTAGAAACTATATTATTTGTTTTATTACGATGTGACTTGTGAGGGGTTTTTTGGTCCTTTATTAACAAATTTAGTGAATTAATCGAAAAATGGGAGGTTGATGCTAATTTTCAAATATGAAGTAGTGTGGATGCAAAATACTCATAATTCAGGGAAGTTCGATACAATTTTTCTTATGACAAAACAAATATGGTGGAATATGTCCATGGCCCGGAGTTCAAGCTATTGTAGACCCAAGTCATATAGCCCATTTATTAGTGTTTTGCCCAATTAATCAAATAATAGTCCAGCTCATATTTTAGTAGCCCAAACTAATCTTATTAAAATGCAGTGAAATTTTACAAGGAAAATGGATAGAACAAAAGAATGCTATCATCTTATTAGAAGAACAAAAAAAAGAAACAAGTACAAGAATTAATCAACACTTAGTTTAGATGGCTTACTTAATACATAATTTGCAATTGGTCACACTATATTACTATTTCTTCAAACGGAAGCACTTAAGTTTGATGTTGTGCTATTAGACGGTCTTGTGCACCCGAGCACCCTCAAAGCTGGCTCAATGAGAATAGTCTCGATACGAGAGTACGCATGATGTGTGAAGTGTATTCCGTCCCAGAAGATGTATTGGTTTGGGTAACGACAAACCGGCACTTTTGGGCTTCCGCAGAATCTCCTGCTATCGTAATTGTATTTCCCTCCGGTCCCACAACAAGCTTGTAACGCTAGTTCCCCGTTAGGGCCTGTCACAATTTACAAGAACAATTATTAATATATTTTTTCAAATATTTAACAATATTAGTAAGAGTAGAGTACTTACCATATGATGCACCACGAATAACTTGTAATGTACCATCATAAATTGCTCCATAATTTATAATGATATTTGGGAATTTCAGAGTGAGATTTCTGATAGCTTGTTGGAGATAATCATTTTTCGATATGATAAGAACGTTCACAGACTTTAAGCATCCTAGTTCATCGTAATCGTCAGTGTTATTGCTGTGCAACGCTGTTAATATGTATGGGAAACATCCGAGGGGAGCATTTCCTGGAATTATCAATCGTGTGAAGTCCATCCCAATCAAATCCTGTGTGATATAATATAGTTAGCTATCTATTTTAATCATTTAATACTATATATATTGACAAATAATGTAAAGTGTTAAAATAGAAAATTAATCGTATAATTACTTACTCTTGCAACTTTGATTTGAGCTCGTGTTATTAAGGGTGCATAAGTCCGTACTTCTTCAATTGATTTGCCTTGCGTTAGAGCATAACCGATGTCATTGGCCTCAATGTCGCCCAAAAATAAAAACGAGTCTTCCATTCTCTTGGCACGTTCTGATATAAATAACAGTAAAAATGAATATCAACCCAAACCATCAATTTATAAATTAACATGATGATTGTATATACTCGTTAAAAGAACAAACCTTTTGGTGATGAGAACTTGGAGTTGAAATAATCCTTAAACCATCTTAGTTGAGTACTAAGAGGAACATTAGCATAAGGTGGAATTTTAATGCCTCTCGATTTAAAAAAGCTCGTGTCAAGCACCGGACTTCTCGCCACCGAGAAGATAACTCCATCGTAATTCTCAGAAGCATTCATCGACAAATAAGGCGCAAGATGAGGCAACCCGAAATCAGTAGCTACAAATCATAGATACACATGTCAATTATTTAAACGTTATAATTACGATATAATGAAGCATATATATGGAATTTATATATATATATATGTGTGTATATATATATATATACCTGCAAAGTCGAAGTCGTTAAGCCCATCGGACCAACGACCAGTGGGCCAACCGGGGGAAGATATACCGTAAGGTAACTTTGCAGCGGGATTTGGGATTCGAGAAGGGACGTGAATCGAGTTACCGACATCTGTAAAGCCATCTCCAAAGTGGTATAAATAGTGAAATGGGCAATTTGCATGTTGAATATGTTGGGATGATGAAACTGCAGTAGAAGCTAGAATTATTAAGAGAAAAAAGGATAAGATATTTTGGGACTTATTCATCATGATTGTTAATTTAATTGATTGTAAAACTATGATATGAAGTATGGATGAAAATCAAATGAGATTGATAGATAGATAGAATGAGAATTAAGATAAAAGCGATGGTTTATTTATACTGGTTTTTGCATGGGATGGCGTAGACTTAATTTCAATCATTGTTGCGTAATTTTGAACATTGAATTTGAAGCATTCAACACTGTTTTGTTCTTTTTTCTATTTTATATTGTATTTATGGAAAGTCTTCTCAAAGAGAAAGTTCACTTTAAATGGTTGAACAATGAATGGATATGTAGGAATGTCAATGAGACCTCATACAGGACAAAGTGAGGTTTTGCCAATGAATGGGTCCAAAAAAATGGGTTGAGTTTGACTCTGGATATATAAAAAATTATGACCGAGCCGGATCCGGGATGAAATCCGACTCCAGCAAGTATTCATCCGACCCGGATTTGGATTCATTCATTAATAATGTATTTTAAATTATATGTAATTATTATTTAAAATAAGATAAAAATTAGTATTTTCCAAGTAGCAAGTTAGGGTTTATGTTTATTTGATATTTATATTTGTTTAAAATTTGGAGATGACTTAATTTCTAATAAGTTTATATTTAAGTATCGAATAATTATTTTTTCGGATGTGTTTTTAATATTTATACGGATTCAATATTATTTTGTTTGATTTGAAAGTGTTTGTAGGAGCATGATAAATAAAAAAGCTTAAGATAATTATTCTATCGAGTCTACTGAGTAGAATCTGGATCCGCGGAGTACCCTCCTAACTGTATTACCCGATTCATCACATTGCCATCCCTAACTATGTTTCTGATATTTTCTTGCTTTCTTTAGGTCGTGCATTATAATTAACAGATTAGTCATTAACTTTTTCTTTTCTAATGAAGCTCTTATGTTTTATTTATTTTTTCTATTTTTCAATCATATAGAAAAAGTTTATTTACTTTGAAACAAAAAATGATAATTTAATTAGTCAAACAAAATTTTAATAAAATAAATTATGATAAGCATGTTCAACAAATTGACTTGAAATTCAAATACCCTTTAAAAAAATAAAAATTGACTTGAAATTAGTATATAGGTAAATTACAAGACATGGAGAAGAACCAGTCAATTTGAGAATTATAATATATTTTAGAATCTATATAAGGGTAATGACATTAACTCATGTAAACTTTTATAAATATTTAATAATTTATTATTTGAACTACATGGATTTTTACAGAAATAATTCGTCATAACAATGTTGTAGGACAATTTCTGAAAGACAAATATTAGATATGAAGCTTTTTTCTTACCAAAATTTATTATAACAAAAGTCGATTTTGAGAGCTCTTAAAACGTATACTATGTAGGAATGTCAATTAATGAGACCTCATACAGGATAAATTGAGGTTTTGCCAATGCATTATGAATGGGTCCAAAAAAATAGGTCGAGTTTGACTCTGGGTATCAAAAATTATGACCGAGCCGGATCCGGGATGAAATCCGACTCCAGCAAGTATTCATCCCTACCCGGATTTGGATTCTGTTATTAATAATGTGTTTTATATTATATATAATTATTATTTAGTTTATTGTTTAAAATATGATAAAAAATTATATTTTCCAAGTAGCAAGTTAAGATTTATGGTTTATTTGATATTTATACTTGTTTAAAATTTGGTGATGACTTCATTTACTTCAATTTCTAGTAAGTTTATATTTAATTATCGGATAATTATTTTATTGGATGTGGTTTTAATATTTATACGGATTTAATATTATTTTGTTTGATTTGAAAGTTTTTGTAGGAACATGATAAATAAAAAGGCTTAAGATAATCATTCTACCGAGTAGGATTTGGATTCGATGAGTACCCTCCAAGTCTGAGATGGGTTCGGGTATTAGAAATAAGAACAAAATGGGGTCTCGAATCCTGTATTACCCGATCCATCACATTGTCATCTCTAACTATGCGTCTGTTATTTTCTTGCTTTCTTTAGGTCGTGCATTATAATTTACAGATTAGTCATTATCTTTTTCGTTTCTAATGTAGTTCTTATTTTTTTTTTTTCTATTTTTCAATCATATAGAAAAAGTTTATTTTACTTTGAAACAAAAAATGATCATTTAATTAGTCGAACAAAATTTTACTAAAATAAATTATGATAAGTATGCTCAACAAATTGACATGAAATTCAAATTATACCTTTTTAATAAACAAAAATTGACTTGAAATTAGTATATAGGTGATTTACAAGACATGGAGAAGAACCAGTCAATTTGAGAATTATAATGTATTTTAGAATCTATTTAAGGGTAATGATATTAACTCATGTAAACTTTTTAAATTTTTGTACTTCTATAAATATGAACATTATTTTTTAGTAATTTATTATTTGAACTACATGGATATTTACAGAAATAATTGGTCATAGCAATGTAGTAGGACAATTTCTAAAAGACAAATATTAGCTATGAAGCCTTTTTTTTTACCAAAATTTATTATAACAAAAGTCGACTTTGAGAGCTCTTAAAAGTGACATAAGAGAAGGTATTTGATGATCAAAGAAATAGCTTTCCGTGGCTTAATTTTTTTCCATGTGCTACATATATTTTATACCGTGTTTTGTCTTCTATTTTGATCTACAAATTCATCCCATGTATATATAATCCACAATACATATAAAATGTAAGAGAATATATTATACATCAAATATATATATGAAGTTCAATATGATCAATATGAAAGATATAAAAAAGGAAAATTGCATCAACCCTCAAATCAACCCCCAAACTATGACCATTTGACACTTAGACCGCTCATCTTTAAAAAATTGACATGTACCTCTCATCTTTCATCTTTTTCATTATATTAATCTTATAAAGACAAAAATACCCTTCACTTTTTATTTAAAAGTTAATTTTCACTTATAATGTGTTGGAGAATGAAAAAATATCATTAAATGGCAAAATTAATATAAAAAAAATGAAACATTCTCAATTTAAAATAATTTTACAAATATAACTCTAATCTCCTAGAAAAAATATTATATCGATTAATAATGAATTCTTTTTGTGATCTAAATTTTATTGATTAAGTAAATCAATATAATTCACACGTTTTTCATAAATCTAAATACTTATAGTTTTCTTATATATATATAAAAAACAAAAGTATAGAAGGAAGAACCTAACAAACTTTTATATACATAAAATCCTATTTATTCAAATATGTATCTTCATTAAAAAAAATTAGCCACTTCTTACAAAAATTATTGTACTTTAGTAGCATATCAATTTAAAATAACAATATTACGAGAAAAGTAAATTACTTTTAATTAATATACCGCCATGTTTTTTTTTCTTCAAAGATATATTAATACCTTTTAAAATAACAAGAGTTCTATGACTATTTATAAAAATAATTATATAGTTTAATAAACGTAAGTTAAAAAATAGCACAACGGTGTTTTTTCTTTCATTCTTAAAATAAACAGACCTTAAATGAAAAATAAAGAACAACCATACTATCTATAAATCCATAATCATTAATATGAATTTATACTAAATTATGTCTAAAAACTCAAAAATAAAAAGTTAAAAATTTGTTGAAGATTACCATAAAAATAAGAAAATTGTGTAATGGATTAAATTAACATTATCAAAATGATACACTTTTTCCCGTGAAATTTAACACTAGATGTATCAAGAGAGTTGAAATTAATATTTTTGAGTAATATTTTTTGGTATAATAAAATGATTCATAATTACAAAAAGAATATTTTAAAGTCAAAGAACATTATAGCTATATTTCTAGAAACTGTATTATTTGTTTTATTACGATGTGAGGGGTTTTTTGGTCTTTTATTAACAAATATAGTGAAAAAAATCGAAAAATGGGAGGTTGATGCTAATATTTAAATATGAAGGAGTGTGGATGCAAAATGCTCATCGTTGGATGAAGGTCGATACAATTTTTCCTATAATAAAACAGATATGGTGGAATATACCCCTGGCCCCGAGTTCAAGCTATTGTAGACCCAAGTCATGTAGCCATTTATTAGGCCTTGTTTGTTTTTGTTTTCAAAACCCATTTTCAACTTTTTAAATCACCAAATTCAAAATAAACTTAACACACCAAAATCTCATCCAAATTCTCCTTTTTTCAACTTTACTTTTTCAATCTCCTATATAACTAACTATCAATTATATATACAACTTTTCACACATTTACCAATCAAATCAATCATTATACAACTTTCTCTTTCATACTTTATAATTTTTTATCTATATTTCTTTATTTTTTATTCTCATAATCATTATATACACAACTAACACAATTATTCAAAACATCACACATCAACCTATCATTATTAATTTGACACATTTTACGACTTTCAACCTGTTTTTAAAAACATAAACAAACAACAATCATTTTCACACGAATTTCCATTGTACACAATTTCCGATAAAATTCAAAATTTCATCTAAAAAACATAAACAAACGGAGCCTTTTTGTGTTTTGGCCCAACTGATCCATTATAGTCCAGCCCATATTTAGAAGCCCAACTGATCTTATAAGAATGCAATGAAATTTTACAAGGAAAATGAATAGAACAAAATAATTTAATCATCTTATTATAAGAAAAAAAGAACAAGAACAAGAATTTAATCAACAATTAGTTTAAATGGCTTAATACATAATTTGCAATTGGTCACTATCTTACTATTTCTTCAAACGGACGCACTTAAGTTCGATGTTGTGCTATTAGATGATCTTGTGCACCCGAGCACCCTCAAAGCCGGCTCAATAAGAATAGTCTCGATACGAGAGTACGCATGATGTGTAAAGTGTATTCCGTCCCAGAAGATGTACTGGTTTGGGTAACGACAAACGGGCACTTTTGGGCTTCCACAGAATCTCTTGCTATCGTAATTGTATTTCCCTCCAGTTCCACAACAAGCTTGTAACGCTAGTTCCCCGTTAGGGCCTATATTACAATTTACGAGAATAATAATTAATATATTTTCTCAAATGTATAACAAAATAAGCAAGAGTAGAACACTTACCATATGATGCACCACGAATAACTTGTAATGTACCGTCATAAATTGCTCCATAATTTATAATGATATTAGGGAATTCCAGAGTGAGATTTCTGATGGCTTGTTGGAGGTAATCATTTTTCGACACGATAAGATCGTTCACAGACTTTAAGCATCCCAGTTCATCGTAATCGTCAGTGTTATTGCTATGCAAAGCAGTTAAAATATATGGGAAACATCCGAGGGGAGCATTTCCTGGAATTATCAATCGTGTGAAGCCCATCCCAATCAAATCCTGTGTGATTGAATATAGTTAGCTATCTATTTTAATCATTTAATACTATATATATTGACAAATAATGTAAAGTGTTAAAATAGAAAATTAATCGTATAATTACTTACTCTTGCAACTTTGATTTGAGCTCGTGTTATTAAGGGTGCATAAGTCCGTACTTCTTCAATTGATTTGCCTTGCGTTAGAGCATAACCGATGTCATCGGCCTCAATGTCGCCCAAAAATAAAAACGAGTCTTCCATTCTATTGGCACGTTCAGATATAAATAACAGTAAAAATGAATATCAACCCAAACCATCAATTTATAAATTAAAATGATGATTGTATATACTCGTTAAAATAACAAACCTTTTGGTGACGAGAATTTGGAGTTGAAATAATCCTTAAACCATCTTAGTTGAGTACTAAGAGGAACATTAGCATAAGGTGGAATTTTAATGCCTTTCGATTTGAAAAAGCTCGTGTCAAGCACCGGACTTCTAGCCACCGAGAAGATAATATCCTCAGAAGCATTCATCGACAAATAAGGCGCAAGATGAGGCAACCCGAAATCAGTAGCTACAAATCATAGATACACATGTCAATTATTTAAACGTTATAATTACGATATAATGAAGCATATATATGGAATTTATATATATATATATGTGTGTATATATATATATATACCTGCAAAGTCGAAGTCGTTAAGCCCATCGGACCAACGACCAGTGGGCCAACCGGGGGAAGATATACCGTAAGGTAACTTTGCAGCGGGATTTGGGATTCGAGAAGGGACGTGAATCGAGTTACCGACATCTGTAAAGCCATCTCCAAAGTGGTATAAATAGTGAAATGGGCAATTTGCATGTTGAATATGTTGGGATGATGAAACTGCAGTAGAAGCTAGAATTATTAAGAGAAAAAAGGATAAGATATTTTGGGACTTATTCATCATGATTGTTAATTTAATTGATTGTAAAACTATGATATGAAGTATGGATGAAAATCAAATGAGATTGATAGATAGATAGAATGAGAATTAAGATAAAAGAGATGGTTTATTTATACTGGTTTTTGCATGGGATGGCGTAGACTTAATTTCAATCATTGTTGCGTAATTTTGAACATTGAATTTGAAGCATTCAACACTGTTTTGTTCTTTTTTCTATTTTATATTGTATTTATGGAAAGTCTTCTCAAAGAGAAAGTTCACTTTAAATGGTTGAACAATGAATGGATATGTAGGAATGTCAATGAGACCTCATACAGGACAAAGTGAGGTTTTGCCAATGAATGGGTCCAAAAAAATGGGTTGAGTTTGACTCTGGATATATAAAAAATTATGACCGAGCCGGATCCGGGATGAAATCCGACTCCAGCAAGTATTCATCCGACCCGGATTTGGATTCATTCATTAATAATGTATTTTAAATTATATGTAATTATTATTTAAAATAAGATAAAAATTAGTATTTTCCAAGTAGCAAGTTAGGGTTTATGTTTATTTGATATTTATATTTGTTTAAAATTTGGAGATGACTTAATTTCTAATAAGTTTATATTTAAGTATCGAATAATTATTTTTTCGGATGTGTTTTTAATATTTATACGGATTCAATATTATTTTGTTTGATTTGAAAGTGTTTGTAGGAGCATGATAAATAAAAAAGCTTAAGATAATTATTCTATCGAGTCTACTTAGTAGAATCTGGATCCGCGGAGTACCCTCCTAACTGTATTACCCGATTCATCACATTGCCATCCCTAACTATGTTTCTGATATTTTCTTGCTTTCTTTAGGTCGTGCATTATAATTAACAGATTAGTCATTAACTTTTTCTTTTCTAATGAAGCTCTTATGTTTTATTTATTTTTTCTATTTTTCAATCATATAGAAAAAGTTTATTTACTTTGAAACAAAAAATGATAATTTAATTAGTCAAACAAAATTTTAATAAAATAAATTATGATAAGCATGTTCAACAAATTGACTTGAAATTCAAATACCCTTTAAAAAAATAAAAATTGACTTGAAATTAGTATATAGGTAAATTACAAGACATGGAGAAGAACCAGTCAATTTGAGAATTATAATATATTTTAGAATCTATATAAGGGTAATGACATTAACTCATGTAAACTTTTATAAATATTTAATAATTTATTATTTGAACTACATGGATTTTTACAGAAATAATTCGTCATAACAATGTTGTAGGACAATTTCTGAAAGACAAATATTAGATATGAAGCTTTTTTCTTACCAAAATTTATTATAACAAAAGTCGATTTTGAGAGCTCTTAAAAGTGATATAAGAAAAGGTATTTGATGACCAATGATAGTTTTCCGTGGCTTAATTTTTTTCCAAGTGCTACATATATTTTATACCCTGTTTTGTCTTCTATTCTGATTTTCATCCGATGTTTATATAATGCACAATACATATAAAATGTAAGAGAATATATTATACATCAAATATATATATATATATATGAAGCTCAATAAAATCAATATGAAAGATATAATAAAAGGAAAATTGCATCAACCACCGCCAAACTTTTACCATTTGATATTTACATCCCTTATCTTTAAAAGATTGGCATCAATGTACCTCCTCTTTTTCACTTTTTCATTATATTAATCTTATAAAGACAAAAATACCCTTCACTTTTTATTTAAAAGTTAATTTTCAGTTATAATGTGTTGGAGAATGAAAAAATATCATTAAATGATAAAATAAAAATATGTGACATTCATAGTTTAAAATTTTACAAATATAACTCTAATTTCCTAGAAAAAATATTATATCGATTTATAATGATTTTTTTTGTGATCTAAAATCTTATGGATTAAGTAAGTCAATATAATTCACACGTTTTTCATAAATCTGAATACTTATGATTTTCTTGTATATTAAAAAACAGAAGTATAAAAGGAAGAACCTAACAAACCTTCATATACATAAAATCCTATTTATTCAAATATGTTTCTTTATAAAAAAAAAGGGAGAATTGCATTGACCTCCCCTGAACTATTAGCATTTGGTATCCACACCCCTCATCTTAAAAATATTGGCATGGACCTTTTATTACATTTGAGAATGAGAAAATATCAAAAACAATTATTAAATAAGAAACTTTCACAACTAAATATTTTCTCCTTAGTGTAATATGAAGAATTACATAATATTACTTAAAGTATTAATTTTAACTATCTTAATAAAGCAATACATGAAAAAGAATGTGTTATTATTTAATTATGTTTATTTTGTTACACTATTTTATTGTTTTTATAAAAATCCTCTACATGAAAATGTTTTAGATTTTTTTTCAAGTTTTAATATTACATTTATTATAAATTAATATTTATAATGAATAATTTATATATGGTGATATATGAATATTATTTATTTTCAACTAAAACATGCTTCATTAAAAACAATAAGGATGTTTAGCTTACTCTTAATAAATTATAACATTATGTTTATGAGATAGTAATAAATTATAATTTTTTTTAAATATTACCATTTAAAATATTTTTATATCTATTTAAGTGCAAAAGCATGGCGATATATGAGAAGTATATTTACTTTATTGAAATAGTTTTATTTTAAATTGAATATACTACAAAAATAGCATTATTTTTTGAAAAAGTGATTTAATTTTTTCTAGGAAGAAGCATATTTAAGTTAACAATAATTAGGCATATAAAAAAATTTAGGTTTATAAAAAATGTTTGGGTTACATTATATTCTTGAGACTATAAGATTTTTAAATCACGAAGTGAATTCATTATTATTAATATAATATATTTTTTTAAAGAGTAGAGTTATATTTGAAAAGGAATTATTTGTGAAAGTTTTATTTTTTAATTATGTCATTTATAATTTTTAAATATTTTTTCATTCTCTAACATTATAAGTGATAAATAACTTTTAAGGTTAAAAGGTGAAGGGTATTTTAGTCATTACAAAATTAATATAATGGAAGAAGTGAAGGAGGGGAGGTCCATGCTAATATTTCTAAGTTGAGGGGTGTGGATGCCATATGCTCATAGTTCAGGAAAGGTAGATGCAATTTTCCATAATAAAAAATTAGCCACTTCTTACAAAATAATTGTACTTTAGTAGCATATCAATTTAAAATAACAATATTACGAGAAAAGTAAGTTACTTTTAATATACTACCATGTTTTTTTCTTCTTAAAAGATATATAAATACTTTTTAAATAACAAGAATTTTATGACTATTTATAAAAATAATTATATAGTTTAATAAAAGTAAATTAAAAAAATAGCACAACACAGTTTTTTTCTTCTTTCATTCTTAAAATAAACAGACCTTAAATGATAAAGAACAAATATTATCTATAAATTCATAATCATTGTATACTAAATTTTGTCTAAAAACTTGAAAATAAAAAGTTAAACATTTGTTGAAGATTACCATAAAAAAAATTATGTAATGGAGTAAATTATCAAAATAATACACTTTTTTTTTCATAAAATTTAACACTAGATGTATCAAGAGAGTTGAAAGTAATATTTTTGAGTAATATTTTTTGGTATAATAAAATGATACATAATTAAAAAAAATATATTTTAATGTTAAAGAACATTATCGCTATATTTGTAGAAACTATATTATTATTTGTTTTATTACGATGTGAAGGTTATTTGGTCTTTTATTAACAAATATAGTGAATTAATCAGATAATGGGAAGTTGATCCTAATATTTAAATATGAAGTAGTGTGGATGCAAAATGCTCATAATTCAAGGAAGGTCGATACAATTTTTTCCTATAACAAAACAGATATGGTGGAATATATCCATGGCCATTTATTAGCATGTTTTGCCCAATTGATCAAATAATAATCCAGCTCATAATTTAGTAGCCCAACTAATCTTATAAAACTGCAATGAATTTTTACAAGGAAAATGAATAGAACAAAAGAATTTAATCATCTTATTAGAAAAAAAAAAAAACAAGAACAAGAATGCAATCAACACTTAGTTTAAATGGCTTAATTAATACATAATTTGCAATTGGTCACACTATATTACTGTTTCTTCAAATGGAAGCACTTAATTTTGATGTTGTGCTATTAGACGGTCTTGTGCACCCGAGCACCCTCAAAGCCGGCTCAATGAGAATAGTCTCGATACGAGAGTAGGCATGATGTGTAAAGTGTATTCCGTCCCAGAAGATGTACTGATTTGGGTAACGACAAACGGGCACTTTTGGGCTTCCGCAAAATCTCCTGCTATCGTAATTGTATTTCCCTCCGGTCCCACAACAAGCTTGTAATGCTAGTTCCCCGTTAGGGCCTATCACAATTTACAAGAACAATTATTAATATATTTTTTCAAATATTTAACAATATTAGTAAGAGTAAAATACTTACTATATGATGCACCACGAATAACTTGTAATGTACCATCATAAATTGCTCCATAATTTATAATAATATTTGGGAATTCCAGAGTGAGATTTCTGATAGCTTGTTGGAGATAATCATTTTTCGATACGATAAGATCGTTCACAGACTTTAAGCATCCTAGTTCATCGTAATCGTCAGTGTTATTGTTGTGCAACGCTGTTAATATATATGGGAAACATCCGAGGGGAGCATTTCCTGGAATTATCAATCATGTGAAGCCCATCCTAATCAAATCCTGTGTGATTGGATATAGTTAATTAGCTATCCATTTTGAAACATTTAATAATATATATAGAGAGAGAGAGACTAATGATGTAAAGTGTTAAAAATTTAAAAGAGAAAATTGATCGAACTTGGAGATAGTTACTTACTCTTGCAACTCTGATTTGAGCTCGTGTTATTAAGGGTGAATAAGTTCGTACTTCTTCAATCGATTTTCCTTGGGTTAGAGCATAACCGATGTCATTGGCCTCAATATCGCCCAAAAATAAAAACGAGTCTTCCACCCTCTTGGCACGTTCTGATATAAATAGTAAAATTGAATATGAACGACACTTTCGACCCAGATCATTATGTTTAAAATGATGATTCAATATACTCTTTAAATAAGAGTACTTAATTGTTAACATCATAAATAACAAACCTTTTGGTGACGAGAACATAGAGTTGAAATAATCCTTAAACCATCTTAGTTGAGTACTAAGAGGAACATTAGCATAAGGTGGAATTTTAATGTGATTTGAAAAAGCTCGTGTCAAGCACCGGACTTCTAGCCACCGAGAAGATAACTCCATCGTAATCCTCAGAAGCATTCATCGACAAATAAGGTGCAAGATGAGGCAACCCGAAATCAGTAGCTACAAAATAGAGATACACATTTACATACGTCAAATATTTATATGTTATATCTTCAATAATTTTTTATGTTATTTTTACTTATCTAGATATAGTTAGAATAAATTCACATTACTGATTAATAATTTAGGATGATAATATGTTGTTTATTGAAGATTACCATAAAAATAAGAAATAGTATAATTAACATAATTATAATACTAACATATTTTTTTTCATGAGATTTAACACTTGTTGTATTATGAGAGCTAAATTAATATCTTTAAGTAATATTATTTGATATAATAAAATTATTCATAATTAAAAAGATTATTATTATAAAATTAAAGAACATTATAACTATATTTCTAGAAACTATTTTAATTTGTTTTATTATCATGGGAGGGGCATTTTAGTCATTTCATTAGTAAATATAGTGAAAATTTGAGAAAGGGGAGGTACATGCCAATTTTTTAAACTTGAGGAGTGTGGATGCCAAATGCACATAGTTCATGGGAGGTCGATGCAATTTTCCCCATGTGTCTCCCCTATTTCACCTTTTTCATCATATTAATCTTATAAAGACGAAAATACCCTTCACTTTTTATTTAAAAGTTAATTTTCACTTATAATGTGTTGGAGAATGAAAAAATATCATTAAATGGCAAAACAAAAATATGAGACATTCGTAATTTAAAATTTTACAAATATAACTCTAATTTCCAAGAACAAATTTTATATCGATTAATATTGAATTCTTTTTATGATCTAAAATCTTATTGATTAAGAAGTCAATATAATTCACACGTTTTTTCATAAATATAAATACTTATAATTTTCTTATATATATAAAAAAAACAAAAGTATAGAAGGAAGAATCTAACAAACCTTTATATGCATAAAGTCCTATTTATTCAAATATGTTTCTTTATAAAAAACAATTTAGCCACTTCTTACAAAATAATTGTACTTTAGTAGCATATAAATTTAAAATAATAATATTACGAGAAAAGTAAGTTACTTTTAATATACCACCATGTTCTTTTTCTTAAAAGATATAGTAATACTTTTAAAAACCACAAGAGTTTTATGACTATTTATAAACAAAATTATATAGTTTAATATAAGTAAGTTAAAAAAATAGCACAACACAATATTTTTTTTCTTTCTTTCTGAAAATAAACAGACCTTAAATGAAAAATAAAGAACAACCATATTATCTATAAATTCATAATCATTAATGTGAATTTATACTAAATTCTGTCTAAAAACTCAAAAATAAAAAGTCAAAAATTTGTTGAAGATTACCAGAAAAATAAGAAAATTATGTAATGAAGTAAATTAACATTATCAAAATAATACACTTTTTTCCATGAAATTTAACACTAGATGTATCAAGAGAGTTGAAATTAATATTTTTTATTAATAATTTTTGGTATAATAAAATGATACATAATTACAAAAAATTATTTTAAAGTTAAAGAACATTATAGCTATATTTTTAGAAACTATATTATTTGTTTTATTACGATGTGACTTGTGAGGGGTTTTTTGGTCTTTTATTAACAAATTTAGTGAATTAATCGAAAAATGGGAGGTTGATGCTAATTTTCAAATATGAAGTAGTGTGGATGCAAAATACTCATAATTCAGGGAAGTTCGATACAATTTTTCTTATGCCAAAACAAATATGGTGGAATATATCCATGGCCCCGAGTTCAAGCTATTGTAGACCCAAGTCATATAGCCCATTTATTAGTGTTTTGCCCAATTAATCAAATAATAGTCCAGCTCATATTTTAGTAGCCCAAACTAATCTTATAAAAATGCAGTGAAATTTTACAAGGAAAATGGATAGAACAAAAGAATGCTATCATCTTATTAGAAGAACAAAAAAAAGAAACAAGTACAAGAATTAATCAACACTTAGTTTAGATGGCTTACTTAATACATAATTTGCAATTGGTCACACTATATTACTATTTCTTCAAACGGAAGCACTTAAGTTTGATGTTGTGCTATTAGAGGGTCTTGTGCACCCGAGCACCCTCAAAGCCGGCTCAATGAGAATAGTCTCGATACGAGAGTACGCATGATGTGTAAAGTGTATTCCGTCCCAGAAGATGTACTGATTTGGGTAACGACAAACCGGCACTTTTGGGCTTCCGCAGAATCTCCTGCTATCGTAATTGTATTTTCCTCCGGTCCCACAACAAGCTTGTAACGCTAGTTCCCCGTTAGGGCCTGTCACAATTTACAAGAACAATTATTAATATATTTTTTCAAATATTTAACAATATTAGTAAGAGTAGAGTACTTACCATATGATGCACCAATAACTTGTAATGTACCATCATAAATTGCTCCATAATTTATAATGATATTTGGGAATTCCAGAGTGAGATTTCTGATAGCTTGTTGGAGATAATCATTTTTCGATATGATAAGATCGTTCACAGACTTTAAGCATCCTAGTTCATCGTAATCGTCAGTGTTATTGCTGTGCAACACTGTTAATATGTATGGGAAACATCCGAGGGGAGCATTTCCTGGAATTATCAATCGTGTGAAGCCCATCCCAATCAAATCCTGTGTGATTGAATATAGTTAGCTATCTATTTTAATCATTTAATACTATATATATTGACAAATAATGTAAAGTGTTAAAATAGAAAATTAATCGTATAATTACTTACTCTTGCAACTTTGATTTGAGCTCGTGTTATTAAGGGTGCATAAGTCCGTACTTCTTCAATTGATTTGCCTTGCGTTAGAGCATAACCGATGTCATTGGCCTCAATGTCGCCCAAAAATAAAAACGAGTCTTCCATTCTCTTGGCACGTTCTGATATAAATAACAGTAAAAATGAATATCAACCCAAACCATCAATTTATAAATTAACATGATGATTGTATATACTCGTTAAAAGAACAAACCTTTTGGTGATGAGAACTTGGAGTTGAAATAATCCTTAAACCATCTTAGTTGAGTACTAAGAGGAACGTTAGCATAAGGTGGAATTTTAATGCCTCTCGATTTAAAAAAGCTCGTGTCAAGCACCGGACTTCTCGCCACCGAGAAGATAACTCCATCGTAATTCTCAGAAGCATTCATCGACAAATAAGGCGCAAGATGAGGCAACCCGAAATCAGTAGCTACAAATCATAGATACACATGTCAATTATTTAAACGTTATAATTACGATATAATGAAGCATATATATGGAATTTATATATATATATGTGTGTATATATATATATATACCTGCAAAGTCGAAGTCGTTAAGCCCATCGGACCAACGACCAGTGGGCCAACCGGGGGAAGATATACCGTAAGGTAACTTTGCAGCGGGATTTGGGATTCGAGAAGGGACGTGAATCGAGTTACCGACATCTGTAAAGCCATCTCCAAAGTGGTATAAATAGTGAAATGGGCAATTTGCATGTTGAATATGTTGGGATGATGAAACTGCAGTAGAAGCTAGAATTATTAAGAGAAAAAAGGATAAGATATTTTGGGACTTATTCATCATGATTGTTAATTTAATTGATTGTAAAACTATGATATGAAGTATGGATGAAAATCAAATGAGATAGATAGAATGAGAATTAAGATAAAAGAGATGGTTTATTTATACTGGTTTTTGCATGGGATGGCGTAGACTTAATTTCAATCATTGTTGCGTAATTTTGAACATTGAATTTGAAGCATTCAACACTGTTTTGTTCTTTTTTCTATTTTATATTGTATTTATGGAAAGTCTTCTCAAAGAGAAAGTTCACTTTAAATGGTTGAACAATGAATGGATATGTAGGAATGTCAATGAGACCTCATACAGGACAAAGTGAGGTTTTGCCAATGAATGGGTCCAAAAAAATGGGTTGAGTTTGACTCTGGATATATAAAAAATTATGACCGAGCCGGATCCGGGATGAAATCCGACTCCAGCAAGTATTCATCCGACCCGGATTTGGATTCATTCATTAATAATGTATTTTAAATTATATGTAATTATTATTTAAAATAAGATAAAAATTAGTATTTTCCAAGTAGCAAGTTAGGGTTTATGTTTATTTGATATTTATATTTGTTTAAAATTTGGAGATGACTTAATTTCTAATAAGTTTATATTTAAGTATCGAATAATTATTTTTTCGGATGTGTTTTTAATATTTATACGGATTCAATATTATTTTGTTTGATTTGAAAGTGTTTGTAGGAGCATGATAAATAAAAAAGCTTAAGATAATTATTCTATCGAGTCTACTGAGTAGAATCTGGATCCGCGGAGTACCCTCCTAACTGTATTACCCGATTCATCACATTGCCATCCCTAACTATGTTTCTGATATTTTCTTGCTTTCTTTAGGTCGTGCATTATAATTAACAGATTAGTCATTAACTTTTTCTTTTCTAATGAAGCTCTTATGTTTTATTTATTTTTTCTATTTTTCAATCATATAGAAAAAGTTTATTTACTTTGAAACAAAAAATGATAATTTAATTAGTCAAACAAAATTTTAATAAAATAAATTATGATAAGTATGTTCAACAAATTGACTTGAAATTCAAATACCCTTTAAAAAAATAAAAATTGACTTGAAATTAGTATATAGGTAAATTACAAGACATGGAGAAGAACCAGTCAATTTGAGAATTATAATATATTTTAGAATCTATATAAGGGTAATGACATTAACTCATGTAAACTTTTATAAATATTTAATAATTTATTATTTGAACTACATGGATTTTTACAGAAATAATTCGTCATAACAATGTTGTAGGACAATTTCTGAAAGACAAATATTAGATATGAAGCTTTTTTCTTACCAAAATTTATTATAACAAAAGTCGATTTTGAGAGCTCTTAAAAGTGATATAAGAAAAGGTATTTGATGACCAATGATAGTTTTCCGTGGCTTAATTTTTTTCCAAGTGCTACATATATTTTATACCCTGTTTTGTCTTCTATTCTGATTTTCATCCGATGTTTATATAATGCACAATACATATAAAATGTAAGAGAATATATTATACATCAAATATATATATATATATATATGAAGCTCAATAAAATCAATATGAAAGATATAATAAAAGGAAAATTGCATCAACCACCGCCAAACTTTTACCATTTGATATTTACATCCCTTATCTTTAAAAGATTGGCATCAATGTACCTCCTCTTTTTCACTTTTTCATTATATTAATCTTATAAAGACAAAAATACCCTTCACTTTTTATTTAAAAGTTAATTTTCAGTTATAATGTGTTGGAGAATGAAAAAATATCATTAAATGATAAAATAAAAATATGAGACATTCATAGTTTAAAATTTTACAAATATAACTCTAATTTCCTAGAAAAAATATTATATCGATTTATAATGATTTTTTTTGTGATCTAAAATCTTATGGATTAAGTAAGTCAATATAATTCACACGTTTTTTATAAATCTGAATACTTATGATTTTCTTGTATATTAAAAAACAGAAGTATAAAAGGAAGAACCTAACAAACCTTCATATACATAAAATCCTATTTATTCAAATATGTTTCTTTATAAAAAAAAAGGGAGAATTGCATTGACCTCCCCTGAACTATTAGCATTTGGTATCCACACCCCTCATCTTAAAAATATTGGCATGGACCTTTTATTACATTTGAGAATGAGAAAATATCAAAAACAATTATTAAATAAGAAACTTTCACAACTAAATATTTTCTCCTTAGTGTAATATGAAGAATTACATAATATTACTTAAAGTATTAATTTTAACTATCTTAATACAGCAATACATGAAAAAGAATGTGTTATTATTTAATTATGTTTATTTTGTTACACTATTTTATTGTTTTTATAAAAATCCTCTACATGAAAATGTTTTAGATTTTTTTTCAAGTTTTAATATTACATCTATTATAAATTAATATTTATAATGAATAATTTATATATGGTGATATATGAATATTATTTATTTTCAACTAAAACATGCTTCATTAAAAACAATAAGGATGTTTAGCTTACTCTTAATAAATTATAACATTATGTTTATGAGATAGTAATAAATTATAATTTTTTTTAAATATTACCATTTAAAATATTTTTATATCTATTTAAGTGCAAAAGCATGGCGATATATGAGAAGTATATTTACTTTATTGAAATAGTTTTATTTTAAATTGAATATACTACAAAAATAGCATTATTTTTTGAAAAAGTGATTTAATTTTTTCTAGGAAGAAGCATATTTAAGTTAACAATAATTAGGCATATAAAAATATTTAGGTTTATAAAAAATGTTTGGGTTACATTATATTCTTGAGACTATAAGATTTTTAAATCACGAAGTGAATTCATTATTATTAATATAATATATTTTTTTAAAGAGTAGAGTTATATTTGAAAAGGAATTATTTGTGAAAGTTTTATTTTTTAATTATGTCATTTATAATTTTTAAATATTTTTTCATTCTCTAACATTATAAGTGATAAATAACTTTTAAGGTTAAAAGGTGAAGGGTATTTTAGTCATTACAAAATTAATATAATGGAAGAAGTGAAGGAGGGGAGGTCCATGCTAATATTTCTAAGTTGAGGGGTGTGGATGCCATATGCTCATAGTTCAGGGAAGGTAGATGCAATTTTCCATAATAAAAAATTAGCCACTTCTTACAAAATAATTGTACTTTAGTAGCATATCAATTTAAAATAACAATATTACGAGAAAAGTAAGTTACTTTTAATATACTACCATGTTTTTTTCTTTTTAAAAGATATATAAATACTTTTTAAATAACAAGAGTTTTATGACTATTTATAAAAATAATTATATAGTTTAATAAAAGTAAATTAAAAAAATAGCACAACACAGTTTTTTTCTTCTTTCATTCTTAAAATAAACAGACCTTAAATGATAAAGAACAAATATTATCTATAAATTCATAATCATTGTATACTAAATTTTGTCTAAAAACTTGAAAATAAAAAGTTAAACATTTGTTGAAGATTACCATAAAAAAAATTATGTAATGGAGTAAATTATCAAAATAATACACTTTTTTTTTCATAAAATTTAACACTAGATGTATCAAGAGAGTTGAAAGTAATATTTTTGAGTAATATTTTTTGGTATAATAAAATGATACATAATTAAAAAATATATATTTTAATGTTAAAGAACATTATAGCTATATTTGTAGAAACTATATTATTATTTGTTTTATTACGATGTGAAGGTTATTTGGTCTTTTATTAACAAATATAGTGAATTAATCAGATAATGGGAAGTTGATCCTAATATTTAAATATGAAGTAGTGTGGATGCAAAATGCTCATAATTCAAGGAAGGTCGATACAATTTTTTCCTATAACAAAACAGATATGGTGGAATATATCCATGGCCATTTATTAGCATGTTTTGCCCAATTGATCAAATAATAATCCAGCTCATATTTTAGTAGCCCAACTAATCTTATAAAACTGCAATGAATTTTTACAAGGAAAATGAATAGAACAAAAGAATTTAATCATCTTATTAGAAAGAAAAAAAACAAGAACAAGAATGCAATCAACACTTAGTTTAAATGGCTTAATTAATACATAATTTGCAATTGGTCACACTATATTACTGTTTCTTCAAATGGAAGCACTTAATTTTGATGTTGTGCTATTAGACGGTCTTGTGCACCTGAGCACCCTCAAAGCCGGCTCAATGAGAATAGTCTCGATACGAGAGTAGGCATGATGTGTAAAGTGTATTCCGTCCCAGAAGATGTACTGATTTGGGTAACGACAAACGGGCACTTTTGGGCTTCCGCAAAATCTCCTGCTATCGTAATTGTATTTCCCTCCGGTCCCACAACAAGCTTGTAATGCTAGTTCCCCGTTAGGGCCTATCACAATTTACAAGAACAATTATTAATATATTTTTTCAAATATTTAACAATATTAGTAAGAGTAAAATACTTACTATATGATGCACCACGAATAACTTGTAATGTACCATCATAAATTTCTCCATAATTTATAATAATATTTGGGAATTCCAGAGTGAGATTTCTGATAGCTTGTTGGAGATAATCATTTTTCGATACGATAAGATCGTTCACAGACTTTAAGCATCCTAGTTCATCGTAATCGTCAGTGTTATTGTTGTGCAACGCTGTTAATATATATGGGAAACATCCGAGGGGAGCATTTCCTGGAATTATCAATCGTGTGAAGCCCATCCTAATCAAATCCTGTGTGATTGGATATAGTTAATTAGCTATCCATTTTGAAACATTTAATAATATATATAGAGAGAGAGAGACTAATGATGTAAAGTGTTAAAAATTTAAAAGAGAAAATTGATCGAACTTGGAGATAGTTACTTACTCTTGCAACTCTGATTTGAGCTCGTGTTATTAAGGGTGAATAAGTTCGTACTTCTTCAATCGATTTTCCTTGGGTTAGAGCATAACCGATGTCATTGGCCTCAATATCGCCCAAAAATAAAAACGAGTCTTCCACCCTCTTGCCACGTTCTGATATAAATAGTAAAATTGAATATGAACGACACTTTCGACCCAGATCATTATGTTTAAAATGATGATTCAATATACTCGTTAAATAAGAGTACTTAATTGTTAACATCATAAATAACAAACCTTTTGGTGACGAGAACATAGAGTTGAAATAATCCTTAAACCATCTTAGTTGAGTACTAAGAGGAACATTAGCATAAGGTGGAATTTTAATGTCTCTCGATTTGAAAAAGCTCGTGTCAAGCACCGGACTTCTAGCCACCGAGAAGATAACTCCATCGTAATCCTCAGAAGCATTCATCGACAAATAAGGTGCAAGATGAGGCAACCCGAAATCAGTAGCTACAAAATAGAGATACACATTTACATACGTCAAATATTTATATGTTATATCTTCAATAATTTTTTATGTTATTTTTACTTATCTAGATATAGTTAGAATAAATTCACATTACTGATTAAGAATTTAGGATGATAATATGTTGTTTATTGAAGATTACCATAAAAATAAGAAATAGTATAATTAACATAATTATTATACTAACATATTTTTTTTCATGAGATTTAACACATGTTGTATTATGAGAGCTAAATTAATACCTTTAAGTAATATTATTTGATATAATAAAATTATTCATAATTAAAAAGATTATTATTATAAAATTAAAGAACATTATAACTATATTTCTAGAAACTATTTTAATTTGTTTTATTATCATGGGAGGGGCATTTTAGTCATTTCATTAGTAAATATAGTGAAAATTTGAGAAAGGGGAGGTACATGCCAATTTTTTAAATTTGAGGGGTGTGGATGCCAAATGCACATAGTTCAGGGGAGGTCGATGCAATTTTCCCCATGTATCTCTCCTCTTTCACCTTTTTCATTATATTAATCTTATAAAGACGAAAATACCCTTCACTTTTTATTTAAAAGTTAATTTTCACTTATAATGTGTTGGAGAATGAAAAAATATCATTAAATGGCAAAACAAAAATATGAGACATTCGTAATTTAAAATTTTACAAATATAACTCTAATTTCCAAGAACAAATTTTATATCGATTAATAATGAATTCTTTTTATGATCTAAAATCTTATTGATTAAGTAAGTCAATATAATTCACAGGTTTTTCATAAATATAAATACTTATAATTTTCTTATATATATAAAAAAGCAAAAGTATAGAAGGAAGAATCTAACAAACCTTTATATGCATAAAGTCCTATTTATTCAAATATGTTTCTTTATAAAAAAAAATTTAGCCACTTCTTACAAAATAATTGTACTTTAGTAGCATATAAATTTAAAATAATAATATTACGAGAAAAGTAAGTTACTTTTAATATACCACCATGTTCTTTTTCTTAAAAGATATAGTAATACTTTTTAAAATCACAAGAGTTTTATGACTATTTATAAACACAA
The DNA here is from genome assembly GCA_963669365.1 of Verbascum thapsus. Classification (NCBI taxonomy): domain Eukaryota; kingdom Viridiplantae; phylum Streptophyta; class Magnoliopsida; order Lamiales; family Scrophulariaceae; genus Verbascum; species Verbascum thapsus. Next base: position 9,420,375 of record OY770114.1, read on the forward strand.
TTATATAGTTTAATATAAGTAAGTTAAAAAATAGCACAACACAATATTTTTTTCTTTCTTTCTGAAAATAAACAGACCTTAAATGAAAAATAAAGAACAACCATATTATCTATAAATTCATAATCATTAATGTGAATTTATACTAAATTCTGTCTAAAAACACAAAAATAAAAAGTCAAAAATTTGTTGAAGATTACCAAAAAAATAAGAAAATTATGTAATGAAGTAAATTAACATTATCAAAATAATACACTTTTTTCCATGAAATTTAACACTAGATGTATCAAGAGAGTTGAAATTAATATTTTTTACTAATATTTTTTATTAATATTTTTTGGTATAATAAAATGATACATAATTACAAAAAATTATTTTAAAGTTAAAGAACATTATAGCTATATTTTTAGAAACTATATTATTTGTTTTATTACGATGTGACTTGTGAGGGGTTTTTTGGTCTTTTATTAACAAATTTAGTGAATTAATCGAAAAATGGGAGGTTGATGCTAATTTTCAAATATGAAGTAGTGTGGATGCAAAATACTCATAATTCAGGGAAGTTCGATACAATTTTTCTTATGACAAAACAAATATGGTGGAATATATCCATGTCCCGGAGTTCAAGCTATTGTAGACCCAAGTCATATAGCCCATTTATTAGTGTTTTGCCCAATTAATCAAATAATAGTCCAGCTCATATTTTAGTAGCCCAAACTAATCTTATTAAAATGCAGTGAAATTTTACAAGGAAAATGGATAGAACAAAAGAATGCTATCATCTTATTAGAAGAACAAAAAAAAGAAACAAGTACAAGAATTAATCAACACTTAGTTTAGATGGCTTACTTAATACATAATTTGCAATTGGTCACACTATATTACTATTTCTTCAAACGGAAGCACTTAAGTTTGATGTTGTGCTATTAGACGGTCTTGTGCACCCGAGCACCCTCAAAGCTGGCTCAATGAGAATAGTCTCGATACGAGAGTACGCATGATGTGTGAAGTGTATTCCGTCCCAGAAGATGTATTGGTTTGGGTAACGACAAACCGGCACTTTTGGGCTTCCGCAGAATCTCCTGCTATCGTAATTGTATTTCCCTCCGGTCCCACAACAAGCTTGTAACGCTAGTTCCCCGTTAGGGCCTGTCACAATTTACAAGAACAATTATTAATATATTTTTTCAAATATTTAACAATATTAGTAAGAGTAGAGTACTTACCATATGATGCACCACGAATAACTTGTAATGTACCATCATAAATTGCTCCATAATTTATAATGATATTTGGGAATTCCAGAGTGAGATTTCTGATAGCTTGTTGGAGATAATCATTTTTCGATATGATAAGATCGTTCACAGACTTTAAGCATCCTAGTTCATCGTAATCGTCAGTGTTATTGCTGTGCAACGCTGTTAATATGTATGGGAAACATCCGAGGGGAGCATTTCCTGGAATTATCAATCGTGTGAAGCCCATCCCAATCAAATCCTATGTGATATAATATAGTTAGCTATCTATTTTAATCATTTAATACTATATATATTGACAAATAATGTAAAGTGTTAAAATAGAAAATTAATCGTATAATTACTTACTCTTGCAACTTTGATTTGAGCTCGTGTTATTAAGGGTGCATAAGTCCGTACTTCTTCAATTGATTTGCCTTGCGTTAGAGCATAACCGATGTCATTGGCCTCAATGTCGCCCAAAAATAAAAACGAGTCTTCCATTCTCTTGGCACGTTCTGATATAAATAACAGTAAAAATGAATATCAACCCAAACCATCAATTTATAAATTAACATGATGATTGTATATACTCGTTAAAAGAACAAACCTTTTGGTGATGAGAACTTGGAGTTGAAATAATCCTTAAACCATCTTAGTTGAGTACTAAGAGGAACATTAGCATAAGGTGGAATTTTAATGCCTCTCGATTTAAAAAAGCTCGTGTCAAGCACCGGACTTCTCGCCACCGAGAAGATAACTCCATCGTAATTCTCAGAAGCATTCATCGACAAATAAGGCGCAAGATGAGGCAACCCGAAATCAGTAGCTACAAATCATAGATACACATGTCAATTATTTAAACGTTATAATTACGATATAATGAAGCATATATATGGAATTTATATATATATATATGTGTGTATATATATATATATACCTGCAAAGTCGAAGTCGTTAAGCCCATCGGACCAACGACCAGTGGGCCAACCGGGGGAAGATATACCGTAAGGTAACTTTGCAGCGGGATTTGGGATTCGAGAAGGGACGTGAATCGAGTTACCGACATCTGTAAAGCCATCTCCAAAGTGGTATAAATAGTGAAATGGGCAATTTGCATGTTGAATATGTTGGGATGATGAAACTGCAGTAGAAGCTAGAATTATTAAGAGAAAAAAGGATAAGATATTTTGGGACTTATTCATCATGATTGTTAATTTAATTGATTGTAAAACTATGATATGAAGTATGGATGAAAATCAAATGAGATAGATAGAATGAGAATTAAGATAAAAGAGATGGTTTATTTATACTGGTTTTTGCATGGGATGGCGTAGACTTAATTTCAATCATTGTTGCGTAATTTTGAACATTGAATTTGAAGCATTCAACACTGTTTTGTTCTTTTTTCTATTTTATATTGTATTTATGGAAAGTCTTCTCAAAGAGAAAGTTCACTTTAAATGGTTGAACAATGAATGGATATGTAGGAATGTCAATGAGACCTCATACAGGACAAAGTGAGGTTTTGCCAATGAATGGGTCCAAAAAAATGGGTTGAGTTTGACTCTGGATATATAAAAAATTATGACCGAGCCGGATCCGGGATGAAATCCGACTCCAGCAAGTATTCATCCGACCCGGATTTGGATTCATTCATTAATAATGTATTTTAAATTATATGTAATTATTATTTAAAATAAGATAAAAATTAGTATTTTCCAAGTAGCAAGTTAGGGTTTATGTTTATTTGATATTTATATTTGTTTAAAATTTGGAGATGACTTAATTTCTAATAAGTTTATATTTAAGTATCGAATAATTATTTTTTCGGATGTGTTTTTAATATTTATACGGATTCAATATTATTTTGTTTGATTTGAAAGTGTTTGTAGGAGCATGATAAATAAAAAAGCTTAAGATAATTATTCTATCGAGTCTACTGAGTAGAATCTGGATCCGCGGAGTACCCTCCTAACTGTATTACCCGATTCATCACATTGCCATCCCTAACTATGTTTCTGATATTTTCTTGCTTTCTTTAGGTCGTGCATTATAATTAACAGATTAGTCATTAACTTTTTCTTTTCTAATGAAGCTCTTATGTTTTATTTATTTTTTCTATTTTTCAATCATATAGAAAAAGTTTATTTACTTTGAAACAAAAAATGATAATTTAATTAGTCAAACAAAATTTTAATAAAATAAATTATGATAAGTATGTTCAACAAATTGACTTGAAATTCAAATACCCTTTAAAAAAATAAAAATTGACTTGAAATTAGTATATAGGTAAATTACAAGACATGGAGAAGAACCAGTCAATTTGAGAATTATAATATATTTTAGAATCTATATAAGGGTAATGACATTAACTCATGTAAACTTTTATAAATATTTAATAATTTATTATTTGAACTACATGGATTTTTACAGAAATAATTCGTCATAACAATGTTGTAGGACAATTTCTGAAAGACAAATATTAGATATGAAGCTTTTTTCTTACCAAAATTTATTATAACAAAAGTCGATTTTGAGAGCTCTTAAAAGTGATATAAGAAAAGGTATTTGATGACCAATGAAATAGTTTTCCGTGGCTTAATTTTTTTCCAAGTGCTACATATATTTTATACCCTGTTTTGTCTTCTATTCTGATTTTCATCCAATGTTTATATAATGCACAATACATATAAAATGTAAGAGAATATATTATACATCAAATATATATATATATATATGAAGCTCAATAAAATCAATATGAAAGATATAATAAAAGGAAAATTGCATCAACCACCGCCAAACTTTTACCATTTGATATTTACATCCCTTATCTTTAAAAGATTGGCATCAATGTACCTCCTCTTTTTCACTTTTTCATTATATTAATCTTATAAAGACAAAAATACCCTTCACTTTTTATTTAAAAGTTAATTTTCAGTTATAATGTGTTGGAGAATGAAAAAATATCATTAAATGATAAAATAAAAATATGAGACATTCATAGTTTAAAATTTTACAAATATAACTCTAATTTCCTAGAAAAAATATTATATCGATTTATAATGATTTTTTTTGTGATCTAAAATCTTATGGATTAAGTAAGTCAATATAATTCACACGTTTTTCATAAATCTGAATACTTATGATTTTCTTGTATATTAAAAAACAGAAGTATAAAAGGAAGAACCTAACAAACCTTCATATACATAAAATCCTATTTATTCAAATATGTTTCTTTATAAAAAAAAAGGGAGAATTGCATTGACCTCCCCTGAACTATTAGCATTTGGTATCCACACCCCTCATCTTAAAAATATTGGCATGGACCTTTTATTACATTTGAGAATGAGAAAATATCAAAAACAATTATTAAATAAGAAACTTTCACAACTAAATATTTTCTCCTTAGTGTAATATGAAGAATTACATAATATTACTTAAAGTATTAATTTTAACTATCTTAATACAGCAATACATGAAAAAGAATGTGTTATTATTTAATTATGTTTATTTTGTTACACTATTTTATTGTTTTTATAAAAATCCTCTACATGAAAATGTTTTAGATTTTTTTTCAAGTTTTAATATTACATTTATTATAAATTAATATTTATAATGAATAATTTATATATGGTGATATATGAATATTATTTATTTTCAACTAAAACATGCTTCATTAAAAACAATAAGGATGTTTAGCTTACTCTTAATAAATTATAACATTATGTTTATGAGATAGTAATAAATTATAATTTTTTTTAAATATTACCATTTAAAATATTTTTATATCTATTTAAGTGCAAAAGCATGGCGATATATGAGAAGTATATTTACTTTATTGAAATAGTTTTATTTTAAATTGAATATACTACAAAAATAGCATTATTTTTTGAAAAAGTGATTTAATTTTTTCTAGGAAGAAGCATATTTAAGTTAACAATAATTAGGCATATAAAAAAATTTAGGTTTATAAAAAATGTTTGGGTTACATTATATTCTTGAGACTATAAGATTTTTAAATCACGAAGTGAATTCATTATTATTAATATAATATATTTTTTTAAAGAGTAGAGTTATATTTGAAAAGGAATTATTTGTGAAAGTTTTATTTTTTAATTATGTCATTTATAATTTTTAAATATTTTTTCATTCTCTAACATTATAAGTGATAAATAACTTTTAAGGTTAAAAGGTGAAGGGTATTTTAGTCATTACAAAATTAATATAATGGAAGAAGTGAAGGAGGGGAGGTCCATGCTAATATTTCTAAGTTGAGGGGTGTGGATGCCATATGCTCATAGTTCAGGGAAGGTAGATGCAATTTTCCATAATAAAAAATTAGCCACTTCTTACAAAATAATTGTACTTTAGTAGCATATCAATTTAAAATAACAATATTACGAGAAAAGTAAGTTACTTTTAATATACTACCATGTTTTTTTCTTCTTAAAAGATATATAAATACTTTTTAAATAACAAGAGTTTTATGACTATTTATATAAATAATTATATAGTTTAATAAAAGTAAATTAAAAAAATAGCACAACACAGTTTTTTTCTTCTTTCATTCTTAAAATAAACAGACCTTAAATGATAAAGAACAAATATTATCTATAAATTCATAATCATTGTATACTAAATTTTGTCTAAAAACTTGAAAATAAAAAGTTAAACATTTGTTGAAGATTACCATAAAAAAAATTATGTAATGGAGTAAATTATCAAAATAATACACTTTTTTTTTCATAAAATTTAACACTAGATGTATCAAGAGAGTTGAAAGTAATATTTTTGAGTAATATTTTTTGGTATAATAAAATGATACATAATTAAAAAATATATATTTTAATGTTAAAGAACATTATAGCTATATTTGTAGAAACTATATTATTATTTGTTTTATTACGATGTGAAGGTTATTTGGTCTTTTATTAACAAATATAGTGAATTAATCAGATAATGGGAAGTTGATCCTAATATTTAAATATGAAGTAGTGTGGATGCAAAATGCTCATAATTCAAGGAAGGTCGATACAATTTTTTCCTATAACAAAACAGATATGGTGGAATATATCCATGGCCATTTATTAGCATGTTTTGCCCAATTGATCAAATAATAATCCAGCTCATATTTTAGTAGCCCAACTAATCTTATAAAACTGCAATGAATTTTTACAAGGAAAATGAATAGAACAAAAGAATTTAATCATCTTATTAGAAAAAAAAAAACAAGAACAAGAATGCAATCAACACTTAGTTTAAATGGCTTAATTAATACATAATTTGCAATTGGTCACACTATATTACTGTTTCTTCAAATGGAAGCACTTAATTTTGATGTTGTGCTATTAGACGGTCTTGTGCACCCGAGCACCCTCAAAGCCGGCTCAATGAGAATAGTCTCGATACGAGAGTAGGCATGATGTGTAAAGTGTATTCCGTCCCAGAAGATGTACTGATTTGGGTAACGACAAACGGGCACTTTTGGGCTTCCGCAAAATCTCCTGCTATCGTAATTGTATTTCCCTCCGGTCCCACAACAAGCTTGTAATGCTAGTTCCCCGTTAGGGCCTATCACAATTTACAAGAACAATTATTAATATATTTTTTCAAATATTTAACAATATTAGTAAGAGTAAAATACTTACTATATGATGCACCACGAATAACTTGTAATGTACCATCATAAATTGCTCCATAATTTATAATAATATTTGGGAATTCCAGAGTGAGATTTCTGATAGCTTGTTGGAGATAATCATTTTTCGATACGATAAGATCGTTCACAGACTTTAAGCATCCTAGTTCATCGTAATCGTCAGTGTTATTGTTGTGCAACGCTGTTAATATATATGGGAAACATCCGAGGGGAGCATTTCCTGGAATTATCAATCGTGTGAAGCCCATCCTAATCAAATCCTGTGTGATTGGATATAGTTAATTAGCTATCCATTTTGAAACATTTAATAATATATATATAGAGAGAGAGAGACTAATGATGTAAAGTGTTAAAAATTTAAAAGAGAAAATTGATCGAACTTGGAGATAGTTACTTACTCTTGCAACTCTGATTTGAGCTCGTGTTATTAAGGGTGAATAAGTTCGTACTTCTTCAATCGATTTTCCTTGGGTTAGAGCATAACCGATGTCATTGGCCTCAATATCGCCCAAAAATAAAAACGAGTCTTCCACCCTCTTGCCACGTTCTGATATAAATAGTAAAATTGAATATGAACGACACTTTCGACCCAGATCATTATGTTTAAAATGATGATTCAATATACTCGTTAAATAAGAGTACTTAATTGTTAACATCATAAATAACAAACCTTTTGGTGACGAGAACATAGAGTTGAAATAATCCTTAAACCATCTTAGTTGAGTACTAAGAGGAACATTAGCATAAGGTGGAATTTTAATGTCTCTCGATTTGAAAAAGCTCGTGTCAAGCACCGGACTTCTAGCCACCGAGAAGATAACTCCATCGTAATCCTCAGAAGCATTCATCGACAAATAAGGTGCAAGATGAGGCAACCCGAAATCAGTAGCTACAAAATAGAGATACACATTTACATACGTCAAATATTTATATGTTATATCTTCAATAATTTTTTATGTTATTTTTACTTATCTAGATATAGTTAGAATAAATTCACATTACTGATTAAGAATTTAGGATGATAATATGTTGTTTATTGAAGATTACCATAAAAATAAGAAATAGTATAATTAACATAATTATTATACTAACATATTTTTTTTCATGAGATTTAACACATGTTGTATTATGAGAGCTAAATTAATACCTTTAAGTAATATTATTTGATATAATAAAATTATTCATAATTAAAAAGATTATTATTATAAAATTAAAGAACATTATAACTATATTTCTAGAAACTATTTTAATTTGTTTTATTATCATGGGAGGGGCATTTTAGTCATTTCATTAGTAAATATAGTGAAAATTTGAGAAAGGGGAGGTACATGCCAATTTTTTAAATTTGAGGGGTGTGGATGCCAAATGCACATAGTTCAGGGGAGGTCGATGCAATTTTCCCCATGTATCTCTCCTCTTTCACCTTTTTCATTATATTAATCTTATAAAGACGAAAATACCCTTCACTTTTTATTTAAAAGTTAATTTTCACTTATAATGTGTTGGAGAATGAAAAAATATCATTAAATGGCAAAACAAAAATATGAGACATTCGTAATTTAAAATTTTACAAATATAACTCTAATTTCCAAGAACAAATTTTATATCGATTAATAATGAATTCTTTTTATGATCTAAAATCTTATTGATTAAGTAAGTCAATATAATTCACAGGTTTTTCATAAATATAAATACTTATAATTTTCTTATATATATAAAAAAGCAAAAGTATAGAAGGAAGAATCTAACAAACCTTTATATGCATAAAGTCCTATTTATTCAAATATGTTTCTTTATAAAAAAAAATTTAGCCACTTCTTACAAAATAATTGTACTTTAGTAGCATATAAATTTAAAATAATAATATTACGAGAAAAGTAAGTTACTTTTAATATACCACCATGTTCTTTTTCTTAAAAGATATAGTAATACTTTTTAAAATCACAAGAGTTTTATGACTATTTATAAACACAATTATATAGTTTAATATAAGTAAGTTAAAAAATAGCACAACACAATATTTTTTTCTTTCTTTCTGAAAATAAACAGACCTTAAATGAAAAATAAAGAACAACCATATTATCTATAAATTCATATTCATTAATGTGAATTTATACTAAATTCTGTCTAAAAACACAAAAATAAAAAGTCAAAAATTTGTTGAAGATTACCAAAAAAATAAGAAAATTATGTAATGAAGTAAATTAACATTATCAAAATAATACACTTTTTTCCATGAAATTTAACACTAGATGTATCAAGAGAGTTGAAATTAATATTTTTTACTAATATTTTTTATTAATATTTTTTGGTATAATAAAATGATACATAATTACAAAAAATTATTTTAAAGTTAAAGAACATTATAGCTATATTTTTAGAAACTATATTATTTGTTTTATTACGATGTGACTTGTGAGGGGTTTTTTGGTCTTTTATTAACAAATTTAGTGAATTAATCGAAAAATGGGAGGTTGATGCTAATTTTCAAATATGAAGTAGTGTGGATGCAAAATACTCATAATTCAGGGAAGTTCGATACAATTTTTCTTATGACAAAACAAATATGGTGGAATATATCCATGTCCCGGAGTTCAAGCTATTGTAGACCCAAGTCATATAGCCCATTTATTAGTGTTTTGCCCAATTAATCAAATAATAGTCCAGCTCATATTTTAGTAGCCCAAACTAATCTTATTAAAATGCAGTGAAATTTTACAAGGAAAATGGATAGAACAAAAGAATGCTATCATCTTATTAGAAGAACAAAAAAAAGAAACAAGTACAAGAATTAATCAACACTTAGTTTAGATGGCTTACTTAATACATAATTTGCAATTGGTCACACTATATTACTATTTCTTCAAACGGAAGCACTTAAGTTTGATGTTGTGCTATTAGACGGTCTTGTGCACCCGAGCACCCTCAAAGCTGGCTCAATGAGAATAGTCTCGATACGAGAGTACGCATGATGTGTGAAGTGTATTCCGTCCCAGAAGATGTATTGGTTTGGGTAACGACAAACCGGCACTTTTGGGCTTCCGCAGAATCTCCTGCTATCGTAATTGTATTTCCCTCCGGTCCCACAACAAGCTTGTAACGCTAGTTCCCCGTTAGGGCCTGTCACAATTTACAAGAACAATTATTAATATATTTTTTCAAATATTTAACAATATTAGTAAGAGTAGAGTACTTACCATATGATGCACCACGAATAACTTGTAATGTACCATCATAAATTGCTCCATAATTTATAATGATATTTGGGAATTCCAGAGTGAGATTTCTGATAGCTTGTTGGAGATAATCATTTTTCGATATGATAAGATCGTTCACAGACTTTAAGCATCCTAGTTCATCGTAATCGTCAGTGTTATTGCTGTGCAACGCTGTTAATATGTATGGGAAACATCCGAGGGGAGCATTTCCTGGAATTATCAATCGTGTGAAGCCCATCCCAATCAAATCCTATGTGATATAATATAGTTAGCTATCTATTTTAATCATTTAATACTATATATATTGACAAATAATGTAAAGTGTTAAAATAGAAAATTAATCGTATAATTACTTACTCTTGCAACTTTGATTTGAGCTCGTGTTATTAAGGGTGCATAAGTCCGTACTTCTTCAATTGATTTGCCTTGCGTTAGAGCATAACCGATGTCATTGGCCTCAATGTCGCCCAAAAATAAAAACGAGTCTTCCATTCTCTTGGCACGTTCTGATATAAATAACAGTAAAAATGAATATCAACCCAAACCATCAATTTATAAATTAACATGATGATTGTATATACTCGTTAAAAGAACAAACCTTTTGGTGATGAGAACTTGGAGTTGAAATAATCCTTAAACCATCTTAGTTGAGTACTAAGAGGAACATTAGCATAAGGTGGAATTTTAATGCCTCTCGATTTAAAAAAGCTCGTGTCAAGCACCGGACTTCTCGCCACCGAGAAGATAACTCCATCGTAATTCTCAGAAGCATTCATCGACAAATAAGGCGCAAGATGAGGCAACCCGAAATCAGTAGCTACAAATCATAGATACACATGTCAATTATTTAAACGTTATAATTACGATATAATGAAGCATATATATGGAATTTATATATATATATATGTGTGTATATATATATATATACCTGCAAAGTCGAAGTCGTTAAGCCCATCGGACCAACGACCAGTGGGCCAACCGGGGGAAGATATACCGTAAGGTAACTTTGCAGCGGGATTTGGGATTCGAGAAGGGACGTGAATCGAGTTACCGACATCTGTAAAGCCATCTCCAAAGTGGTATAAATAGTGAAATGGGCAATTTGCATGTTGAATATGTTGGGATGATGAAACTGCAGTAGAAGCTAGAATTATTAAGAGAAAAAAGGATAAGATATTTTGGGACTTATTCATCATGATTGTTAATTTAATTGATTGTAAAACTATGATATGAAGTATGGATGAAAATCAAATGAGATAGATAGAATGAGAATTAAGATAAAAGAGATGGTTTATTTATACTGGTTTTTGCATGGGATGGCGTAGACTTTATCAAACATTATTGCTTAATTTTGAACTTTGAATTTGAAGCATTCAACACTGTTTTGTTCTATTCTATGTCATATATATATATATATATAAAAGTCTTCTCAAAGTTTACTTTATATGGTTGAATAACCAACTATAAATATGAATGTCAAAGAAACTGGATAAAGTGGATAAAGTGAGTTTTCGTCTCGAATCGGTCTTTATGGGATTATGAGTGAGTTCTCATAAATGGGTCGAGTTTGAATTTGGATATAAAAAATTAAAACTTAAGCGGGTCAAGATCGAATCTGAGTGCAATAAATATATGTTTTTATTATATATAATTATTATTTAATGTATTGCTTAAACTATGACAAAAAAATTGCTATTTTCCAAGTAGGAAGGGTTGATTTTCGAGATATATATATATATATATACATTTATACTTTCTTAAAATTTGGAGATTTTATCTACTTAAATTTTTACTTATAGTAAATGGGTTTACATTTATGTATCGCATAACTGTATTTTTAGATGTGTTTTTGATGTTTTATTATTGTTTTATTTGTTTATAATGTATTTGTGAGAAAATGATAGATGAAAAAAAAATAATATTATTATTCTACAAAGTTCACCAGTTAGGACCCCAATTTGCAGAGTACCCTTTGGATGTGAGATGGGTCTGAATATAAAAAATTATCAATGACTAGTCTATTTCCTTTTTTTTTAATGTTCAGTAGCATCTTTTTTATTTTTTATTTGTTAAATGAAAAAGAAAAAAATGTTTACTTAGAAACACAAAATTATCATTTAATTAGTCGAATAAAATACTAGAATAAATGGATTATATATATATATATATATATATATATTCAACAAATTGACTTGAAAAAAAACAAAAAAATTGACTTGAAATTACGTATATAGGTTATTTACAAGACATTGAGAAGAACAAGTCAATGTTGAGAATTACAGTGTATTTTAGGATCCATACAAGGGTCATAAGTCATAACACGTTAATTTTTTTTTTTGAATTTTTGTACTTTTATAAATTAACATTATTTTTTCGTAGTTTATGGATTTTTACTGAAAGAATTGGTCCATAATAATGTTTAGGACATTTTCCAAAAGACAAAATATGAGTTAGAAGCTTCGTTTCATTACAAAATTCCGAACTCTTTGAATGACAACTGTATTTTGCCACTTTTTTTAACCTTTTTACACTAAGGTTCAAAAAATTACAATATTTTCTTATGTCGATGAAAACATGTTACAATCGATTTCACCATTTTCTAGTAAAAATATATTGTAATCACTCATATTTTTCGATATGAAAAATCTTTAGGGACTAACTTTGTACGAAGAACCTCCTATAACTCGTCAAATGTCACGCTTTGGTCCTAACCAAATATTCAATAAAAAATTTACATTCAAATCAATTCCATTGATCAATATTCTGATTTTGGAGAATTTACATGAATTATATTCAATATCACAATATCTTTTACTCAATATTGTCGCAAAAAATCTCACCAAAAATTCGTCAAAATACTGACTAACAGAGTTACCGTTAAATTTTGGATGAAACACTTAGGATGTGAATGGTATACTGGAATGAGGTGGGAATGGAATGGGCATTCCTGTGTTCATTCATATTCTAATGATTGGTATGTCTTTTTGTTGGGAATGCTCATTCCTATTGGAATCCATATTCCCAAAAGTATGGGAATAGTGATTCCTTCCATACCTCTTGGGTTTGGCTATTCCTTGCCTATCAGGAATCAATCATATCTTTTTTTCTTATGATATTATTTCATTCACACCAATATAAAAGTTTTGAAAATTTGATGAATGCAATATATATTTTTTTTGGATTTATGATTAATAATCACAAATTATTTTAAAATAATATAAATTATTAAAAATTCCAAAAAATTATTTAAATGCATTGAAATAACTAAAAAATACATATTATTTTTCGTACGTACTTAGTCGAAATATTTTCGTCAATAAGAATTACTTAATTATAATAAATATAATTTCAAATGTAACAAAAATAGGAAAAAAATACAAACATGAATTGAAAAAATACAAAATAATATTGCGTTTAACAAATAATATCTTATCCTTAAACTAGTTCATCAATAAAAAGTATTAAAAAAGGTGAATTATTATATAGACAATATTACATATATAACTCTTTCAATCATTATATAATAATTATATTTTTCCCATTTTTCATTTATTTTTTTTTTATTTTTTCATCATGTCCCATGTTATTTTTCTTTAAATAAAAAGTTCAAAGTCTCAAATCATTTAAATTTCATAGAATTAGATTGGATTCAAATTTGTATTCGGGTTTAATAAATAACTAAAATATACGAATATATAGAATTAAGAAAAAAATCTCATATATCGAATTCATTTCCTTTCTCATTCCTGTACTATACCAATCATAGGATTTATGAAATTAATATCATTCCATTCCCTTCTCCATTCCATTCCTTATACCATTCCATTCCCACATAATTCCATTCATTCATACCAATCATGTCCTTAATCTGTAGTAAACGTGATGAAATATTTAGAAAATTACGAGACTAAATATCAGATTTATATAAAATTCACGAATAAAAGTATAATCAGACACAATTATGGAACGAAAAATGAGATTTTCCAAGACAATAGAGAAATGAACTATTCCATTTCCATATAGTATTTGCTTCATATAAGAATGCAATTATTTTACAAGAGTTTCATGAGGGCCATCAAAATGGCTTCATTTTAGAGTGTAGTATAGTGGGAATAGAACACATTATTTTGATGTATCTCATTCAGTAGTGTTGAGACCAGTTTGCGTCACTTCCGACTCTAGGCATTCCCGTTTTACCCTTTTTCGACTCAGAATCGACCTTAAAGGTTAAACCACACACTTCTCCTGAGCTGTCAACTCTCGGCACAGCCTTCAGCTCGTTTATTGGGTGCTCATAGCTTCGTAAACCTCCCGAGGATGTGAAGAAACATCCTAAAAAGGCGAGACGAAAAAGGGATTTTAGAAACTCAAATATATGCGAGTTAAGATATATAGTATATTAAACGAGAATTTCATTGAACGAAAAGGGCAAAAAGGACAATTTGGTGCAGTTGTGATATAATATGAAACTTTAAAAAAAAGTGTGGAAAAGATAACTAGATCAAAGGAGGAAATACATACTCGCCATGCATTCGTTATATTTGAGATATACAAAGAATATGTTTTAAGAATTAGGGAAATTAATGCACGAGATTTTGCAAATTACCAACATACCCCCGTGAGAGAGTGGAATTATGATATACTTTTACTGATAGAGGGGTGAAATTGTAATGTGGATTTACGGATAAGAGATGCTATGGTAAGATCTCCAGGTGTGTTATAGAATTAGTGTCACAAAGGGGTGTCTATGTAATTTACCTAAACATTAATGGTGTGTTTGGATTGAAGGATTTGAAAGCTATGAATTTTAAGTTAATAAGCAAGTTTGTTTGGATGAATTTAAGTTATAAAGGATTTCAAATCCCTTGAATTCATTTTGAGTTATTTTCTCTACAAATACGGTGAATTTCGAATAACTCCATTTCAGAATCATTCGAAATCCTTCCTTCCTCCAGACCCCTTCCTCAAATCCAAATCAGTCAATCCAAACACACCTTAAGATAATGTGCCGACAAGGTTGCGCCTCTTAAGGTACAACCATCTCTATAAAACATGGTCATGGACATCTCTCAATATTCCCATTTTCGACATTCCAATCTCATAAACTCAAAAGCACATCAATCATGTCAACGGGTAATGCAACTCAATGGCAAACAACCATTTATGAGATGTAATATTTAGACTTATGAAGAACAATACCTTTGGGAAATGGAGCAAAAGATTTCCCGCAACCCTTTTTCACAATTTCTCCATCATCAGAAAGAACGAGGTGACCCTCAGCATCGGTTCCCCAAAAGAAAGGTACACTCCCATCAGCATCCTGTACAACACACATATACATATACATACATATATATATACTAAGCCACAAATGAATCAAAAAGTATAATGTGAGGCGGGATTTTCAAGAAACTACTAACGGAGGCAACAAATGTGGATTTTGAAGTACTGTCGAAGATAATGAAGGCGAATTTCCCTTGAATACCCCTCACAACTTCATCAGCTGGATAAGGGCCTCGATCCCTCAAAGTCCTGTACGCCTCGATAACGATGATTACTTCGTTTGCCGACTTGGTCAATCCGTATTGCTGCTTAAGAAGTGCAATGTTTTCAATGTGGCCTTCGAACAAGCAGAAAATGTCGTCCACGACTGCAAATAGTCTGAAAAAAAGGGTAAAATTTGATTAGAGACGTGTAATTGTAAGTTTTGGAAGTAAGTGAAAGCCGAGCTTTTGAGTAGTAATAATTATAAACTACTAGAACTATATGATTTGATGAAAAGAAACACGATTATACTGTAATAAATCGATTAGATTAAATGAACTATTGAGGCTCTTTGTCAAAATCTTCTATTTCGGCTTTATTACAACTAGAACTTTGATAAAATGGCTGCCCTGGCAAAAAGATCATCGTGTCATATTCACAAACTCGATTGTCTTGGTTAAAAACAATAAGAATAAGACAATACATATGATCCAAACCAGTGCCTGATAATTATGATCAAGTACATACAAAAGACTCCAAGAGAAAACAATTGAACCACACAAATTAATCCAAAAACCGAAAGAAACTTTATAATTGTAAGAATCCATGTAAAGGAACTCATGTAGACCCATCGAATACGGATAATTGGAATTATATATCTCGAATCAACACCTCGGGACATTCTAATAATCACTTCAAATAAGATTTCAAGAATAAGATCCCAATAAGATGATAATTTCAACCCAAAGGGTTGTTTGTATCAACTTCCACTTTCATGTAAGAGAAATGGTTTCAATTCTAGGATGTGATTTTAGGTATCCCTTTCGTCTAATTAGATGAAATTTAAGATGATCATCTCACAATCATACAATTTTCCATCCATAATACAATACAAACAAGAAAAAAAATGATTAGGACATCAAGAGGATGCAAGATCTACTAAAGTCACAGTTTCCTATGAACAAAAACACACACATATACACACACATATACATACACAAAAGTAATATTACTCAGCCTCTATAAACCAAAATAAACTCTTAACAAGATTTAGACCAAATTAAGCAAAAAAACAACCTGGGAAGAAGAGGGTTTTGTCTATCAGTAGAGTAAGACATGAAACCAGAAGAAGCGAGGTTGATGACGACGGAGCCCGGATGAACGGCCAAGAATTCATCTTTGACTGCGAGAACAGATTCATTATCTGGGCTTTGCTGTAGAGCATCTGGGCTCTTTGCCACCGATTTGTCGAAAACTGCCAACATTTTTGATCGATTTTATTTGGAAATGCGTATATTCACCTTTTTCTAACAGTTTATGAAGATGGGAAGATGTAGAAGGGGGAGTACAGAAGTTGACGAAAATGCCCTTGTTCGACAAAGAGAAATTATAAGGGTACGATCGGAATTCTAATTTAAAATTTAAATACTACATGAGGGTACGATCGGAATTGTAAAATTATAAGCCATTACAAATTTGACAAAAAGATTAGGACCTTATCCATGATATAAAAGTCACCTTTAGCATTATTGGATACAATTAGATATACTAATGATAATTGTACTATAGTCCTTGGATAAATTAAGACAAGTTGTATTTTTATGTCAATAATGGAAACTTTTATAACATTCCAAATTTAATATACACTAAGTGTTATGAATTATACATTTGAGAAATAGAGAGATGAAAACTATTCGTCCAAATCCAAATGTGTGTTGTATATCACAAAAGGACTGTTGGACGTATTTCAACTCTTGTTTCATATTATTTATCAATTAGTCCAAAACTTTTTCTTGATTTATAATTCAGACTACCTCGAATCAAAATCAATTGTTATAAAACTGTTTTAGTAGATCATTTTGCATGAACGAATCAAGTTTTGATACATTTTTCATTTTACGGAGATTTAGTATTCATTTCAATTTGAGTCTATATAACAATGTAAATTATTAAACTACTCGAGTTCAAAGTTTGCTTTATTTAACTGTCAATCAATCGAACTTAATTCAGAATTTATATAACTCATAAGAATTCAAACAACTTGTATAATATTACGTTGTTTGAATCCAGTTGGATTCTTATGCACCATGTAACTTTTATAGTCATCTCATGAATATTGATATTAATTGGAAAAAATATATGAATATAAACCACTACCAAACAATGATAAGAACAAATATAAATTGAAATGAAGATTGGTCCTTCGATTTTAATATTAACACTCCTAAATATATTTAATTTTTCACTCCTGCGTATTTTTGCATCCACAAAACACAAGATTTGATCATAATTTTATAACAATTAATTTGACATTTTTATCCAGATTCTGTACCTAAATCAATGTAACATCAAGATGTTTAGCTATTCTCAGAGAACTCTCAAAATACCTTTAATCTTATACAAAACCCTGTATTCGTCTCGGTTTTCATCGCCAAAATATTAGCAATTCATAATCAGACGAGAAGATATAGAAACACAGGTTGAGGGATTTTCATCAAACACGATTGTACCCAAATGACTTGCTGAATAATCGTCGTATATACACAACCTGAAGACCACTTACCAGAGCTAGCAAAATGTATTCTCCAACTGTGTAGAATATCACGCGCTTTCTCGTGCTTTCATTTGCTGCATCAAGAAAATAGACGGTAAATGTATTTTCAGTGCAAACATGCGAGAATAATCAGCTCCGGGAGGTCGTCTTATGCAAAACCTACAATTATATCATACAATCTTACTTGTATCTAGTTTTTTAATTATTTTACAAACTTAATATTTAAAAAAAAAATGAACTTTTATTCTAGTCTAAATTGAAGTTTGAAATTATTAGCCATTTGAGTTGATGGAAGCGACATGTTGATCATTGGAGTCTAAACCCACATTTAAATGATTGTGTAACGCTTTATTTTACTAAATATCTAGGCAATAAAATATGGATTACACATATACATGTAGAAAAAGATCAATAATGGTGAACACAAAGACCCAACATTATCTATTGATCATATCATTGAAGTTATGCATTACAAGCAAATGTGTTCCATAATTTGGTCATCATTAACGCTGAAAACGTTAAATGTCAAAATACATCTTTTAGCATTGTGCAGCATTTCATGACGAAATTAACTTGTAATTTGTTCTAGTTTAAATTCTAGCTCACCACATTCACGTCTTTTAAGATATTTCAAGAATGTGGGAAAACTAACAGACATGAGCACTCATGCAGTTACGGATAGGCAACAACTAAATAGTTTGCCCAGAACATTACCATACGGAATTAGAGAAACAAAGTAGAGAAAGAAAAACAAAAGAGGAAGAGGGTCTTACTATGGCGATGACGAATATCACGAGCTTTCAGATACTTCTGCTCCAGAGTAACAGACTCAAGTGCCTCCCTCAGTTCAGCAATTTTGACATTAACGGGGTCCAAATGTTCTGTAAATGCCAAAAAGATGGAAAAAGAAAGAATAAGATAACCTCATTACTCTTAAATATTCTAATAACATTGAATTAAAACATGAAATTTTGAGAACAGAAAGATAAACCAACCATCCTTTGCGAGGTCATGCTCAGAAGGGATGTGACCAACGTGAATGTTAAAAGAGACTGTCTCAGGGGTTGAATGAGGATTATGGAAACAAAATTTGTACATTCCACTTCTAGGGGCTTTAAACTCAAATTTGTCTCCTGATGTTCCTTTTATAGTGTGCACTATATTACCTCCAGGAGATTCCACCTACATCAAGAAGCCTAGATATGAACGCCCAATCAACAACATCAAGTAATTTAAGTAAATGACCTATGGTTGACCATTAGAAACTTGCACTGACTTTGTTAAAGATGAAAAAAAATTCACGTATCTACGGTCTAGAGAAAAGAAAATCTACAATTGCAAACATGATAAAAAGGCAAATACCCATCCTAAAAAATGTGATTTAGATGAACAAAAACTGCACAAGTAAAACATACCATTGAAAACAGTACATGAAACACATAGACTGGATAACTATTCAGTACATAATATAAGTTATTCAAAGCAATCCTCACAAACTTATAGTTATAAACAAGCTTGTGGATAAATCTTCATTTGGGGTTTAATATATGTGACAAAGTCTTAAGGAAAGGAAGAACTTTTCCACGCGAATGGAATAACTAAATGAAGCTTTTGTGGACTAATATGGATATCACCTTCTATAGATGGCCGCAGACTGCATTTGGGACCAATCTAATACATATATTCCAGTTTCTAGAGGATAATAATACAAAATAGTAACATTCGGTTGCCATAATACGGTGACGTAAATTTTCTCCTCTGGAAGCAAAAACTCAATTACTCAAGCCCAATAAAGTTCTTGTGATTTGCCAAAGAAATAGTTCTTCTTCACAATCTCAATGATATGACCTTGGGAGAATCCAACCCCAAAAGCTAGCTGATAAGGTGGAAGAGCCCAAAGTCATATAAACCCCACATGGGAACCCCATAATTCCGATGTGGGATCCAAGTCCCATACCTTGCAATTAGGATCGTAACAATCCACCACGCTCCGCAGCCCCGGCGCCCACGCGGGCTGGCTGTGTGCTAGGTTCACCTAGCCCCGGGCGAACACTGCAATGCCGGCGTCACCACCCGCGCCGCACGATTGCAACTGGGAGGGGTAGTGGATGGCTCTGATACCAATTGATATGACCTTGGGAGAACCCAACCCCAAAAGCTAGCTGATAAGGTGGAAGAGCCCAAAGTCATATAAACCCCACATGGGAACCCCATAATTCCGATGTGGGATCCAAGTCCCATACCTTGCAATTAGGATCGTAACACTCAAGCTAAGTCAATCAATCTAGAACATGGATAACAGTAATCATATATAACTTCTATAATTAATTAAACAGAGAATTAGAGTTCTATTAGCATTTGATCACACAATCAATTCACTGTCAAACAGTCCAACAACATCAACAAGCTAGAAATAAAGTTAAGCTTAGTCGTTGCATCGAAACATATGAATGTTGACTAGTTCGCCAACATTGACTTCTCACAACTCGATCCAACTCCACATACCAATTCAACACACATTAACAAAATAAAACACGCACAGACATATATATCAAGTATATGTATAAGATAGGGAAAAATTGAATACAGTTAAATCAATGCCAGGGTGATCGGAGTTCCAGAAGATCTCGTGATCCGCAACAACAAAGTTCCCCGAAACGGTGTCGCCTTCGTACAGTACGTAATCGTATACGCACTCGACGTTTGTTACCGTCACCGATAGCGACGATATGCGGCTCACCGTGCTCAGTAACATGAGGCTTAGAAGAGCATACATCGCTCCACCACAGCCGATTTCTCTCTTTGCCGCCATTATCGGAGTTGCATTTAGGGTTTTTGAGTTCAATTTTGACTGAAATTTGGTCATTTTGTATGATGTGTCTGCAGTTGTTCAGGCTTTGGTGGACCCTATGACGTGGCGGGAGATAATTGGGTGGAGTAACGCAGTATATGGATGACGTGGCGCGCATCTTTACTTGCTTTCACTTATTATAGTAATTTTAGGAAATAGAAATATAGATATATTTTATATTTAGTTGTATCAAATTTCACTCTTAAATTATAGATAATAATAATTTATAACTATAGGTTATTTTGGTCTTAAAAAACTTTAGAAATACAAGTCATCTCGATTTTTTCATATACTTAGATTAGATAAAATAGTCATAGATATAGCTACATATATAATATATTTATATATTAATATTTTTATTAAATTTCATCCAAATATACATTAAACAATATTAACTATTAACTTATTTTTAATTTTACCGCCTAAATATAAATTGAACAATATTAATTATAAATTCAAGTTCATATACATTAATTCAATTTTAATAATAATAATTTTTTTTAATTTAAAATAATATTAATTTATTACTATAAAATTATTCTAGTCCAAAACAAAAAAAGTATAAAAATATAAATTTTGTAAATCAATCCTTATGTAAATTGTATTAATCATTCATAAATTTAAATTTAAATAAAAATAAATTATCATACCACATAATGAAATCAGTTTAGAGTCCAGCTTGACAATCATCACATCAAATTAAATTGAATCTATTTTTTCGATAAATGATCATTGTATTTGTTGCATGAAGATCGAACTCATTATACATAGTATATAAAGAAGGTGAAATATTAACATATTCGAATTTTGTTCATTTTCACAATTTTTTTATCGCAAAATAATATTCTCACTTATCCACATAAGATCTAAAACGAATAAAGCATATATGGGAATTTTCCAATTTTTATGGATTTTATTTGTTCGAATTTTCATGTGAACCAATTCCTAGCGCAATACATTATACATTACACAACAAACCAATGTGAAAATACAATAACACAATCAGATCCAACAAAGTCAGTGTGTTATTAATTACATATTTAGAGTGTAAAAATAATTAAAAATATTCAATTTTTTTTTTTGGTTACATCAAATATGTGATAGATATTACACCACATAAAGTAGAATTTGATGTTGATATAAAATTTGCCCAAAAGTATGAATATAATTAGGGGGAATATACATGAAATGGTGAGCATTAAATGAGTTATCTGACTGAAAAGGTCCAGACCCGTCAGATCATAACCCTAACCCGTTAGTAGGCCCGCACTCTCATGTCAGGTTTTATTCAATGCAGCCCTTTGATTTTACTTGTAGTAAATGAGTCATTTTTAATTCATTTTTATTTTATCCCAAAAAAAAAAATTGAATAGATTTTACTTTATAAAGACAAATAATCATATATATTATATTATTTTATAAGAAATATCAATTCAATTACTATATTATTATGGATGTACCATATTGTGGACTTTAATTAGAAGTGAACTTTGAATTATATATATATATCCAAGTGTAGCAATATTGTCCATATAAAAACAAACAAACATAGGACTTTGCATGTATTTAGGTACTCATTTGAGTTGATTCATCATTCATCAACTTAAGTTAATCAAATAAATTATATAATAACTTGAGTTTAATAGAGTTGATTTATTATAAATATATATTGTTACGTCAAATATGTTACAATATACTTGATTTATTGCATACAATTTTTGAGCTTTAAAGTAAATGTCAAAAGTTTTATACACACTGTAGATATTGAAATTTTGCAACCAATCAAATCCTGCCACGTGTAAATATTGACCAATCAAAAGTCGTCTACGACAAATGATATTTATCTATTAAGTTGATTTATGGATAATTATCAAATCAAGTTGATTTTTGGATAATATCTAGAAGATCTATCTAGATCTTCTATCAGCCAATCAAATGGCTCCAAAATTATGATAATTATTTATTAAATTAAATGGATAATTATCAATGGAATCCAAATTATCCATAACTCTTCCATCCTACACCTATAAATAGGGTCCTTTGGAGTTCATAAATTACACACAGAAGTTCAATCAAAAAGCCAGAGAAGACGAAGAAACTCTCCAAATTTTCTCTACGAAGGTTCTTCGAATATACAAAGAAGATTCAAGGCGTTCTAAGCGATATTCAAGGCGTTCTTGAAGATATTAATCAAATTATAGCGTTTTGATTCGTAATTACGGTGCTAAACCTACGAATTAACGTTATAGAAATTCAAATCAAATTCAAGGAAGATCAAAGTCACAAAGTCAACCTTGAAGATTTCAAATTCCATATCAAATTCAACGTTTGATCCGAGATTAAGCTGCCAAGCCCTCGAATTAACGTTATAAACATTCAAGTCAACGTTGGAGAAGATCAAAGAAGCAAAATCAACTCCAATATTCAAGTCAACATATTTTTGAAGGAAGAATCAGAGGATTAAAATAGAGATTTGTACCCCATATTTCATTTTGATTTATATAAATTTCATTTGTCACAATTTTTGTGTTTCTTGATTTTCAGAATTACAAATTTGTTGTGTACACACACCAATCGAACATTAACTATCAAATTTTAAGAATCAAAATTATTATCTTAAATATTAAAAAAAAATTATGCAAAAAGAGATGTAAAACTCTAATAATATGTGAGGAAAAAGTGCATCAAATACTCAAATAATATGCGAGCATTTAATAATTATATATTAACTAAACAGTGTTGATCTGATATTATTTGCAATTTATAATCATTGTTAAATGATAAATTTTTCAATCAATCAATTTTGTGGGGTATGTTACACCAAATTTATTGTACTTGATTTGTTATAATTTTTTTCCTAATTTGGCAACTACTTACCAAAAGAAATAGATTATGTAACATTTATAACATTTATTGTACTTCATGTTTCACCCATCTTATTTATATATATAATTATATATAAATATTTTTAAAAGTCATATATTTGTTTAAACTAAGGAAGAAAATATAATGTGTATAGTGTGACAATACTTTCTATTAAGAAAATTTTTATTCAAAGATTTAAGAATTAATTGTTTTACTTAGGTTGAAAAAAGTCATATATATTACATAAGATTAATTTTAAAGACATAATATTTTCAATAATTACAGCCCTGAACCCTGTCTATAAAAATTGTGACAGTCTAGCATTTGATTAGACGGAAAGTAGGTAAATTATTGTCCATGTGAGGTCCATCCCAATCTAATCAATCTCTCAATTTAAACATTTATAGCTTTATTATATATTTTAAATTTCATATTTCAAAGTATTGATATTAATTACATTCACATTCATTGTAATTTGTAAATTACATAAATTCTCTTCTAATGATATAGGCAATTATTGAACCACGTAATTTTTTTGTTATTTAATTCTTTGTCACTATTTTCATATTTACTCTAACATAATTGAATCACCATTATTATTATTCGACAACCATAAAATGTATTAATATATATTATATATTAACATATAACAAAATATATATTGTTTGGTGTACTCTCTATATATATTAATACAATCTGTAATTAATATATTTTTTGAGAATTGAATTTAAAAAACGAACATAAAACATGGTATAAGTCATTGTATTTGTACATGATTTATGAGTTATGATAGTCCTATAGCCTGCACAAATCAGTCACTGAATAAAAATCATTTTCCTCTCTCGATGTATTATTTGGGAAAATGACCAAGAAGTATCATATTTATTTCCCAAAATACTTTTTTCCAATTTTATGACATAGTTATAAATACTAATTGTGGTACAAATTCAATGAATTACGACAAATTAAATCATAGTTCTATTAAGAATATATATAAGGTCCAATTAATTGACAATATTTTTACTCTAAAAAAGTATTTCAGATTATAACAATTTTTTAAAAAATAGTTCTTTTGACATGTCATAATTTTTTTTTAAATCTCAAAAATTAGATAATTTTGAAAAAACTCTTGCCAACAATAGAAAGAAATAATTTTTAATGTTCATGATTTGATTATTAACATAATCGATAAGAGTTTTCCAACTATCTTTAATATGAAAAATTATTAATAACATATTATAATATAAAACAGTACAACATCCATAATCATATTTATTATAACTATCTTTTTACTATATATATAATTTAATAGTTTTCATATATATATATATTCATACAAAATTAATAATATATAAATAAAAAATAAATTTTAAGTTTTTTAATGCTTGATCTCAGTTTCATTTTTCTTGCGCCCGACGAGCTCGAGATCAAAATTTTAGATTCGTACCGAAATTTTTTACTTAAATTGAAAAATTTATTCAAACTCGACAATCGACTCGAGTTCGACTCCTAAATAGCTCTAATTTATGTTCAAAAGAGTGATACACACACATTTTTGCTAAAGTCCCCCATCTATGCACGAAAAATATAATAATACATCGAGTACAAAAATCTAATTTGTTATTAATTATATATTTGGAAAAAATTTATATCGATTGAGTGGCAAAAATTATTTTTGAGTATATGATAGATAATACACTGAATTTGTTGAATTAAAGATGTAATAAAATTTAAATCTATGTAGGTTATGTCCCTAGCTTTGACTTGGACTATACTAACTCACACGCTTGCACGCAAACACTAATCACCAATAATACAAATCACGTACACAAATCATTCATTTTACTCATTCACCATTTCTATCTTTCCACTCTTTCATACATATATATATATATATAACACCGCCGATGGGCTTATTGCACCACCACCACGGCCGCCGCCGCCAGTTTATACTCTCTTCCGCCGCCGCGACCACCGTACTCCTCCTTCTTCTTACTTCATTTCCGGTTCTGGGTTTCAACCCATCTCGTCAATTCAGTAAGTATATATATATATATTGTTGTAATTTTAGTCTCATTATCGTAGAAATTTGCCGAATTAATTAGCCCAGTTTTGTTGCATTTTTAGTCTCGAAGAAATAAATTTAATGGTTGAAACCAAAAATACAACTAAACAAAATGTATTTTATGGGATATTATTGCAGTTTTCCCTTTGAATAAAATTATATTATGATAATATATATATACATACATACATATATATATAGGTGTTGGAGTGAGGAAGATAAGGGAAGAAGTGGCGGAGCAAGCTACAACGACACGGCGGCGACTCGGCGGTCCGGGGTCATGGCCGCCGACGTGCCGGTCCAAGTGTGGAAAATGTTGGCCTTGTAAACCGGTTCACGTGCCGGTTCACCCCGGTTGGAGTATGCCATTAGAGTACTATCCTGAAGCTTGGAGATGCAAGTGTGGAAATAAGCTCTTCATGCCTTAAAAAAATAAAATAAATTAATTTGTTTATCACTAAAAAAAGTACTTGTAATTTTGTAATTTTTTTGCAATTTTTACTACTTGTTATATAGTTAATTAATGCACAAATTCAGTAAATTAATTAATTTTATGTGAGTTTTCAAACTTTGAGAAGTTTCAATTTTTATTTTTTTTAAAGTAATTTTGCATAGATTTTAGTTCTAAATTATGCAATATGGTTTTGTTTAGTATTGATATTTATTTTATTTGACTTTAAGTTTAGTATTGGAAGACAGATAAGAACTTTGGGAATGTAATAAAAACATTTTGGTGAGAGTAGTTAGCTTATTATATATGTACTTTGTTTTTTGCATCTTGATTTTGATGTGGAGACAAGGTTTTAATTAGTTAGGGCTAAAAAAATGAATATTATTCGTTAAACATTTAATTCAAGATTGATCATTAAAAATGTGTTTTAGTACTGTTCGTTTAGTATAATAAATAAGTTTGGATGTGTATTTATATTGAAAAATAATTAAATTTCGATTCAAACTCAAATAATTGAACTCTGTATTGAATTAATTTCAAACACAAATTTTAAATTAAAAAAAATTAATAAGTTTGAATAATAATTTATTCTGTTCTAGACAATTTTCTTGATTAGTTATTTATGACTTGGACTAGTGCACAGACATGGGGGACATAATGAAAGTAATATTTGTAATTTTTTTTTATTAATCTTTATACATAAAAAAAAGAACAAATTTTATTGATTTATGCTTCTTTTTTTATTTTAAGTTGTGTTTGTACAACATATTGCCTTGCTAGTCGCAAGTTTTACTAGAGATGATCATCAACTATGTTTTATTTATTAATGTTTTATTAAATAATATATATATATTATTAATATTGCTTATTAAATAATAAATATATTTATATATATTAGTGTCAATATCATGGATTTCTGCAGCCACAGTGGAATAAAGGATATGGAGTAATTATTGCCAGATGATATTTGGTACTGTAGTTCTGATCAAATTACAACTGAAAATATTGACACTCCTCAATGTTAATTAATGTTCTAGATATTTCCAGTACTGTACATTTATAATTTTTTTTTATAAAATTTTATTTTCAATTAAATAAATTGTATTTTTCTTTCATCCTTTTTTTGGTTATTTCTCATGAATTTAGGTATTCATAAAATGTAAAAGGTGAATTATTCTTTTCTAATCTAATATGGATTATATATAACATTAAAATAAATATAAATATCGTGTATAATTACAGTCACAATTTACAATGGTTTACATGCTAGACGTAAAATTGTTGCATTTCTTAAATAAGTCACGTTGTTGAATTGATTTTAGATTATTTTTCTCAATCTATTACGGTGCGTTTGGATCGATGGATTTGGATTTGAGAAGTGGATTTGGAGGAAGGATTTCAGATGACACCTAAAATGATGTCATTTGAAATCCACCGTAGTTGTGGAGAAAAAAGCTTAAAATGAATCACTACAAGAAAATGCACTTCTCATGACAAAAATATTTGTAACGAAGCAATAATTTGTCGCAAGAACTGCTTTCTCGTAACAAACAAAATCAGTCCTTACTAAAAAGGTGTTCTTTGGTAATGAATATAATTTTTCGTTACAAAAATTAAGATTTTGTTACAAAAGATATATATTTTTAATAACAAAGTAAATATGTCGTTACTTTAAATGACTTTTCGTTACCAAAGTAAAAAATCTATTCCAGTTAAATATTTTTTGTGACAATTTTATATATCTTTTTGTAACAATTTTTAAATTGTTACGATAAATTTATTTTGTAACAACAATAATTCCTTACAAAAAGTTTAAAATAGTTGGAACCCTTTTTAAGTGAAATCCCACCACATATTTTTCAATCTCACATCTCCCCCAAAAAAATTTGGGAACCCTAGCCACCAAATCCCTAATTTATTTGCGATTTAACCACACTCCACCGGCGATAACCATGGCTTGGGCCACCGGACAATCCGCCATCACGCTGCCCCACCTCCGTCCCTCCTCCTCTGAAACCCTAACTATTATAATAGGAAAAAGTTCTCAATCAATTTGCCAAATAAATTTCTTCTCAGTAAAAGCAAGACCTCTAAGCATCTTGCCGCTGCATCAGTGATGCTGAGAACAGTGATAATTATGGTAATAGTATTATCAGCTCTAATAATTATTCGACTGCTTGTTCATCGTTATCATCTTCATTGGTGGATTGGGATTGGAGTCGGTGGAACCGCTATTTTTCTGAGATTGAGCAGGCCGAGAACTATGCGTCTCTTCTCAAGGTTCGATCACAGTTTTCATATGTTGTTGATTGTGTTTATTGAAATTTGTAGCTTATAGTTTCGTTTTTTTAAGTATAAGAACTGGATTTTGGCGTAATTGTGAAGACTATTCTAGTGGGTTTATAATTACATTATGTATGTACTTCGCTACAATTACATAAATATTTCTCATCAGTACTGTTCTTTGGTTTTGGTTTTTGTCAAATTGTTTTTGCCTTAAGTTTCAAACTAATGCCTATGCATATATCTAATTGAGACAGTGTCCTTATAGTGATGTTGACTATTAATTGTTACGGAAAGTCTTATAACAAATCCATCTCAGTGATTCAAATGCGCCATAATTATCATTTTTTGAGTTTTGGGTTCAAGCACAAAGATTCTTGGTTGAAGAGAGCATTTGATGCTTCAACTGGTTACTGTTTGCAAGTGGATAATATCATCATAACTTGTTGTGAGATATCCTCTAAACTGATGGTGTTTGATATGCACGGCTACTGTGTATTAGGTTAACGATAATAAAGTCAGCATAGCATCTCCCTCAAATGTTGCTTCATTTTACAAAGTTCGATTCATGAATGTGAAGTTTTTAAGTTCTGTGGGGAAAAAAGAGTTATTACTGTTTGGGAATTTGGGTGTCCTGTCAAACAATAAACCAAAGCACTAGATATGTATTGCTAGATTGCCATATCAATACATTTTTACTGCTAATTCAGGAAAATATATTTGGTTCACCACAGCCACAGCCACCACCACAACATCTCCTTCGCTGCGCGGAGCACGTTGGTCCGATGACTCCCACCCTTGAGCCACCACCGCTGTTTCATTTGCAAGGTTGCGTCGTGTTCTTACAGGAGAGAGAGAGGTAGGAACGAATGCCCTTCTAGATTTCATGTTTATTTCTTTATGATCTTCACTGGGTTTTTTCTCTCAGAATGAATCTCTTCTTTGGTTGGAAAAGAGTTTGAAACAACTATGGAAATCCACTGGAGTAAAGGCCTTATGTTTCTCAAAATCCTAAAAGTAGGTTGAATGCTAGTACACTGTGATTGAATACTAATATAGAACTACTTGAGTTCAATTTGGCAGTTTGGATTTTAAATTTTATTTAGGTTACTTCTGTTGTTTATGCTGCTCCATTTAGTGCATACTTGATTAACCTCATTTTCTAACTTATAATTATAATTAACCTCATTTAATGGTGTTAACAGGTCATTTATTTAGAAACGAGTGCGGATAATGTACTTGAAGTTTTTGAAAGGTGATTTGGTATTTCTCAAAGTGCAGGTATATATATTTCTTCAATTTTTTTTGTTACTTATGCTAGTGTGTCTGATAATTTAGTGAATTATATAAGCCAAGTTGCTGGTCTTTGTGATTTGTGTTGTTGTGTGCGATTTTGCTAGTATGAAAAGTAGATTTAGGGTTGGGGAAATCGAACCTATAGTGCCATGTAGTGCAATTTAGTCGTATTTGAACGGAATTTGAATTTCGAGTTGAAGAAGTCGTAGGGTTGAGGCGTTCTATTATTTGCTTGAAAGGTTAGTAAAGTTTGATTAAGAAAATCAAGATATTTTGTGGTCCATTTTCAAACCATTAGCATGTTCTCATTTTATTTGCAGGTTTTTGTAGCTAAACATCCTTGCCGAGAATGCGCTTCAAACTTCAGCAATTTCCATGTATTTGTGATAATTTTGTAAAGCTACGATGCTCTTTGAAACATTCTCCATATGTTGTTTCTAACTTTTGTCTCATTGGAGCTACTATATTGATGTAAAAAATATATAATTATTTTAATAAAGTTGATTTTTGGTAATGACCATGTCTTGTTACGATAACTTTTTGTAACGATTTATATTTATGAAGTTCATTTTAAAGAAAATACGAAAATTTCTTTTTAGTAACGAACTTGTTCTTTCGTAACAACATAGATTAGCTTTTGTGACGAAACTTTCATTACCAAAACCCATGCTATTGTAAGGAAATGGCTTTCGTTACAAGTACATTCGTAATGATAATAATAATTTGTCGCAAGAACTTTTCGCGACGGGCTTTATAAGACAAAAATGGGTAACGAAAACATCGTTACAAATAGTTTTGGTAACAAATATGTCATTTTAAGTGACAAATTTTTTAGTTACTAGATGTCAATTTTCTTGTAGTGAATGGTGAGGGATTTGAAATCCATCATCATCCAAACGAATTTAAATGGATTTATCGAGAAATTTAAAATCCATGATTTCAAATCCACCGATCCAAACACACCCTTAGGGTTTATACTTATTACTATAATTATATAAATAGATAAACTTAACTTGTAATTGATTAATGTTGTGAGTTATTCACAAGTAAAATATACTATATGAAATATAGAAAATGAAATATATTAAATATATATTAATATGAAAGATAATTAATACGAAATATATTATCTTAACCCTAAATTCCCAATAATTTCGGCCATTAAATTTCCTCTCATTTTTCCTCCATCTTCCATTTTCCCTTAGGGAAAAAAACAGCAGCTTCTCTCTCTAAAAAAATTTGCAGAAGATGGGAAAAAACGACGTCGTTGACGTAGAGAGAGGAAACAATGGGGCACTGTACCCAGGCATGGAGGAAAATCCACAGCTTCGATGGGGTTTCATCCGTAAAGTTTATTCCATACTGTGCGTACAGTTACTTCTCACATTTGGGATCGCTATTGCCATGTTTCTCGTTGATCCTGTTCGTGATTTCATGCGTTCGAAATCTGGGCTTTACGTCATGATTGCTTCTATCGTTCTTACATTTATGCGTAAGTATATATATATAATATATATATGTTATATAAATGTGATATATTGTGGATTATTTTCTTGGTATTTATCGCATTATTCTTCTGTCTATATATATATATGTATGTATATGTTATATATTGTGGGTTATTTTCTTGGTATTTATGGCATTATTCTTGTGTGTGTATATATATATATATGTATATTGTGAAATAGGTCTTCTAAAATCTCTTCTTGAATTAATAAAATTGAATTAACAAAACTGCAGATTTGTTGCTTATTTTCGTGCATTAATCTAGCATGCCCATTAATTAATAGTAATTGGTAAGGTGAAGGGATAAAATTTGATTGAAAATAAAAATAAAAATTAATTGAGTTTTAAGTAAAAGGGTGTAGGAGAAAAAATTGAATCACAGAACAAAAATATGAGAAATAAAGGATAATGCGATTGGAAAAATAAAGAGAAAATATTGGATAAAACTTTATTTAGAAGAGATTATTAATTTTCACCTTTAAATTTGTTAGAGTTTAATGTTAAATTTCATTAACTTATTAAATTAATCGATGCAGTGTTGATACTGATGCATATATTTAGCAATAAGCATCCATGGAACCATGTTCTTTTGTTTCTCTTCACCATTGCAATTGCAGTTACCATTGGAATTGTTTGCACTACAAAGAGAGGTAACATTTTTTTTTTACTTCCTTATTCCTCTTTTTTAATCTACATTTAACGAAAAATACAAAACTGTCACGTTTAATTTTGGTAAAATTTATTATGAGTTTCTCACATATAATCCCATAACTTTCAAAATATAATCAAATAACTTTTAAAATATCTCAAATTTAATCTCACCGTCTAGAATCTAATGTCTGACTATTTAGCTATATTTTATGCATAAGAAACATTATATATATATATATTGAGTTAATCCTTGTGTAGTTGTATATATTCATGCATGAAATTTTTTCAAAATAAAATCGATTAAAATGTTTGAGTAATAGACTTATATGACGGTGTGATTAGATTTGTTGACGTTTTTGAAAGTTATGGGACCAAATGTGATAAAAATTGAACTTGAGCTAAGTTATGTGACAAAAACTGCAATTTTCCCCTATTTTTTAAGAATTCCAATTCTCTATTATATTTTGGATTTCTTCAACTACCGATTTATATTTTGTGTTAAAGAAAATTAAAGTATAAACATATATATCGTACAAGTATAAAAAAATTATGGCAATGATAAATAAATTATCTTTAGGTCCGGCCGTATTGGTGGCTGCTGGTCTAACGTTACTCGTTGTGATTGTTCTCACTATATTTACATTCGTCGCGGCCAAACGAGGCATGGACTTCAACTTTTTGGGGCCATTCTTGCTTTGTGCTCTCTTGTTGCTCTTTGCTTTTGGTCTTCTTAGGGTACATCTTTTAACTCTATCCCTCTTTTCTTTTTTAGTTATTATGAATTATTATAAAATACCCTTGTGTTAGTTCAAAACTGTATAATATAACACTCATTTTGTTAAAAAAATCGATAAATTATGTCACATGTTACTAAAAAATCGTGTGATATCTATCCATTTTATATAAAAAGATAGAACGAAACCTCAAATCAGCATGTCAATAAGGGTGAAAAACACGCTCATTTTCTAACGAAAATGAGATTCACGAATGATTAAGATAGCACATAGGACGATTTTCTATTAAAAGAATAGATAAATCATCCCACGTGCTACTGAAAAACTGTGTGATAACCACTTTATATAAAAAGATAGAACGAAACCTCAAATCAGCATGTTAATAAGTGTGAAAAACACACTCATTTTCTAATGAAAATGACATTTCTCAAAAATTAAAACTATAACACAAAAGACGATTTGCCTATGTTTCTAACAAAAGGGGTGTTTACTATTTCGAACTAACACAAGGGTTATATTGTAATAAATCCTTATAATTATTATTTCAATTTTATCTTTTTATATCCTTTTTTTCTCACTAAAATACACCAACCCCAATTAGTAATAAATTAACTTATTGGTTTTATTTATAATATTATGACAGTTTGTGTTGCCAAGGGAAAAAATATTAGATCAAGTGTATGGATGTATTGGAGCATTAATATTCTCAGGTTTTATAATATATGATACTGATAATATTATAAAGCGTTTCAACTATGATCAGTACATTGAGGCTGCAGCTGGACTTTACCTTGACATAATCAATCTCTTCTTGTCTCTACTTTCCTTCACATCTGCTGAATAGAATTTATTTTATTTTATTCTATTTTTATATATTACATTTATATTATTGAAAATTTGTATTGTAAAGTTGAGTGAACAAATGAAGTGAAAAATGGGATTTATGTGTATGTTTTTTATTTTTCGGAAAATTGTACTTTTCGTCTCGTAATTTTACTTAGTTTAGTTTAATTAAGGCTGTTATAAATTTTTCATTTTTATCTTCAAAACTTTCAGAATATATCTCACATTTAATCACACTGTATAAAACTTCGTTAGTCAACATTTTGATCGAATTTTTTGAAAGATCATCATATGTAATATATTCATAGACTGATTTTATTCAATTATTGTGAATTTTTTATTCAATACTATGTGTCTTTTATGCATAAAATCTCCCCCAAAAATTTGGTCATATGTTAACTAAGAGAGTTACCATTAAATTTTGAATAGTAGACTAAATATGAACTATTTTAAAAATTATAAATTAAATGATGTCCTGTATTTAACTAATTAGGCTTAAAACCAATATTTGTTTAGAAAATACCTAAGAAAAGAATACAAATATGAATTAAATAGTTTACAATTGTCAGAAGTATTTTTTTTGTTATTATTAGCAGACTTATTTATACTTTAGTTTCACAAAAAAAATAAAATAAAAATCTATTTTTCCCCCTTAAAATATCATTGTCCTTTTTTAGATTAAAAACATTTTAGACATACTCTTTTTATACTTATTAAAAAAGATACAAAAATAATAGCAAAAACATTACAAAATACGTAAAATTGTATTTTTCAATTACCTATATAACTATATTCACGAAGATAAAGGGAAAATCTCTCTATATATTAATAGGTAAAGTGTGAATATTTTTTCATACTCACAGCTCAAACTCGAACTCGAGAACTCTAGTTAAAGAAACTAAAAACATAAATCGACTATTATTTTATTTTTGAACGAAGCGGTTACATCATAAATTAAACGGTCGAATTAATAAATATAATCGACAATATTTAATACAAACGAGTAATAATGAACGACAAAATAAAAATAAAACTAATTAAAAACCCATCATCTTTAAATCACGGCCCATCTTAACACTAGACGAAGACATTAAGTTTAACTCACTTACTTTTGGTATTTACAATACAATTTTTGCTAATATTTCTTCAATTTCTTCTGTAGTTTCACTCTGAAATCAAAAATGGCACCCAGAAGACGCTCGAAGGTTCTCTCTAAAACATTATTATTATTATTATTAATTTTAATTTAATTGTGTGTGATTTTTAATTTCATGCATTATAAAATTCATAAAAAATTGAAAATTTTGATTGTGAATTTGTTTTTTATTATTTGTTTTTTTTTTGGAAGGTGGGTTTGACGAGAATGCATGCGGCGGTGGATGCGATGCGGCCGATGGGATTTTCCGGCGAAATTGTACGTAAATGTGTGAAAAATCTCCTCAAGGTAATTAATTAGTATAATTTTGGGGATTAGGGTTTTGAGTTAATTGTAAAGTTTGCATGTTATATTAAATTGGGTTAATTAAACACAGACCCCTTACTTATTTTGCAATTGCCTATCTATCAACACACCCGTTAAGGGTCTATTCGTAAGGTTTACGGGTGAGAATTGTATGAAATTTTTAACACAGGGGTGTCACTGTAAATAATGGGAGGTTTTGGTAACTACACAATAAGTTAGGGGGTTTATGTGTAATTATCTCTATTACATTTGTTGAAATGTTGATTGAAAATTGTAATGTGTTTGGTGTTGGGGTTAAAAATGTACAATAAATATAAACATTGATTGCTCACAAGAGATATGTGGCTAAAAATAGAAACAAAATGGTTTCAAATAAAAAGAGCCATATTTCCTAGCATGGGTGTGCATGGTTTGGTTAACCAATCGAACCAAATATCGACATTTTTTTTCGAAATGGAACCAATTTTTTTTTTTGGGGTTTCGCCTTTTTTTCTTCTTTAAGAAAAATTTTGATTTTTTATTTCGTTTCGTGTTTACGCACCCATTTATCGAGTCGAACCAAAAGCTAAAATTTTGTTATATATTTTTTATTTACTATTTTGATTAAAAAAAACATTAAAAATTGAAATTCATGTCATCCGAAGACGATTAGTCCTTCATTTTGGCCGGAATTTGCAGTTTTTTTCTTTTTATTTTTTGAAAAATCATTGATGTAAGTTCGGTTAACTAACCAATTCATTTCGATTTTTGGTTTAAACGAATGCACACACGTCTATTTGCTAGCTAATTATCAAGGGAAAGGTGCAAAAACGATCGTAACAAACCTATAAAACAAGTAAAGATGTGTCTTTTTTTAGTATATTTTCATTTATTTAGAACTAATCGTTTAATTTCAATTTCACAGGTTTATGGCAATGATGGTTGGGTTTTTATTGAGGAATCTGCTTATAAGCTGCTTATTGACACCATTCTTGAAGAGCCTGATGTACCTCAACTTGAGCACAAATCGGAATCTAAACAATCGGTGTTAGAAAATGTCACACAAGAGAACGACGAGGAATCTGAATCTGTGCCTAAAATATGCGATAAAGAGGTTATATCAGAAGTGCTAGAATCTGAATATCATGTTCAATCGGACAAAGATTCTGATACTCGAGAAGACAAGAATCGAGAACAGAATCTGGATGTTAAGGTAATAATGCTTCGATCCCGTTTATGGTTTTTGTGTTCTTGTTTGTCGAAGAAAATTAGCGGTTATTATACACGAAGCCCTGTTTGCAAAAACTAAAGCTTTGTTTGTTTATGTTTTTGAGATAAAATTTTGAAATTTTCTCGAAAATTGTGTACTATTGGAAATTCGTGTGAAAATGGTAGGTGTTTGTTTATGATTTTAGAAATAGATTAAAGGTTGTAAGACATGTCAAATCAATAGTGATAAGTCGATGGATGATGTGTATAATAATTGTGTTAGTGGTGTGTATAATGATTATGAAAATAAAAAATAAAGAAATATAGTTAAAAAAGTGTAAAGTATGAAAAAGAAAGTGAAATAATGATTGATTTGATTGGTAAATGTGTGAAAAGTTGTATATGTGATTAATAGTTAGTTATATAGGAGATTGGAAAGTAGAGTTGAAAAAAGTAGAAGTTGGATGAGAATTTGGTGTATTAAGTTTATTTTGAATTTTGTGATTTAAAAAGTTGAAAATGAGTTTTGAAAAGATTCAATTTTTCTTTATGTTTTAGTTTCGTTCTTAAAAATGCTTTTCGTTATCAAATCTTCATGAATTCTCGTTTTTTCACACATATTCACATTTGAATATGTAAAACTACAGAGTCATTATACTTGAAAAAATCGGATTTTCTTTAGACATGTTCGTTTTCTTTCCACATTATCCCAAAAGCAACGATTTTCTCGATAACTTTATATGATGTCAGTTGTAAACTTGTAATATAATGTTATAGCTGTTATAAAGGTTTTCTTATAATATAGGATGTCAAAGTACAACCTCTGAAGCACAGTGTACAATTCGGTTTTGCTCCTGCCTACACCCCTCAACATATCGATAGTTTACTAGCAAATCGTAAACGAAAACCGTGCTATGGTTGGATTAGTGATGACGAGGAAAACGAAGATGATATATTACAGTTGAAAGCCACATAAACGAATGAGCGAGGAACGGTAATAAGCTTTACTTATGATGAGATCTAATAGGTATATATATACACATATATATATGTATATATATGATTTTTGAGATCAAGTATATAGTAAATATTATCAAATACTGATGCTCTTGGAAAATTTTGTTTTTTATTTGATGGAAATTGTTTGATGGTTAACTTGGGGTGTTTGTTTTATACTTATGTCGGGATTAATTTAAGAAATATGTCGATATTTGAATTCTGTTTGAAAATTTATTATTTTTCGACGTCTGAAATTATTTGACAAGACATAAGAAAATCGTAATCATTTTTTCACTGATCACGTTTTTACTACATTTAAATTTGACTCTCGGTTGACAATTATAACCGCTCAAATATTTATGTTTTGTTAAAACATTTCGGCAATTGCAATTCCAACATTGTGTTAGATTA
Organism: Verbascum thapsus; assembly: GCA_963669365.1. Taxonomy (NCBI): domain Eukaryota; kingdom Viridiplantae; phylum Streptophyta; class Magnoliopsida; order Lamiales; family Scrophulariaceae; genus Verbascum; species Verbascum thapsus. The sequence continues at coordinate 9,458,130 of OY770114.1, forward strand.
ATTTATATTTAATTTGTCTTTAATTTATTACTTTATATTGTAATCGGTGCACTAAGATGTTTTATGTTTTCTTTTTTTCTTTTAGACTGTTGATCAGTCAAGTTCGTTGGTTCATTGGTTTAATGGTTCAAATATCAATCTGTATCGTTGTATCTTGGGATGTTTATTGCAAAAACCCGTACCATACAGAACAATTTAACGTCAAGAATAGAGAATTACTCTCGTCTCGATATAATCTTTTTAAATCGAATTTTCTAAATTTTGATGTGAAAGTGCAAATTTAACAACATTAACAACTATAAAATGTATAAATCAGAGTAAAACTATAAATCAAATAATTTTATTTATAGTGGCAATAATCCTCAAACAATATATAAAAATGTATTACAATAGAGTAAAACTATAGAATAGTGGCTCCAATAAAACAACAATTTATTTGTAAATGTCAATAATTCTGAATTGCATCTTCAAATATACTTCCTAATAAACCATAGCTATAGTTGCAATGATAGTAATCAAGCTAGCAATTTCAGTTCCCCTTATGAAGCTTGATGCTGTGAAATTACAACCAAAAGTTAGATATATAAGTAAACAAATGTTACAATTTAAGTACAAAATTTAAGATCGTAAAAGTTGATAATCGACATAATATTGTACTTGATTTACCAAATTGGCCTACCAATAAAAGCAATGAGACATATAAATTAGGGATGATAATGGGTCGGGTTAGGCTCAAACCAGTCTCAAATTTGTATTAAACGGTATATGATGAATCGATTCGACCGAATAAAATCATCATAAAATCTTTCTATAGAGAAGGTGGTAAAAGGGTCCCTTTGGAATAAGAAATGTCATAACTAAATATATTTGCATTAATTAATGATGTAAGTCTAAAAACATGAGCTTAATATTATTATAAGTAAGTTTAATCCTATTATTTTCCATTAAGTGCAAAACCAAAAATACAAAAAAAATATATATATATAAAAACATTACTATATTTCACCTATGAAAAATAATAAAAATTGTTAGAAGGATGTATGTAATAATTTTCATCAATGAAATATAACTGACTTTTTTTTTTTTTTTCAAAAACGAAAAATAATAAAAATTTGATAAATCGATTAAATTGTGTATACTCACCTTGGCTAGTACTATTATTCGAGAAACCCGGGCTACGATCGAGGACCGAAGTAGTAGTGTTAGCAAAGTCGCGTCCAATACTTGGACAACCGTCTCCAAATGCACCTAATTATGAAATATCGAAAATCAAAACTTTATAAATTGAAATGCCAATATATACTACCATTATAATTTTAATGCTTTATGATCTTTATCAATAATTTTCATACAATAAAATTTTAATCGAATTATTTACGTATAAATACGAAAAGAGCGTATTTCTTACATGGTTTGAAGCATGGGAAAGTGGGGAGATTGAGTATATTGAAGTAATCGTCTCTGCATTCACAAACGTATGTGAAAGGAGAGGTCGTTCTGCACTTGCCTCCTCCACAATCGATGAAGGAGCAAGCTAGAAAAACATCGATAAATAAATTAACGGTAAAATATTAAAAAATATATATATATATATGGGGAGAATTGCAAAAATAAAATAAAATAAAATATAATTTAGTTACGATCATAATTTGTCAAGTCGGGTCTGTCATTGATTCGAGGCACGGGAAAAGCATCAAAACAATCCTGGTTTATTAGACCTGAAAAATAGAATATCGGTCAATATTTAGATATTTGCAAATTATTTATTATGTTATTATTATTGTTATTATTGTTGTTGTTACGCTATTATGAATTAATATTTTATATAAATAAGGCGACGTTTCTTTTAATTGTAATTCAGAAATTGATAGAAACTATACACATTTATATTTATTTGACTCGTCTCCAACATTTACTATAATTGATCGCTTTTTTTTTTCTTGGAAAAATCAATAAGAATTCATAAAATGTATTATAAACTCTAAAAACCCATAAAAATATTTTCCACTCTTAACAACATTCTCATTATTTTTTGTATATAAAAAGTATATTTTATAATACTTTTAATTATTTTTTCCCTTTTCTTAGATTTTTAAGTTGATTTACTAATCCCTCAATGGGACTTCAAGGCCACAACTTGTCTATTTGTAGGGTTTCAATATTTTATATTTATATATCTTGAATTATATCTATAATCTTACATATAATAAGCTTTTAAATATAAAATAGTACAAAATAAATACACATTTAAATGGGTTATAATTTTTTTTAATTAAGACAATCAATTTAATAAAAATTAAAACACAAGAAGATTAAGAACTCACAATCGGGAATAATACATGGGAGGAACCTAAAATAACGATCATTTTCAGGACGAGCTTGTATCCATCCATCGTCACAATCACACTCGAACCCAAAAATGCTATCACGATTTCTCACGCATTTTCCCCTTCCACACACGTTCGCTGTTCGACATATATCCTCTGTCCACACATATTCACAGCACAAAATAAATATAAAAGCGAACAAAATAAAATATATTTTTATTTCAATAATCATATTAAATTATAAAATAATTAGGGACAAACCAGGGTTGAATGTGGAAGTGACAATGTGGGATTGGAAAAGAAGAAGAATTGCAAGAAAAGTAGTGTAGTAAATTGTAGCCATTTCTAGTTTGAAATAATTGTTTGAAGATTTTGATAATAGTTTCTAAATTTTGGGACACTTATATAGTGATGTTGAAGGATTAAAAATTAAATTGCCTAATGTTAATAGTAGGTGGTCTAATGGTAGAATTTTTTAACTTTTTGTTTGATTATTACGAGTTTGAACTTTATTAAAAATATACGGTTCTTTACTGTATGTATTTGTATTATGAGTCGAGAATGATTAATTTACAAAATTTTATAACGAATATGAATTGTATTTTAGTGTGTTTGTGGATTGCGGTTAAAATTAGAATTTTATATCGTAAAGAGGTTTAGCGAGAAAAATATTTCATGACTATTAAATTCCTTTTCATATTGATAAACACAACGGTCGTATTTTCATGTATTTTGAATAAGTTTTTATTATTTTTATTTTCATCTGAAAAGCACTATACGCGATTTATACAAATTTCAAATCAAAATACATTCATTTTTATTTTCACTTTTACATTCTTCAACAGATCTGAATAATCATTAATTTTAACTAACACAATTATTTCACACATTATTAATTTCAATCATTTAAAAAGAAAAATAAGCAGACATTTTTACTTTTTCGCACACAATAAATAAAACAATGCATTCTCCTATTTATTTTACAAAATGACAATTGATAATAAAAATAAAATACATTGAAACTAAATATTTTTACCCACACTTAGCATTTTTTTTAAGAGATAAAATACCTAAGGTTTATTAAAGTCAAAAGTTATTAATAGCACCTCCAGTTTGGTTCAACGCCTAGCAATATGGGTCCTCTACCACTTTTATGCAAGATCAGCCACGTGTAATTGCCTATATTTATAGTTTATAATTTATCTCAATTTTTGAAATTTAAAGTTGATTTAATTTAATCGAATTTAAATCAATTGTAATTATAGTAAAGGGGATTTATATTTGCACTCTTAAATTTGCAATCCTTTTTCCAATGATTTAAATTTATTTAGAACTATTAAAATATCTGAGTGTTTATGTACCAAGACGAATGAAAATAATGCATTGAGTCTAACTCGGTCAATCATTGAATTTTACTTGTTATGTAGGTTTATAGGAAAAATAATTTCATGCTATAAATAGTCTCTATATTTTATGATTTTTCTTTTTTTTTTCCAATGCTTTTAAAACTCTATATTACAAGAACTCAATTATATATGTTTGGTTATTATTACTGGTACCGACCTATTGCATGTAGATTATCTAGCTAGATTTTAGGCCACTTTTTCTGTTAGAAATAATACAAATTAAAAGATAAATTAAAGATCAATCATGCTAATATATTTGATTATAATTTATTCTTTTTGCTATGTTCTTGCAAAAATTGGCCTAATGAATGTAACGCATATAGCTTCTCAAATCTATAATCATAATACAGATATATCAGATAAAAATTATGATAAACAAAACCAAACTACGAAATTCTTGATTCGATTAATCGCCAAAAGCTCTTTTAATCTTTATGCTATGCATTTGACAAAATAAACCAAACTTTTACACATTTTTTCTTCCATATTTAACTAGTATGAGCTCGATTGTGCCTAAAAAGATCGAGATGGGCTAGCTTAAAAAGCTCGTTCGAGTTTCAATTTACATAATATCACGCTCAAATACGATTATTCGATTCGACTCAATTCTTTTGCAAAAGCTATTAAAATAAAAAATACGCCATTTTTTTAATATAAAAAGTCGAATACTAACAAAATTGCAAATAACAAAAGTTTACAAGATTTCACATTGCAATCACAACATATCCACCAAACAATCAGAAAATTAACTCAAGAGAACAAACAAAAATTAATTTTTCCATCCTATGGTCTAACAAATATAATAAATTCCAAAATCATACTAAATATTATGATTCCAAAAAGAAGCACCTGATTTGGACGGTTCTGATTCAATTTTGACAACATCGACAACAGGATCACCGTCCATAATTTGGCTCCCGGGGTCATCCGATGGATTATGATTCGACGCAAAAAACATAACATGGCTCTTCCATGTAATTATACTTCCTTGAATACACGAGGAAGAATTTCATGCACATCGATGTCTAAAGCAACAGGATCCCTGTACGGATATTGGGTTAATCACGATTTTTGTCGTAAATATACAAGTAGTAAGTAGTAAATGAAAGTTCTTGATGAGCTGTCAATGGGCGGGGAATACCCAGACCCAAACCGGACCCACGAAATACCCACCAAAAATATTTTACCTAGACCCGATCGCATACCCGACGGGTCAAAAAAGTTAGACCCAATGGGCCGGGTCCGTTTCGGGCAAATGCCAACGAGTATACTTCGGGTATTTTTCGAGTATAGACCCGTGTATATTTTCAAAGGATAAAATTCGCTTAAAATGCCCGCTGGTAAAAATTGGTCGCAAACCCGGTCCGACCCGGACCTAAACTGCTTAGTGTCATCAGATCCGGGTCGGGTCCAAGACGGGTAAATTTTCTGTTAAACGGGTCCGGGTATTGCCCAGCCCATTGACAAGCCTATGTGTGTACGTGTTTGAGTGTATTGTGTATGAAAGGGGGAGAGGGACCTGCACAAGGTTTGGCCTTTCTCGTTGGAACTGGAAATGAACCATATTTTCCGAAGAGAAGGTGTTTCGAATTGGACAAAGAAACCATCATTCTGACCATGCTTCCATTTTCTCGATCCCTGTCCTTTCCACACCTGCATATACAGAAAAATGGCAGAGATAATAAGTTCTATAATCCTTTTCACAAGACTCATGTCGACGAAATAGCCACAAGAAGGAACAATATTAATATCTCAGCAAAATCCCAAATGATCGTTATTATGAATACAACCTCGAAAACGGGAGGGGATAATCAAAAAACCGAAAAGAATGGTATCTTATGGCCTAAGTATCTTATGGTGTGTTTGGATTGAAGGATTTGAAAACTATGGATTTCAAATTCATCGACAAATCCATTTAAGTTTGTTTGGATGAATTCATGTTATGATGGATCTCAAATCCATTGGTATTCATTTTGAGCTATTTTCTTCACAATTATGGTGGATTTCAAATTACTCCAATTTTAGTGTCGTTTCAAATCCTTCCTCCTAATCTCCTCCCCAAATCCAAATCACTCGATCCAAACACAACCTTAGATTATCTTCATCAACAAAGCGCCTTTGATCAACTTGTAACTGTATGCACAACTATGGTGGATTTCAAATTACTCCATTTTAGAGTCATTTCCTCCAAATCCATTCATCAAATCCAAATCAGTCGATCCAAACACACCCTTAAAATCTTTGAAAAGATAAAACAAACACATCATGAATAGACGTTAAATATTACCTGAGGATATGATATTATACTTTTTGGTGCTACTAAGCAAGCAGCTCGAGAGAACGAATCTTCAGCATATTGCCTGAGAAACGAAAAACAACTGCTGTGTGTATTCGGTGATTCAAATGCCTGCCAAGTTAAGGAAAAGTATACAATCATTTTTATTATAGTTGCTTAACAAAAAATTTTTAAAAGAAAAGACGTTTCAGAAAAAAAAATAATAATAATAAAATATATATATATATATATATGTATGTATATAGAAGAAAAATGAATATATGAACTATGGTTTTGCCAAATTCCACCTTGTCGATGTTAACAGCTGGAGCGTATTTTTCAGTGTCTGTTTTTTCCTTGTCAAGCAAGAAATAAACTCTAGGGTCGACATTTGACGTTTCATGCCATGATTTTACAGCTTTCTCCATTGTTTCGACAAGGAAAGAGAAAATCTCGTCTCCATAAGCTTCGGCTCCAGATTTTCCAGACTGCAAAAAATTGAAACTCATTTTAGGCAATCAAAGTCTAAGATATATATATATATATATATATAAATCTTGATGATTATCGTTGAAAAGATTCACTCACCAATAGATAAACTTAATAGAATAAATACTAAAAATGAAATGATTGACAGTTAATAAGATATATAAATATGGAAAATTTAGTTTTTCATTTGAAATTAAATTATACCAGCAATAACCTTATCTTGAATATTAGAATTTAACTATTTCGATAAACATTTATAACTATATCATTCCTTTCCAGTTTAACAAAATTCGAAAATTACTTAAGTGGATCGAATTAAATAAAGCCAGTCAACGTGCTCTTATTTGGATGAACTCAATCTTCGTGTTTCATTATACATACATTTACCAATAAAAAAGATTCACTCACCAATTCAGATTTCACAGAATCCAAATGTTTGGACATATCGATATTTGATCTCATAGTTTCGATTTCTTGAGCTCGTTTTTTATCTTTAGCCAATTGAGTGAGCCCTTTGATTTTCTTCGACACCTCAGAGCTTTGTGGGTTATACTTCAGCGCTACTTGGAAAGCAGCTAAAGCCTACACCACAAGTACTAATATCAATAAAATTGCATCTAATTTTCCAAATACTGAAGAAAATTTACAAAAATCACATACATCTTCATATCGTTCCATAGCCTCCAAAACGCATCCTTTTCTGAAATAACCCTGCAGATGTACTAAGTGAAATTTCATATGAAAAGGGCTAAAAATTGAAATATAGTTTAATTTATTTAAAAAAAAAGTTGTACCTTTTCCCACTCGGGTTTCAAATTGATAGTTGCCTCAGCATCCACAAGGGCTTTGTTAAGCTTTGCCAAATGTAGAAATGCTGCAGCACGGTTGCTGGGAAGGAGCGAAAAATGCCAGAAAATTCGTTTAGAGTGAAATTTAATTGTTTATTTTCCTTCTGATGAGCAGTTCAACATGTCACGTATTTTGAACATGAAATGAAAATGACATTAAGCTTGATCAACCTTGAAGTGATGAATAAAATAGGAAAATGAAAAATATTGTGGCAAAGTGTATACTTATGCTATATAATCTTTCGTGTGTATTGTTCTATCGGGATTTCTTATACATTGAAATATGTCATGGCGTACTTTTGCAAACACGGCATTTTTATATATGTTTTAGCTCCAACCCAAGCGTATAAAAAACCCGCATTGTTCAATCAATCATCTGCTCAATATTAATATATTATGCTTACAATTTCATTCTTCCTAATGAAACCGAAACAAGTACTAATTTTTCATATCCCAGAAAAAACCAATTTAATCCCACTTATCATTATAGCTATAAATTGAAAATAAAATCCAAGAAGAAATAAATTGAATAAAAACAATGTCTTAATACAGTTTAAAAAAGTACAGCTGGAAAAAGGTAATCTTTGAAAAGGTGAAGAATTTACATTGGAAGCTTAAAGCTTAAACTAAGCTACCCTCGAAACCCAAATACGAGGAAACAAAACACCAACAAATTTGAAGAATAACTTGCATCAACATATATATACATATATAAATTCTAGAATAAACAAAAAATAAATAACTAAGCAAGCTGAAAAATTCAATCGTTGAGCAAACCAACAAATAAAAACCATTCAAATCAAAGAAAAACAGATTAATAAAAAGAGATTCAAATTACACACCTGTAAAGGGTGGGATTAGAGGGATCTAGCTTAATAGCCTGAGTATACAAAGCAGCTGCTTTGAGATAATTCCCAGATTTGAAAAACCCATTACCTTGATCTTTCAAACCTGTTGCTTTTTCCTCTGATTCACCCATTTCTCTCTGTTACTGTTTCTGATCTCTCTGGGTTTTAGGTTTTTTAGGGCTCTTGGAGATTTTTGATTTCTTCGATTTTGCTTGTAATGGCTAGTTTGAAAGCCACTGTAAGAAGTGGAAAAAGCGTGCTTCTTAATTCTCATAAATCGTGGTTTCCGTTTCAATCATCTATCATTGGGCCCATTTACATTTTGTTTTGTAAAAATCGGCCCAAATGCTTAAATAAGCCCATTATAAGAGACAATCAGCCCAACCCCAATAAACACAAGAAAGGCCCTATATAAATACAACACAAAGAGCTTCTAGGGTTTTCAGCTGAGCTCATCTATATACACAATTCACATAAGCTAGGGTTTTTTTCTCTCTATTCTTCGAAGCTCAGCAGCCATGGCCGTCGGGTACTTTTTCTCTTTCTCTGTCTCTCGGCATTAATATAACGCTCGCAAATTGAGTCAATTTGTTTTGTTACAGTTTTATATTTTTCGATTTTTGATGGTTTATAGCATCGACGTGATTTTGATTACAGAAAGAACAAGAGGATTTCCAAGGGGAAGAAAGGAGGCAAGAAGAAAGCGTAAGTGATGTCACTTTTTGTTTTCCTGAATAATTATATTTATGGTTTTGTGGTTTCTGATGAAATTACTTTTTACTGATTTGATGATTTCTTGTGTGTAATAGAGCTGATCCTTTTGCTAAGAAGGATTGGTATGATATCAAGGCTCCATCAATTTTCAACACCAGGAATGTTGGCAAAACTCTAGTTACTCGTACTCAGGGTACCAAGGTATGGTTTTTAAATATTTTGTATTGACCTGAAAATGAAGTGTATGTTCTGTATTATTCTTCTTGTAATAAATTGTTGTTACATTTAGTGAAATTGGCACTTTATGTATTGCCATCTTATACAGTTCAGGGACCTAAATGCAACTAAGTATACAGTTCAGAGGTCCAAAGTCTTTTTGACTTATCACAATAGTTTTCCTTCACATCATATTTGTTGTAGCATGCCATTTATTTTAGTCTTGAAGTTGCATAGGTCTCTGTAGTGCACTTTACTGCTTAATAGGACTTGCTGGAATTCAGTATCCAAAATGGTGACTATAGGTTATAAGAATTGGTAATCCTTTACTCATATTGTGATGTTGGAGATTCACTTGCATATTACGGCTATTTCATTGTATAGTTTTCGCTGGAATACTGTGTTTGGGATATTGGCCTCATAAGTCAATATATTTCCCGATATTCTAGTATGGCATGTATTACTGTCATGCATTGGCATCTGTAAACCATGATTTGAAACTTATTGAACAAAAATGCTTAATCAAAGGAAATTCCACATTATTGTAATGATTCTCCTTTGGATTTATATCATTATAATGTATAATATTTGGACTTATGCTGTACGTGGTTGTTCAAAACTATTGAGAATATTTGTTTGTTCATTGTTGTCTGAATTAACAATTGTCCCGAATCAGATTGCATCAGAAGGACTCAAGCATCGTGTGTTTGACGTGTCGTTGGCTGACCTTCAAGGTGATGAGGACCACTCCTTCAGGAAGATCCGTTTGAGAGCTGAAGATGTTCAGGGAAAGAATGTTCTCACCAACTTCTGGGTATGAAGAAGCAGGACAATGTAATTCTTCTACTTTATGTTAAACTTGCTCGATAAGTTTCTAACAACGGCCCCTTTGTTTTGGATATTGCAGGGTATGGACTTCACTACTGATAAGTTGAGGTCACTTGTCAGGAAATGGCAATCATTGATTGAGGCCCATGTAGATGTTAAGACAACTGACAGCTACACTTTGAGGTTGTTCTGCATTGCCTTCACTAAGAAGCGTGTGAACCAGCAGAAGAGGACTTGTTATGCACAGTCAAGCCAGATTCGTCAAGTATATATCTCAACTTTAAATACTCATCATTGTACAATTTGATTGAGCTGCATATTTAAGTATTCAGAATCTATAGTGAGATTAAAAACCAGTGAAGGAAGTATCAACTTATTCTTGGTTTCTATCTCTTTCTGTTCCCTTTTGTCTAGATCCGGCGCAAGATGAGAGAGATCATGGTTAACCAAGCACAATCCTGTGATCTCAAGGATTTGGTTCAAAAGTTCATTCCTGAGTCAATTGGGAAAGAGATTGAGAAAGCAACTTCAAGCATCTACCCTCTACAGAATGTTTATATCAGGAAGGTTAAGATCTTGAAAGCTCCCAAGTTTGACCTTGGAAGGTTGATGGAGGCAAGTTTCTACAATTCCTCTTCCTGTATTTTTTTCCAACTCAAAAATACCCTTTGTATAACAAAAGATGGCAAACAAAATACCTCTCAAATAATGTTATGATTTTAGGTTAATATAATTTTTATATTAGCCACACATACAGAAAGAATAAATCATATGCACGACAGTATGATTTTGTAGATTCAACTTATAATTTACGTGTGTTATTTTGTAGGTTCACGGTGATTATAGTGAAGACGTAGGTGTGAAGTTGGACAGGCCAGCTGAAGAGCCCGTAGCCGAGCCAACTGAAGTTGTTGGTGCCTAAATTAATGTTCTCAATGGTGTCAGTTTTTTTGCTACTCATTTAGATTTTCACCTTGAAAGAGAAGATAGTAAGTAGTGTGATACTTGTTTTGGGATATGATTAATTAAGGGATTTTGCTTCTAAGAGAGTACAACATTTTGCTCTTAGATAATGTTGTGTCATTGCTGCATTTATGAATTGGTATCAATTTTGATTTATTGCTTTTTATCGATATGTTTTCATTTGGGATTAAATTTGCAGTTGGCAATTCGTATGTCACAAAGTAGAATGTAGAATGTATAATGGTAAGTTTAAATACATTTGTAGTAACTTATTTGAAAATATAAATCTACATTATGAGCAGATGTGTTTAGCATTTTGACTTTCTTGATTTGAATTTATAACGAATGACAAATTACTTATTAAATTTGGAATTGGCCTTGCCACTTATAAACTAGTATACAAATCATTCGAAGTGGTTTGAATTGTGAGAAGTATACATTATATCTTTCTTATACGTTTTGCAATAACACGAAAATGTTGTGTTAAAGAAATGGTTTTTTCTCGCCTCGTATAATCTTCCATTCTTTGTTTTTCATAATTTGTTTGTTTGAAGTTGCACCAACACATGCATGTAGCCAAGATTTCAATCCACTAGTTTCACTCTCCATTAAACAAACTATTTCCAAACAAAACTTCATGAACATAAGAGACTTGAAGATCAAAGAAGAATGTTATTATTAACGCATATGGCTAATTGACTAAGCTGCTTACGTACCTTAACGAAGCATTTAGTTTTACGTAGTAGAAGGTGCTAAACTGAGGATCTTAAATTGAATGAATTTGAGTCCATCGTATGAATTTCAAGAGAGAAAAATATTGGAGTATCGGAGAGTATATTGTCCTCTTCCTTCAAGTTATGGCTTGGGGTATGTATAGAAGTTATAGTGTATGGAGACATGATTCATTGAGATGTTGCCATGTGTCACTGTCACCTACGATAGTTATTTAGGGTCATGGGTCTTACCCGACCCAACCCGTTAAAAACCCACGAATCATAGGCTTAGTATTAGAATATTGTCAATAGATAAGATTATATACCTCAATTCATAATAAAAAAAAAGAATTATCCGCTGGTTGGTTAAGATGTTCAAAGCTTCATAAATCATATAGTCCTACTACCATTTGGAGAAAATTATAAATATACTATTTGAAGCTTCATATTGATATTGGTCTTGTATTTTGCGATTGATAAAATTAATTCCGTGATTTTCTAAAAGTGCAATTTTGTAAAAAACAATCATGTGCAACTCACATATCCAACTAGATTTAAGGATTTTTTAAACACGGGTAAGATTTGTATGTGTGGAATATGACAAAAAGCTTTTGTTTTCATTTCCTAAACATATATGATTCAGCATCAATTTGGATTTTCAAATAAAAAAATCCTTAAATCACGACTTTTTAGAAGTTAATAGATCAATTTTATCTACTGTAAAGGTCAAAAAAACTAAAAACTAAAAACCATTATTGCAACTCCAACAAAAATTACGGGACTAAATTTGTAATTTTCTCTACCAATTTACCGGGCCTAGGAATAATGTTTTGAATTTTAACAAGTAAAATATTTAAATCCAAGGCCCAAATCTCAAGCCCAACAAGCAAGCCATTATTACAACAAAAAATCAGTAGAAGCCCAATATATATTCAAGAGGCCCAAAGCCTTATACATATATATCCAACAGAACAACAAGTGATTTTTTGCTGAAGCACTTAACACAAGCTAGGGTTTCATCTATCCTCCGAAGCTCAGCAACCATGGCCGTCGGGTAATCTTCTCTCTATCTACACTGGTTCATATATACTCACTTATCGAATCAATGCGAATGATTTATTTCAGTTTTATCTTTTTCGATTATTGATGCTTTATAGCATTGATGTATTTTCTTATTTTGTGATTTTTATTACAGAAAGAACAAGAGGATTTCCAAGGGGAAGAAGGGAGGCAAGAAGAAAGCGTGAGTGATGTCATTTTTTGTTTAACTATTTGTCTTTTTCATCAAATTTAGGTAAAATCATTTGTTTGTGATGATAGAGCTGATCCCTTTGCTAAGAAGGATTGGTACGATATCAAGGCCCCATCAATATTCAACACCAGGAATGTTGGCAAAACTCTAGTTACTCGTACTCAGGGTACCAAGGTATGTTTTTCTATCTTTTATTTTCATGAAAACGAAATAATTTGCCATTTTTTTTATTGTATTATGTGTTTCTTCTGTAAACATTTTAAGTTGTTATTTTAATGTTTTTGATGTCATATTTAGTGTAATGTGCTGTTTACTTAAGTCTTTAAGTTGCATGGGTTTCTTTTTCTACTTAAATTCTTGTTAGTTATGTTCTTGATGGGACTCAATGTCCAAAAGGAAACTTAGAGGCTGTTTAACTAAACTTATTCTAAAGAGCTTATAAGCTTCCACTGCGTATAAAAAATTATTGGAGCTTATAAGCTGATAACAATTAAGTTGGGATTCTCTTACTTATCTTTTAGGAGCTTATAAGCTCCTGGCAGTTTATTAGCTATTTTACTAAAAAACTAGCACACTCCGCAACAGCCTAAAGCTGTTTAAATAGCTTTTAAGCTCAGCCAATCGCCTCTTAAGATCACGAACATTGGTAGTCCAAATACATATGCGTATTTGACTGGCTAAGGGAAATGTAATCTTATACTTGCATACAAATGTGATCTCATTATATAATTTTTGCTGGAATACTGGGTTTGGAGAATTGGCCTATAAATTTCCTGGTATATTATTATGGCATGTATTACATTTATGCATTGACATCTGAAAATCATGATTAACAACCAGCTGAACTAAAATTCTGAAGCAAAGAGGAAATCCCACATTGATGTGATTCTTCTTCTGAGAATTTATATAATTATGTTTATAATTGGGCTTAGCTAGATGTGGTTGTTCAGAACTGCTGTGAAATATTTGTTGTTAGTTCTTTGTTGTTTGGACTCACAATTGTCCCCAACCAGATCGCATCAGAAGGGCTCAAGCATCGTGTGTTTGACGTGTCGTTGGCTGACCTTCAAGGCGACGAGGACCACTCCTTCAGGAAGATCCGTTTGAGAGCTGAGGATGTTCAGGGAAAGAATGTTCTCACTAACTTCTGGGTACGAAGAAGCTTGACCATCTAATGGTTATACTTTTATGTAATCAAGCTTGACCATTTAATTGTAATCAATCAGTAACGCTAAATTAATCAAAATTAACTTTTTTTTTAAGGATATATGAAATCTAATTTCATCTTTTATAAATTGTTCTATGGGTAATTATACTTACAACCCTTTAATTATTGCATAATTACAATTTAACTCTATATGTGAGCTTTTAATAATTATGCAATAAGTGAAGGGTTGTAAGTGTAATTATCCGTAAACCATCCATAAAAGACATTATATTTCATATATCCTTACAAAATTTCAATTTTGATTAATTTAGCGAACTGATTGATTACTTTAATAATAAACTGATTGATTACTTTTATGTTATATGTGCTTGATGAATTTCAAACAACGGCCCTTTTGTTTTGGGATCACAGGGTATGGACTTCACCACCGATAAATTGAGGTCACTTGTCAGGAAATGGCAATCACTGATTGAGGCTCACGTAGATGTTAAGACAACTGACAGCTACACTTTGAGGTTGTTCTGCATTGCCTTTACTAAGAAGCGTGTGAACCAGCAGAAGAGGACTTGTTACGCACAGTCAAGCCAGATTCGTCAAGTAAATATTGCATCTTTAGATTTTTGTCGTATTACAATTTGATTTACCTGCATATTTAAGTATTCAGAATCCATATTGAGATTAAAAACCAGTTATCAATTTGCTTGTGTTATACTGTCTAGATCCGTCGCAAGATGAGAGAGATAATGGTTAACCAATCACAATCGTGTGATCTTAAGGATTTGGTTCAGAAGTTCATTCCTGAGTCAATCGGAAAAGAGATTGAGAAGGCAACTTCAAGCATATACCCTCTGCAGAATGTGTATATCAGGAAGGTTAAGATCTTGAAAGCTCCCAAATTTGACCTTGGGAGGTTAATGGAGGCAAGTTTCTAGAAGTCATTTTCTCATATTTGTTCTAATCTGTAGTTAAACTTTATCTAATTCTTCTTCAAAAGTAGCCATCCAATAAAACAAAGGAGAGTAAAGAATCAAAACATGTCATAAATTTAGGTTAATTTATAATTTTTGTTTGTTATCCACTTATAAAACTTTATTTCCTTCAAATATGATTAATGTTTTATAGATTAAGTTCTAGGCAAGATAGTCATATAATAGAATAAATACTCACGGCTATATCAAGAGAGACATTTTATGTCAACTAAAAATGAAAAATGGACCTCCCCAAAAGGGACCGAGGGAGTAATATCTTGACTAGGGGTGGCAAAATGGTTCCGGAACCACTGTTACAACCCAATTAAACTGGGTTGGTTTCTAAGAAATTTTATTCGGTTCCTAATTGGTTCCAACTTGGTTCCAAGTTGGGTCCAACTAATTTTAACTTGGGCCCAAATCTCTTGTGAATAATCAGAATTATAAAGTACTAAATGTATTGGGCTTGGTTCCCTTTCTGGTTGATTTTGGTTCCCTTTTGGGTTGAGTTGGTTCCACCTTAAAAACCATTTAAGAATCCAACCCAACCCTCCCATTTGCCACCCTTAATCTTGACCACTATTTGATTTTCACAAATTTCCTTGGTGTTGAGATTTTGTAGTTTGACGTTACAATATATATATATATATATATGTAGTCGTGATAGTATGGGTGTTACTTTGTAGGTTCACGGTGATTACAGTGAAGATGTGGGTGTGAAGTTGGACAGGCCAGTTGAAGAGGCAGTAGTTGAGCCAACTGAAGTTGTTGGTGCCTAAATGAATTCACTTCACGGTTCTCCTGGTTCGTGTTTTTTGTTTATTTTGTCGCTCGTTTAGGTTTTTACCTTGATAGAGAAGAGACTGTTGTGATACTTGTTTTTGGGTGATCTCATCAAAGAGATTTTGCTTTTAAGTACAACATTTTGGCTCCTGAGATGAGTTAATGTAATGTGATTGCTGCATTTATTAATTGGTGTCAATTTTGAATTATTGCTTGTACTCTTCTGCTTTGCCAATTTTCGAATATCACGATAAAAATTTGAATAAACTATCAAATACAATCTAATCAATTTTATATACAATTTTCTGAAAAATGGTAATTTAAACAAGATTGAACATATGTATGTTGGACTTGACTTGATTTATTTACAGTGAGCTAGAGATTAAACGTGATCATTGTTATATTAGAACTCACTCGTATATCTATAATTGGAATTAAAAATTACATAATCTTTCGCATTGGGGACTTTTTTGGTTTTTTTTCAAATTTTGTATTAATTGCCCTCAAGATCAAAATTATTCAATTTTAAACAAAAGAAAGATAATATGTAGATAATCTCACAATCTACAATTACTTACCTTAACGAAATTCATCCCTTTTAAATCCTTCTCATTTCCACATAAAATTTTCACCAAAATAAAAACCAGCATTAAAACAATAGAAGTAGATTATTAGAATTACATCAAATCTAATCCTCAAAAGTCTTAACAAAGTACATAAGTTTCATCAAACTAATTCAAAATTACCCAAAAACGAAAAAAAAAAAAGTCGATGAACTTCATCCCTTACCACTAGTCGACTGCTTAAAACACCCGCAAAACGGACCCTTTTTACGCCTCCCGCTATTTTTCCGTCCATCATAAACGAAATCCCTCAGAATGACAGTTTTACCCCTCAAGAACTTATTTTTTCCCCTGTTTTTCTTCTCATTCTCCATTTTCAACACAATGTACTCCGTTTTTTGAAGCTCTAACTCCAAACGATCGATTCGTTCAGACCCTTTTTGCGCCTTTTCGTCAACTTTCCTTCTCCAAATCCCGACAGTCTCTTTAAGTCTCGGTGACGCCATTTTATCAGATGGGCAATATTCTATGTTCTTCACAAGCTGCATATTCAAATCGACTAAATTTACGATTGTGTCCTCAGCTTCGATTAACTGTTGCCGAATTGTTTCGAAAGTTGCCACCTTTCGACGCTTTCCGTTGGTTTCAATCACCTTTCTCAAGTTTTCAACGGTTTTTTTAAGATTTTCGAGTTTTTTAGCGTCGAACGAGAGCTTTTGAAGGGTATTTTCGTCATTTACCTCGGTGATTCTCTTCGACAGCTCTAATCTATCCACACGCAGCTCTTTTTCAACGTCTGAATCGGTTGAAGGAGGCTCGTACACTATGTCCTTTTTCGTCATTTTACATGACATCTTAAACGAGTTGCTATCTTCAGCAGTTTCCCAAAGCTCGAGCATTTGATCATCACCGTTACTTTTCTCGAGAATCCCGTTATCGTCAAGAGGAATATCTTTCATTAACATTCCGTTCTTCGATTCATAGCCTTTGGTTTTTATTTTGTGCAGTTTTGGAGTATCATTGAGCTCGTTTTTGACCCTATTTTGTCGGGTTTTGAACTGCTCGATCTCGGGTTCTTGGGTTTTGTTGGAATTTGATCGTTTTTGCAAAACGGGCTTGTTCGTTTTATCCATCAACCTTCCCAATGATTTAACTCTGTTTTGCAAGTTTTGCAAGCTAAGAAGAGATTGATCTTGCAAAAGTACTTGAGAAGCCATACTTGTACCTTGTTCAGCAACTTCCAAGAACTGCAAAAACTTGGAAATTTTCAGTTTTGTGTTTGTTACTATCACAAAAACACAACAAAAAGAAAAATTTAATCTTTTTATGTTTCACAAATTACACTTAGGGTGTGTTTGGATTGAGTGATTTGGATTGGGGAAGAGATTCGGAGGAAGGATTTGAAATTACACCTAAAATGGAGTCATTTGAAATGCACAGTAGTTATGAAGAAAATACTTCATGGATTTGTTGACGAATTTGAAATCCATAGATTTCAAATCCTTCAATCCAAACACACCCTTAACCAACTCAAGATATGTTGGCCAATAAAAATAACCACGTTTTAGACAAGGGTTATTTTCGAAAGTTCACCAAAAAACAGATGTCGTCAAATGTGCTTCACGTCAGGGGGCTAGTTGTAATTATACAAATTAGTGGGCTAGCTACGGTAATTTCGATAATATAAGGGGTAATATGTATAAATACACATTTTACTAGGGGTTAAAACGCACTTATCGTAAAATATACGTTATATCACCTCTAGCTCTTGGCTATGTGCTGCTTTAATCTTCGTCTGAAATAGCACATTATTCTCGAGCAACGTTATATCATCTTGCAAAGACGCTATAACAGGCTCATACGCATGTAATCGAGATTTTAACGATTTAATTTCATCCTCCATAATACAAAATTTTCCTCTCATTTCGTCAATCTCCGATATTTTTTCATCACGTTCGTTTTCAAGAATCATACATACCCCACTAAGCTCGTCCATTTTATTCTCGTGCAAAACCTCGTGAATCGAAGAGACTTGAAGATCGAAGAAAAACGTTGACGCTTCAGATTCCCATAGCTCAAATTCGTCGTTCGAATTTCGCTCTTTGATCATATTTTCTTCACGAAGCAAATCGAGTTCACACTCTAAATCGTTCTTGTTTATACGAAGGCTCTCGATTTCCTTCTTCTGAATGGAATTACTTTCAGACAGCTCGATAATGTTTTTTTCGAGATTTTCTCTTGTCTGAACGGATTTGAGAAAGTCGAAATTCAGTTTGTCGGCATTGCTGCGCAAAATCGCGTGCAAATTTTCAGCAGCTTCGAGTTTCGTTTGTGAATCCGATAACTTTGCTTCTGTTTGAACTAAATTCTCTTTGCTATTCAAAAGTTCTCGATTCATTTCGTGCATTTCTCTTTCTAACCCGCAAACAAAATCCTTAAGTGCTAAATTTTCCGTCGTTTGCAAATCGAGCTTCTCTCGCAATACGCTCATTTCCTTTTTCAGACAACTATTGACTTCGTGTTGTCTGTTCAAATCCTCGAGAAGTAATTTCACTTCTCCAACTTTCTCTGTCCCAAAGCCCGTTAAAACCTCAGATTGGTTAGAAATCGCCAAAAAATCCATTACAACATCATCGTTATATCGATCTGCCTCGTATTTCTCCACCGTTAGATCAGAAAATTTCTTAAGCAAATACGAATTTTCTCGATTCACTCGAGAATGTTCTTCCTGTAATGCGTTATAACCTTTCTCCAAATCAGCTTGCTTAGCATTAAGACTCGTTAATTCAGCCTCGAGTATGGCAAAATCTTCATCACCCTCGTCCATATCCATCTTCAACTGCTCGAGTAGAGTTACAAGAACCGAGTTTTCAACCAAAAGCTGCTGCTTTTCATCCTCGTGTCTCGATATCGAACATTTCATATCTTCGATATTTCCAACAATACGTTGTACAAAATCTCGTTCGTTTTCGATTTCATCCCCGGGCTCACAATCCAAAAAACCGGTTTGAAAAACTCCGAAGATTTTGTAAATTCCCATTTTTAGCCTTTCGATTTCGTCCAATAAGAGCTCGGCTTCTACATGCTGCTCAAGACTTTCACTCTCGAGCTCTGATATAACTTTCTCAGCCAATTTAGATGCGTTTACGTGTTTTTGACACTCGATGATTAAAGCGTTATTCTTTTGTTCCATATCTTTCATGAATTTCTGCAATATCGAAATCTCGAGCTGGGCTTTAATGGCTTTATCAAGTTCATCTTCGAATTCCTTTTTCTTACATGTATTTTCTTCTTGCATGAGATGAATCTTGTTTTCAAGCCCCACTAACCTCGTCTCATTTACGAGCTGAAAATCCGTTCTTTCTTGTTTTTCGACAGATAAGCAAACTTTTAATTCTTCGACTTGATAATGCATGGTTTTTTTCTCATTTTCTAAGTTAGCATATTTTTCTTCTAACCCCGTAAATTGTTCCTCGAGAATTTCGAGTCTATTCTCGACGTTTTCCAACTTCAAACCCAAAATATCCCTTTCGTTAGAAAGACGGGATTTTTGGTTCTTGAGTGTTTCACAGATCTCTTCTAATCCCTTCGATTTTTCCCTCAAACCTTCGAGCTCAACTTTAGACGTAAACAAAGAATTCTCGAGAACAGCGTTTTTTTCCAATAAATTCTGCATATTCTCAGTTATACCCTGTAATTGAGACAAAAGTGAATCTTTTTCTGCCACAAGATTCGATTTTTCGTTTGTCAATGCTTTCACATTCTCACGTGAGTTCTCGAGCTCATCATTCAATTCTGATATAGAGCTTTGAAGAACAACTTTTACCTTCAAATCTTTTTCCATATTCTCTAGCTTTTTCGAAAGAATTGAATTCTCATTTTTGCCCTCTTCGTATACTTGTCTCAGCCTCGAGTTTTCGTCCCGCAAGTTCTTTACCGAAATCCCGACGCATTTTGGGTTCAAACCCGCTTTTTCAACTTGCTCGATTAAAGCCTCATAGCTCTTATTCAACCCTTCGATTTCCTCTTTTAAGCACAAAATTTCCTCTTGAAGTGAAACATTTAAGCCCATATGACGCGATAATTCGTTTTCGAGTCTCGTTTTAATATCCCTTAAGCTCAAAATTTCGTTTTGCATATTACTCATCGAAACAGCCGAAGACAAGTTTTCTTCAGTCAAATTACGATTTTCACCCCTAACCTTCAGAACCTCTTCTTCCAGGCCGTTTTTGCTAACTTCAACCTCTTTCATCATTCGAAGCACGTTTTCGAGTTCCCGGGTCAGAGCCGTTTGATCTTCTCGAGATTGATTGTGCAAAATTTGCAGACTTTGGAGACTCGCTTCAACTTGTGCATAGTTCGAGTGTTCGTTTTGTAAACAACTCTGAATTTTTTCCAACTCCTCCTGTTTCGTTGAGAGTTCTTTATCTTTTAACGTTATTTTTTTCGCCAGATTATCTGCCTCGTCTCGTAATGATCGATTACACATCTTCAACTGAGTACAATTATCCTCAGTATTCTTGAGTTTATCGTTTCGAATCGAGATTTCATCATTAAGGCGCTTGACGTCTTTTTTTGCACTAGATAAATCTTTCTCGAGCTTCGAAATGGTCTCTAAGCAACATTTATACTGGAAAGCAGAAGCTTCCTTCTCCATTTTCAGATCAGCCATAGCTTTTTTCAGTCGAAACACTTCATTTTCAGCGTTTTCACCTTGCTTCTTAAGCAATCTTGACTCATCTTCGATAACCGAAATCACATTCTCCAAATCTGCTACTTTTTCAAGACACTGTTTATAATCATTACAAGCCGTTTCTTTTTCAAGCTCTAATCTTTGTATTTCGTCTTTCAAATCTCGAGCTTCACTTTCTTGTCCTTGCATATCTTGTTCGAGTTTTGAAACCATAGCCTCTAAAAAAGATATCTTTTCCAAATACTCTTTGTTTTTCACCAATCCAGCATTCTTCTCAGCCTCTAACTCAACAAGTGCTTCTTTCAAAGTTTGGGCTTCGATTTCAGCTCGACCCGCTTTTTCATTAAGCTTAATCGAATCCCGTTTTGAATTATCGAGCTCTGTTTCAACTTCAGACAGCTTTTCGAGACAAAGTTGATACTTAAGAAGAACATTCTCCTTTTCAGATTGCATATCAGCAAGTGCTTTTTTTAAGCCTTCAATTTCACTCTCAGCTTTATCTTCAGCAGATTTTGACATTTGGGATTCAAACATATCATGTAACTGTTTTAAGCCCGTTTTTCTCGTGCCCGTTTGAGAATCTTTTATCTCGGGTCTGTGAGAATCTTTCGAAGGAGAATCTTTTATCTCGGGTCTGTGAGAATCTTTTGAAGGAGAATCTTCTAGAAGCTCGAAAGGTACTTGGTCGGGAAACGCCTCTGCTATGGTTCGGTGGGCATGGCGAAGTTCTCCCGTTGCGTGATTATACCGTTCAGCTAAGGCACGGTAAGCACGGTAAAACTCCTCGACCAATTTCATCAACTCGGGCCTTTTTTTATAGTACATTTCAGCCCGTCTCGCAAATGAATCTGCATCTTCTTCAATGAGCTTGATCATGGATTTGACTTTCCCATCCATATCTGTTAAAAACACCATTTTTAGGCAATAATTTCCTTTTTTCGTTTTTTAAACACAAGCGTAAGTTACATACATCGTGCATGAGACTTAATTCGTAAAAAACACGATGAGAATCGAAAATTTACACAATAACTTCCTCTGTGGATAAAAGTATACAATAATGCAAACCTCAGAGCACTCTTAATAATTACATATAGGGGTGGCAATTTGGGTTCATACATATATTTGGACCCAATTTGGGTTTTTAATTGGGTCCAATTTGGGTCTAAAATGGGTACATCATATTCTCCACTTTGAGTCAATAATCTACATTTTACGCTCAACAACAACCCCTTACACCACTTTGATTCATAATGGGTTCTTATTGGGTCCATTTAGGGTCCTTATTGGGTCCACTTTGGGTCCTTATTGGGTCCAACTATAATGCATATTTTTTGACATTGGACCTAATTGGACCCGACCCAATTTAAGCCCAACCCAAATAGACACGACCCAAACCCAACCCATTCAACCCAATTGCCACCCCTAATTACATATTAAGTGTTGATTTATGCATGTTTTTATCCTTAATCACAACTACAATGTTCTATTATATCGAAAGAAAATTCACCTGTAAGATTATCTTGGAGCCATTTTGAGTTCTTTGGAGTGTTGTGGCTATCCCACCACCAAGAATACAAACGCCTCGACTCCGAATTCAATAAAGTTGCCATAAATCCAGCAAATAACGAAAAATTAACTATCTCTAACCTGGATTAAAGACACAAAGATTCAACAAAAAAAATGAACCAATTATTTCCGAGGTTTGTAAAATGAATGATATGTTCTCATACTAAGATCACACTACTGAAACATGAATGGACAAAACAATGAATAAAGTCTAATAGTTGCCTATACTGAGTGTCTTCCACAAACAGCGATGATCATGCCACATCAGCACAATGTGGGTCCCGTTATTGATGTGAAATCATCACCACTGTTTGGTGTGAAAAACACAGTTTAAGTGAGCATTTTCCATGAAACGTGGTCTTATATCAAAGATGCAATGTCTTACTAGTCCAATACTTGCCTACACTGGTTGTCCTCCACAAACGGCGAGGATCATGCCACATCAGCACAATGTGGGTCCCATTATTGATGTGACATCATCATCATCACCGTTCGGTGTGAAAAACACAGTATAAGTGAGCATTTTTCCATGAAATATGGTCTTATATCAATGATGGAATGTCTTACTAGTCGATAGATTAGGTAACCATTTCGAAAAGGTTGGCAGAAAATAGATTACACCAAACAATTATTTGAACCAAAAGAGAAGAAAATAGCAATAAATATCAATTAAGTTCACCAGTCTTTAGCCCCTAATATTGAAAATTGAGAGCACTAACAGCACAAAACATTACGATCTCAGATTAATCTGATCAACGAATGAAAACAATTGAAGAAAGCTTAAAATGCATAACATTTTCAAGTTAATTGCAAAGAATTCTTTATTAAGAGTATGAAGAGAAAATCAATCTAAAAAGGTAAAAAAATAATAAAACTAACAGCAAGCCAGGAAAATTTCCACAGATCCCAGAAATTGATCCATGTCAAAAAGACAGTATTATTCACTGAATATAAATAGTAGACTATTTTTGGTAATTTTCTCACATTAAACAACAAATCATGAACTTATACAGACAAATAGCTCAACAACAGTTCTAAATTAATGAAATCTGGTAGCATAAATAAGCCAATAAATGAAAGATTATCACTGGTGGTACCAGCTAAGTACATAAAACCAGTTCCAAATAAGAACAAAACTTATCAGAAATTAAAAGGGTTACATGAATCATCAATCACAGCCCAGATCAACAACTTTCTAAATGAGTTAAAATCCAATTAAAGAACTTTAAAGCAACAAACATTAACCTAAACCCACATTCTTCTATAAATGAAACAGCTAAATCAAACAAAAGCAATCAAATCATAAGCATAATAACTTGACATTCATGCAAATGAGCATTCTAAAAAACTTCAAAAAAATTGAATCCTTGCAAATGGGCCTTAAAAAAAACTTCAAAAAATTGAATCTTTGTACTTCATACAAAAAAAATTAAATTAAATGTATACTGTAAAATATCACAACCCAGATCAACAACTTTATAGATTACCAAAAATCCAGTGAGATAACTTTCAAAGCAACAAACATTAACCCAAGCCCACATTCTTATAAGCATCCAAAAATTAAATCAAATAAAAGCAACCAAATCATATAAACATAACAACATCACACTCATGCAAATAGGCATATCCTAAAAAAGCTTCAAAAAATTGAATCTTTGCAAATGAGCCTTCTAAAAAAAACTTCAAAACGTTTAATTTTTCCACTTCAAAAAAAATAAAACTTACAAATTAAAAGCAAAAAGAGCATATTCTTGTTCAGCAGCTGTTCTTATGAAAGTCACCCCAGTTGCTAAATTTTCGCATTCACTTCATCTTTCTCATCCATATCTCTCTCTAATGGGGTATCTGCATTTTGCTATAGGGCTATGGCTTTTGGTAGGTGCTGACTACTGTGCCAGTATGACAAAGATAAACTGTAAAAGCAAAAACAATTGATAAACTTTTACCTCTGATTGTAGGAGTATAGATGTATATAGGTATAAAATATGTGTAAATTACAGTAAATAGATTATAGAATATGGGATTAAGAATGTGGAAAATAATTGTTTAGGGTTTAAATTAATTGGGGTTCTCAGTGTTTTCGCTGGAGATTTTGATGTTCTTTGTCTTTACTTTATTGGGTATGCAAAATGCTCTGTACTCATTATTAGAGCATGGCTTGAGGGAATTCAGAAAATGACTAATTTGTCCTTTGATTGAGATCTTGAAAACCCTTGTTTAATTTGACAAAAATATTAAAAATAATGAAAAATATATATATATATATATATGTATATTTCAAGTAAATATTATTAGAAATTTTACAATTATATTTTATTGTTTACAAAGTATCTAGAAAAAAGAAATGTGAGAGAAAAATATGTTGAAGAAATAAAAATGTAGAATGGGAATGAGAAAAGTATAGGTCAGACTAATAATAACATACGAAGAACCCTCTTCAACTAATTAAAGTATATTTGTAAAGATTAAAATAAAATTAAAAAGTGATGAGTTATTGATTAATAACGGGGCAAATTAGTAATTCAAATGGCTAGAGTAATTCAAATAATTCTTAGGGATAATGTTTAATTTTGATCCCTAGTATTTATTATTAAGATGACTCTAGTCCATTATAATCTCAACTTTAGCATCATTAATGCTTGGTTTTGGTTTTATTTAAGTTTTATTGAACTTAGTTTAAGTTGATTTTTTCTAATATTCATTATAAGTTTGTCGTATTTAGTATCATAATATTCAAACTATTTTCACCGTCTAAAATTTAACCATCAATTATATTAATCAATATTTTGATCAGACTTTTTCAGAAAATTTTATTCATAATAAGCATGTGATATTGCAGAAAAATATCAAATGTAGTTTATGTATGAATGTATTCACATATGAACTAAAAAAATTAATTAAATTGTTGACTAACAGAGTTGACTGTCAAATATTTTATAATGGGATCAAATGTGAGATATTGTGAAAGTTATTGAACGAAATATAGAAAATTTATAATAAATGTGAATAAAATTAAATTCGATCGAAAATCAGAATAAAAAATATAACTATTTATTAGAGTAAATGTGCACCATAGAACATGGAGCAATTAAATGAACATTGACTTAATAGTTAGATGGTTGCTTATGTCCATTAAGCTTTGAAAGCAACTATCCTTAAAGAGAAAAAGAACTTATATAAGATGTATGTTTATTTCTTAGTTTTATTTCAAAAGACAAAAAAATTTCCAATAAGAACTAAAAATTTGACTTAATAAATTTTTTATATATCTATCCTAATAATTCTAAGAATTTTTATAAATGCTAATCACAGTTACAGAGACATCTTAATGGCAAGTCAGTCAATTTGTGTTGTCTATATATATGTCACTAAATGTCAGTAGTGACAATTATAAGAAAACTCTTGGCACTAAAAATTTAAAATTTATTATCATCAATTATATATATATATATATATATATATATATATATATATATATATCTAATTACAATTTTAGTATTGTCACTTCAAAATTTGTCACTCACATGACATTTTATCGTAGTGAAATCTTTAACACTCAATTAGCATTTATAAATATTAATTATAAGTTCCAAGTTTTAAAATTAGAAAAAAGATCAGAATTAGAGTATTATTTGTCCTCTTTTATACAAGAAATTTAAAATACGTGTAATAAATGGTTTACGTGTAATAAATGAGTTACCTCAAAAGTACGAATATAATTCGTTATGTACAAAATATGTCGGAAAATGATAATATATTTCAAGTACAATTATGTCACATATTATATGAGTATAATACAATTTTTTTACTATTAGATATATTATTCTTTATAAGAATTATTTATGCAACCAACATAAAATTATTAATATATATATATATGGGATTTCACATAAAGAAATCTTTCTCAATAATTTGCTACTAGAAAGTATAACGTGGGAAATGATGGGTACTTAATTAATAGGTTTGGGAATTTATAATTGATGAAAATTTGACTTCTTATTAAATACACAAATTTTAGTGCTGACCCGGCACAAGAATTTTAGAACAATTATTTATATGATAAATTAATTATATTTATTACGTAATTAATTTTTAAGTTGTAATATATTTGATTTTAATTAAATTAAATTTGACATGTATTTTTCTCAAATAAAAGATGATAATATGACTTTTTGCCTCTCATAAAAAAACCTTCTTTTTTTTTTCTTCTATTTTTTGTTTATTCTATTTTTATTTATTTTTTATTTTAGTTGATCATATATATAATTTTTGCTTAAACTTCTCACATGTCAATAATTTCCAGCCATTTTTGTTTGATAAAGAGAAGACATATGAGTGGAGAAATAATTAGTTAATTACTTCTTAGACTTAAGATTGAAAAACCAAAAAATATCTGTCAAATCGGATTTTATAAGTCAAAGTTCACACCTTTTCGAGTTTTAAGATAGTGTTTAATCTCATATCTCATAACATAGTGTAAATCAAATATATATATATATATATATATAAAATTCATGTCAAGTTTGAATTTAGGACAATATCTTATTATTCATCAAGCTATATACAATAAATTCTTATATAATAACACAAAATAGAAATTGCATAGCTATAAATCATTTTACCTAAGTTAAAAATATAATTCATAAAATTTGATTTAGATAAAAAAAAATATGCTCATTGCCCTAAATTTATGATTTTGCACATGGAATGTGCAGATTGGTTTTTCAAAATATTTAATTTTGAAGGGTCCACTTAGCATGTGTATGATGAACTTGTCCTCCATATTGGGGATCAACTAATTATTCTATCACCTTCATTCTTCATGATTATACCTACTTATATTATATGCACATTCAATTCAATTCCATTCTTGAAGAAATGATAAACACCCACCACTAAGGCTTCTATAAATATGTAAAATTTTAGTTATCAAACTAATTATGATAAGTGTAATAATATTTAGAATTTATATCAGCTATAAAGAACATGATTTATGTAATACGAAGTTTATTTAAATGCCAAAAAACTTGTATGCACTCAAATGAATACTAAAACATTAAATTAACATCATATCTATATCTATATATATATTGAATGAGTCACACATATACTTAGGTACTATCTTTTGGGTGACATAAATTAAAATAAAATCAATAGAAGACATGATAATGAAAGATCATGAGTACCTTTTGTGTTATGTCACTTCCTACATTTAAAAAGGATACAATAATTCATATATTTTGCCATTTGGTATCTTCTCATAAAGCAAATACTATTATTGGCTTTGATGTTGATCTCCACAAAAAGAATATATATATATATATATATATATGAGGAATTTTTTTGCATAGGCCTCTTTACTTGGGGTCTTAAACACCAAATCTCCTCTATATATTACAAATTCTTGTACTCGTGGATTGACCACATTAAACTAATTTAAGCATAATAACTAATAAGTGTATTAATTATTCCACCAGATATACATAATGTACACGATAAGCTTAACTCACTGATATATCTCTTAGTTTTAAACGAAATTTACAAGTATTGATATTCAGTGGTCCCAACTCATAACAATATTACGTTTATAAAAGTAATTTTCAGGGATTATCAGATTCAAATTTTGATTACAAACATAATCAATCATCTATTTATGATGAACTTGTGCAGATATCACCACATGAACATTTGTGATTAATCCTGAATTTCAGATTTCTTATCGAAAATAACGACCCATAATAATTGATTTAAAGATCATAACATCAAATCAACCACCTATGGAGAACTTGACTTTCAACAATAATTTAAGAAGACTTTTAACACATCAAAATGAATAATCCAATCATTTTCACCAACCATTTGGAAAATGAACAAGATCAAGAACCACTTTGTGTACTAAATCAAGAGAAAAAAAGTAGTGTTATTGGGCCACTACATAAAGGTGTGTGCTAAGAGTCAAATTGTGCTTTTGTTTCTTAGTGTATGGTCATATGTATTATTGTTCCTCTTATAAGCTAAGAGCCAAATTTTCTCTTACAAGTAGTCATATGAACAAGGTAAGAAGAAAGCCATTGAGCCCACAAGTCCCTTTCTCACCTTTGATAGGTCCTTGTATGCATTGTCACCCCATGTGAAACTTTGCATTTTCATTGAATACAAATATATACATACACAAACCTATATATAGGTACGCGATAGAAATTATATACCACTTTTTATAAATTCGAATTTTCACCTTCCCTAATTTTGATAAAAAAAATCACTTGCAAATAATTAATCTTAATGGATTTATTACATTTACACTTTCTAAATCGAAAGGCGATGAAAAATCAATAATATTAAAATGATGATGATATATAATATTTTTTTATATATAAATATCGACATACATATATATATATATATCATGTATATCTATCATTACACGAAAAAGTAATAAGCGGCAATATTAAATTGCGATATTATATCGTATGTGATAATAGTTATTGTTTTACCACAACAATTTTTTTTAATGAAGTTAATTGGGACAAGTTTGTATTTAGAGTTTTTATTTTACTTTTTACAGTTAGTAAGATATATACCGCAATTACATTCATAGAATCATCTTTGTAACTTTTGTTGTTATTAAGTGCGATTACGCATGTATTAATAATATAAAATTTGTATTACTATTAATATTGTTAAAACTATTATTATCAAAAAAGAAAAAAAAAATTGTCACTTTTATTTATAATTAATAATAAATTTAACATTATCAAGTCCATACATGCATAATGAATTATGCATAAATAATTACTATTAACAATTAGTAACACACATAATGTAAACCACAATTTTATAGTAATAATTTCTAACTTTAAGAATCAAGAAAATCTCAACACCTTACATAAATGCAATCATAAATAATTTATGAAATAAAAAATCAATTAAATTCAATAAAACTAGTAGTTTTATTAAGGAAACATCAACAACTATTATACAATCAAGATAGATAAAAACCTTAAAACATCACAAAACTTGGACAAGATCATTTCACTTGACAAAAAAAATAAATAAATAAATAAAACTCAACCAAATAACAAAAAATTTCACTTCACTGATTATTGGTCAAAGAAGGAAAAGACGGGATCGATCGTAATATCAATTTCCGATTACTCCTCAAACCGGGAGACTTTTCTAAACCTCGAGGCGAAGAAAAAACTCGCTTTCGATTAGGAGACGAAGACTTAATTGGCGATCCATTTTGAAGAAAATCGGGCATTTCTTCATTTTCTCTAACATTCTCAAAATGTTTATCGAGCTTTAATGAAGGTTTAAAGACACTTGATTGGCCAGCACAATAAGACGAAGAAAAAGACGATCTTGGTGGTTTTTTCTTCGACGAAAATGGATGGATCAATTGCCTGTCAAGATCAAGAATATTTGAAAATTTAGTAAATCAGGATTTTGATTCTTACAACAGGATATAAATCTATGTTTTTTCAAGTTGTAAGAATCTAAAAACGATAAGGTGTGTCTTCGTAATTTATAATCTCGGGGGCTCGTTTATCACTATAAATCAAGATTGTATTTCTTACAACAAGATATAAAACTATGTTTTTCGAGTTTTCAAGATCTTAACACCACTAACACAATTATTTTACACATCAACATCAGCCTATCACTATTGATTTGACATGTCTCACAATTTTCAACCTATTTTTAAAAACATAAACACCTATTATTCTCACACGAATTTCCATAATACGCGATTCTGCGATAAAATTTTAAAATATCATCTCACAAACATAGCCTATGTGTCTTCATAATTTAAATCTCGGGGGCTCGTTTTATCACTATAAAATAAACCCAATAAATTAATTTCCGTTTCAACATATTTCCCAATTAAATCATTTCGAAACTTTAGTGGGAATTTATTTTCAGAAAATGAAAAATGAAACTAATCATATCATCATTTTGTGTACCTTCTCATAGGTGTGGCAAGAGGCACAAAATCCATGTTTTGCTCGAGTTCGTTTTGTATCGTTGTTTCATCTTCTTCAAATTCAACTTCCATGCCTATGCCACCCAAACCTGATTTCAGGTTGCAAAGAAATTTTCTCAAAACGCTCTATCAACAATTTGCAATCATAATATTTTCAAAATTATCATTTTTCTTTTTTTTTTTTTTTCGTTTTTTGTCTTAGGTCATGAACTTCAGATCTTAGAACAATCACAACCGTTCAATATCATGGAACCTACTTAGGATCCAAAGGGTAGCAAAAGGCCTTGAAGGTCAAGGGACTCGAGATCTCGGAACAATCACAACCGTCCATATAACGGGACCCATATAGGATCCACGCAACATAAAGGGTTGTGATTATCATCGGATACGAGATCCCAAAACCTCAATTAAAATCGAAGTAAAATTTCAAAACTATCCATAAAATAAAATATGCAAAAACTCACCATCTTTTCTACCAAACACGTTTCGACAACTTTCACATCTGCAGTTAACTGAGCATCCAACACCGCCCTTTTCAAGGAACCGAAAAATTCCTCATCAGCTAACAAGAACTTAAACGAATATATATATATATATATATATATATAATATATATAGCAAAACATGAAAAAGTAAACAAACCTGATAGCATTCACAATATTTCTTCAGACAGCCCGATTTCTTGCAGTTGCATCCTCTTTTATGTCGAGCCGAGGCCGGTGTTTTGCTCGAATCCTCCTGTAAGAAACAAAACAAATCTAAAAATAGTAAAAAAAAAAGGCAAAAATTATTTATTTTCGAAAAAAAAAGATCCTAAGTAAAGCATCTAACCCCGGTTTCTGATATAGAATCTGAGCCCCTAATTACTTTAGGAGCAAAAGCAAGTGGATTTCTCGATTCGATCTGTTTTCGTGTTGCAAGAACAGTGTCTTCATGAATAGGCTTGTTGAAGCAATCTGTACATGAACATGGCTCCACACAGTATACACCAGCAGCAAAGCATTCACAATAACTACATTTACAAGTTCATTTGAATAAACATATATTACCATGAAACAATAAACGGATTACTATACGAGTTATTTGAGATTTTTCAACTATAAAGCATGAAAACTTACAGTTTTAAACATTTTGATTTCTTGCAGTTACATCGCTTACAAGATCCACCTTCCGTGGCCTGTTCTTTACGCCTGCGTTTCAATTCAAGTCATAAGTTTGAATAAAAATAATTGGTTGTGTTTGGATTGAAGGATTATAAGCCAAGAATTTCATTCCATAATAACAAATCTGAAAAAATTGTAGTATTAGTTTCATAGGATAGTTCATGTTGCACACTTAACCTCATTGTTTACAAACTCATTCCATTTTTAGTTCCACCCCATAAGAAACATAGTTACACCCCATAAAATGTGTATGGATGTCAAATTCGTCAACAAATCCATCAAGTTCGTTTGGATGTATCCAAGTTATAATGGATTTCAAATCACTCGACATTCACTTTGAGCTATTTTTTCAATGATTACAGTAGATTTGAAATGACTCCATTTTAGGTGTCATTTCAAATCCTTCCTCCCAATCCCCGCCCCAAATCTAAATCACTCAATCCAAACACACCCTTAAGTTTTGCATTATCCGTGAATTTCAAAAGGCCCTTAAAAGCGGAACCTCATGGGACCGTTTTTGCAACTTTACAAACAATGGGACTGAAATTGCAATAAGCTCTATCCTATAGTATCAAAATTGCAATTTTCACTAACAAATCTGTCGAGTTTTGTGGGGTATAATTCAAGTTGCAATGGAGTTCAAATCATTTAACATGTTTTCAATCATTAGTATATTGGTGCCATTAACAATTCATACATACCTCTTCTTCTTTGGACTAATCTGATTAATCTCTTCATTTGCGATATATCCACCATTTTCGACAGAGTCAATTTCTCGATCCAAAGACGAGGCAACCAAATGATTGCTTAACAATTCTTGTTCAGAAGTTGAATGATTGAAATTGGCTGACGGGCTCGGCCCGATAATTAATCTTCCGGAAGATGGAGCCTCGTGGTTGAAGATTTTGTTGTCCTTACATGTTGCTGTTAAAGCATTTAAATGCAACCCAATGCCATGTAATTTGCCTATCTTTATTTCTGGCTGATTCGAGGTAGTTTGAATATCGGCTTGTAATAAAACAGACGAGTTTGAACTTGAATTATCCTGCAAATGTTTTCTGTGGGCCCCACCCATCTCGAAAACTAGACGACGTCCACTCTTACCACGATATAATCCAGACAGATGCTACACGAATAAAGAACAAATACTACTGTAAGAAAATCATAACGATTTTTTTTCAGACATAGGGTTGAGGAGTAAGAATTAGATTAACATATATATCCATGCAAAAAAAAACAAGATCTTTGCATGCTAATGATGTGTATGTTTACGTTTTTTGAAAACTGGTTTCTGGATCATAATCTTCTGAAAATTTCAACTATTACCTGTTTTCAACCAAAAATATCTTTTCTCGATTTGTTTCAGACATAGGGTTGAGGAGTAAGAATTAGATTAACATATATATCCATGCAAAAACGAAAAAAAAAAAGATCTTCGCATGCTAATGATATGTATGTATGTTTACGTTTTTGAAAACTGCTTTCTGGATCATAATCTTGTGAAAATTTCAACTATTACCCGTTTCAACCAAAATCAACTTCTGGATCATATATTGCTGTCAAATAAGATGTTAAAGTTCAAAAAACGCAATCTTTACCTCGTTTTCCATTATCTCACTTCCTTCTCCAACTTGTTCACCAGAAACCATATTCTGCATGGCATTTTTGATACTAGTGTAGAAACTTGTAGCGGGATCGACTGGTTGCTTATAAGACTCTCCAACATTTGGCGATTCAAACAAATCCGAGGCATTGGCAATTAAACTCTCCCAATCACATGATGAGGCTTCATTGTTTTGATCATCGATTTGGTTTATCCCTTCAAAATTCGGTTCGTTTCTGAATAAATCCTTTTGAAAAGCCCCGAATGGAACAAGTGATGTTGAACTGCAAGCGTTGAAAAATGGAACTTCGAGCTTCGAGCATCCATATGATGGCTCAACGGCCAATTCATTGTATGCCCTTGGGTCGAGGTTTTCCTTCTGTTCATCCAATTTCTTTGAACCATCCACATTTATCTTACTTGTATCAAATATGATCCCGTCATCAGAAGAAAATTCGGGTTTTGATGGATCCAAAAGCTGATGCCTAAAAGAGAAAACGAGAGGGAAAAAAGAAGTTTAGGCAAGAAAGATCATCATTGAAATTAGACCAAGTGAGAGGGTAGGGGTAGCAATTTGGGTCCATACATATATTTCGACCCAAACCAAACTAAGTTTTCAATGGGTTGGGTCCTAACATTTTAGCATTTTAGTTCCAAATGGGTTGGCTTTTAATGATATTTGGGTCCAATTGGGTTTTTAAATTGGCCCAATTTGGGTCTAAATTGGGTCTAATCTATTTTCCACTTTGAGTCAATAATCTACATTTTACACTCTACAACAACCCCTTCCACAACTTTGATTCATAATGGCTCCTTATTAGGTCCACTTTGGGTCCTTGTTGGGTCCAACTATAATGCATATTTTTGACATTAGACCCAATTGGACCCAACCCACTTTAAGCCCAACCCAAATGGACCTGACCCATTCAACCCAATTGCCACCCCATGAGAGGGCATAACACAAACACAACTGTTCATACATTAGTGATTATAAGTGGGAAATAATTAGAATCGAGAATAAAAAGTGGAAAAAAGTCGAAGTGAAATGTTTGCAGAAAAAAGTGATTTAAAGGGTATGTCTAAAATAATTTTGATTTAACTACCAAGAGTATAGATTATTATCACTGAAGATTAGAGAATTAAAAGCATAAGTGGAATTTGCAAACAAACTTAAACAACTTATTTTAGTCATTAGTTGATGAACACTTAGATTTAGATTTACGAGTTTACCTGCGAAGAAATCTAGATTCCTTGAGAGACGTAACATGGGGTGAAGTGAAAACGGATGGAAGAGATGCAAATGTAAGAGGATTGACAGTCTGACTGATGTGTGTGGATTTCACTTGCTTGATAGGCGAAAGATTATTGAGAAAACTAAAGACCGGTGAGTCCTGCATGATGAAAAACGAATAATCGTTAGAAAATATTTGAATTATCTGCAGAATTCGATAAACAAACATAAGATTGTAGCACAAATGGATAACATAAATCACGAAATAAGATACTCATAGCATAAATTTGTGAAAATCCTTGTCGAAAGCAAAGTTTTACAAACCACAAATCCAGCAAAACATGTGAAATAGGCTGCAAATGTTCAACGAAATATGAAGCCACTGATATGCACGAGAAACTTATAATTTCATCTAAATGTTACTGATTTCTGCAGAAAAACGAAATTTGTTAACTAAATTTTTTGCAAATCTGGAAATAGCACAAGTTTATACAGAGGTAATCAGAGAAAAACAATTCAAGAACTATTAAACAAGAATCCAGCCAAAACCATCCTTAGAGTACCCACAAATAACATAATCACAAGATCAATTACCCCCAAGATATGAATAATTAAGAAAACAACACATCACCAAGAACATACACATTGACAAAACAACTCAAAACCCACTTCTTAAACAATTTTTTAGGTCAAAATGCCAATCCATCATTAATTCAGAACCCAAAAAAAATTGAAACCCATTAACAAATAGACAGCAAAAATGCAAACTTTATGTGTAATTAAAACAAATCAAACCTCAAATTCAGAAGAGACCACATCACCAAGAACACATCACATGACAAATTCACTCAAAACCCACTTCTCAAACAATTTATTTAGGCCAAACCAACAATCAACCATCAGATCAAAACACAAAAAAATTGAAGACCCGTTACAAATAATCAATAAATATATGCAAATATGTGTAAAGAACAAATTAAACCTCAAATTATTTCACCTAAAACACATCACTTGACAAAATCACTCAAACCCCACTTCTCAAACAATTTATTTAGGTCAAATAAATCCATCATTAATTCAAAACCCACAAAAAATTGAAAACCCATTAACAAATAAACAGCAAGAATGCAAGCTTTATGTGTAATTAAACCAAATCAAACCTCGAATTTGCTAACAGACATTGCGATCTGGCTATTCTTGCTCCTCTCTGGTGTATCCATTACTTCTATTACTTCTTTATTAATAATCTCTTTCACAGAACTCTCCCCCATTTCTTCTTTCTGTTTGCTTCAGATCACACAAACACACATTAAACAGTATTTTTCGATAAACAAAAAGTGGTCAAAAGAGAAGCAAATAAAGAATTCAAGTAGAAGCGGGAAGTTTAGAGTGAGAGTGAGAGAGAAAAAAGAATGGATTTTTGTGAAGAAATATTAGATTTAGACCCCACCATTCCCAACAAAATGCAGAGGGTTTATATGCAAAGGCAAAAGGGAACAAACGCTAGAAAAAGAAAAGGGTTTGGGAGGGAAAACAAAGAGAAATAGTAACGTATATAATACGCGTATGTTTATTATATATACATACACTAGGGATAATGTGAGCTCAAATTTAATTTATTTCCTCTTAAGAATTTTTATTAATTTATTTCCTCTTCAAAAATATATTTGATTTTTTCCTTGTTAATTAAGTATAAGATCATACAAAATCGATATTTGATACATACAATTTGTTTTAACATTTTTTGGATTGAAAGTTACGGTGAAAATCGATTATGAATGTAAAAAAATGAAAAATAAATGTATATACACATATACGGGTAAAATATTAGTACAAAATAATTTTTTTAAGGAAAAATACGATATGTTATTTATTATTTCATAAGATATATTTGCTTGTATTTTGTACGATTTACTAGTTAATAATAATTAATAATGGAATAAAGTATTGACATTTATAATTTTACTTGAATAATTTGCAATTTATATTTATAATGATTTTAATGCAATTTATTTTAATAAAAAAATATGTATTATTGCTGAAATAATACACAAAGCGTAAATTACTTATATTAATCAATTTAATCCAAGAGTACAAATATTATTCATTGAATTTAGAACACAAAATAGGAAAATAATTTAACTACCAAAGATTTATATACGAATAAATTCTATTTTTACCCCTTTTAGAGAAATTATTTTATCACACTCTCAATTATTTTTATTCTTCTAAAATTGTGTCAACAGATTTCAAACTATTTCCATGAATTTCTATTAATCAGGTTTGATATTTCAGTTACGATTTTTTGGTTCAAGAGTTGGATTTTTATCCAGGGAATATCTTGTTGTTTAATATGGAAATAATTTTCATTTAAAAACAAAATTATTTGTGATTTAATCATTGACTTAAATACTAATAAAGTTTGATTAATGCCATGATCTGTTACTATTTAGTATAAAAAAAACAGTTTCTTATTAAGGGGCAATAAATATTACAATTTTTTTCATTTTCGGGGTACAATTTTTTCATGTTATTTACTTTCTCTTTGCTCACTAACATATTGAGCTTCGTATTTCTAGTAAAATACGTGTAAAAAAAATAGATTTGATTAATTTTAAAAATAAAATAATTAATTGAGCTTCAATGAAATACGAGAAAATATATTAATTTTTAATATATGGTGTTAGACGTTTATAGATTACTAAAAAAAATGATATGTTTTCTCAAAACGATTTGACGAACATATTATTCAAATTCTATAGCTATAGATTACTATAGATTTAGTGTCTTTAAGAAAAAACTTGTCAATATTTAAAAAATATGACATAAAAATGCATGTGCAAGAAATAAAAGGTAATACAAAATGTAAATCAAAAGACAAGAAGAAAATGAGTTAAAACTTAAAATAAAATCAAAATTGATCAAAAGAGAAATTAGAGAACAATAATAACAAATATTTTGTCAGAATAATATTTATCTACATTGAGTTTTATTAATCATATAACTTACATTTAACCACATCATCAAAATACATTGGAATAAAATGGGTTTTATATAATTTTATTATATTGCGGCAGAATATTCACTCGGAATTTTTAGGTGGTGGAGTTTAAATATAAAATAAATTAAACTTTTTAATCCAAACTTTATTTTTCTATATATTTTTTTATCTTACATCCATCACATGTGTTGAAATATTCCGCCACAAATATATTAATATATTAAAAAGTGTAAAATCTATAAATTAAAAAAAACAATACAAACAAATTTCATTTATAAAAATGCAAAAACTTGGTAGATTTATAGAATTAAAACCCGTTCCATTTTAAAAGTCTAAATTAACTCTAAAACTATGGGTGTAAGACAAGCCGAGGCAGCACGTCTCGAACAAACTCGAGCTCACTTCTCTCTGGAAAAAAGCTCACAAGTTTTTTTTTATTTTTAAATAAATTATTTTTATTATTATATTAATATATATATTAAAAATTGATTTTAAAAAATTATCAAAAAAAAAAAAATCAAATTTCCTCAGTAATTTTAGTTTCACAAGTCTCGCTCAGCTCGAGTTTGGGCTCGATAATATTTAGCTTCAACCCGAGTTTTAGCTCATTTAATAAGACTTAAATTCGATTAATTTATATCTCTCTTAAAATAGGCCGGTACAAAAGACCTAAAACTACTTTCGTGATTTAGGATCCTAGGTTTGAATTCTAGGGTTCTGATATAGATGTCACCTTTCAGAATTTTCACCTAATATCTATGATCATGCAAATATGTGGCCAGCAAATTCACAAGCATTAATAATCAAGAATGCAAATCATAAGCATACGCGATGTAAAATCAACGATTCTATAATCTATATCGATAACATATTATCGGGCTATTCCCGGTTCCAGAATAATATGAATTACTCCATAGATACGAAAAGACAATCAACAATTAATAATGTAAACATCATAAAAACAACGAGAAATAAAAGAGATTAAAGAAATAATTTCGATTAAACCCGTTGACGAATCAATCCGTTTACAATAATACTTGAATCTCGTCTCTCGATCTCCGATCTTTACAACTCAATTCAAGAAAATAAAAGTCGAACCCTAATACAATATTTGGAGGGGGTATTTATACCTAATCTAGATCATTAATCCGAAATTGGGCTGAATATGGGCTTTCCCGCGTTTAGACTGTGATAAGCGCGCGCCTGTACGCGGGATTGAACGGCGCCTGTACGCCGACTAATACTGCGCTTGTACGCGGTATTGAACGGCGCCTGTACGCCGTTATAAATGGCGCCTGTACGCCGTTATAAATGGCGCTCCTACGCGAGAACGCTTAAATTCTCTGCCTTCGTTGTTGGGGCGCGGTTTAACACGGCGTACGTACGCCGTGTATTTTGGCGCTCGTGCGCCGATTGCAACGGCGCTTGTACGCCATGTATCAGCTGCCTTCAATCACTTCGTTCTCGATTTTGGCCAATAATTGGTATTTGTCTCTCGCAACATAGAAATTCCCTACGGCACTTAAAAGTGACATTAAACGCATTTGCGGGATAAAAATATGATGCAATTACATAAATAAACGTGTCGAATGAGTGATGGGAATTGCATAAAAATGAGGTTTATCAACTCTCTATCCAACTTAACAAAATTAGGGAAATAAGTTACTTATAATTTCTTGAAGTATATCATAGGGTTATTTTTGTTTTATTTTGAATATAATTTTGAAGCACCAATAGTTAATCAAGCATCTTTTACCAAAATAAATTAAAATATACTTAATCATCAAATTTGATATATTATTTAATATATTGTTCATTTATTATTTCTTGTAATCTCCAACACGACTTGAATTCTTAATAATAAAATAAAAAATAGAAAAATTATTTAATGTAATTTTTAATTATCCTAAAGTATTTCTAGGGGTTATAAATCCTTGTGTAAGTCTATAATTATTATTTGATTTAGAAATGAAAAATATCATCAGGTTCTAATTAAATATTAAACACATAGAAGTAATCTATAAATTATAATATCTATATATTATTATTTGGGTAGTTGAGTCTTATTCAGAGCCCAACACATAAATGGCCAACTTTATTGCACATTTTCACATAATGGGTTGGATTCTCCATATTAAATATGGTGTTATATTTCATATTTAATATTTATTTTACACAATATGTATAATTTTTTTTTAAATATACAAATAATATAAAGTTATATGCATACCGAATATACTTATAATAAATACGATATGAATCATAATATTGTGGGGGGAAAAGATTATACGAAGATAATTAGTTTTATTTGTCTAAATTGATCATTTTATAATTGTTAGAGAATTTGTACAAACATAAGAATATGGTATAGTCATATCTTAGTTTCTTTCTAATTGTTTGATTTATTTGAAGGATTGTTTATTAAAATACATTTTTGTTATTTTATTAGCTTTTATGGCAAATTTGTAATATTCACATATTCAAAAACTCGGCAAAAGGGCATTTAATCATGCTTAGTGTGAAACATTACTCACAATAATAGTTTTTTTAATGAAAAATTTCTGATTTTATCTTTTGTATTGATAAACCTCGATTATACGTATTTTCTAGCCTAAGATTAGTCTTTCTATATCATTTTATGTCATGATTTATACCTCATATGCGTTTAATAGTTTTGTTACATGTTTGTATGGAAAAATCATTAATTTCGAGAAAGTAACGAAAAACGTATGAAAGGAGATACATGGGCGCTGCTTAGAAATATAACCGTATCTTGGGCTACAAACCTCCAATGTTAATGAGCCTTATATGTTTGGAAAGCTAAGACAATTACCTAAAAGTTTTGTGAAGATGACAAGATCCGGTTCAAACGTTTAAAGTCTCGAAAGTTATAAATACGCCTTGTTCCGAACCAAATGGCGCAGTCCTGGTAAAATGATCATAACTCGAGTTCTACAACTTGGATTGGATCCAAATCAGTGGGGTTTTGAAGCTAAGACATAGACCTACAACTTTGTAGAAGACACCAAAGCCAAATTCGGGACAAATACATGGCGTACGTACGCCGTGTTAAATCGCGTACAAACAACGAAGACAGAAAGTTTGAATCATCACGCGTACGAACGCCATTTTATACGGCGTACGTACGCCATTTTATACGGCGTACGTACGCCGTTCAATATCACGTACAGGCGCTGTTTCGTACAAAGCCCATATTCGGCCCATATTCGGGTTTATGTTTTAGATTAGGTATAAATACCCCTTCCCA
Organism: Verbascum thapsus; assembly: GCA_963669365.1. Lineage (NCBI taxonomy): Eukaryota > Viridiplantae > Streptophyta > Magnoliopsida > Lamiales > Scrophulariaceae > Verbascum > Verbascum thapsus. Next base: position 9,499,000 of record OY770114.1, read on the forward strand.
ACATTGTTTTAAGGTTCGAACTTTATTTTCTTGAGTTGGGTTGTAAAGATCGGAGATCGAGAGACGAAATTCAAGATTATTGTAAACGGATTATTCGACAACGGGTTTAATCGAAATTATTTTATTTAATCTCTTTTAATTCTTGTCGTTTTATCATGTTTACTTTATTGATTGTTGATTGTTTCTTCGCATCTATGGAGTAATTCATATTATTCTGGAACCGGGAATAGCCCGATAATATGTTATCGATATAGATTATAAAATCGTTGATTTTACATCGCGTATGCTTATGATTTGCATTCTTGATTATTAATGCTTGTGAATTTGCTGGCCACATATTTGCATGATCATAGATATTAGGTGAAAATTCTGAAAGGTGACGTCTATATCAGAACCCTAGAATTCAAACCTAGGATCCTAAATCACGAAAGTAGTTTTAGGTCTTTTGAGGAATCGATACACTATCATAGAGATTAATGAATCTGAGTTTAGTCTAATCATCACGAAAGTAGTTGATTAATTAGCTTGGGTATATTGTTATGCTTCGACAGAAGGTAGCGAGTACAATAGGATAGTGTCCTTCATAAGTAGCGGTCGTAACTTCATCGGTAATATAATTGAGTCGATAATATTTATCGAGGTGAACCCTAATTCCGGAATTTCCAATCATATATAACTCGAATCAATTTTCTTGCGTTCTGTTTAGTTTTCTTTACAATTTATCTCGTGCTTTTGATTAGGCTTAGATTACTGATAAGTGATAGATTAGTACTTGATTATTCGGTCTTCGTGGGAACGATATCTTTTGTACTACACCGAAGCCGTGCGCTTGCGGTTTAGGCACATCAAGTTTTTGGCGCCGTTGCCGGGGACTTGAATAGTCAAAATTAGTTTTTATCATATATTAGTGAGACTAAGCCATTTTTATTTTATTTTTAGTTTTTAATTTTTATTTTTCTGTTTTATTTCAGGATTCAATTTTTCCCTTGTATGCGAAACAAGATCAATTTTGAACTAGATCCAGAAATCGAGAAAACTTTTCGTACAAGGAGAAAACTACAGAGACTGAAACGAGCTCAGCTTAGACAAGTTACAATGGCTGAAGAGAACGTGAATGTAAATATTAATGCAAACGCTAACGCGAACGCAAACCCGGCTGCAAATGCGAATGCGAACGCGAGATGTCTTAAAGATTTTGCAGCGCCGAATGCACAGACACTTCACTCCAGCATCGCCAGGCCTACTGTAGAGGCCAACAATTTCGAGCTCAAGCCATCCCTTCTGCAAATGGTTCAGCAGAATCAGTTTGGGGGTGCACCTACTGAAGAGCCAAACCTCCACTTGTCCATGTTTTTAGAGTACTGCGACACTCTGAAAATGAACGGGGTTTCTCAGGATGCTATCAGGCTGAGATTATTTCCGTTTTCACTGAGAGACAAGGCGAGAGCTTGGCTACACTCTTTACCATCGGGCTCAATCAGAACATGGGATCAACTCATGCAATGCTTTCTAGCGAGATACTTTCCCCCGAGCAAGACTGCACAACTGAGGAATCAAATTACGACTTTTGCTCAGAGAGAAGGTGAATCACTTTATGAAGCCTGGGAACGATTCAAAGACCTTTTACGACTGTGCCCACATCACGGGCTGGAAAAATGGCTCATCGTTCATACTTTCTATAACGGACTGATTTACACCACGAGGATGTCAGTCGATGCAGCAGCTGGAGGAGCTCTGATGAATAAGGGTATCGAAGAAGCCTACAACTTAATCGAAGATATGGCACTGAACCACTATCAGTGGTCAAGCGAAAGATCAACTCCACAAAAGACCCCAGGTAAGTATAATATTGATGCTATTACTCTACTTTCTGCACAAGTAGAGGCTATGTCTAAGAAGTTAGATTCCATGAATATGCATGTTAATTCTGTCACTACCCCACCCCCTATGTGCGAAATATGTGGTATGGTTGGTCATGTTGCGTTAGAGTGTCAATTAGCAAGTTTACCTAAAGATCCCTTTATGGAACAAGCCAACTTTGTGAATAACTTCAACCAAAAGAACGACCCGTTTTCAAACACTTTTAATCCTGGTTGGAGGAATCACCCTAATTTTTCGTACAATACAAACCAAAACGCATCTCCACATCCTAACATTAGGCAGCCACCTGGATTCCAACAGAAGCCTTACAATCCTGTTCCACCACAGAAATCGAACTTAGAATCCCTTCTTGAGAGTTTCGTAGTATCCCAAACTAAACAAAACGAGATAGTGAATGATGCAATTAAGCAACTAGCAACTAAGGTCGACTCTTTAGCAACTCACAATAAGATGCTAGAAACTCAAATTGCACAACAAGCTAGTAACTCAAGTAGGAATTCTGGTTCCTTTCCCGGACAACCTGAGACAAATCCAAAGGAACATTGTAATGCAATTGCTTTAAGGAATGAAACTAATTATGAGGATCCAAAAATGTCTACTAGGATTAGTGAAATAGAGTCAACTGAGAAGGTCGAAAAGAAAAAATCGTCTCATCCCGACAACTCTATTGACAAAACAACTGATAAAAGCGAAAAAGAACCAATATATGTACCTCCACCGCCATATGAACCACCCGTGCCTTTCCCTCAAAGATTAGCTAAGGCGAAATTAGATAAACAGTTTGGAAAATTTTTAGAAGTTTTGAAAAAACTTTACATTAATATTCCATTCACTGATGCACTTACACAAATGCCTTCTTATGCTAAGTTTTTGAAGGAAATTCTTTCTAATAAACGGAAACTAGAGGACTATGAAACCGTGGCTTTAACTGAGGAGTGTAGCGCATTAATTCAAAATAAATTAACTCCTAAGCTTAAAGACCCCGGTAGTTTTTCGATTCCATGCGTAATAGGTAACGTTAGTTTTGATCATGCATTGTGTGACCTTGGTGCTAGCGTTAGTCTTATGCCACTTTCTGTTTCACGTAAGTTAGAATTGGGTCAGTTAAAACCTACCACGATTACTCTGCAATTAGCTGATAGATCCGTGAAGTATCCGGTAGGTATGCTAGAAGATGTACCGATTAGAGTAGGAAATTTTTTTATTCCTACAGACTTCGTCGTTCTCGATATGGATGAAGACTCTCAAATTCCCATTTTTCTTGGTAGGCCATTCCTAGCTACAGCAGGAGCTATTATTGATGTTAAAAACGGAAGGCTTTCCTTGAATATTGGGGATGAGAGAGTTGAATTTAGTCTATATAAATCTGTTGCTAACAGCTCTATCGAGAACTCTTGTTACAGGATTGACGAAGCTATAACCAAGGACAAGCTTGCTAAGAACCACTATAAAGATCCGTTAGAGGCACGACTGGTGATTGATGGCTTGATCGAGGAGGAAGATGAAATTATCGCTGATATTGCTCGACTATTTGAGGGGAATCCGCCATTGACAAATGTGCATGAGAGTGGAAGAACTAACGATGAAGGCATCAAAGTATTACATGACAAAAAGATCTCTCGCCAAAAATTCAAAAAATGGCGATTTAGGTCTCACATTCAACCGGTGCCTGAGTTTTCTTTACCTAAAAATCGAGACCCTAAAGTCGATTGGAGAATTGCCAAGTCATCGGGTCCGATCCGGGATTTACACTAAGCATGGTAACGTCGAGCTAAAGACGTAAAACAAGCGCTTTTTGGGAGGCAACCCAAATGTATCCTTTATTTTTGTTTTTGTTTTCTTTTTGTTTTTCTTTCCTTCTGTTTTGTTTCGTTTCAAGTTTTTACTTTTTGTTTCTAAAAAAAAAAAAAAAAAAAAAAAAAATCGAGTTTTACATGGCGTACGTGCGCGGTCTAAATTGGCGTACAAACAACGAGGACAGGGAGTTTTGCATATCTCGCGTACGTACGCCGAATATAACTGCGCCTGTACGCCGATTTACAAGGCGTACGTACGCCGAGTAAATCGGCGTACAATCAACGGAGGCAGTGATTTTTAAGCAAACCGCGTACGTACGCAAACATACACGGCGTACGTACGCCAATATATGCTGCGTACGTACGTAGTTCAAAAAGGCGTACGTACGCAGAGTCGAATTTTTTTAAAAAAAAAAAACAGATTTCTGTTCTCATCCTTATACACACTCAAGCACAATCCTCACACAACCATCGATCCCTCTCTCTCACCATATCTCTTGTTTTTCATTCATAACAGCTACGGATATCAAAGGAACTACATTCGACTTCAACGATTCGAGTACTACATCATCATTGGGCTCCAGTGTTTTGTTTCTCTACAGTCTTCTGGATACAATACCTAGCAAAATCAGGACGATTGTCTCGACTCTCGCCAAGGTTATGTCCCTTTTTACGTTTATGCATGAATACATACACACGTTTATCACATTAGGGACAATGTGCGATTCAAGTTTGGGGGTTGTTTACGGAGACATAACACTTTTACTATGGATTCTAGCTTTATCTTTGTGATCGTCGTACAACGATTGACTAGGTGATATGAAAACCTGACTTTCTAATACATATAACGCATAATCTTTTTTGTCGGCGATATCATCTGCTTAGTTACAATTTTCTGGCTAGTCACTAATACGTAGTAGTCCAAGGCATAGGAGTTGAGTGGATCACCCGTTTTCGAAACACATAGGTAGTGGCCTCCAAGTCTACCAACTTAGAACAATGTCTTCTGGCACAATATTAAAAAAAAAAAAAAAAAAAAAAAAATCGCTACTGCATGGATTAGTTCGTTCTGTGACCTTTGACACTTGAGTGATTAAGTCCGAAGGAGTATCTTAAAACTTAACGCCCTATGGCTATCTAGCTTGGGAGTCGTTGACCCAAAGCTCGATAACGGGTGCCATAGAAAGTCTAAGAGAACAAACATTGCACAATCCTATCAAGTATGAGCTCGTTTGCATAAGTGACCTACGCTAAAAGCTCAATATTGTGAACCAGTTAGACCCTAACATCTGTTAGATTAGTTGGTATGGATGGGCGCCGCTCAAATTTTGTTAGAAACGCCACTCGACTATAATGCTTAAAGATGGCTTTATTCAGTGCTTTCTAGAAGCTTGTTTAACTATGTGGTGTGATGTAACCAATGATTAAGCAAATGCATGATCTTTTTCTAAATATGTCGAGTCATTAGTTCACGTCGATTTTTGTACGATTGCATCACATTTCGATTTAGCGAAGATTCATTGATTTTGTGATTTTGTGGGTATATCATCTGCAAACCCTCACGAGACTATAACTCGTCCTTTTTGGGTAACAAAAAGGTTTAAAGGCTTGTTGCACATGCTAAGTGCAATCGTATACTCTACGAAAATGAGTTTATCTTTAGTTTTTGTTTTTGTTTTCTTTGTTTTACCGTTTGTTCGAGGACGAACAAAAGCAAGTTTGGGGGGGTTGATAAACCTCGATTATACGTATTTTCTAGCCTAAGATTAGTCTTTCTATATCATTTTATGTCATGATTTATACCTCATATGCGTTTAATAGTTTTGTTACATGTTTGTATGGAAAAATCATTAATTTCGAGAAAGTAACGAAAAACGTATGAAAGGAGATACATGGGCGCTGCTTAGAAATATAACCGTATCTTGGGCTACAAACCTCCAATGTTAATGAGCCTTATATGTTTGGAAATCTAAGACAATTACCTAAAAGTTTTGTGAAGATGACAAGATCCGGTTCAAACGTTTAAAGTCTCGAAAGTTATAAATACGCCTTGTTCCGAACCAAATGGCGCAGTCCTGGTAAAATGATCATAACTCGAGTTCTACAACTTGGATTGGATCCAAATCAGTGGGGTTTTGAAGCTAAGACATAGACCTACAACTTTGTAGAAGACACCAAAGCCAAATTCGGGACAAATACATGGCGTACGTACGCCGTGTTAAATCGCGTACAAACAACGAAGACAGAAAGTTTGAATCATCACGCGTACGAACGCCATTTTATACGGCGTACGTACGCCATTTTATACGGCGTACGTACGCCGTTCAATATCACGTACAGGCGCTGTTTCGTACAAAGCCCATATTCGGCCCATATTCGGGTTTATGTTTTAGATTAGGTATAAATACCCCTTCCCAACATTGTTTTAAGGTTCGAACTTTATTTTCTTGAGTTGGGTTGTAAAGATCGGAGATCGAGAGACGAAATTCAAGATTATTGTAAACGGATTATTCGACAACGGGTTTAATCGAAATTATTTTATTTAATCTCTTTTAATTCTTGTCGTTTTATCATGTTTACTTTATTGATTGTTGATTGTTTCTTCGCATCTATGGAGTAATTCATATTATTCTGGAACCGGGAATAGCCCGATAATATGTTATCGATATAGATTATAGAATCGTTGATTTTACATCGCGTATGCTTATGATTTGCATTCTTGATTATTAATGCTTGTGAATTTGCTGGCCACATATTTGCATGATCATAGATATTAGGTGAAAATTCTGAAAGGTGACGTCTATATCAGAACCCTAGAATTCAAACCTAGGATCCTAAATCACGAAAGTAGTTTTAGGTCTTTTGAGGAATCGATACACTATCATAGAGATTAATGAATCTGAGTTTAGTCTAATCATCACGAAAGTAGTTGATTAATTAGCTTGGGTATATTGTTATGCTTCGACAGAAGGTAGCGAGTACAATAGGATAGTGTCCTTCATAAGTAGCGGTCGTAACTTCATCGGTAATATAATTGAGTCGATAATATTTATCGTGGTGAACCCTAATTCCGGAATTTCCAATCATATATAACTCGAATCAATTTTCTTGCGTTCTGTTTAGTTTTCTTTACAATTTATCTCGTGCTTTTGATTAGGCTTAGATTACTGATAAGTGATAGATTAGTACTTGATTATTCGGTCTTCGTGGGAACGATATCTTTTGTACTACACCGAAGCCGTGCGCTTGCGGTTTAGGCACATCATGTATTGATGAATTTTTTTTTTTTTTAATTTTGAATGAAAGTATATTTTTCTTTAAAAAAAAGTTAGTCCTGAGCCGTGAAATTTCACACCAATCACTTGAAGAACTAATGAATTTCGTGAAATTTCACGCCAAACACTGAATTACTTATCAAACCAAACTTGAATAACGTTTATGTGTTCAATCAGTATTGAGAATCGACTCAATTCGTAAAAAATAAAATAAAAATATGTTCAGAATAATCAAAGTACGTAAAGAAGCTAGACTCTGTTTGATTAGTTTAGATATATTTTAATTATTTTTTAATTAATCAAGTCGAGTTTCAAAACTAATCGAACAGAGAAAAGTTGTTCAAGTATCAATTGAGTTCGAGTCAATTATAGAGTATGTTAGTTTGATTTTCAACTCTTGATTAGAGGGACTATTTTATTACATTTGATAGTTTAAGGACCTAAATGTGATAAAGCTAATAGTTTAGGGGTCCAAAATATAAATTTGCCCTTTATTTCTAACCCTTTTTTAAGGCAAAGTTTAAAGTTATTTACTTGAAACCCCCTCAGCAGGCGTCTCTTTATACTTAGAGTTCCCGCTTAAGAAAAATATTTGCTGCTGTATTTATTTCTTCTAAGCTCAAAATCAATTTTCAGGTTCAATTTTTATCTCTTAAGAATTTAATTTTATTGATTTCTCCATGACACTGGGGATTTAATTCGACTTCTACTCTTTGATTTTCTAGTTTAGCAAGCTCAGTAGTGTGAATATGGAACTCGTATCACCTGTTTGAAGAAATGCCCATATGAAATATAACATCTAAAAATATGTGTGTGTGTGTGTGTGTTTATCCCTTTAAATTTGTTCTGTTTCATGACCAGTGTTTTTTCGATAGTCATATTTGTGGGCATTTAATCTGAGGCATTATATTCTTCAATCTTCATCATTGGAAATTTTTAAAAAAAATTGTAATTTTCCTCATTCTACTGATTTTCTGTGTTTTTATCAATAATTTCTTTCCGGGTTCTGGTCTTTTCAGGATAAGTGACTATGTTATCAAAATCAAAGCATTTCTGTTCTTTATCTCAGCTGCAAGTTCAGAAGCTCTTGAATAGTTATAGACAAGAGTGTAGTGATCATATCAATGGAGCTAGTACTCTACTTCACAATGCATTTTGCACCATAACTGAGCCACTTAAACCCAATGACTCATCTGTCGTTGCTGAATCGCCTGAGCTTCCCGGTTGGGTCAAGTTTCCCGATAAGGAAAAAGTCGTTAACAAGAAGGATGATGATGATTTTTTGCCTCCATCGATATCATATTGGATTGAACAACCCAATATTCTTGCTCAAGATGTTGATATGAAAAGCATAGTGAATGATATAGTTGAAAGTGATGTCGATAAGATCAGCAAGATCTTGAAAAAACAGTTTAAATCCCCTGATTCGGTTGTGAAAGCATTAGATTGTTGTCGTGATGTTGATATATCCCAGAATTTGGTCGAGCAAATATTGAGTAGATTCAGCTGTGAGTGGATACCGGCTTTTGGATTCTTCAAGTGGGCTGAATTGCAAAATGGCATTACGCATTCTCCTAGTTTGTATAACTCGATGATCGACAACTTGGGCAAAACTAGAAAATTCGATGTCATGTGGGATTTATTGGAAAAAATGAAAAATTTAAAAGGGTATGTTACATTGGACACGATGACTAAGGTCATGAGACGTCTCGGGAAGGCTGGTAAGTACGAGGATGCAATAGAAACATTTAAACGAATGGAACTATTTGGAGTGGAAAAAGATGTAATATCGATGAATAGATTGATGGATACATTGGTGAAGGAGGGAAGTATCGAGGATGCTGAGAAAGTGTTTCTCGAGTTTAAAGAGCTTATTCCTCCAAACGCGCAAACGTACAACGTCTTAATCCACGGTTGGTGCAAAGTTAGGAAACTCGATAACGCGAAAAGGGTTGTCGACGAGATGAAGGAAAACGGGTTTCGCCCCGATTCGATTACGTACACGTATTTCATCAAATCGTATTGTCGGGAAAAGGATTTTCGCAAAGTCGATTCGACTCTAGACGAAATGGAGAAGAATGGTCTTTCTCCAAGCGTAGTCACGTATACTATCATAATGAACGCTTTGGCGAAAGCGAAAGAAACGAACAAAGCCATGGAAGTTTACGAAAAGATGAAAGAAAAGAATATCTCACTCGACGCGTCGTTTTACAACGTCTTTATTACCGCGCTTAGCCGAGCCGGTAGGCTAAAAGACTCCGATACCGTGTTTGAAGATATGTCGAAGCAAGGCGTTAATCCAGACGTATCAACGTACAACACGTTGATATTGATTGCTTCGAAAGATTCCCAAGAAGAAAAGGCTCTAAAATTACTTTTGAAAATGGACGAAAATCGATGTAAGCCAAATCTCAACACTTACGCCCCGTTATTGAAGATGTGTTGTAGATTGAGAAGAATGAAATTGCTTTCGTTTTTGTTGAGTCATATGTTTAAGAACGACGTTAGTCTCGAACTCGGGACGTATTCGCTTTTGGTAACTCGGCTTTGTAGAAACGGGAGGCTCGATCGGGCTTGTGCGTTTTTTGACGAAATGGTGAGTAAAGGGTATGTTCCTATGGATTGTACTTATGATAGTCTTGTTGAAGCGCTTGAGAAGAAGGGTATGGTTAAAGAGAAGCAAAAAATTGTGGAGTTGATGGTGAAGGCTAAAGAGAATGGAGAAGGCCATTCTTGTGAGGTATTTGCTAAGATTCATGAGTAGATTTATTCATGTGATTATTATCATGTGTGTTTATGAATTATGAAGTGATATAGTTAGTGGTGTAAGCGAATCGAATTGAGTCGAATGATAATGATCATGTTTTTATTGGATTTTTGTCGATCTTAAGAAATTTTGTTTGAACTTGGTTTGATTGCAGATTGAAATGAGCTGATCCAAGTTTTATTCTAGTTAAAACGCGTATTATGCTTGAGTAACTTGATATTTCTACACAATTTTTTTTATCTAATTGAAATCGAATCAATCCCAACTTCAGACTTTATCACGCATGGAAATGTATTTAAACTTGTTTGTTACGTTTAGTGTCAAACGGGTCGGGCTGGCTCGGCCCGGCACAAGCCCGTGATGGGCCGGCCTAGGCACACGACGGACTGGCCCGTCAAATTTCTTTTCACGGCCCGGCCCATGATGGGCCCGAGTCGGCCCAACTCAAGCCCACTTAAACTTTTTTCGTGGTCCTAGGTTGGGCCGGCCCGACCCGGCCCGATCATGTGATGTTTTTTGAAAAAATATGTTTTTTATATTTTTTTTGTTTAGACTAAATATATAACAAATAATATGCATATCCCATTCTTAAATGGGTTCCTGGCCAAGTTAACACATTCCACTCTTTAACAAAAGGATGGGACTTGGGAGCATTTTGAGGGGCTATAAAGTATAACCTAGGCCCCCTCAAAACTTACAACTAGCTTTATCATTAGGCTAGTTATATATTTTGATACTTATACTCTCAAAAATTGAATTTGTATAATACATGGGCTGGGATGGGCCGTTGTGGCTAGGCCAGCCCACAAAAATTCGTGGGTCGGCCCAGCCCAACCCAACCCACCACAAAATTAAATTAAAAAAATATATAAGTAGTTCAATGTTACTATAAACTTATTATCTATTTAAGTATGAATATTCTATACATGAATAATAGACAATAATCATAAATTAAATTAAAATCATGTCATATTTCAAATTAAATTATATTTTAATAATAAAAAAACAATATAATAGGAATCTCAAAACAAGAGAATAAGAATCCTCCCAAAAAAAACAAGAGAATAGGACCAAAAACATGAAATTAAGAGAATAAGACCAAACAATAAATTACGAGTACCAAACGAATCAAAGACAAAAACACAACTCATACAAACTTTTTATATCCTTTCTCATAATCTTTTTTTATATTTAGTTTAAAACGAGTTCAGTTCGAGCCCAAATATTTTTATGAGTTCTTGCATTTAAATTTAACAGCTCGATCAGATTAGTCTCAAATTAAATTCGACTCAAATTAACTCATTCCACAACTCATGACATATCATAGAATGATTCATTTGTTTTTTGAGTAATCAAGAATCATTTAAATATTCAAGAAATTGACAAATTATTTAAATATTTCTCAAACAAAAAAGAAAAAGGAAATTTATTATTACTTTCCAGGAAATGAGGCAAGAATCTAGCGTAAAATCTAGTTTTTCATTTGGTCATAGAATTTCACTTATTTATCCAACTAACAAATTGACTTTTTTTTGGAGACAAATTCAACTTTTTTTAAAATAAAACCGTTAATAATTACACCTACTATCTTATTTGTGACAATGAATTAAAAAATAGAAATAAAAAATTATATAATAATATAAGCAAATAGATAAAGTACACATTTGATGGGATCAAATCCATAATAATCGAGATACCACTTTATGTACATAATTGACATACGACTTTTCACGTGATTGAAAAGTCGTGCTAAGACTTCTAATTACAAAGAATTTACATTTATCTTTTTTTATTAAAACCCCAAATTTGACTTTCCACCAAACAACCAACTAGTAGCACCTACCGTAGTTGAATATATGATTAAAGTGTCAATGTAATGATATAATACAAATATGCATTATTTCAAAAAAGATTAGAAAAACAGTTGATTAAAATCATTTTCAAAAATTAATATTTTTCTATATTAAGAAAATAATCACACTAAAGTTTAAAATGTCAATTGTCATGATATAGACAAATATACATTATTTCAGAATTTTTTTATAAGAAAAACAGTTGATTAAAATCATTTTTGAAAATCAATAAAAAAAATCACACTAAAGATTATAGTGTTAATTGTAATGATACAATACAAAAAAATGCATTATTTCAAAAAGAGATTAGAAAAACAGTGGATTAAAATTATTATTATGATTTAAAAAAAAATCATAAAAATAGCTCACTACAAAAAATTTAATCTACAATTATTAGATCAATATAACATCTTGTAACTAATATTCGAATTTTCAAAATATAAAGTACTCATTTTAAAAAAATGAGCATTCTAATTTTTTAAATACACTATAGTTTAATTAAATATTATTGCCCACAGCATCTTCGATATAATCAATGCAAGACATAGTGGGAACAAAACTATAAAGTAATTATATAAAAATAGCAATTTGTGGATAATTATGACATTTAAATTACATGTGGGATTTAATTAAAAAATCACAATTTATTTTTACATAGCAGCCATCAATTTGTCGGTTGGTTTGTTGACAAAATTTGTGTTGGTACTTAAAAACTTATCTGTAAAATCATTTTCCCCAATATAAAACAGTACAAGATAGCAGCCTTTTTTAATACTTTAATTCCAAAAGTTCAAATTTCAAAAAAAATAATAATGATTTTTAAAAATTCCACACTGACATTCCCAATTGCAATATTTATAATAATTATTTAAAAAAAAAACATCCCAATTGCACACTTTTATAAACCACCAATTTGCACACTATTATAAACCACCAATTTGCACACTATTATAAACCACCAATTTGCAATCTTCTTACCATCACACAATTGCAAGAAATGAAATTAACAAACATGAATAAGGTACAAAACATCATATGTTTTTGTGTCATAATTTTAGCTAGTTTAGTTTCATCTCAACCAATTCCAATTGTGCATGCAAATTGCCCATTTTTGTATTTATACCACTTTGGAGATGGGTTCACCGATGTGGGTAACTCGATTTACGTCCCATCTCGAACTCCGAATCCCGCTGCAAAGTTACCTTATGGTATAACTTCCCCCGGTTCGCCTACTGGTCGTTGGTCTGATGGTCTTAACGACTTCGACTTTGCAGGTATGTATGAATTCAATACGTAACTTTGATACCGTGTCTCGTAACTTTTCTCGAGTTTAATTTTAGTCTCGCTTTGTTACACATGTCTAATATTTGACATAATGAACTTTTGATCAGTTTTTCGGAAGAATTCATGCGTAAATATATTTTATTCAGTATTATGTATTTCTGCTCAATATTACGTGTCTGGTCAAGATCTTAACTAATTCTAAAGATGAACTTCATTAGTTGATCTTTTTTTTTGAAAATTTATGAGTGAATACACTGCAGAGTGAATAGAGTGATTTTATCCAGTATAATGATATTTCTACTCAATATTACGTGTCTAGTCAAAGTCTTGACTAAATAAAAGCTGACATTTAGATTTTGGACGTGTGACTAACTATGAGACATTTTTGAAAGTTACGAGACTAAACATGGAAAACTCATACTGAATGAGACCAGATTTGACGGAGCCGACATTTAAATTTTGGACGTGTGACTAACTATCACACATTTTGAAAGTTATGAGAATAAACGTGGAAAACATATAACGAATGTGACCAAATTTGAACTTATACTAAGTTACGAGACGAAAACTGTAATTTCCCCTTTGTTTATACTATATTCAAATATTTGATGTATATATATGTGTATCTATATGTTTTGCAGCCACCGATTTCGGGTTGCCCCATCTTACACCTTATTTGACGATGAATGCTTCTAACAACTACGATGGAGTTATCTTCTCGGTGGCCAGAAGTCCGGTGCTCGACACTAGTTTTTTCCGATCTAAAGGCATTAGGATTCCGTCTTATGCCGCCGTGCCCCTTAGTGCTCAAGTAAAATGGTTTAAAACTTATTTGAACTCGAATTTCCCTTCCGCAAAAGGTTTGTTACAATAAAAATTAAGTACACTTATTAAAAAATGTGTATATTTTCATTATTATATATATATATATGATTTTGAATGTGTCGTTACTAATATTTAATTTCATTTATATCAGCACGCGCGACTAGGTTGCAAAACTCATTTTTATTTTTGGGCGACATTGAGGCCAACGACATCGGTTATGCATTGACCCAAGGCAAATCAATTGAAGAAGTGAAAACTTATTCTCCCATAATAATAGATGCCCAAATCAAAATTGCAAGAGTAAATATCTATATTCAATTCCACTCTATATTCACAATTAATTTTAATTTTTTTTTCTTTATCATTTGTGAATATAAGATTTATAATATTTAAAAGATCCAATAATAGCTAATTAAATTTAATTGTACAGGATTTGATTGCGATGGGTGCTACACGATTGATAATTCCAGGAAACGCTCCGCTCGGATGTTTCCCATACGTTTTAACTGCGTTGCGCAGTAATAAAACCTCAGATTACGATGAACTAGGATGCTTGAAGTCTGTGAATGAGCTTATCATAGCGAAAAATGATTATCTCCAAGAGGGCATCAGAAATCTCACTTCTGAATTCCCTAATATCATTATAAATTACGGAGCAATTTACGCTGGTGCATTAGAAGTTATTCGTGATGCATCATACGGCAAGTCTTCTATTTTTATTTATATTAATAATATTTCGGAGGAATAATATTTAACTTTTGGCTCGTAAATTGTAACAGGCCCTAATGGGGAACTAGCACTGGTGTCTTGTTGTGGAACTGGAGGAGATTACAATTACGACAGCAGGAGATTCTGCGGAAGCCCAAAAGTGCCAGTTTGTCAGTACCCAAACCAGTACATCTTCTGGGACGGAATACACTTTACGCACCATGCATACTCTCGTATGGAGACTATTCTTATCGAACCGGCTCTAGTTACGCTCGGGTGCACAAGAGTAGTTAATAACACGAGATCGAGCTTAAGTGCTTCGATGTGAAGAAATAGTAAATTAGTGATCGATAGCGAATAATGCATTAAGCTATTGACACTAAGTTTTTATTGTATTTTTGTTCCTTTTGTTTTCTAATAAGATGATTGCATTTTGATTGATCAAAATTTGGAATTATATATTTACCACACTGCGTTGCACTCCGAGTTTATTGAAAAGAATTTTAAATCAAAAATATTAAAAAAAAAATCACAAAAATAAAGAAATTTAAAAAGTAATAACTTTCCTTTGCTCAAGCTCGATTCGAGTAGGCCCGATTTATACCCCTACTATGAATGGATTTTAATAAGCATTAATAAAAAAAAATCTTTCAATGTATAGATAAACAGAAATTGATCAATAAGGTGGTATTTTCTTTTTCAATGCAATGAATCACATAAAATAAGTTGTTCTTATCTTCATAAACCTTAAAATTCATTATTTGTTTTTGATCAAAATCTCCAAAAGCGCTAAAGTAAATCAGAATGAATCTTCTATCCTATCCTATAATGATGTAACGTAATAAAATCATATCAGTGTGAGATTCACAAATATCCATTTAAAAATTGAACTACAAATAATAATTCAAAAAAAATAAAATAAACACTTGTCAATTATACAATGATGTAAAATCATCATAAAACGCCAGTGTGGTATACAAGATCGACTCTATAAAGTAAAAGATCCACTAGGCTTCTCAAGCATACCAAATCGTAATGTCGTTGAATATTAGAGAAATTAACGTGCATACGGTAAGAGATTCTCTAGTTTCGAAGATCTCAACAACGCTTTACGGCTAACTAATCTTCTAGGGCCCGGACTCGGCCATCCATCTCGTCCCAAAAACTCCTCAATCAACCTTCACAAAAAAAATAAAAAACGTCAGTGTGAATTATATAAATTATATATTAGAGTATTCTCACGTACATGATTGATTCTTAGAGAGTCTCGAAATTCATGTCTTTATATAATCACAACCGATTTGTGATAATAGCCTCCACGTAGGGCCCACCACATAATCCTATATATAACGAGAATAAAAAGACAACGTTTATACTCACATGCTACAAATCGACTTTTGGGATGCCGCCAGCTCACGATCGGGGAAACTATCTTCCAAATGAAAACTCAACCAAACATAAAGATCGAGAACCTTCAATTACCGAAGAAACAACTTAAAAAGTGAGTTTACAAAACCAATAACGTGAAAATAAAATGATACGCTCTACATAGATATATATATAAGTGATTCTTAGCGAGTTTTAAAAGGGCTTCAAATCCAAATATAACCACAAAAAATTTAACCCATTCACGGAGAACCCACACGAGCCCTCTCGAGAATGGTTTCGATTATCCCATATTTAGTGCCTTAAATCATCACATATCGGTTTCCAGGTTTATATACTCGTACTTTTCACGAAAATGCACTTTCAAATTATGAAATTGTGATTACATATTCTTATATAACGCATGATTTTAACATGAAATTTTTTGTTGCTATGCATTTCGAGATCATTTATTGCCTAAAATCACCAAATCTCAGGTTTTAAGTTTAAATCTAAGATGAAATGCACATTTTCGCGAAGGTTTAAGAAGACATTAGCCAAGATGTAATATCATATACTAACCTTGTGGATTGATTCAAGCTCCTTAAGTGCATCGGGTGATTTCGGGATCTTGAGTGTCCCGGGTGTAAATATTTCTTTTAGGTGAACTACGCGATTTTTAGAGTAACTTTGCGCAAACTGCCAATAAAATTAAATTAATATTTTCCCATATAAGAAACTAAATAACTTGTGAAAGTAAAGGGTCGAAAGTAAATCTCACCTGAGTAAGTCCCTGAGATGAGATATCATCATCCATGTCAACTGGGCTACAGATGAAAATACAAGATTATTTTATATATATATATATACACGCATATATATATATATATATATTCATTTGCAGAGAAAGGTACTATATTTATAATTGTTATGGATAAAGAAATAACAGAACATTTATTTTGAAGTGAAAGAAACATGAAGGTTAAAAAATGTTACCTCATAGTAAAGAGATACTTATCATTCAAAGTAAGAGGTAGCTTGTCAATTACCACAGCGACTTTCTGTTTAAAACAACACGGGATTGGCGTATAAATGTTTAAGAAATATGCGGTATCGCCTAATTACAAAAAATACTATCTTGTTTCATAAATTACATCCAATGTTCTAAAAGAAGTATATATAAATACAAAAAAATATTGTATTTATATACTCTTCTAGATAACATTAAAATTATAATGTAACTAAAAATGCTTGAAAATAATGTTGAAAATATAACTCAAATATTTTCACTATTTTATTTTCCTAAATTTTCAATATTTTAATTTCTTTTCTAAATTTCAATACTTCATTAAATATATTTAATACATTATTTTATTTTTCATTTTAGATAGAATTATTTTAAACGTTTAAAATATTTCATATACATACCTATGATTTGAAAAACATTACAAATACAACCAAAGGGTGTAATTGTACAATAAATCAGGGTTTAAATTAATTATGGATATTTGAAAACTTTGCAATATTCTTAACAGCACCCTACAGAAATCCTAACAAAAGGTATTGGTTGTTGGACGGAATGAATGAACAGGGTGTTGGATGTAAAGTATGAAACTAAGAGGGGGTTTTTCGCAATCAGGCAATAACTCGAGGGATTAAGATGTAATTATCCGGAAATAAAAATGAAATAGAATGCAAAAAAATAGTGAGCCTTGTTGAAGAAAAACACGGTGAAATTCAGCATACCATCATTTGCTCACAATCGCTGATGAAATAGTTTTCTGATAGTTTAGCGTTCTCCACAAAATGCTCCTGGAAAAAGCATAATGGACGTACAATTTTACACTTTTATCTGAATATTTTACACTTATATATATACACACACACGCATAGATACATATATATACATATATGTATATAAACAGAGAGACTTACCAATATCTGGTGTAAGCTATAAGTTGGATGTAGACGAGAATACATAAACAAAAGATCAAAATTTGGAAAAAGACCCGCTTGCTGCAATACATAACACGTCCAATTGACATCAGAAATTATTGAAAAAAGTGGCAAAATATGGCCATGGTGAAAATTCAGCAAAAAAAAAAAAGCAAATATATAATTACCTCTAAAATTGGAGATGGGGAACTCAGAGCTGAATGGAGTAAAGGTAGATCTTCAGCACTTAGACAAGTCACTTCGCCAACGGGAAATTTAGATTTATATCTACCAGCTCTTCCTACAAGAAAATCCATAAATCACATATTTACTATACATATATAATATATATATAACTTTATGCTTGTTTAAGAATACTTATTATCGAGAGCTATATT
The DNA here is from genome assembly GCA_963669365.1 of Verbascum thapsus. Classification (NCBI taxonomy): domain Eukaryota; kingdom Viridiplantae; phylum Streptophyta; class Magnoliopsida; order Lamiales; family Scrophulariaceae; genus Verbascum; species Verbascum thapsus. The sequence goes on from OY770114.1 coordinate 9,517,087, forward strand.
CTCATCGAATGCTTCCTACAAGAAAACCCATGAATCACATATTTACTATATATATAATATAGGTAGTTTCTAATAGAAAACCCATGAATCACATATTTACTATATATATATATAATACATATATATATATACAATATAGGTAGTTTTTTAGAAGCATTCGATGAGATTATAGCTCTTGATAATAAGTATTCTTAAACAAGCATAAAGTCCAAAACTTTGATGCATTAGCTACTTAACTTAAAATCTTGGTGGGAAAATTACAGACACCCCCTTCATTATTCCCTAATTACGAAGAACCCCGTGATGTTTGAGAAGTTACGATTTAACCCCATTTAGTAAAAAAAAAAAACAGATTATGATTTCATCCCCAATTTTTCGAGTTGTAAACATTTGCCATTGTTGGCAATTTGCAAAACCTCATGCGGGCCGTTATAATTACCCAATAAGTAAGAGGGTAAGAATGTAATTATCACTTCTTGGTGAAATAAAAGTTTTAATCACTTACCCGCGATTTGTTTAATCTCTGAAACAGTAAGCTCCCGTTTTTCGACACCGTCAAACTTTCTTAATGTTGAGAATATAATTCTAGATATATTAAGGTTGAGACCCATTCCAATGGCATCACTAGCAACAAGAATATCAAAATCACTTTTTTCGTCGTTGAACATTGTCGCCTGCAGTCTTAAGGAACGTATTAATTCAGCTTATAGCTACTTTACAAGATAAAAAAATAAAAATATTAACAATTAAGAAAAAAAAGATTTTTGTAAAAACATTAATTAATTACTCTTAAATAAACCAAATTCTAAGACGAGATAAATGGAAGTCAACAAAACCTGTCTGGTCCGAGTCTCGGGAGGAAGCGAACCATAAACAACAGAACAAAGATGCTTCCTTTCGTTTTCAATTTGTCTCTGTCAACAAAACGAAATGAATACGAATTTCATGACTCATGAAGAATACGATATCGTAAATTATATAGACAAATTTTGACTTAAATAGATGTATTATAATACGAAAATATTATCCATTGCACCATCCAGAAGGCAAAAAAAATGTCTAATTAATTTTTACGAGTTGGAAAAATTGCAACATAAATGAAAGTATAATTGCAACATGGTTTTTTCTCTATACCTTTATTTTGTATATCTCATAACGTGAAAATGTGACAATGCAATCACCGGTTTGTATGTTGGAAAAAGATCCAAGAGGAACCGTCAATGGAACAAGAGGCGAAAGCCTCTCATAATGTTGTACCTAAAGAAAATAAGAAAACAAAATAGATTAAAAGTGGTATATATAAAAAAAATGATTTGTCTAAAGACAAGAAGGATATATCAAAAGGAGCGGGAAAAAAATGATATTTTCAGATTTTTTCTACTGAGAAAAGTTTGAGAAAAAGTAATGTATAATTTGTTTTCTCATTAAATGGTTCATACATATAATAGCAACTAACTATTATAACAATCCTAATTCCATGATTTGGTCCATATACAAGATATAAACACATGCATACGCAAAAACAAAGACTTTCACAAAAGTGATGGATTAAATTTATAGCTGAGAAAAACGAAAGATTATACGCTTCGCCAGGTGTAAATGAAATTAATTATTAAATAAAAAGCTGAAAAGTTAATACCTTGACATTGTCATCAGTCACTTTAAGTATCTCCTGTATTAAAGGAACGGCTGCTGGATCCCCACACAAGTGTAGCTCGTCCGCAGATATGCCTAGTAGAGCCCGTGTAAATGAAAAACCTCTTGTTCTACACGCTAACATCTGTCAAATGAGGAGAGCGTAAAACTACCAGCAAAATCCATTTTCTTCACATTTCATATTTACTATTACGGGTGGCAATTGGGTTGAATGGGTCGGGTTTGGGTCGGATCCATTTGGGTTGGGCTTAAAGTGGGTTGGGTCCAATGTCAGAAAATATGCATTATAAATATGCATTATAGTTGGACCCAACAAGGATCCAAAGTGGACCGAATAAGGACCCATATGAATCAATGTTGTGGAAGGTGTTGTTGTAGAGTAGGGGTGGCAAAATGGATCTGCAACCATGGTTCCAACCCAATTAAACTAGTTTGGGTTGGGTTGGTTCCTAAGAAAATTTTATTTAGTTCTTAGTTGGTTCCAACTTGGTTCCAAGTTGGGTCCAACTAATTTCAATTAGGCCCAAATCGCTCGCCAATACTCTAAATTATAAAGAACAAAATGTAAGGTATTGAGTGGGTTGGGCTTGGTTTTCCTTTCGGGTTGGTTTTGGTTTCCCTTTGGGTTGAGTTGGTTTAACCTTAAAACCATTTAAGAACCCAACCCATTTAAGAACTAAACCGTTGGGACCAACCCAAACTCAACCTGAACCGCCCATTTGCCACCCCTATTGTAGAGTGTAAAATGTAATTATAGACTCAAAGTGGAAAATAGGTTAGACCCAAATCGGGGCCAATTTAAAACCCAACTAGATCCAAATATTATTAAAAGTCAACCCAGTTGGAACTAATGATAAAATGTTAGGACCCAACAAACTTAGTTTGGTTTTGGTCCAAATATATGTATGGACCCAAATTGCCACCCCTATTTACTATGCACAAATACTCAATTTTCAAACACATGAAAAATCATGAACTCAATATTTGCGACATAAAATGCTCGGGATATATAAGCACACCTGAATTTCATCAACAACCGCACAATTATAATGGGATGTAACATCAGCCATTTCAACAGTAACAGCCTTATGTTTTGCGCCATCAACTTCTTCCCTCTCTTGTCCAGTAATAAGATCACAAGGTATATTAGCCTTATTCAGACGTTGAGCAACTTCCCACGCCAAGAGTCTCAATGGCCCACAATATATACCTTTGCCATTATTTATTAAATCAAACACTCGCTCAATATATACCTTATATATATATGTATATATATGATTCCATGTACCTGAAGAACTTGATTCCAATCGCTTCAAAGCATGATATGTTTTACCACTATTTGTTGGCCCGACATGTAAGATTATATCCCTTTTTTTTCTTCGCGCAATAGGATACCATGTATGTGGACGCCTAAAAATATGGTGGAAAATAAGTATTTACTTAAAATGATAGTGGAAATCAAATACCCCATCCGTCCCATAAAAGATGTCTCAAAGTTCTATTTTTGTATGCTCCAAACTATAAAAGCAAGAGTCAATTAAATGTCAGTTATGCCCTTCAATTTCCACCAAATGAGTTTGCCAGTTTTTTTTTTGTTAAGTATTACATATAGAAAGAAACAAGAACCATGTCTTACATCCGAACAAAGCAAGTTCTTTTACTCTCTTAGATTTTCAATTAATATGCATGTGATGGTATTCAAATGGAAAGTTTGGTTGTAAAATCTAAAAGGGGCATAATTTTATGGTACAAAAGACAATAATATCAAATTAGAGCTGATATAATTCTCTTACGTGAGGTCTGTAAAATCAAATTTTTTCGCCCCAGTAGAACTGCTGAGTTTCCTCAAGCACTGACAGACACCATATGAAGTTTCGAATTTCGATTTATAATTATAGAAACCTGCAGTACCTGACCAGAAAAAGGGCAGAAGAGATATATCAAACAAAAGAATTAGCACCCAAAAACGTGAATTCAATTCCACCTTAATTCAACGAAACTAAAACAAATGTACACCAGCTCGGCACAAGCATGTCATGTGCTTCGATTCAAATCAAAACATCGTAATTTCAAGAAAGAACTGACAGCATAAGTTTAGTGAGCAATCTTCATTTTAATATCTGATACCATATGCATCACAAAGAACACACACACACATATATACATACATATGCACACACATATGTATAGATAAATAATATATATAATCTAAAAATCGAAATTCGAACTACCTCAAATTCACTTAAGCATTAATTCGATGAAATTAAAACAAATTTATACCACCTTGGCACAATTCTACTATACACATTGCTGAAATACTTATCATTAATTCAAAACATACGCTAAGAGCAAATAAACAAGAAAACCAGGAAAATAGCATAGTTTACACAACAACAAAAAACTCCCACTTCCCCAAATTTCCATACATTTTCAACAACCCTTCATCACAAGTAACTCAACCCACTAAACAAAAATCAAATAAGAAGAAACCTAAACTTGAGAAAATGTATTATACCTGAAAAAAGGGTTTGAGAAAGCCTTCGATTGAAAAGCAAAGAGCCCATATTTTATTCTTTTTTTGTTAGTTTATTTTTTCAAAGAGAAGTCAAGCTGAAATTGAATTCATGTGGAAATCGAATAGGAAAAATGAAAATGAAAGTCGATTAACAATGAAAATATATTGAAAACCCATATGCGCGATTCAAGTGGAGGTGAGAAAAATAGGCGATGGTGGCGGGTTATCTTCCCCTTCCGCCGACTGCGTTAATCTTCGGTTTGTGTGATTTTGCAGGTAGTTAGTCTTAGTCTCATTAAATTACATATTAAAAAGTATTAGTGTTAATTTGGTGCATAATAAAATACACTTTGAATGGGCTATTTTATTATGACTTACAATTCAAGGACTTACATGTGATATATAAAATAGTTCTAAGGGTTTAGAAAAAGTTTGATTATAATTTAACGAATTAAATGCAATAAAGTGAATAATTGAGATGTTCAAAGTGTAATTTACTCAAAATGAAAAAAATGAAGAAAAAAAAAGTAAAATATGATTATAATCATATTATGTATTAAGATTGTAATATAAATAGTCGTTCCAATCAAGTCGATAAGCATGAAAAAATTGATAGACCATTATTATTATTTTTTATAGTTTAGGGACCAGAATGTAATAAAACAAAATAATTTGGTTTAAACCAAAAAAAAAGGAAAACAAAAGAAGGCGTGGACGGCAGGATTCGAACCTGCGCGGGCAGAGCCCACATGATTTCTAGTCATGCCCGATAACCACTCCGGCACGTCCACTTGGATGCTTATCATTGGATAGACAAATTGTACAATTCGTCTTTTGAAAATGAATCATTTTTTCCTATTTTAGAAAACATGATAATATTATTTCAAAATTAGTTATATATAATTTTACAATATAATTCGCTCGTATTTTAACTTTTAAGACATAATATTCCTTAATCAATTTGTATATTCAATACATGCAAAGATGTTCTCATCTATTATTTTTATTTTTGAGGAATTTATTTGTTGCTTTTGTATCATTTAACTTAAACTAATAATAAAATTGTCACAAATTTGGTATAATTCACAAGTAATAATCCACTAAATGTGCTTTTATAAGGATATTTATTCATCAAAGAATTACAAATTTTCTACATAAAAACCACCCAATTATCTTAAAAAATCCACCAAAAAATACATTAATCCCAATAAATATTTTGCACAAAAACACAAAAATCATAAAATATCAATAAAACTTGAGCAAAAGGACACCAAAAATTGCCACAAAAATAGATTGAAAAGCAAATTTTGATGGCCTTGAAGCTGATGATGTCAAAGTCGGCCGCATCCCGGGTGGCGTTAGAGTCGGGACTAAATCGCTTCGTGGTGTCGACGGGGGCCCCATGCCGCCTCCCGGTGTAAAAGATGGTGGTGTAAATGGCTGTGGTATAAATGGAGCTGCAAAAAAAAAATTAAAAATTTTAAAAATTAGTTTCTAATGTAAAAATTATATAATAATAGTAATTTTGGGATTTTAAGTAAATTTACAAGAAAATATTGTACCTCTAGTATTTGGAGGAGATGATCTAGGAGACATATTTGATCCACCCTCCCCTGGATTATCTACAATTGAATTTATCACAATTGGAATTAATTAATTTTCATCACATAATTGGCGTCTAAATTAAGAAAAATATTATATATTATCGTTTGTTTTTCACCAATTTTCACCTGTATTTGCACTTGATATGATAAAATATTTTTTGACAAAAATTACGAAACTCCTGTTAAATACATTTAATGTATGCAATTTTTACCATATTCGAAAGAAGTGAAATATTACTAGTGGTATATAACATAACTCTTGAATTAATGCAAATATATGAAATGAAATTGGTTTCTTAGGAAAAAAATTAATCATTAAAAAGTATACCTGGGGCTGGAATTGGACTGGCAGTGGCTGCAATAATGAAATTAATAGATAGAAAATTCAATATTTGATTTTTAATTTCATAAACTTATACAAAAAAAAAAATCGAAACTTTATCGATCTAGACGTGACAAAACTATTACGTTACATATTAAATAAATTTTTCGAAATTTATTCACCTCTGCACTCAATTGGCACACCGGACATCCTGCACGAACGCGGAAGAGAAATCGCCAGAGTCCGATTAATCGGAACTTGAAAAGGCGCGCCTCCGGTGACAATAACGCACAAGCAATCTTGACCGTTGCTCATGAGATCTCGGAGCGAATTGCAACAAGCTGAACTTGGAGACGACGTATTTGAGCCACTGGCGAGAAAACCTATGCATGGTGTGAAGTTACGGATCATTGCTCCGGTGCAACCTGCGCTCGACTGACCGATAACCGACGAAATTATGAACCCTAATGAAGTAGCAAGGACTATTGCAATTTGTAGAAATTTTGTGATTTTTTCCATTGTTGATTTAGTTGAAATGGTGGAAAATTGGTGTTTGTGAAGAGGGTATTTAACTATTTATAAGTATAAATTATATGATTGGGGAATTAATGAATAAATTATATGATTGGGGAATACATAAGAAAATGACACGTGGGCTTGAATTGGGTTTTGGGGATCAACAACCTTAACTAACTTTGATAATTATGGAGATTTAGGTGACCTTTCTAGCTATTTTTAATCACTTTTGTTGGACTTTTTTCTTTATTTTTGTTATTATTATCATTGGAAATAATATAAATTAAGTATTGAATATTATATCCATTCAAAAGTAAATGAATTTAATAATAATGTTGTTAAATAACAACGTTCTATTGATGAATTTGATGTTTAAAGGATTAATAATTAAATTAAAAGTAAATGGGGTCAAAGTTTGACCGACGTAAAGTCCAGGGTGTACAATATAATTCGATTCATCTAAATATTGATTATGAAAAAAATCATGTGGCCATCGAAATAGATACCCGTTCGTATAACAAATATTATTATATAACTCATTTATAGTTAAATTCGATCAGGTTGTTTGAATTAAATAATTTTTCAATTAATTAAATTAGTTTTTAACAGAGAGGAAATTAACAATTTTAGAAAATTAATAAAAAAAAATGTGTTTTAAAACTCTCGATAAAAATCAATTGCAATTAAAAGAGTTTGAGGATACAAAGTTTTCGCATTAACAAGACCCGAAATCAACGAGAATCATTGGGGCTAACATGTCTTATCATTAGCTTAATACCCAATATCAGTATAATTTTTATTAAATATAATTTTATGATAAATCGAATGTGATAATTAGAGTATACAACCAATAACTATTTTTTTCATTTTTATTTGTGAGAATCATAAATAATATAACATACTAATTTGGAGTAATATAACAAAGTCAAGCTCGATAATGTCAAAATACGGGTGAGTTTTATTGTGGTTGAATTTGATTCGATTAACAAAATATATCATTTGTGTTCGATTCAATAATATGATATATTAATAAAAATAATAATATATTAAAATAAATTATAACATTGGGGTGCTTAATGCAATTATTTCTAAATTATAGTCTCTAATGTGTTTAATTTGGACATAATTTTCTCTAGAATTCACATGAAATTGGTGGCTATTTATCAAACACGAGGTAGGGGCAATATAGTCCTTTAATAAATCCAACCATTATCACTTAATTGTTATTTTTTCTTATAATTAAAAATATCAGTAATTTCTAGTCCAATATCCGAGCTCAAAAAGCTTCGTATTAATGGCGACGAAAACTTTAACTCCAAATAATTCATTCCCCATTTTCTCCGTCGCGTATCTCCGCCGCAAACCGCCGTATATCTCCGTACATAGCAGGCTCCGACGGAAACCCCCGCCGGATTTGGACATGTCAGTCACCTGCTCCACCTCTCACCGACGTGACTCCGAATCGGAAGCGTTGTCAGATTCAAGATATCGTAAGTCATGTTTACGTAGACTTTGAGAAAAAGTGCGATTGTGTTTTAAGCGTAATGTAGGTTTAAATGACTGATTGTGATAGCAGTGGATAGAATTTGGTTTAGATAATATATAGAATAATTTTGGAATAAATTATAGTCCTTCACAAATGGCAGTTATCAAGGGAACAGTTAGACTTTTTGTTACATAATTTTGCTTCCTTGTTCATTTTTGTTACTCTTATAACTTCCAAATGTATCAGGTTATTTCCAATCGAATTCGAATTTTGCACGGTCAACTTCGTTAGTCAACATTTTGAGCGGTTAAGAGATTTTCTATATGGCACGTGATATTGATTATAACCTGGTGTGTGAGTGCATGCTATCATGAATTCTTTCGAAAATATTGGCCAAAGCGAACCGTTAATTTTTGGAAGAAATTTCAACTGAGATTAAATGTGCAATATTTTGAAAGTTATGGTACTAAAGTGTGAGAATCCGCAACAAATGAGACCAAATTTAGCCACAAATGAGACTAAATTTGAACTCGAGCTAAATTGCATGATGAAAAAAATGCAATTTTCCCCACTTGACATAATGAATCCATTCAAGTGAGTCTTTTTGGAGTAATTCTTTTGCCAAATTTATGGAGATGATAACATAGAATTGATCAGTGATGGATGCATTAAAGAAATAACACTGCAAAGTAAGATAATACGACATTATTTGTCGCATTGCAGCTGAAAGATTTATTTGCAACTCTCATATACTAAACAAAGAAAGACATTTGTTTAAGCATGAAAATCGGATTTTATAATTTGTTATGCTGAGTTGTTGCAGAAGGCAATAGTATAATGTAATGAATTCATAGCCACTGCATGGCCATTCCTCTAAGTTGAAGATATTAGAGGAGCTTTATCTTGAATCTTCAAAATTACTTTACTATTAGACATAACAGTGTTGACTTCATCTCTTTGTATTATGCTAGTAAGTTATAGACGTTTTCTTAGAAATACTCCATTGAAGTTCTCCTTAGCTAATGCATTCATATTTCTTTTTGGTCTAGAAACAAACTCAGGTCTTGACTGTGTATGGTTAGCCTTTTGCATGCTACTTTCTTATTTCAATTGCTTATTTAGCTGCAGGGAAAGGCAGAATCTTTGCTACAACAGTTGATAATGAGACCCCGCCATCATATAAAGCTGCTTTGCCCGAGAAAAACTTCATCAGATGCTTTGGAGTTGACTTAACTGCAGATAACATTGCTATTGCTATGGTATACTTTGTGCAGGGTGTTTTGGGCCTATCCAGGCTTGCAGTTAGTTTCTACATGAAAGATGACCTTCATCTAGATCCTGCAGAGGTAATCATATATAATTAGTTCATATATGAGAGTGGATTTTCGTTCTAAATCCTAGAAAATATAGGTTTAAATACCAATAAGTGAGTTTTCCACGTCTTATGTCACTTAAGTCCAGGTATATTGTTGAATGCTATTTTTTCTTTAAGTTCATTTATTGCTCCTAATATGAACAAATAAACATGCATGTGCATATAAGACTGAAATGAAGGCTTTGGTATTAACCTGGTGGTCAATTTATAATGTTGTCACTAAGTGTTTCATCTGTTTGTCAAAATTGTTGTTGCTGAGAAATCATACAAACTTTGCAAATCAGTTATGAACTATATGATTTGGAAGATTTTACTTTTAATAATATCTCGAGTTGCTTATGATGCCATCTTGAATGCCATTCTGTTTGCTTGTTGCTCATTTGTTCATTTAAAAGTTATGGATTATGATTCTGGATATGAGAAATTTGTTCAAATTGCTTATGATTATGGACCTTCTTTTTTACTTTGAAAAACAAGATTTTTTCCTGTGTTTCTGCTGAAAAAAGAATAACGACTTACATTTCTACGTGATTGACTAGACAGCTATCATATCTGGTGTCTCATCATTACCTTGGCTTGTGAAGCCCCTATATGGCTTCATCAGGTGGGAATCAACTTACACTAATATAATCATTCTTCCATCTTTAGACTAATAATACTTTTCTCAAACTAGTTATTCATTTGTTGTTAACAGTGATTCGTTCCCGCTTTTTGGCTATCGAAGAAGGTCCTATTTGGTCCTTTCAGGGCTTTTAGGAGCTCTGTCATGGAGTTTAATGGCTACATTTGTTGACAGTAAATATGGTGTTGCCTTCTGCATACTCCTTGGATCTCTTTCTGTCGCGTTTTCAGATGTCGTAAGTATTTATTTATTTTTATTTATTGAAAACGGGTAAACTATTTTTTTCGTCCCATAAGTATTACCATGTACACTTTTAGTCCTGCGCTTCTTAGGCCTTGTTTGTTTATGTTTTCAAAATCCATTTTCATGATTTTAAATCACAAAATTCAAAATAAACTTAACCCACCAAATTTTCATCTCAATTCCCCTTTTTTCAACTCTACTTTTTCAATCTCCTATATAACTAACTATCACTCATATACACATCACTTCACACATTTACCAATCAAATCATTTATTATAAATCATTTTTTCACTTTCTCTTTCATACTTTACAATTTTTTATCCATATTTTTTTTATTTTTAATTTACATAATCATTATATACACCACTAACATAATTATTCTACACATCATCCATCAATCTATCACTATTGATTTGACATCTCTTACAACTTTCAACCTAATTTTAAAAACATAAACAAACACCTACCATTTTCACACGAATTTCTATAGTACGCCATTCCCGAGAAAAATTTAAAATTTCATCCCAAAAACATAAACAAACATAGCCTTTACTTTCTCACTTTTAGTCCCATAAGTCTTCAAACTTATCAGTTTTGGTCCCTCGACCAAATTCCGTCCAAATTCTAATGGAACCACGCACGTGAGTCGTGCGTGGCCGTTACTGGCAAGGTACTGGTTCCGTTTAAATTTGGATGGAATTTGGTCAAGGGACCAAAACTGATAAGTTTGACGACTTATGGGACTAAAAGTGAGAAGTGCGGGACTAAAAGTGTACATAGTTACACTTATGGGACGAAAAAAGCAATAAAACCTATTGAAAACTGTGTAATTTAGACCTTCTTTATCCAATTATTAGAGCCATTTTTCTGTGTGATGCTGTAGTTGGTTCTTGTCCATCATTTCACTTCACCAGCTAACCCTTTTGAGACAAAGCATGGTGCAGGTTGTGGACTCTATGGTTGTAGAGAGGGCTCGTGGTGAGTCACAAAGTATGTCAGGTTCTCTTCAGTCGTTATGCTGGGGTTCATCAGCATTTGGGGCCATTGTAAGTTCCTACTTCAGTGGCTCCTTAGTGGGTGCTCATGGTGTAAGGTATACTCGATTTTCTCATTGTACATTTTTTGTTGCATTTGGATCGAAGGATTTGTGTCAAGGGTTTAGAACTAAGGATTTCAAAGGATCCCAGTTAGGGGTGGCAATTTGGGTCCAAACATATATTTGGACCCAAACTTAACTAAGTTTTCAATGGGTTGTGTCCTAATATTTTAAAATTATAGTTCCAATTGGGTTGGTTTTTAATAATATTTGGGTTCAATTGGGTTTTAATTTGGGTCCAATTTGGGTCCTAATAGTTTAAAATTATAGTTCCATCTCAACCCCTTGCACTTAGAAGTTAGAATCCTAATTTTCTAAACTTATTTAAAATATCTTATATTCTAAATTTTGGTCCTTATGGGTTCAGATTGAGTTCTTATTAGGTTCATGATTGGGTTCTTGTTGGGTCCAATTTGGGTCCTTATTGGGTCCAATAATAATGAATGTGTTTTGTCATTGGATGGACCCAACCGAAATGAATGTGTTTTGTCATTGGATGGACCCAACCGAAACCTGACCCAATCAACCCAATTGCTACCCCTAATCCCAGTACTTGGTGAATTTCAAATCTTTCATACGAAAAAAAAAAACTCACATATTAATACTAAAGAATTTGAAACAATATGGTATTATGACTTACTAATGAACTTCTATACACTTGCAGGTTTGTGTTTGGCTTAACAGCTTTGCTTCCTTTGATAACATCTGGTGTTGCTGTACTTGTGAAAGAGCAGCCAGTTCATGGCCCGGGAAATGGAAATGAGTTTTCTTTAAATGGTTATGGCTTTCTCAAAAGCTCAAAGAACAGCATAACACAGTTATGGGGTGTTGTAAAGCAACCCAATGTATTTCTACCCACCTTATTCATCTTTCTATGGCAAGCAACACCACAGTCCGATTCTGCCATGTTTTATTTCACGTAAGTCGATTGTTTCGAGTTATAATATTTTGGCAAAATTGCAATATTGGTGTCCTATGTAGAGATTTTTATAGTTTTAGTCCCATTGTTTCGAGAAGTAGCCAAAATAACCCCATAGTATTCCTTTTTTTGCAACTTTCGTTCCATCCATTAAAAAATGGATGGGATTTCATGTGTGTCATGTACGCGCCGTTAAGGGTTTTTTGAATTTTACCCGAATTCAGTAGTGGTGTGTTTGGATTGAAGGGTATGAAACTATGGATTTCAAATTCATCGACAAATCCATTTAAGTTTCTTTGGATGAATTCATATTACGATGGATTTCAAATCCCTTGTACCTATTTTCTCCACGACAATGGTGGATTTCAAATTATTCCATTTTAGAGTCATTTGAAATCCTTCCTCCAAATCCCTTCCTCAAATCCAAATCACTCGATCCAAACACACCCTAATTGTAATGTGATCAAACTAACGGTTTTAGTCCGTCTTTTAACTACTGAAAATGCATAAAGATACGACTGGACTAATTTTGCAAATTTGTAAAAAGTAGCGTCCAAAATTGCGAAAAACTATCCAACGGGACTAATATTCCAATTTTCCCTTATAATTTCATCTTGTGTCTTTTTACCAATAAATTTTAACAAATTTTAACGATGAATATTCCATTTTCAGTACAAATAAACTCGGGTTTACTCCAGAGTTTCTGGGACGTGTGAGCCTCGTCACCTCCGTTGCATCGCTAGTTGGTGTCGGGTTTTACAACGGTTTCTTGAAAAGTGTCCCTTTGAAGAATATATTTCTTGTGACTACTGTTATTGGTTCAACTCTCGGAATGACTCAGGTATGATCTCATCACTCGTGCCCCTTCGAGGCTTAAGTCATGGATTATATGTGCCTTTGGATATGTATTATGCGTGTGAAAACTCGATTTTTGTGCATCTTTTAGGTTTTGCTTGTTACTGGATTGAACCGGCAGCTCGGTATAAGTGATGAGTGGTTCGCGATTGGCGATTCATTGATATTAACAGTCCTTGGCCAGGTATTTCGTTGACTCTCATGTAGGGGTGTAAGGTGAGTCGAATCAGCTCATGAGTTTGATGAGTCAGCTCGATTGGAGCTTGGCTCGAGCTCGAGATATCATGAGCTCGAGCCGAGCATTTCGAGCTCAAGCTTTCCCGTGAGCCGAGCTTGAGCTTACTTATAGTTGTTCACAAGCTCACAAGCTAGCTCACGAGCTTTTTATTAGTATTATTTTTAATTTTTATATATGATAGTAAATACCCAAAATAATACTTAAATTTTTATTTAAAACATATTTTAATAATACGTAAGTAACGTTCTAGTTTTTTTATGTCATACAAAATATATAATAATAAATTATAATATTTCTATTTATGTACGTTGTGATATGTGTTTCTACAAATTGGTTCAATAAAATTATATTTTTGTGACATATATTATATAATATATATAGTTAATATAAGTTAAATAAAAATAATTTCTAAATTAACTTTTTCATCAAGCTCGAATCGAGCTCGACCATTCTTAAGCGAGCTTGAGCGTAAACCTTCGAGAATAGACTCGTCACGTTCGTGCTCGAGATCGAAAAATATAAATGAGTTCGAGCGTGAACCTGAAATTGGCTCAACTCGAGCTCCGCTTGTTTACGCCCCTATGTAATATATTGTTTCAATAATTGCTTGGATATATATCATAAACTTTACGCAACACCTCTGCACGAGGCCCTAATTACGAAAAAACAACAAATTTTTTGGGAAGTTACTATAACCACCTTCACTTAGTGAAAACAATTCACATTTCATCCATTTCAGTCGTTAAAAAGCATATTACAATTTCACCCCTGTTTCTAAACTTGTCGAATTGGTAATTTTCAAAATTTCTTTGGGCTCGTTTTGTACGTTTTGCGAAGTTAAAAACGAGTTTTTTTCCCAGGTATCATTCATGCCGGTTCTCGTTTTAGCAGCAAAAATATGCCCTATGGGCATGGAAGCTACTCTTTTTGCAACCCTCATGTCCATATCCAACGGTGGAAGTGTTCTCGGGGGTCTAATCGGGGCTGGATTAACTCAGATTTTCGGTGTTACAAAAGATGAATTTGACAATTTGACATATCTCATTATTATTTGCAATCTCACTTCATTGTTGCCTTTGCCTCTACTAGGTCTCCTCCCTCAAGATGCATCTAAAGAGATTGATGAAATTGAAATGAAATCTAATTGAATTGTTTTTAGGAATAGTAATAGTAATAGATAGATTGATATTTGTAAATAGTTAAATGATAATCTTAATTTTACAAAGTTTATATTGGGGTTTTTCGAGATTTTCTAAGATTAATACAAGCGAATACATCTATATATCTATATCTATATATATATATATATATTTCGTTTTGTATGTGGCGCGGTGTACAAGACTTAGATCGAATAAGTCATTCATGCTTTGGTGGATACTTGCTTGGCCTTAAATTGGTCATGAGTTGAATAGGTACATCTAGGGGTGTTCACGAGTCGAGCCAGCTCGCGAGCTCGGCGAGCCGGCTCGAAAATAGCTCGACTCGAGCTCGAATTTTTTCGAGCTCGAGCTCGAGCCTATCGAGCCGAGCTCGAGCCTAAACATGTATGTTCGCCAGCTCGCGAGCCTGAATAGTAAAAAATAAAAAAATAATTTTTAATTAATATATATAAAAAATTAAATATTTATTATTATTTTTTATATAAAATGATATATTATAATAATATATTTATAAATAATAATATTTTTTACTTTATTTATAACTATATATGTAATAATATGTAAATAAATATAAAATTAATTAAATATTTTTATAAAAAAAATTATTTTTTTTATAAAAAAAAATTATTTTATAAAAAAAATTAACTATTTGAACTCGAGCTCGAGCTCGAGCTCGGCTCGACTCGGCTCGAGTCTGGCTCGAGCTCGAGCTCGAGCTCACATTCCTAAAGCTCGTCGAGCTCAAGCTCGAGCTCGAGCTCGAAAATTTTGGCTCGAGCTCGAGCTCGAGCTCGAATTTTTTGGAAAGCTCGGCTCGAGCTCGACTCGTGAACACCCCTAGGTACATCATACAAAAAATACTCTTTGTTTCGTTCTCTTTTCTCTTTATTTTATAGGACTCTCGATCAACTATCTCTTTATTTTATAGGACTCTCGATTGAGTTGAGTCGAGTAAATTCATGTTAGGTATGAATTTGAATCGTTCAAAAGTGATTGATTTGGAAACCACATCATCCATTTATTTTCTAGGAGTGTCAATTGAATCGAATAAAATCAAGTTAGGCAAAAATAGGCAAAAATGAGACATTCACAACTACAATTTTAAAAAATGTATATCAAAACTTGTAAATAGTTAATCCATTATATATAGATATATATTACACACTCAACAATTATACTCAATCTCTTGAGACATTTTTACTCAAGTTATAAGCTTGAAACTAGAATATATTTTTTTAATGAAATTCCAATCTTAATATTCCTTTTAAAACATTAGAATTGGAAAATATGTAAGATTGAGGAAGAGGAATAATTTATTAGGTGTGGAAAACCTATAATGCATGTGGGAGCCATGTGAAGGGTCATAGGTACAAATTTCAAGGCCCCCAAAAAATAATATTAATTCATATAATATTATATTATATAAAGGAAAAAAAACAAGAATATTGGTAGGGAGAAAAATTGGAAGTCTTGAACAATGGATCTAGAGCTCAAAACTAAGACCAATGAATTTGAAAAAAGTTTGTGCTTTCGACAAATTTTATAACAAATCAGATTCAATAGAGTCGATTTGTTATAAGTTATTGAATAAAATGTGTTTTTGTAAAATACCCTTTTATTGTCACATTTAATAGGCTACAATAAATCGACTTTATTAGACTCTATCTGTTGTAAAATTACAACAGCTGATCTTTGTGTATAAAGTCTTAATAATTGCTAGCTAAATCACATAATTATTATAATGCACAAATTAGAATAAAGAATTAAGTAACATTTGGTGAAAAGTTTTATTGTTCTTTTGTGGCTCTTATTTTGACTTTCTAACTAATTAACTAATTTAAGCCTATAATTTCATGATTTCAAAGCCACAACAATCCCTTTAACCATGTGATTTCATGCTATATACTTTGGCATTATTCAAGTGATTGAATTATTAGATACAATTACCAAGTATTTACTTAAATAATATCAGTTAATCTTCTATTAATAAATGAGAAATCGAGTGTTTAATTTTTATTTTTACACACACATATATATTACTAGACACCATAATAACACGACATGACATAATTACCCACATACCCATGATCTTTACTAAAATTACAAGCACACCCCAAATCACATTTTGGAAATTATTAATTATAACTTTTAATAGAGTTCTCAGAAGATATAAAATAACACTTTTACTCCTGCAAAAACCCAAAATTAATCCAAATTTATAATGGTCCCATAATTGATTCTTATATTATTGATTACGACAAAAAAAATCACATATCAAAATTTGATTTCGTAACATATGAGAAAAGACACAATTCTATAATTGATTGCAATAATATAATTCAATATTTGATTTATTTTATTCTGAACTCAAAAAGACAAAATTCACAAGGAATTGGCCAATGAAATTGTTGGCTGCCAACTTGACAAAAATTGTCACATATTGGTAAAAATACATTTTTTGTGTGGTTTATTTTACTCTAAAATTGAACAATCTCACATGCAATAGCCCAATTTGTTTGCAAAAACTGCCAAAAGCCTATTTTTGTGTGGTGTAATAATATTTTTATTACTAAAATATCTATTCCTTTCCATTTCTAAGAAAATAAATAAATAAATAGGAACAAAGTATTAATATGTCTTCATTATATTTTATGTGATTTTAGTCATGAATTTCAATTTATGACCTACTTTCAAATAGTAATAATTTCAATTTTAGTCGCAACGTGCATCAAGATCAACACGTTAGGACTAATAATACTTTTAAATAAGATCAAACCTATTTTATTTATCTTTTATGCTATTTATCGTCTCAAGTATAATTATTATAGACTATTTTTATTTATTTATCAATTGTTGATCGGATATTTCTCGTTCAACCATCTTTCTAGCTTTCTTTTGTAATGTATAAATTTAGCGAACCCTAATACGAGTTTAATCTCGAATCCTGCATTTTTTGTCTAGAGATCACAATTTCGTTAAATTTGTTACACTGGATCTTTTAAAATCATAAATTCATTAAATTTATTATACTTTATTTTTTTTTAAATCACAAGTTCGTTAAATTTATTATATCGATCCTAGGATACTTAGTAAGACTTTAGCTAATTATTTGGCCCACTTCATGAAAAATCTAAGAGTATCATGCTTTAATAATTGAATATGTCATTTTTACAATGATTTTTATTAAGATTACTTGAAAGAAAAGAAAATAATACAAATGTATTGAAAAGTAGTTTAATTGGGATTTTGTAGTGATAACATTTATGATTATTTTTCTTTTCCTATAGATCATGCACTTCTATCATGTAACTTATGCATGCTTGTGAACATCAAAACTTTAGTATTACCATTATGGAGAATCCATTTCATTACTTTTTTCGATCCATAAATGTCACTTTATACACGTTTGGTCCTGCATTTGTTAATTTTCTCATTGTTGGTCCCATAAAAATCAAAATTATCACTTTTTTGTCCCATATAAGTCAAAATTATCACTTTTGGTCCCTTAACCGAATCAATATTACCTTATACACGTTTGGTACCTACATTTGTTGATTTTATTAAATTTGGTCCAGAAAAGTCAAAATTATCACTTTTGGCCCCACAAAAAGTCAAAATTATCAGTTTCGATCCCTTAATTGGATTTCATCAGAAATTTAACATGTCAACAAACGTGATTCTCGCGTGGCTATTAACTATAATAAAACGAAGATGGAAAAATCAAAAGATGAAGACATTGTCCATCTTCTTCCCAACACAACCACCATAAATTCAATGTAACTCCCTATTTTCGACGTTAAAAGTATGTGTATATTATGCTTATTTGAAGTTTGTGGCCATGAATATTGCCAATCTATCAATCATATTGAAGTCCATTCACAATAAAGGAACTTGTTCATAACTATTAATATGAACAAATTCCAATAAGCAAACTTAGAACAATTTGAGCTGCCATTTTGGTGTAAACAATTGCAAGAACAATTAGAGCCACAAACAGGGTCAAATTTTCCAACAATTTTGGACATAAATATGACATAAAAAAAAAAAAAAAACTCCTAAATCAACTGCCCTTATCTGGTGAATAGATTTAGCTATAAATGGCCAATCAAATCTTTAAAAGCAGTTGACATCAATGCAAGACAGGCAATAGACTAATATCTACATTCATTCATGTGTGTATGTAAGTTAGGTTAAGACATTTATTTACCTGTATCAGATACTTTTGAGCAATGATTTCGTCACGCCAATGTAATAACAACCATTATGTCGTATCATTCTTACATTGTCGTGTAACAACGAATATATGTAAGAATTTTCCTGAATCAGTATGGCCCTGAAACACAAATACGAAGAATCGAAGGTTAGAAAAAGATGATCACACAGCGAGAACAATTTCGACCACACGATCATATGAGGTGGAGTGATCTCCACCACTCAATCTCGATAATCCAATGGTGGTAATTGATGGATCGATATTGTAAGTTGTAAAACACCTATACTGTTAGTTCTCTCTTATTTTTATCTGATCCACATGGAGCCCTTCAAACTATGTCAACATAAAGTATAACTGCCAATCAACCATTAGAAAGATCAAAAAAATTATCCAAAAAAAAACAACTAAAAATAATTTCTTATAAAGATGACAAAAGGTAAGTAGAGAATCATATTCAATAAAGTTTCTTTAAGGGAAAATTGCTCCCATAAATGACACAATTATCATTTTTGGTCCCGCGCTTCTTACTTTTCTCATTTTTAGTCCTGTAAGTCGTCAAACTTAGAACTTTTGGTCCCTTAACCAAATTCCGTCCGAAATTTAACGGATGGTTCCGTTTATTTCTCACGAAATTTGGTCAAGGACCAAAAGTGCTAATTTTGACGACTTACGGGACTAAAAGTGAGAAAAGTGAGAAGCGCGGGACTAAAAATGATTTGGGTGTCACTTATGGGAAGAAAAAAAACAATTTTCCCATTTCTTAATTAAAAGAAAAAGACCCACACCAATAATGGGTCCCACCATCCCACATTGTCCCTTAGAACATGGAGAAATTTGTGTCTAATTTCCCTACTATAAGTCCTTTCATGAATACCCTTTTCATGAATATGATAGTAGAGTACTAATCAAGGCTAAAAAACTAAAAAAGTCATAATTTTCAAAAGAAAAAAAAAAAAGAATGGAGATTGAAATGGTCAAGTGTGAGTGTTGTGGATTAAAGGAAGAGTGTTCACAAGAATACATAAGTGAAGTGAAGTGTAAATTTGACGGTAAATGGCTATGTGGATTGTGTTCAGAAGCTGCAAGAGATGAAGTTAACAGAGGGAAGAACAATAGGCAATTTGGAATGGATGAAGCTGTTAAAGCTCACATGTCGTTTTGTCGTAAATACAAATCGAATCCAGCCGTTCGAGTTGCAGACGGGATGAGACAAATGCTGAGAAGAAGATCAGAAAATCTGTCTTCAAGATCATCATCAAGCATATCCCATGTTGGAGATGATTCTGTTAGATAATATCTGTAATTAGTTTAGATTATAACGTATCGTATCATATCTTTTATTATTATTATTTCAAAGAAATGTTATTCAAGATCATCATCAAGTATATCCCATGTTGGAGATGATTCCACATTTTCCTAATGGGAAAATTGCTGTTTTCGTCCCGTAAGTGTCACCATGTACACTTTTAGTCCCGCGCTTCTCACTTTTCTCACTTTTAATCCCGTAAGTCGTCAAACTTATCATTTTTGGCCCTTGACCAAATTCCGTCCAAATCATGTGCGTGGCCGTTACTGCAAGGTAAAAACGCGGGAATTTGGGGGAAATTTGGTCAAGGAATGTCACGAGGAGACAACCCCTCAAATTATTGTAAGTTTTTTAAAAAATTGTTGCGATTTTGTACTTTTTAGGGAGAATTCCGGCATTTTTTACCCTGCAGTAACGGCCACGGAAGACTCACGTGCGTGGTTCCGTTTAAATTTGGACGGAATTTGGTCAAGGGACCAAAACTGATAAGTTTGACGACTTACGGGACTAAAAGTGAGAAGCACGGGACTAAAAGTGTACATGGTGACACTTATAGGCGAAAAAAGCAATTTACTCTTCTCCTAATAGTGCTAGTTAGGTAAAAGTAATTCAAATCCCACGACAATCGTAACGTTTATGTATGATCGACCCTATATGATTCCATTCCATATGAATGAATGTGATTGTTTCTGAAATAAGGTATATATCAACCTTTGGTGGCTAAATTTCAATCTAGTTTCGTTTGTACAGGGAGGTTATTTCCGGAATGGATCTTCTATCCCACGATGGTGTACCAAAATGGTGTCACATTATTGTGGGATTGACAAGTGTCTATTTATTTGAATTATTATTTAAATTTTATTTTTAGATGGACACTTGTCAATCGCACAATGATGTGACACCATTTTGGTACACTATTGTGGGATAGAATATCCGCACCGGGTTATTTCTAGAGCGGATTTGATCTCGATTTGTCATTTTCTTATTCATTTTACTAGCCATTGTATTGAAATATTTTTCATCGTTGAAAAGCATAAATTTCATGGAAAAGTGAGTTTAGCTTCTAAGAAATTCAATTCTATTGACGAAAAATAGTCTTCCTATTGAAACTGCAATCGCAAAACGAAATCAAGGCCAACGAAGTAACAAAAAGAAAATCACTTGATAAATCTAAAGACGAATTCCTTTTTTTTTTTTTTCATACCAAATGGTTACGATTACACATCAGATGTAATGTGGGTCCCACTACCTCGAATACGTATATTTCGATATGTAGACTTTAAAATGGATTATATATCTTTCAATTGGCAATCTAATTACGATGGTGTTAGGGTGAATTGGGATACGATATAATTAACTTTATTAACATTCGATGCAATAATCTTTTTACTATATACAAATGAATTCTAATTAGTGTATAACATTATATTGTATTAGTATCATTTAGATAATATTTCAATGCTCTTCATTTATATGGAATAAAACCTATTAATATTAGCGTTGATATCGCGACTTTGTGATATAGTGTAATCCATATTAGACGGCGTGATGGGGCAAAATTGGCTTTTGACCAAAGTTCGTTTTTGTATTGATGAATTCCCTTGTAAATGCTCGTCCCGAATGATTATTAACTTCTCTGCCACCTGCGTAATGTACAAAAGACAATCAATCCAAATTTGTTGTGATTGTTTAACGTTTTTTAATTCTAAAACGTAACATAATATTAGTCACTATTTAACTTATGAAAATCGATATTATGATGACTCAACGAAAGACCATATCACCTAACATGTTAATATTATAGTTTAACACGTCATATTATATTTTCTTTATACATTTATCATGTGATTAATTACTCACTTTGTAAAATATACTTGAATTTCTATATTATACTAAACCATGATAATAAAGGGATATAAATAAGGAGAAGGAAAATAGACCTCCTCAATGCTACCATCCTCAATCTCTGTGTTGAAAGTAAGTAGCAATCTTTCATGAAGCAAATTCTCCAACTCTTCTACTAGAATTTGTGCTGCTAAGAAGTAAAAATTTAACCATAAAGTTAGACAATAAAAATACAAGCATAATAGTGCGACATTTTACACATAAATTCCGTAATTTCGACCACACATCATTTGTTATATGATACGATATTTTTGAACAATTGGATATTTTTTTAGTCGAATTGAAAAATTAGTAGATAATTTGGTTGCCATATTGGAGCACTTTTATACCATCACTATTACTAGAGAAATAAATTTACTCTCAAGTCTACGTGGAAAAATTGCATTTTTAGTACATTAATGTGGGTATTTCTGTCAACTTAAGTAAAAAATTGCAGGAAAAATTGAATCTAACCATAAAATAAATTAGTTTTAATCGAAATTGGGTATTTTGACATCTAAATGCAAAAGATAAAAGTCAAAATTACAAAATATATACGAAGCGTGTTATATATTAAGCCAGCTGATAAAGTCGAGTATCGAATAAATTAATTCTCGATTACCTTTAGAATGAAAGAGCCATGAGAGTATATCAGAGGCAAGTTGTTGGGATTTGTTGAAGGAATCACAGCCACCCCATTCATTATTGACAGCCATTTGAAGGGCATTCCATTGAGATAAGAGCTTTGAAATTCTTTCATTCAAATTTTCCATTTTTTATATATATATTTTTTTCCCTCTCTTTCTTGGTTGAAAGAAAAAAAGTATGAAAGTGAAGAGAGGAGAAAAAATGATAAAATTCATGATCGAATATCGAATTATAAGTTTCATAAAAGGCGTCGAAAAATTGGGATCAAGAAGAGAAAATGTGGGAGGATCCATGAGTTGGATTGAAATATATAATCTATATATATATATATGTATAAATTGTTGTATCGCTCTTTGATTTTTACCTATTCTAAATTTAGTAAGAAATTTTCTCATCTTATAATTAGTTCACTTATATTGATCTATAAAAAAAATTTGAGATTGGGGTATTTACGACTTGAGTTCGTGAGTGAATGAAAAAAATACACAACCACTTGTATGGACTTGTAAGAGTATCGACTATCGACTTGTGCTCTTACAAGTCCATACAAAGAATTTGGGGTCATACACGTATATATTATGATTAGGGTTGTTAATGGGCGGGTAATACCCAGACCCAAACCGAATCACGAAATACCCACAAAAAATATTTTATCCAGATTCGACCACATACCCGACGACTCCAAAAGAAGTTAGACCCGATGAGGCGGGTACGTTTCCTGTCGAGTCTGTGTCGGACAAATGCCCACAAGTACCTTCGGGTATAGACCGGCGGGTATTTTCAAAAAATATAATTCGAGTAAATTTCAGGTAATGTTCGGTAAAATACACACGGGTAAAAATTTGACCCGGGCCCAAATTACATAGTCATCGGATCCGGGTTGAATTCGGGTCTCAGACCTATGCGTCCGGTCTAGGTCGGTTAAATTTTCTATTGAACGGGTCTAGGAGGGGGAATCCCCGCCCATTGACAAGCCTAATTATGATATATCCGACATATACATATAATATATATATGTATATATATATATATATATATTTAAGACTTGGGATTCCCTTACGGTGCGTTTGGATCGATGGATTTGGATGTGAGAAGTGAATTTGGAGAAAGGATTTCAAATGACATCTAAAATGGTGTCATTTGAAATCCACCGTAGTTGTGGAGAAAAGAGCTTAAAATGAATGGCGAGAGATTTGAAATCCATCATCATCCAAACGAACTTAAATGGATTTATCATGAATTTGAAATCCATGGATTTCAAATCACTCGATCCAAACACACCCTTAAAGATCATTCCAACAATAAAGAGCATACAAACCAAAACCAATCAAATCTCAAAATGCTCATCCTCTCAGAACTAATTCTTAATAAACCAACAATCCAAAGTTACACATCAAATCCAATCCCATAACACAAACAAAGTTCAACATCTCACCATAAAAACCAAACACTTAGCACAAAAACCTCTAATCAACATCATCATAAAATCGACAAAAAACGTAATATCCAAATTCCAAACTTACTCACTAGCACCAGCAGGACCGACAAGAACGCCCTGTGCATTTCCTTCCTTCTTACCACCCTCGTCCTTCATTTCACCGTCCCCTTTTCTAATTCGAATTTTGTACTTAGCCTCAAATTCAGCCACGTCTTTTTTCTTCCTCTCTAAAGCCTCGTTAAGACGGGCAATTACCTCTTCGAGCCCTTCTTTATTACGTTGAACGGCGGGTAAAACTTCGTTAATAGTTCGTTCTACGAGGACCCCACCAATCATTCTGTAGCACCTTCTTGATGGATCGAGCGGTTTTATGGCGTTCATCACGAGTGTGTGCTCACTTACCTCCATTTCGAGTTCGGTGATTTTGGAGTAAATTTGGTTCATATCGGTCCTCATGTTAGCGTATATGTTGGCTACAGCTTGCTCGTTCAATGGTTCGTTCCTTTCGTTTTCAGCTTTCGACATTGTTTTAATCTGTAGATAGACAAAAACGGGCATGTATCGTAAATTAGAGTCGCAATCCAGAAAATGGGATGAAAGTAGATAGTTGTTTACAAGGTTCAATCAAGTAGAAACGTACTTTAAACACCCAATGAAGAATTTCTAACAAACAGTTTGATTTTAGTAAAATGATAAAAACTAGCACTGCCATACACGTGCTTGCATACAGATGAGTATAGATATGTAAACGAGAAGATGGAACAATCAAAACCTAGAGACTGAGGATTTTCAGATGTTTCTTATGTACTTACCTTACTCATAGCTACTGAAATCAATTTTGATTCCACTCCAATATTTCAATTCTTGAAAAACTCTCCAACGATCCTTCGTTCCAATTCACTATAGAACTATAAAGTTTCAGTATGCTCCTCGAAGATATGAAATTGGTTTTTGATATGCCCTATTTCGGGCGTAAATCTTAATTACATAAAATGCCCTTACAAAAGCATTAGATTACCTAAAATGTACAGATCTGATAGGTCGGGCCATTTGACGAAAAACACGAGCCATCATCCAGGCTAGCCATGTGCGACTTATTAGTCCATACACAAACTAAATCTAAAAATACCCGCCATTTATGTCTAAAAAGGGTTACACAATCATTCTTCAATTACTCTGATAATCTACTTAGGATATATTAGCAACCCTAGATTTCTCATTTAGACTCCCCAAGTGAAGAAGTTGAGGTTATGTCCATTACGACGTAAACAATCAATTACATTTAGACTCGATCCTCACGCTAAATATGTAGGCATACGAGTGCACTCTATAATCCATCCAATCCGGGTCATACCCGACCCTAGACTCGACCAACACACCTTGCTAAAAAATGACCTACCCAAATCAATTTTGATTAAACAAAATTAGGATACTTTCTAGGTTTGGGCCTTCCAGGAAAAACCCTAATTACTGTACAAAAGGGTTCTATTTAATCAATTCTAAGCCCCCTCCCCCAAAGTCGTAAAAAAATCAATCTTTTGCATAAATATCTTCTTTTTTCATTCACAATCACGTATCATAGTATTTCATAGCATTAAACTTCCGAGCTAGATTTGTTTTAAATTTTCAGCTGTCTAATCCAGTCTTAGTTCCGTCAAAACAATATTAATTAAAGAATTGTATGCATTTAAAATCCCATTCAGAATAAGCTAAACAAACATAAAATAAATTTAACAAATATGTAAGAGCTAAGGATCATAAATTTAGAATAAGATAACAGACCTTGAGTTAGCAATCGAGCTTTGGCAGCGGCGTATACTGATGGAGAAGAAGAAGAAATAGAGTAGAAAGAGAGGGGTCGATTACAAAAAGAACAAAACTGAAGTTTTATACAACTTCATGTAATTTAATAGGGACTGTTAGAAAAATAGGGAAATTACACTTTTGGTCCCTAAACTTTACAATTATAATATTTTTATTAGAACACTTTTGATCTTCTATTTGTTCATTTCTCGGACTCTGACCAATTTAAACTAATATATACGTTATTGTCGATAGCTTTCAAAATAAATGTAAATCCTAAATGTTGAAAAATCCAATTTTCTTGTAATATGATAAAAATGGAGGTAAATTGTGCAAACTGATGTTTTCGATTGCCATATAATGGTTTAACGAGGGTCGTGCTCCACGCTGTTGCACGATAGGTCCCTTGAGTTTTCTTATTCTTTTGTTTATCATTACTCAATTGTACTAATGGCGTGGCATAATGATGACGCAGCAACACACGCGTTTTCAAAGAAAAAATTATAGAAATAAAATAATTATGTATATTATATATAATCAATAATATGCTAACTTTTTAACAATAATATACAATAACCATAAATATCTTTGTTTTCAAGAAACAAACAAAAAATAAAATGAATTCACGTCAAACCTTTCAACACAACAACAACAAAAAAAACCCAATTTAGAATAATACTCCAATTTGACAGCTAGAGATTAGGATTTTTTCAAATATGAAGCCCAATTTTAAAGATGTGGGGACTTGAGAGGTTACATTTTTTTCAACTTTGTGTATAATTTTGAAGGTTTAAAGATTATGTATCCAAAATTTATCCCTGATTTACCTATTTTTGACAAGTTGATCATCGATTTTGACCCAATAATTGAAATGGCGCACCATTTCAGGCCTGACGAAAATAGCGTCATATTGAAGATAGGTGCCATGCCATGGTTCTTGGCATTGAGGGTGCGCCATAAACACAGCGTGCACAACTATACTCTTGTACACAAACGTCACCAAGAATCGCCACAACAACAAATCCCGTCATAAAATACATGATATCTATGAACATCCCTCACTATTATCTTCCTCCCCACAACTCTACTAACATACTTAAAAGCTCGGTGACAATCTTTACACATCCGCAAATTCTTCACAATTCTCAACGGCTTTCCGATTGGCGTCACTCCATCCAATAACCCGAAGGCCAACGCCAATTTCTCACTATGAACCAAAAGCGAATCCCTTTTCTCTTTCTCCTCTACTTCATGCAACATTTCGTCGCAATTTGGCACGTACCCCAATTTCTCAATCTCGCCCATCATCTCGTTCAACTCTGCATAAATCTCGTCTTTTCGAAAATGCCGTTTATCATTAGCAAAAAACACATGAACATCGCCTTGTACTTCAATCCAACTTCGCCCAATCTCCTTTCTCACTCTCTTATCTCTCATCATCGTCCGTATTTTTTTAACGTCTTCAAATTTTCCAACACTTGCAAACACGTTCGCAAGAATCACATAGGCTGAATCGTCGTTAGGGTCGATTTCCAACAATTTTTCAGCCATGCGATATGCAAAGTCGGTGTTTTTAGTACCTAAAGAGCTCGATAAAAGTACTCTATATATAGCTGCATCAAGCTTATATGGCATCGTTAGGGCTATTTTCTCAGCCTCATCTAACCTTCCTACTCGTCCCAGTGAGCCCACTAAACATGTATAGTGCTCGATTCTTGGCTCTAATTTATATTGCGATTTCATCATATTCAACCATGTTTCGGTTCCTTTGACATTGCCCGCGTTGTAAAACGCTGTCAAAACCGCCAAGAAAGTGTACTCGTCTGGCTCAATCCCTCGAATCTCCATCAAGTTAAAAAGTTCGATAACTTTTTCATGGCTCCCCTGTTGTGCGTACGCAGCCATCATTGCGTTCCACGCGGCTAACACATTCAGACCTTTTTTCGACTCGTTAAACACGCCCCTGGCCTCGTTTACAAGCCCACATTTTCCATATCCATCGATCAACGAAGTAACTACATAAATATCGAAATTCAAACCAGTCACAACGGCGTGCCCGTGAATGATCATACATTGCTCAAGCATGGCTGCTCCTGAAGCAGCACATAATACTCCAGAGATGCTATGAAATGTTGAAGGCACATTTTGCCTCCTCATCTCAACGAAATACCGTAAAGCATCAATGGGCCTCTTGTTTTGAGCTAACCCATTAATAATCGCAGCAAAGCAAACCTCGTCCGTCTCAGACATTTCATCGAACACCTTGCGTGCAGCATCCAAATCGCGGGTCTTACAATACAAAGAGACGAAAGATGCGCCAACAAAAGGGTTCTCATGGAAAGAGAGCTTAATCGAAAGTGATTGCAGTTGTGGGCCGATGGAATAATTTGGTAACGAAGCGCAGGTTTTGAGCAAAGTGGCGAAAGTACGGGCATTTGGGAGTGTTTTTCTGGGGTGGCGAAGCATGGAAACGAAGAGGCGGATTGCGAATGGTGAATTGGTAAATGCGGAGATTATTGAAGTCCATGTTACAGTGTTTGGGCATGTAATTGAGTTGAAAAGATGAAGAGCTGAAGAGTAGAGATTGGAATTTGAGTAGAGAGTGATGAGATTGTTGAAGAAAGCTCGGTTTTGAGGTGAAGGGGTTATGCATTTCTTGATGGCGTCTGCGTGTATACAGCGGGGGTCAATCTCTGGACTCGCCATTGTTAATGTGATTTTCAAGCTTTGTTTGCACTGTCATTGCCATAGCTTTGGGCCTTCTTAAAATGATGAGTATTTAAGATTAAATTCAAATGTAATTTTGAAGTTCGATAATTATTTGAA
Organism: Verbascum thapsus; assembly: GCA_963669365.1. Lineage (NCBI taxonomy): Eukaryota > Viridiplantae > Streptophyta > Magnoliopsida > Lamiales > Scrophulariaceae > Verbascum > Verbascum thapsus. The sequence continues at coordinate 9,545,813 of OY770114.1, forward strand.
TAAGTTTAAAATATATATTATTTTGTTTGACTCGATTCGGTTTGTAAATAATTTTGACGTATAGAAATGTTTTACATGTTTTTAAATCGATGATTTTATGAATCGAATTGTGGTTTTATCGGAAATAATTTGTAATATTGAAAGATATGATGGATTAAGTTACACATAATTAGATTTGTAATGATTGTAATTTTTTGAAATAATAATTTTGTGCAATGAATTTAAATTTGACATTAACGTTATATGAACTTGCATCTTTCTAAACCTACTAATAATTTTTCTCTATGTATTTGCATTCGGTATCATTTCTACAATGTTTCAATTATCTACCATTGATGGGGAACAAAATTCGTTCACATTATCGCTCAGATAGATAGTTTTTAAGTGGGCGCTTAATTCACTTTAAAATTTGCATATCATCCTTAAAAACGAAAATCATTGTTGTTCAACACTAGAAGAAAATAAAAGATGGTCGAGAAAAATGATGATAGGGCATGTTATAAACTTATAATCATCCCATTAAACATAAGAGCACTCACAATGGGGATTTTCATGGAGCTTTTCATGGGGCTTTTTAGTTGCAATGGGGATTTTGAGGGGCTGCTCCTGAAAAGCCCCTCTCAAGGGGCTGCTCCTAAGCAGCCCCTCTAAAATACGCTGACTCAGCATTTAAATGCTGAGTCAGCATTATTTTTTAAATTTAATTTATATTTTTTTGTTTCTATTTTTAATTACAAAATGTGCAATTAATTTTTGCACATGCAATTAGTCCCAATTTATTATTATTTATTATTTTTTAATTATAAGAAATTTTATTTATATATACTCCCATTACACTATTATTTTTTATAATTCGTTTTTATTAAAAAAATTATAATTTTTGTCTATACTTTTTTTTCACTAAAATAACAATTCCTATAATAAACTTATAATCATCCCATTTAAATATTCTCCTTTTCTTTTCTTTTTTAAATTATTTTTCAATATTTGTTTAAGAGACTAATACATCTAAATGAAGGGCCAAAGTGTAACTTAGAATAATATAAATGAAGTATGATATTAACATTATATCGATTAAAATTAAGATTTTTTCGAAAAATATAACACTATATTTTTTTTTCTTTGTAATTGGCTTGATACCGTGTAGAAAACCCAAGTAAGAAAGGGAATCAATCAGATTCTTGCGGGTTTGCCTAAATATATACAATCCTATTTTAACAATGAATACACACAATCATGCATGCACTCATAAAAATCAATTTGCAGTTCTTATCTTCATTAGAACATAAATACAAAAAACATTTGGAACTTTGAAAGATTCAAAATAGCAAAAACAAATAAAATGACGATACAATTGAGTAAAAAAAAAAAAAAAAAGGAATGGGCGTTGAAATATTCCGTTTTAATTGTGTGAAAGAAGTTGAATTTACCACTCTAACGACGTTTTGAAGGCCAAAAAGCTATTCACGCTCAAAAGTCATGCTCTCGGCCTCTTTTCTTACTGATTCGAAGAGCGCGGAGGAAAGGTACCGTTCCCCAAAGCTCGGGAAAATAACCTACATCCAAGTTTGTAAAGATATATGTAATCAATCATGTGGAGAATTGAAATTTAGACTAATTTTGGACGTTAGGTGACTAAATGCCGTCTAATATGGAAGTGAAGCTTCTAATATGTGTACAAGATTAAATGTGTATTACGTGAATTATACATGAGGATAAGATCTAATCTAACCCAGGCAAACTAGTAGCGTTTTAATGGATCGAGCTGCTTACGTACTTACTTGGATATGATCAAAACTCTTTGTAGTTCTCATATATTGTACACTTGGATCTTAGAATGTTATATTAGAAATCTAGATATCTTAGAAATAATATTTAGTGTTTCCAATTTTTAGAGTGTTATTGTATCTGATCTTTTTCTTCATTAAAATAATATTTATAGGACTTCTATTGGGTCATGGGCTCGTCTAGGCAGCGGCCAAAGCCTCGATACGTCCCACAAGAGGAAAATACACATATATTAATATAAAGTTAGTTTTATTTTGGTAATTAGGGTTACTAGTAGTATAAATAGGTGGTTAGGATTTCATTATTCTTATCAAATAATTGATCATGGAATTGGGAGCCTCCTTTGGCTTTGGGATCAAAAACGTTAGTTCTTGGTATTTGGGGCAATAACATTAGTTCTTTTTTATTTGTAATTTTCATATTCTAATAAATTGTTCTTTAATTTTATTTCTATCAGATTACCTATCATCCGGTGTCATCCTTTCGCGCAAATTATCATAGAGATTAATTTATAAAAATTCAATCATAGTTTGCAAACACTTCAAAATTACTTATTTCAAGAGATGTACTTATACTATTTATTCAAATATCTTGTGCGTATTTTACGTTATCCTACTAAAAACGAAGACTTGTTTGTCTTCAGTATGTGATTTCATTTTCTTACAGCTTCAAACTGTTGTCTAAAACGCGGGATTTTGTTAAATCGACACTAAACCGATAATATATAAAAGAAATAAACCAACTTACAACAATGAGTTTTCCAGCATTTTCTGGGCGTTTTGCGATCTTAATTGCAGCAGCTGCTGCTGCACCAGATGATATTCCCACCTGAAATATGTTATCACGTTTTTAGTACATCTTCATACAACAATTTTCAAGGACGAAAACGGTGAAAAAAATAAAATGTTTCGAAATAATGATTAAGTACTAGGTTGTAAGGACTTAAACCGAATAATTAATTACCAATAACCCTTCTTTCAGTGCTAAGAGCTTTGCTGTCTCTATGGATTCATAACCTGAAACCTGAAAAAGAACTCAAAAATTCATCAATTCGAATAGGAAATAACACGACGCAAAGTCAAGGCTTTATTAATTTAGAGCTGTTTTTCTTGGTCAATTTGTTATTTGCGCTTATAAATATATTAAATTAACACAAATTTATTCAAACGAGAACCCACAAACTCATCTACTCGTATATTTTCGAAAATTTACGGTTGAAAATGAAACGAGTAACACATACAAGTAGAACGTGTGAGAGTCTTACTTGAATTACTTCATCAATGAGATTAACCTCCAAAACGTCAGCGATAAAACCGGCACCAATTCCTTGGATAAGATGTGGACCTTGCGTGTAATACAAGCATCATTTATCGCGTTCTAAAACTTCGTTAAATTCCACAAAAAAGAGGGAAACATAACATGAAAACACGATATATATATCTTTATTTTTTCAGTTTTAATTTATTTTTAAATTCATGTTATCTTATTAATTGCATGTTTGCCATGAGTTTGAATAATTTCCCCAAACTTATTAAACATTAGGTTTTTAATTCATATGGTCGATATAAATAATTCGTTACAAAATTAAATATTGTGTGTGCGTTCTTAAATTATTTTCCACTTTGAAGATAAGAATACTAAGTTAGGACATAAAATCAAGGAAAAATACACCGGTGTAATAAGGAATTTCACCTGGCTTTCCTCCGGAAAGAACAGCACTTTCGACTGGTTCAACGCCATATAGCTAAAAAATATAACGAAATTTTTTTTTTAACACTGGATCGAAACAACAAATAAAGTCAATTAATATAAGCAATATTTTGGTAAATTTAAAGGCATTGAGCTAACCTTTATGTCGGGGTTTTGTTCTTTAAGAAACTTTCCGGTGCCGGTGATTGTGCCTCCGGTGCCAATCCCGGAAACCAACGCGTCGATTTTCCCGTTTGTTCCTTCCCAAATTTCGGGACCGGTGGTTTCATAATGTATCTATAAAGACATATTACATGTTACACAATTATGTCTCTAAACGAACGATAAAATAACTTCAAATACAATCGAAATAGAGGTATAATAGAAGTCATTCTTAGGAGAATCCATGTGTAAAATCACATAATATTATATTAAGAAATTGAAAGCCCACAACTATTAAATTATTAAATCAAGTCAAACAATTAAAAATCATTTTAAGTTCATATCAAATTTTCAAAAAACCTTTTCAGATTTTCAACAATCAGTTACGATTAGGGATGGCAATGAGGCCGGGTAATTTAATTACCCGTATTGGACCCGTCCCGATGGGGCCGGGTCCGGATCCGAAAAAAGGGGATCGGGTCCGGGTATCAAAAATCAAGACCCGGCCGGGTCCGGGGCGGGTCCGGGTCCAACATATACCCGTCCCGGACCCGGACTCGCCCCGTTAACATGGAATTTATATATTTTATATTTTTTTATTATTATAATATAATAAAATTATAAAATCAAATAAAAATTAATATAATAATATATAATTTTAGATTAAACAATAATAAGATTATTTAAATGATGTTTATTTGGTATTTAATTTGTTTTCAAATTTAAACTTTGGAGAAAAGTTGAATTATTTTACCTATTATGATTTGTCTTATTGTGATTTATGAATGACTTAAGTGTGTTGAATGTTTTTTTTTTTGATGTATTTTAATTTATATTGGTTTTGTATTATTTATATTAGTTTTAAATATATTTTTGATAAAAAAATTAAAAAAAATTACATTTTGACCGGGTCCATCGGGTAGGACCCGGACTCGCCGGGTACCCGCTGGGTCCGGGGCGGGACCGGGTATTACCGGGTCCGGGGCGGGTCCGGGTCCTAAAAATTCTGACCGGGGCGGGTCTCGAGTCCAGCATTACCCGGCCCCGACCCGCCCCATTGCCATCCCTAGTTACGATCCTTTTTCCCACGCACGATAAGTTATAACTCATAAGTCTTCCTTTTCAGAAATTTCCATCCAAGATCAAAGCTTGTGTTTTTTCTTCTTTAATATTCTTCTAGAAAAACTTGGAGTTTCAAGTGTATTTTTTTTATTTCTTTCTAATATATTTATGTCATACGTAAAAGAACTTTAACTTGCATGGTTAAATATATTGATTTTAGAAGTCTATCCCTCGAAATTTATTAACTTCATTTTTCCTTCGAAGTTTTGTAATTTTCCACTAATTCAGATCAATTTATATATTTTATTAATATTAAAAACAGAAAATTCGCGGGGCCATTTATTACCTTTGGGTTTGCGGGATTTTCAAATTGCCTAAGCATATACGAATTTGGCGTCTTATCCCTTATCTCTTCGGCCTTATCAATGACGCCTTTCACTCCCTTGGCCGGATCCGTGAGCACAACCTTGGCCCCAAAAGCAAGAAGAACAATTCTTCGTTCGATACTATAACTAGCCGGCATGGCAACTATAAGCTTGTAACCTTTAACAGCAGCCACGAACGCTAAGCCTATACCCGTGTTTCCGCCTGTCATTTCTACGAGGACACTCTTTCGTACAAGAAAAAAATGAATTAGCAAACACTTTATGGTGTCGCAAAATTAAATTTTTTTCAACAAAAGAAATTGAAATTTATACAATATCATGAGAATAAAACAGCTTAAAATATGGACATACAGTAAAAACTCTATATATTAATACTCATGGAACCACCAAAATTTATTAATTAATCGATAAATTAATAATTATTAATTTATATATTAATTAATATTTTATTAATTTATAATGAAATACTCAATTTACAAACACCATTCAAACTTCCACTTAATTATTGTACAATGCATGTACGTATATCAAATGAAGGGGCCAATTTAAAAGAACCATTCAATCTCCCACCTTATTATACTTGTTCAATGTGTATCACTTTATGGACAATAAAAAATATTTTCTATATAAATACAAGATCAAAATATGTTAACATAAACAAATTATACACACAACATGGCTTCCCATCTTAAATCATTCATGTAATATGTAGTATATAAGGAATTATTAATTTATATTTTATATGGCGCCTATAAAAATTGTCAAAAATGTATTATCTTATAATTTTAGCAAATTTATTAATTTAGCACCTTATCCCCGGGTCGGGACCGGCCAAAAATATTATTTTAGAGAGTTTATTAAATTATCGAGTATTAATTTATCGAGTTTCTAATGTACTACCTTTCCTGGGGTGATGAGGCCTCGTGCCTCAGCATCTACAATCATGCTATAACCAATCCTGCATCAATGAGAACATATGTATGTAAATTAATATTCCGAATTTGAATAAAAACACAATTCCAAGTTCAAACAATGGAGGAAATGCAAGAATAAAGCTCGAGGAGGGGAAATACATTTTTCGTCCCTAAACATATTTTCAATCGCAGATTTGGTCCCTCATGTTATGCACTCGACACATTTAGTCCCTGAGGCTGAACTTACAAAATGTCGACACATTTAATAAGTTGAGAAATTTAGAAGGAAACAACAAAAAAAACGTGAGAATTTGAGGGTTCTTTTTAGACTTAGACAATTTTGAGGAAAATGAAGACCAAAACTCGAGTTGGACACTTCTAAATGGACATCACATGCGTGGCACATGCCAAATTTGTTAGGTTTGAATGGTAAATTGACGGCAGGGACTAAATGTGTCAACATTTTGTAAGTTAAGGGACTAAATGTGTTAAGTGTATAACATGAGGGACCAATTCTGCGGTTGAAAATATATTTAGGGGTCGAAAAATGTATTTTACCCAGCTCGAGGACTATAGAAAAGAGTACATATAACGTTCACGGATACACCTTCATCACATAATGATGAGTACATATAACGGTATATACACATAATTATATACATGTATATATATATTGAAGATTAACTATGAAATACCTATCTTTGATACTAGAGCATGGCTCCATAGATTCGAGCTTGACCGCAATACGAGCAACACAACCATCGACAATATTGTTCAAGTATACCAGTGGGGTATTACCAATCAACTACAATATAAAAATCACACAATTTTAACCCAAAACAAAAAAATACCAAAAAAAAAAAGGAAAATTGTGAAACAAAAGATACCAAAAAACATAAGGGTGTGTTTGGATCGAGTGATTTGAAATCTATGGATTTCAAATTTATCGACAAATCCGTTTAAGTTCGTTTGGATGATGATGGATTTCAAATCCATCGCCATTCATTTTGAGCTTTTTTCTCCACAAATACGGTGGATTTCAAATGACACCATTTTCCTCCAAATTCACTTTTCAAAAACGCACCGTAAGATAAATTAGTCAAACAAGAAATAATTGGTCGTTAATTAGGCAAAAACTTACTTCAGTAACATCCTTTGCTATTCCCATCTTTTCCACTGCCATATTTCTGAATTAATCCTGCAACTAAATCACCAACAACTATCAAATGAGAATATATATATATATATATATATACACACATATATATATATATAATAGCAAGAAAAAAAAGTACTTTGTTTTACTAAATAATAAATCCCATTGAAATTCCCAAGTGAAAAAATTAGGAATTTTTGTTTTTCTAGAGCTTGGGCCCTGATCAAAATTCAAAAATTAACAAAAACAATCATAAAAAAAAAAGCAATTATTTAACAAGTTTCAGTTTTTTTAAACCCATTGCAATAGTAATCTTTTAACTAATTAATTTCCAAAATGCAAAACCCTTTTGAAGCAAGAAATAATTTGACTACAGCTTCCCAGAAACTAGATTAATTTCTACTTTTTGCTGAAGAATATACAAGTAAATTGGTCCACTTAATTCTTTTCTTTTTGACAGAAAAATTAAAAGAAAATTAGAAAAATAAACAGTACCTTTTACTTCTTCAACTTGTATGAAATTTAGACAAGATATGGCCTCATTATATATGGATTTGGCTTTATGAAAATTCTGGTCCAAATTCATTGTAAAATCATAGGGAAATTGATTTTTTTATTCTCCTACTTAGCTATACTTGAGTTTTATTTTTATTTTTCTGTTATGTATTTTTTATATATATTTTATATTGTCTCAATTTTGTTTTAACTAAAAACTTTATCTAAACTTAAATGGTCAAATATTTATATGCGAATATTCTTAAATACAAACTACATACATTCGAAGATGTTTATACTCAATATTTTATAATATATTTATGTATAAAATTTCTTCGAAAAATTTGATTAAAATGTGACTAATGAATTTAATAATTAAATTTTAAATAAAGAATCCGATCAATAATAAAATGTGAAATATTTTTAAAATTTAATAAATAAGATTAAAATTAAACTAACATTAAATTATATGACAAATTTTTTTTTCCCCTCAAACTCGTTCAAAATTGAAATTATCCATAATGGCCATGTCATCATTATTAGGATAAGTTAAAGATAATATTATTATTAGTACTAGATTATTAAATTACTATGTCAATACAGAATCGGGTTATGGTTTTATCAACGATTATTTGTAATATCGAAAAATATGACTATTTATTGTACACATCATTATTAGATTCGTAATGACCGTTTGTCGTTGTAATTTTGTGCAATTAATTTAAATTTGACAAATAACGTTATATAAACTTGCGATAAAACTTCTTACTTTGTACAAATGATCTAATTTGTAATTTTCTATCTACAACTTACTAATAATTTTTTCTCGATCTATTACATTGCATTAGTACCATTTTGACAATGTTTCAATAGTCTACCATTAAAAAAAAAACATATGATTCAAAATGGCAAGAACATATAAAACCACGATACAATTGAGTAAAAGTTCATTGGCGCGAATCCTCATTATTCAAATATACAAAGAAAAAACAATGAGCGATGAAATTGTGTGAAAGAAGGTAAATTATCAATCTAACGACGTTTTGAAGCCAAAAAACCTATTCACGCTCAAAAGTCATGCTTTCGGCCTCCTTTCTTACGGAATCGAAGAGCACGGAAGAAAGGTACCGTTCCCCAAAGCTCGGGAAAATAACCTGCATCCAAATTTGTGAAGATTCAAGAGAATTGGAATTTAGACTAATTTAGAACACTTTGGACGTTAGGTGACTAAATGCCGTCTAATATATGGAAGTTCAACTTCTAATATGTGATGCGGGATTAAATGTGTATCACAGATTGGTAGCATTTTAATGGACTGGGGTTGGGGGGCTGCGCTCAATAACTTCGACAGGATCAAGCCTCTTTGCAGTTCTCTTTGTATAGTTATCTCATATTGAACTTCTCGATCTTAGAAGACTTTTAGGGCGTGTTTGGATTGAGTGGTTTGGATTTGGGTTGGGGATTTGGAGTGGGATTTGAAATGACACCTTAAATGGAGTCATTTGAAATCCACTGAAGTTATGGAGAAAATAGCTCAAAGTGAATGTCGAGTTATTAGAAATCCATTATAACTTGGATACATCCAAACGAACTTCATGGATTTATCGATGAATTTGAAATCCATAGATTTTAAATCGTTCAATCCAAACACATTCTAGTGTTTCCAATTTTTAGAGTGTCAAATTTGGATCTTTTTTAGTTAAATGGTATTTATACGATCTGTATTGGATCTGACTGGTCATGGGCCCAAGGCCTCGACACGGCCCAAAATGAAAATATACGTGTAATAATATAAAGCTTGCTTTATTAAATTACGAGAGTAGCTACATCAATATGGATTACCTATCATTCGATTCATCTTTTATTTTATTTTTTTTTAGGCAAAAAAAATCTTATTTTCAAACTGTTGATTTTGTCAAATCGACACTAAACCGACAATAAATAAAAGAAATAAACCAACTTACAACAATGAGTTTTCCAGCATTTTCTGGGCGTTTTGCGATCTTAATTGCAGCTGCTGCTGCTGCACCAGATGATATTCCCGCCTGAAATATGTTATCAAGTTTTTAGAACATCCTCGTACACGAATTTGCAAGAACAAAAACTGTGAAAAAAATAAATGTTTCGAAATAATGATTAAGTACTAGGTTGTAAGGACTTGAGCCGTATAAAAAATTACCAATAACCCTTCTTTCAGTGCTAAGAGTCTTGCTGTCTCTATGGATTCATCACCTGAAACCTGAAAAAGAACTCAAAAATTAATCAATTCGAAAAGGAATTAACACGATACAAAGTCGAGGATTTATTAATTTAACGCTGTTTATCTTGGTCAATTTGTTATTTGCACTTATAAATATATATTAAATTAACACAAATTTATTCAAACAAGAACCCACAAACTCATGTATTCGTATATTTTTGAAAATTTACGGTTGAAAATGAAACTAGAAACACATACAAGTAGAACGTGAGAATCTTACTTGAATAACTTCATCAATGAGATTAACCTCCAAAACATCGGGGATAAAACCGGCACCAATTCCTTGGATAAGATGTGGACCTTGCGTATAATACAAGCATCATTTATCGCGTTCTAAAACTTCGTTAAATTTCACATAAAAAAGGGAAACATAGCATGAAAACACGATATATATCTTTATTTGTTAGTTTTAATTTATTTTAAAATTCATGTTATCTTATTAATTGCGAGTTTGCCATGAGTTTGAGTAATTTTCCCAAACTTATTAAACACTAGGTTTTTAATACATATGGTTGATGGAAAAAATCAGTACAAAAATTAAAAATTATGTGCGCGTTCTTAAATTATTTTCAACTTGTGTAAGAAGATAAGAACATTAAATCAAGGAAAAAAACGCCGGTGTAATAAGGAATTTCACCTGGCTTTCCTCCAGAAAGAACAGCACTTTCGACTGGTTCCACGCCATATACCTAAAAAATATAACGACGAAAAATTTAAAAACTGGATCAAAACAACAAATAAAGTCAATTAATATAAGCAATATATTGGTAAAATTAAAGGCATTGAGCTAACCTTTATGTCGGGGTTTTGTTCTTTAAGAAACTTTCCAGTGCCGGTGATTGTGCCTCCGGTGCCAATCCCGGAAACGAACGCGTCGATTTTCCCATTTGTTCCTTCCCAAATTTCGGGGCCGGTGGTTTCATAATGTATCTATATAGACATATTACATGTTACACAATTATGTCTCTAAACGAAGGATAAATTAACTTTAAATAGAGGTATAATAGAAGTCATTCTTAGGAGAGTCCATGTGTAAAATCACATAATATTATATTAAGAAATTGAAATCCCGCAACTATTAAATTATTAAATCAAGTCAAACAATTAAAAATCATTTTAAGTTCATATCAAAATTTTAGAAAGCCTTTTCAGATTTTCAACAATCCGTTACTCCTTTTTCCCACACACTGCACGTTAGAACTCATAAGTCTTCCTTTTGAGAAATTTTCATCCAAGAACAAAGCTCGTGTTTTTTCTTCTTTAATATTCTTCTGGAAAACTTGAGTATCAAGTGTATTTTTTTTTTTTCTTTCTAATGTATTTATGTAATGCGTAAGAAAACCTTTAACTTGCATGGTTAAACATATATAATTTCAGAAGTCTATCCATCGAAATTTATTAACTCCATTTCTCCTTCGAAGTTTTGTAATTTTCCACTAATTTAGATCAATTTATATATTTTATTTATATTAAAAACAGAAAATTCGCGGGGCATACACCCCACTCTCAGGGCTTACGCCCCGCCCCGCCCCGCCCCGCCCCGCGCCTTCTGCTTGACTCACATGGAGTACACATAATTCTAGTTATATTTAGGGGTGGCAAAATAGTTCCGGAACCGTGGTTTCAATCCAATTAAACTAGTTTGGGTTGGGTTGGTTCCTAAGAAATTATTTTTGGTTCCTAATTGGTTCCAACTTGGTTCCAGATTGGGTCCAACTAATTTCAAGTTAGGCCCAAACCGCTTACCAATAATCTAAATTATAAAGAACAAAATGTAAGGTATTGAGTCGGGTTGGGCTTGGTTCCCTTTCGGGTTGACTTCGGTTCCGTTTTGGGTTGAGTTGGTTCCAACTCAAAACCATTTAAAAACTCAACCCATTTAAGAACCGAACCATTGGAACCAACCCAAACCCAACCCGACCCACCCGATTGCCACCTCTACCGTATATCCTTAATTTTAACGAGACTCGCAAAGAACAAAAAACTTATGGCCACTAAGAATTAAAAATTTATTACCTTCGGGTTTGCGGGATTTTCAAATTGCCTAAGCAAGTAGGAATTTGGCGTCTTATCCCTTATCTCTTCGGCCTTATCGATGACGCCTTTCACTCCCTTGGCCGGATCCGTAAGCACAACCTCGGCCCCAAAAGCAAGAAGAACAATTCTTCGTTCGATACTATAACTAGCCGGCATAGCAACTATAAGCTTGTAACCTTTAACTGCAGCTATGAATGCTAAGCCTATACCCGTGTTTCCGCTTGTCATTTCTACGAGGACACTCTTTCGTACAAGAAAAAAAAAACAATTAGCAAACACTTTATGGTGTCACAAAATTAAATTATTTCAACAAAAGTATTATCAAAATTGAAATTTATACACAATCATGAGAATAAAACAGCTTAAAATACGGTATACTACCTTTCCCGGGGTGATGAGGCCTCGTGCCTCGGCATCTACAATCATGCTATAACCGATCCTGCATCGATGAAAACATATATATGTAAATTATATTCCGAAATTGAAAAAAAAAAAAACCACAATCCCAAGTTCAAACAATAGAGGAAATGCAAGAATGGGGGAAAATACATTTTTCGTCCCCTAAACATATTTCCAATTGCAGAATTGGTCCATCATGTTATACACTCGACACATTTAGTCCCTCAACTTACAAAATGTGGACACATTTAGTACGTTGAGATATTTAGAAGGAAACATCAAAAAAAAAGTGAGAATTAGATTTAGGGATTTGAGGGTTTTTTGAGACTTCGACAATGTTGAGTGCAATGAGGACCAAAACCTGAGTTCAACCCCAAGATGGACATTAAATTGACAGTAGGGACTAAATGTGTCAACATTTTGTTAGTTGAGGGACTAAATGTGTCGAATGCATAACATGAGGGACCAATTCTGCGATTGGAAATATATTTAGGGACGAAAAATATATTTTACCCAGCTCGAGAATTATAGACAAGATTGTTTAGAGTTTTAAAAATCTCCTCTATCACCATATAACGGATTCGCCTTCATCACATAAACGATGAGTGCATATAACGATATATACATATAACTATACATACATATATATATATATATATTGAAGATTAACTATGAAATACCTATCTTTGATACTAGAGCATGGCTCCATAGATTCGAGCTTGACCGCAATACGAGCAACACAACCATCGACAATATTGTTCAAGTATACCAATGGGGTATTACCAATCAACTACAACATAAATCACACAATTTTAACCCAAAACAAAAAAAATACCCAAAAAAAAGGAAAATGGTGAAACAAAAGATACAAAAAAACATAAGATAAATTAGTCAAACAAGAAATAATTGGTCGTTAATTAGGCAAAAACTTACTTCAGTAACATCCTTTGCTATTCCCATCTTTTCCACTGCCATATTTCTGTATTAATCCTGCAACTAAATCACCAACAACTATCAAATGAGAATATATATATATATATACACATATATATATATATATAACAGCAAGAAAAAAAAGTACTTTGTTTTACTAAATAATAAATCCCATTGAATTTCCCAAGTGAAAAAATTAGGAATTTTTGCTTTTCTAGAGCTTGGGCCCTGATCAAAATTCAAAAATTAACAAAAAAATCATAAAAAAAAAAGCAATTATTTAACAAGTTTCAGTTTTTTTAAATCCACTGCAATAATAATCTTTTAACTAATTAATTTCCAAAATGCAAAACCCTTTTGAAGCAAGAAATAATTTGACTATAGCTTCCCAGAAACTAGATTAATTTCTACTTTTGCTAAATAAGATACAAGTAAATTGGTCCGCCTATTTTTTTTTATTTTTGAAGAAAAATTATAAGAAAATTAGAAAAATACTTCAACTTGTATGAAATTCAGACAAGATATGGCCTCATTATATATTGATTTGGCTTTATGAAAATTCTGGTCCAAAATTTATTTTAAAGTCGTTGGGAAAATGTATTTTATTTTTATTCCCTTAGCTTAAATTTTGAGTTTTCATCATTACATATTTTTTATATATTTTATATTATCTCAATTTTCGTTTTAACTAAAAAACTTTTTTAAAATTTAATGGTCAAATAATTCATGACTATTGTTAAAAAGGAGATTATAATATTGATACTCATCACGTGATACTTATGTATAAAATTTTCTTGAAAAAACTTGATTGAAAGGTTTACAGATGGATTTGATGATAAAATAATTCTCGAAAATAATTGTGAAATATTTCAAAATTTACAGAATTATTTTTTTAAAAAAAATTATAAATGAGATCAAATTTTAATTATTTTTAAATCATATGACAAATAGTAATTCTCCCTCAAACTCATTCACAATTAATTTATCCACAATGGCCATGTCATCATTATTAGGATAAGATAAAGATAATAATATTATTATAGAACTAGATTATTAAACTACTATGTCAATGCTCATAATTCAAGACAACTATCCTATATTTTATTTTATTTTTTGAACAAAGAGACAAGTATATATTAATTCTTATATGAAATATCAAATATGTAATAAAATTATTAATAATATATTATTGGAAAAATCTATAATCTATATTATTCGATGGTGGTACAATATTACTGATCTCGTTGTGGCATATAATTTTCCGAGCAAGATATTTGAAACCCTATTATTTTACTACTCATTTTTACAACAATAATATTGCTAAATTAGGATTACATAACATCAAATATTCATACGATTTGAGGGCTCAATTGGGAGAATATATGAGAATTGGGGGAAAATGGTAAGCCTAATTGAAAGATAAATCTAATTTACTCTTGAATTTGGGTTTTAGGGTTTGGTGGGATTTGGGGAAGAATAGGATATATTAAAGGAACAATTAATTTTATTTTGTGTGAATGAGATATTATATTTGGGTTAGGTTAAGTTAGGTGAGTAATTATAATTTATAGCATCCCAAAAGGCTAAGATGGATATTCAATATATTTTTTTATTACTTTTATTCAACTCAGCACTATTTATTGCATTGGAATAGAGCAATGAATTTCTTTTGTTTGTTTCTTTTTCATTTTAGCCCTTTTAATTTTTGTTTGTTTTTAATTTAGTTCTTTGAAAGTTTACAAAATTTAAATTGTGTTCAATCTAGTTTTTAAAAAATTTAATATGTTATAATTACATCTTATAGATATTATTTCTTATCAATTGTATAATTTACTTTATCATTTTATTATAAATAAAATATACATTTAAATATATAGTTTCACTGCCAAAATTGAATTGAAATAATTTTAATTATTTGATTATAATTATTATTATTATTGAGAATAATAATATAAATAACAAAATATATTTTATTGATGAAAATGTATAAAAGTTTTGGGATTATTTCGTAAAAGATTGTAAGAGTCTAGAAAAAGTGGAAGAGAGAATATTTTAGAGAATATTTCTTATATTCCAAAAAAAAAATAGAATTGTGAATTAGAGTAAATTTACTGTAAATGTATTAAAATGATACAAATTTACACCAAATTGGTGTAAAATGCATTTTTGAATTGGAGATGGCGTCACCATATGCCATATATTATTGTCCTATTAGACAAATAAATCTTCATGGATACTTAGAAAACAATTTGTTTTATATATAAAAAATTAATAAATTTTAAACACCTTTCTTCTAACTTAAAAACTATAGCTTATTATCATTTAAATTAATAGAATTAAAATCATACATTAGCCTTGTAAACAATCACAAATAAATTCAAAATTTACACCATAAGTAGATAATCAATTATTTTTTAGAGTTTACAAACATTTCTTCTTTCAATCCATTCAAACACTCCATATCTCAAGCCACATTCAACCCGACCCGACCCGACCCGACCCGGCCCGACCATGCCTACATAATATACCCAAAAAGCAAAAATCTGCAGTTGAATTTTATTCACAAAAACACAATTTCAAACTACCATTTCACGAAATTTTATTTGACAATTCGATTTTGAGATTAGTCTAAAACGAAAAAACCACACCATGAACACTCCTAGAACCACATGGCATTCTTCCTCTTACTAATTACTTTTCTATTAATGAACTAATTCCGAATTTATCTAAAAAAAAAAAAGAGAAATTAAACTCGTGACAAATGGTATCAAAACAAGATTCTATTGATGCTTAAAGGGATTTCCATGAGTGCCACTATCCGACATAAGACTGGCTAGATAAACCATAAATAATAGGTTTTCAAAAAACAAACAAACAAAAAAAATGAACTCACGTGAAGTATTTCAGCGCAACAATAAATAAACAATCTAATATTAGGATAATACTCTAATTATCTAAATCTAAATCTTCTAACTAGATTTTGACAGCTAGAGGTTAGGGTTTTTTTCCTAATTTGGAGCCCAATTTTGAAGATGTCAGGGTCTGAGCAGTTAGGATTTTTTCAATTTGGTGCCTAATTTTGAAGTTTTAAAGGTTGTGTATCCCAAATTTACCCTAAATTACCTATTTGACTAGTTGACCATCGATTTTGACCTAAGAAAACTATTTAATTTTGACCATTAGCTCATTGAAGGCCCGATTTCGATAGCCAGAGGTTAGGGTTTTTTCTAATTTGGGCTCCAATTGTGAAGATGTTAGGGTTTGAGATGTTAGGGTTATTTCAATTTGATGACTAATTTTGAAGGTTTAAAGGTTGTGTATCCCAAATATACATATTTAATTAGTTGACTATCGATTTTGACCAAGAAAACTATTTAATTTTGAACATTGTTGCGTCATTTCGGGCCTTCAATGCATGGCTGGCGAGAATGACGCCCATATCGGAGATAAGTGCCACGCTATGGTTCATGGCGTCCAGAGCGCCCCATGGCGCGCCATTCACAACTATGCTCACACTTAGGGTGTGTTTGGCTTAAGTGATTTGGATTTGGAGAGGGGATTTGAAGGAAGGATTTGAAATGACACATAAAATTGTGTCATTTGAAATCCACCGTAGTTACGGAGAAAATAGGTCAAAATGAATGACAAGGGATTTGAAATCCATCGTAACATGAATTCATCCAAACAAACTTAAATGGATTTGTCGATGAATTTGAAATCCATGGATTTCATATCCTTCAATCCAAACACACCCTTAAAGATTTCAGTGTGAACTAAGTTGATACGCAGTCGACAAATCGAAGTAGGCGCAAGATATTATTTCAAGCAAGCAATCAACACCTTCGACACCCTTATTTTAGAACTCATTTTTTAACACAAACCAATTACATGCACATCCCTTCATTCATGAGCAATTACTCTAAGCCCCCGAGATTTTGCAGATTATCAAGACACCTACACTTTTCTTTGACACGGGTCGAAATTGTAGGTGTCCATGTAATTTACCCAAGAACATAATTTAATCGTATAATGAAGAAAAAAAACGTCTTGCTATAAATTAACCGCCTTACCTTAATACGAATCTCGTGTTTTCGGTGAAACAAGTCTCGTTTTTCTTGTTTTATTCTGCTTAAGTTTCACCTTCACATCTACACCACCATCAACAATGGCCTTAAGCACAATATGAATCTTCCCCTCAATTTTCTCCCCTTTTCGCGGCGTATATATCACGTTATGTATATCATCGGCCAATGCTCTACGGGCCAACACTTCCCCAACTGTGGCACAAGCAATCTTATTCTTAGTCGACCCCAAATCGAATTTCATGTCCTTCGAAATAGAATGCGAAACCGCAACAACGTTGCTAGTTGCACGATGAATTATGCTAGCACGTACTGAACTTGTCGATATGTAAATATCCAAACAAAAGGGTTCGTGGTAAGGGCCTGTTTGTTGATTGAAAGTTAGAGTTCTTTGCTTCTTGACAATACACGAACTTCCCACTTCATGAGACCGTGACAATGAATGCTCGTTTCGATCACGTCCTGGCAATGACTCTCGTTTGTTCTCTTTGTGTTGCTCGATTTGACTTGGGTTGTCGTTTTTCTTGTTCTGTTTTGTTTCTTTTCGAACTTTTTCGTTTTTCGGAGATTTCCTCCTATGGAAATCGAATTTATATTCTTCATACTCTTTTGAATCCTTGTCAAGCTTGTAAAACAACTTCCCATGAATCCTCATGTCTTCAATCTCATCAAAATCGGGTTCGTCCTTATTCGAAGCAACAGAATTCACCACCCCACTATCATCATTATCACTGAAATCGGGCCTCAATCTCGACGCTTTGTCCATGTAATTGCCTCTCCAAGCGTCTGCTAAGCCTGATGAGACATGCCAAGAGTCATCATCCATGAGTTCGATTTTGCAGCCTTTCATACTACTATCATCCTCAACTTTCGGAAATAATGGCGACAGATGAAGCCTACTACTGACAGAATAGGCCCTGTCATGACCAATAGTCGAGCCAATCGAAGAAGAAAACCGACGACTTAACGGTGACAACCAATGTGAATTCGCTATCGATCTTAGAACGGTGACCCTTCTGATAAATACAAATGCCATTGATATGGTAACAGTAATCGAATCCTTTAAGAGCTAGAAATTCGATTGAAATTCTCTTTGAGGCATTTCATCAAACATGTGGTGCTCCAAAGATACTTCTTTACCTGCTCAACTCATCGTGCTCAAAGATCAGTTTCTATCGAGCTATGGGTAGAAAAGCTTGAAGGGTTGTTACAGTTATGGCAGATTCGATCAATTTCACTTGAATTGATATAATAACTGTTCATGCAAGTGAGAAAGTGTCAGCCTAGAGCCAAGGCTAAAAATCTGTTAATTATGATTTGAATTTGGTTAGAACTTGAAAGCAATCTACTTTCCATAAATATGAAAATGGCAATTCAACTCCTTTAAATATAATAAATAGGAAAAAACACCCCTATAGTTCTAAAAGAAAATAAAATATACACTATCCTGATTAAATACGTGATTCTTGTGGAGTACTTCGAGTTCAATTATCAATATAATCCAAACTCAATTTCGTTTAATGATATTATTAAGATTTTTGAACATGGGAACTTTTTATAATTTAGGAAAATTAGACTCTAAATTATTATTTAATTACCAAAACTCTCTAACTTATTTAAAATTATCGACACTTCCTCGTACGTTATAGATATTTTACAACTGCATCTCCTATATGTTTGAAAATACTTGCAATTTTATCCTTTTAAATGCTACAATTTGACCCTTTAGAGTTGTGTTGGTAATTCTCGATAAATATAAGAAAATTTCGATAATTATACATTAAGCGAGGGTTTTGTGCTCTAAGACTGGGCGATAAAGCGAATTTTACTGCAAACTCGTAATGTTTTCATAATTTTAATTGGTATAAAACCATAGTCGATAGTACCGTCCATCATCGACCATTCTTATGAAACTCCAAATCGATAACACCCTAAAATATCGAAATGTTTTCATGAATTCGTAAATCGATAACACCCTAAAAATTCGTAAACTCGTAATGTTTTCATAATTTTAATTGGTACAAAACCGTAGTCGATTGTACCAGCCATCATCGATCATTCTTATGAAATTCCAAATCGATAACGAAAAATCCCAAGTAAAACATTCTCCCAAAACCTTCCTAAGATTATCCAAAAGTACCCGTGTGCAAAAAAGCCCGAAATCGACACCCCAAAACCTTCTAAATACCACCAAATAATCCTAGTATTAGTAGATCCTAGTCCTCCTCAAGCCATGTTTCCCATAATTACTTTTTCACAACAACCTAGTACTACAACAAAGTTCCAACATTTCAGAAAATACATGTTGTCTGCCCTTGTCAAGGTCAGTAATTAAAAGGATTAACACACAGATACATAAGAAAAACACTACCGTTAAAGGTTAGTGATTACATAACCGATCTTTTCGTTTGGTCATAACATCAGTAGTCACTTCCTTCGTCACAGTCTCCTATCAGTAGTAAGCTTGCTGATACCCCATCCCGTTGCTATACGCCCCATAGTGTGTGAAGTTCACGGGCGAAACCGGGTAGGATCCAACAATCGCGGGCGGGGCAGATTCAGGGGAATACGGATAGGGCGGGCTCCGATTCATCTGCCCGTAAACGGGCGACGGGTAGGCCGGGACCGGAGATGGGTACTGTGTGTGTGAAGGTGACATGATATATGTTGGCGGAGATGGGAATGAAGAGACGTAGGCGTTTGTGGATCGGCCCGCCTTGGCTGGCGGCATGGGCCCACCGTTGCTGGCTCGGGTTCTTTTGGCCGCTGGGCTCGACGGTGGTTGTTTCTTCTTCTCGATCTTGACCTTGTCGAGTTGTTCGAGGCGTTTCTTGAGGTTTTCCGGTGGGAATTCGGAGTCGAGTTTGTATTCTTCGATGCATTTGAGAACGGCGCGGATTGCGGATTGCTCTTTCTTGGCGGCCATATGCTGCACGAGATTGGCAACGGGAGAAAAAGCTCGGTGAGAAAATGTGTACATCATATAGAGATCCTAGATACGAAAAAAGCCTCGAAATTTTAGGAATTGACATACATAACTTCCCCGTCAATAAAATCGGAGATGGTTACCGAATACTTAACGGATAGTTAGTATACCGGGAAAGAGGCGTAAGAGGATGTTTATTTATAATTTCAAAGTTGTTAACTAGGCTTGTCAATGGGTGGGGATTGCCCAAACCCGGACCCGTTCAATAGAAAGCTTACCCGACCCGAACCCGACACATATAGTGTCTGAGACCTGGACCCGACCCGAACTCAATGACACTAGGTAGTTCGGCTCCAGGACGGGTCCGGGTCTAATTTTTACCCATGGATATTTTACCCAAAAAATACCCTAACATTACCCGAATTTTACTCTTTGAAAATACCTGTGGTCTTTACCCGAAATTTACCCGTGGGCATTTGTCCGGCACGGACCCGACCTGAAATGTACCCGGCCCATCGGGTTGAACTTTTTTTTGGACCCATCGAGTATGCGATCGGGTCCGGGTCAGGTTCGGGTAAAATATTTTTTGTGGGTATTTCATGGGTCCAGCTTGGGTATTCCTCGCTCATTGACACTCCTGTTGTTAACATTTGAGAAACCAATGAATAAATACATCAAGATTACTGAAAACAAAACTCACCGCCGCACGGCCTGAATTGTTGGGATCCTCCAGAATGGATGTGGCGGCCTTTTTCGCATCCTTGAGAAAAGCTTTCAGCAGTGGAACAGGGGGGAATTTGTCGGCAAGGCCAACTTCATAAGTAAAATGAACAGCATCAACCTGTTGTCCCCTTCCTATTAATTCTTCAATCATATCTGCACAAGACGAGGCGAATCACTGAGACAACATGACAAAATTCATGCATTTGTAAAGTCAAATTTCACCACCCATCTCTTCAATCTAAAGCTCCTAATCAACTCATTCAAAGTTCGATATTAATTCGCAAAAACATGCTAACAATAAATGTGAATTGCTCGTTAAGACAGATGATTTTGGCCGTTCTCGTGTGCCCTTCACTATCAGTCTGAATCAGATTTAAACCTCTCCTAAATGAACATTCTTGAGTGTGAAGTATTAGACTGTATCTAGATCATAATCTTATGTATAGTTTGTTTTGTTGCATATAAATAGGCTCATAGATAGGATAAGTTTGCTGTATTTTACCTTTATATGCTCGTTAATGTAATTGAATCATTATCAATCGAATATTCGAAATACATTAGAATTCAATATACACTATGAATTCCAACATGAAGAAGCTTTAATTCCCCAACTAGTATGACAAAATGGAGGATTTTTCTCAAACAAGATCAAGTTTTTCAGACCAAAACACCATGGTTGTCCCTGTATCTCAAAAACTCTTGCATAACATACCTCAAAATTCAATTTTTGTCTAATATCAACCAACATCTACCCAAACGAGGAAAAACTTTAAAACAAAAAACTCCAAGAAACCTCATCTAGACACAAAACTTCCTTTGTCTGTTTCATAAAGTTCCTAAATTTCATCAATGTAATAACTAACAACACTAGCTCCCACAAATCACCACAAACAACTAAAAACAAATTCACATAATTCAGAAAACAGAGCATAAAAACTTTACCGGGCATCTTATCCCCGAGCCCAAGCGAAACAGCAAGCTTAGGCATCTGCTTCCTCCACGCAGAGGCCACAACAAGCTTCCTATACAAATCCAAATCCTCCTTCTTCACAATCCCAAAAGTGACCAAATGCTGCAAAAAAGTATGAACATCAGGCGTCTTCACATTCTCGATTCCACCTCTCTCCTCCAAGCTCTTCTTCCATGTCTCCGCCATCTCCGCCGCCTTCCCCTTCATCGGCGGCGTCACCAGCATCCTCTCCTTCCCCAGCACCGGATCCACCATCACCGGTATCAGACTCTCCAGCAACAACACACAGGCCCAGCCTAAATCGTAGCTATTAGTAACACTATTGCTATTACTGTTTGCAACTGGAAATACCTCGGAGATCGCCTCGAGAACGAATCGCGGCGGATCTACGCAGTCGTTTAGGGCTTTTGGCAGTTCAGATCTGAACGATTCGATTTCCTTCTTTCTAGAAGTTATAAAGCCCCAAAACTCCTTCGCCGCCATTTTGTGGCAAAAGCTCTTCAATCTCATCAATAAACCTTCCGAATCGTCAACCTCTGGCTCCATAGCTCCGATCGACATTTTCGTCGATTTCTCGAGGTTTTCCATAGCCATCGACATCGATTTGGAGATCGACGATTCGCGAGCCTCGAGCTCTTGGAGAGAGTGTTGCGTCTCGTTGTTCAGCGCGTCGAGCTTCGCTTTGAGAGCGTCGGACTTCTTGATGATGTCCTGCTCGAGAGAGGAGAAGTGATCGGTTAACTCCTTCCATAGAAGCGTGCATGACGTCATCAGCGAGGTCTGGCGCTGGAAGTCGTCGAAGCTCGGCGGCGGCGGGTCAGGGTGAGTTAACTCTCCTGGATCGGCCATTGCTGTTGCTTGAATTTGAAAACCCTAGAGAGAGAAAGCGGGAAAGAGGAGTGAGAGAGTGCTGGTGTGACTGAAGATAATAAAAGTTGAAGTGATAGAGAAGGGATGGGGTTAGTACGGAGATTGGTGACGTGGATGATTGTGACGGTGACACGTGTAGTATTGTCTGAATGATTGATATCGAGAAGAATGTCTATAACTGAATGTCAGAACTGTTCCTTTTTTTAACTAATAGTAATAAATAATAATAAATTGATTTATACTTTGACATAATTACTTCACCCATTTTCATATATATATATATATATATATATTCATATACTATATCAAATTTTGTTGATATTGTATATGATTTTGAAATAAAATTTAAAAAAAAAATTGGGAATCGCGTACTAATTGAATAAAACTCACTATTTTGTAATAATTTTAAACCGTATAAATAAAGATAAATCAAATTAAATTATCATAGCCAATAAACTCAAGGCAGTACAAATACGCAGTTTTTCAAAAGAAATCGAACATATAACTACAATCATAGAATTAAATTATGTTCGACCAATTGTATTGGAGATCGCCCACTTTACATATATTTACACCTAATTACTTTTATTATCGAAATTACTACTACTTATTTACTTTTAGGTTTAGGTTACACAGATATAGATACGGTGATATAATTTTTTTTTAAATTCTTAGGATTATGACAAGAAAAATTATATTTTTGGTAAACTAACGTAGCATGTCCGTTATTTTGGTACACTAGTATGTATGCATTCATATTGGTACATTAAGGGTATGCGTGCCAATTTAAGTATAAAATAACCAGAAAATTCAAATTTTGCTGAAAAAAGTTATGTGTAAATGTGGTTCATAAAAATTGTTGTTTGTACTGAAATTGACCGTTTTGATTAAAAATACCCCTTTAAGTAAAATGACCTATTATGACAAAAAGAAAAAAGAAATTAACTGATTTTAATTTATTTTCTGTTTCATATTTTATTCAAAAATGACATTTTTGTTTTCTTTTTTTTTCTCCCCTCATGTGTTGTTACACGGTACAAAGATAAATAATATGAATAGTACTTATAAAGTTGATTATTTTTTACTAATCGGAACTAAATTTATTTAATTTAGACGAATAAATATCTTTTACTATACAAATCTTATTTTATTACACATCTAATTCTAACAAATTCGAGTCCATTTTGACTATTTTTGACCGATTATTCGGAACCTACTTCCATGTGGTTAATTCATACTAAATTATTAAAAATTCTGCTTACTATTCTTTTTTAATAGATAAAAAAAAGTGAATCAAAGTGGAAATATTAGTTGGGTGAAAGAATAATATATTATTTATGGCGGCTCAAATAAAAAAATGCATTGTTTAACTTTGAATAAGGTCAATACAAGAGTTGAAAATTCATGCTCCATAATCCAATAAAATATCATCTATATTTTTTATTAATAATATCTTTGTCTTTGGTGTAAAAGTTGTGATTAATTTACCCTTTGATTTGTAATGTAATTAACTGTGTAAATGAGTCGAGTCGAGATGGATGTAGAACTTAACTCGAACGAATTTTATCGATCGGTACGAGTTGAATATCTAGTAGTTTGATTTAATTTTCAGTTCTAAATATAAATTTGATATATTCAACAATAAAATACATTATCACAAATCGAAATTAAAATTTAAAACCATTTTGAGAAAAAAAAAATTAAACTTTTACTTTTAGAAGCACAAAATGAATAGATAAAAGAGTTTTCCGTAGGACAATGTAGACCAAAATTATCAAAATAGGAAAATTTTAAAGTATCTTCGAAGGGTTATTCTTCTTATTGCATATTAGGTTAAAATAAAAAAGAAGAAACACTTTATTTTTATTTCCTTATTTGAATTGAAAAAAGAAGATAAAGTAAGAAAAGAGAGGAAAAAGACGTGATTGGATAAGTGTCAAGGCTTAGTTTTTTTAAAATTAGAAAAAAAGATAGATATATTATTAATCGATACATATATTATGATATTGGAATAAAGTCTTTTTAATTATTGGATAATATGCATAATCATGAATAATAATAAAAAAACAATTTTTTAGAAAAATTGTTTCAAAGAAATTTTAATCAAACTAAGTTTCAAGCAATTCAACATTTCTTTGTGATTTTCTAGAGATGTCTAACAAACATATTTTTGATTAAAAAAAGTATTTTGAAAAATCAAAAATTGGAAAACAAATGTGCTATCTAATCGAGGGGTCATTCTTATGATAGGATAATTCCGAGTCAGTTTAATTTTCACTATTAAATAACCTATACAAAAATATTTTATCAAAAGACAGTGAAAACTAAGTTAACTCCATTAAAATCAGTTTTTCATACAATCAATTTAAAAAAATTGGCTTCTAGAGACCAGAAAGAGGTTTATATAATTTATAAAAAAAAACATTTAGATTAAAAGCGAGAGGTTTTGTATATATAAAAAAAAATTACTCCATTAATAATTATCTTCAATTATATAAATTATTTATCCTAATGAACTAAAAGTAGTTTAAATAAATTAAAGAGAGCTTTCCCGGAAATCGAAGAAGGAAAAAAGTAAAGGCTGAGAAAAGTGGTTGGGGCGTGGCGGTTGGTGGTGGCCCAGCCCACTGACCACCACATGGCTGCAGTCAGATAAAGTAAAAGCCCATTGAGCGGGGTTTACCCAGTGCGCACCTCACGGTAGCGGCTGCGGGTTTCCCTCGTCATCCAAAAAAAAAAAAAAAAAAAAAAAAAAAAAAAAAAAAAAAAAAAAAAAAAATTATATCATATATGTTGTACAAAGTATTTATTCTAATTAAATGTGACAATATACAGTTGTTAGGTTAAAATATACTCTCATTTAATAATTTATAAAATATTGATTTCATTAAATTTAATCGGTTATAAATATAATATACATTAATTTTACATACTGGACAATTTTATGATAAATTGAATTTAATGAAATCAATATATTATAGTCTGTTTGATGTGATATCTTATCAAATTATATTTTCATTAATCTGTGCATAATAGACCGACTTCAATAAACTTGATCATTTATAATATTTTACAACTACTCTTATGTAATTTTTTTTTTCATATTATTAATTACTAGTACAATTTGATAATAGAAGAATGTAGAAAAAGATAGGTGGACCATGGTCTAATTTTAATTTTTTGGAACCTTAAAAATAAAGTTTCATTTGTGTTTAAGATAAAATGTGACATCATTAGTCATGGAGGATTTTGTGGGTTTTAAGAATGGCCATTGTAATTATGAAATTTTATAATAGAGTTGTTGTAAGAGAATTATTGTAGTTTTTGTAATTAAATTAAAAGGTATTTTGATAAAATATTCATATTAAATCTTTTAAATGGTTAAAATTACGTTGATTCCATTAAAATCAATTTTGCATAAAATAACTATTGTAACATAAACATCAATACGAGAGTTTGATTTTTTTACTTTTTCTACTTTAAAATAAAGTTTCGTATAATTATTATATAATTATGCCAAGTATATCCAAAAATACATCGATCCAATTGTTTTTCTTGAATTATTAAGGCTTATTGGTTATAATAAACGTAACATCTTTAGTTATTAAATTATTTTAGGGTTATTAATAAAATATTATTCTAGATTTTCAACCGAACCCTTTTGACAACTCTAGTTTAGAGTAAACATTACAAATATTCGTGAAAAAGACAATTTTAATTATAATAATTAAAACTGGTTTAAATTTTTTCCACGACGAACAACGAGTATACGATCAATCCATTATACATCAA
The DNA here is from genome assembly GCA_963669365.1 of Verbascum thapsus. Taxonomy (NCBI): domain Eukaryota; kingdom Viridiplantae; phylum Streptophyta; class Magnoliopsida; order Lamiales; family Scrophulariaceae; genus Verbascum; species Verbascum thapsus. Next base: position 9,572,457 of record OY770114.1, read on the forward strand.
TTTATACGAAATTTATCACATATAAATAATTTTAATTATATTCAAATTTTAAATTCAAAATTATATAAGAATCACTCATGGTCCACATATATAAATTAAAGGATGCAATAATTAATCATCATGGTATTTAAATTAACTATTTATGGAATTAAATTTCCAAAAAAAGAAAAAGAAAATTGATGGTGCATGAAATGAAGAGGTGATCAGGCATGCGCACCTGTGAGATCTGTTCTCTGAATACAAATAAATAAAGTGCAGTCTAGTGGAATATTTGTATTATCCTTTGAGTTGAGTACTTTTTTATTTCTTTTAATAATAAAAAATAAGATAAATAAAATGAAATTATATCATTAGATTGCATGAATTGGGTCGTGGTCCATAATTCAGATTGAATTTTTGAGGTAGGAATATCCCAACTAAAAATTGAAATAAAAGTTATATATATATATATATATATATACTCTCACAAATTATTATGAGAATTTTAATTTCTAACTTTGTACAAAATATAATTATAAATGACTTTAGATTTTCAAATTACATTTATTCAATTATTACCGTGTTATAATTATTTTCTTAACAACTTTAAAATAAATTTTAATATATAAATCAATTAAACAGGTAATTAACTAAAGTATAAATCTATTATAAATTGACTAGTTATTTTGATTGGAAGTTGGTAGAACGGTTTTTAAATTGAGAAATATTTTATTGATCCTTTTCATATAAAATTTATTTTAAGAGTTTGTTAGTATTTTTTTTTCAAAATAAATAAAATAAAGTAGTACTATTTAAGATTTGACAATGACGAATATAATAATAATGAAAAGAAAAAATTGAACAAAATTCAATTAATTCATTACACTTACTCTATATATTAGACTATAATAATGAAGTTTTTATTTTTATTCAAATACATTTGATTCACAATTACATATAAAAGTAGTATAAATTAATTATCACCCATATATATATATAAAACAAATTAGATAATAAATTATTTGAAATCACACCAAAAAACATTTATCCTTCTTCAACAATCTTGCACGTGCTTAAGCCTAATTGCACGTGCTTAACCCTAATGTTGTTTTTTCACTTTTCTAATTTAAATTACACCATTTGTGGAGGTGATGATAATGATTTAGATCTAAACACTATAGTAATGTAGCTTTTTATAAAATAAGTTAACAATTAATTAAATTATAGTAACACTGTTTTATATAAATGTAATACTATATTCTCAAATAAAATATAACATGGAAAATTCTATAGACCAAATCCAATATAATCATTTTTTTTATACCTAAGTTTTATCAAAATACTCCTCACATTAATAAATTAATTTTATTAAACTCGATTTGTTATTAAATTTCTATATTAAACATTCACATTGATAAAGCTTATATTCACATGAATTCATGCACATTGTCACATTCTTTTGAGACAATTATATGCTTTAATTTGGTCAACACCCTAATGCTAAGTTAGGCAGCTTTTGTAACTCTTTTGTCATAAAAATCCACATATTTTATTCTCCCAAATCTTGATCTTGCTATACTTCTACATTTTAATCATCATTTAGGGCTTAATAAAATCATAGAATTATGGAAAAAAGGTACCAATAAAACCTATATATGTTAAATAAGGATAATTGTAAAAACTTGGTTAACAAAGCCAATTAAGTACCAAAAGAGACCATTAATTTAGAACACAACGTGAAAATAGATTTGGAGAATTACATGGCTTTATGACAATATTATAACGTCATTATAAACGTTTTAACGCCCAGTGCAATAATATTTTAATTGGCAATGTTTTAATGTCATTATAAACGTTTTCACGCCCAGTGCAGTAATATTTTAATTGGCTGACTTTTGTTGTAGTATAAAACCTGATTGAAATAAACCCGAGTTATCGAAATTGGCAACCATCAATTTTACCCATATATAAAGTCTAACCTTAGAACTAGGACTTTAATTAATTTTATGAGCTATTTTTTTGTTAAAGTTTGTTGGAATTATCATGTAGCTTACAAATTGTAATTCATTCTCAAACAATTTTAGTTAAATTGTTGAGCAATTGAGTTTGAGTAGCTTGATTTATATACATATTTAGTCATTTTTAACTAATAAATTCGAGCTCGATCGAACTGATTTTCAAAACTTATGAACGCTGAAAATTGTTTTAATTTGATTTGATATACTATCAAACCTAACTGAAACAATCTTTTTAGCTATCAATTTTAAGACGAGTATTAAGTAGCTTAGGCTTACTAGGACCTCTTTTTAAGGGCTTTTTGAAATGGGCCCAAATCAATTGAGATCATCTTCGAGGCCCTTTACTAATAGTGGATTGATGAACCCTAAAATTTGTGCCCTGGCCCAATTTTCACTCTTTTGTGGCCCAAAATAAAATTGAGCCCAATTTAATACCATAGCATTATGGGCTAACATTGATTGAAGAGTAACTATTTTTGGGCCCTTTTTCAACTATAGCCTAAACTATTTTTTAAACCATGTTTGGTTCCAATTATTTGAATGTTACGAATTTCAAATTCATCAATAAATATGACTTTAGGTGTGCCATAGATAAAATTGCATCAAATTGAAAATTGAAAGTTTGTAATACGTTATTAGTCTACCTAAAAAAGAAGATTACCAAATAAATAAATATGAAAATAAAGATACGTTATTCAGCATGGTTATAGAATTGCGATGATTTTTAATTTTCAAAACAATTTTTTTTTTAAAAATCAAATATGGAATGATATAAAATTAAATAACTTTTATATACACTCGACATTTTGTATTAGTTTCGGTAACACTCAGTCACTATTTTATCTACCCGTTATACCGATAATACACACACATAAATATGTAAGATATACCTATTCTAAATCTTAATTAATAACATTTATGAAATTCAACAATATTCTCTACCCTTATGTCGATAATACACACACATAAAAATATGTTAGATATACCTATCCTAAATCATAATTACTATATTTCCAAGAATATAATACACATTTATGAAATTCAACAATTTTCTCTACCCTTATGTCGATATTACATACATAAATATGTAAGATATACCTATCCTAAATCATAATTAATAAATTTCCAAGAAAATTATGCACATTTATGAATTTCAACATATTGAAGGATTTTTTTGCATTGGGTTGACCAAAGGTTGACCTTGATCATGAACCATTATTATATGGATAAATTAATGATTTTTCCTTATTTTTTCTTTTCCAGTTCTCTTTTCTCACTTTTTAATTAATTTTTATTAATATCAATTCAAAAGCCTTCTAATGAAATAATGTTAAGTATATGTATAATATATACAAAATAATTCTTAGATAAATTAAGTATTTATACACCATGTAAATGTTTTATCCTAATCATATTGTACACAACAAATTTGTAATTGTGAAAATCAAGAAACACAAAAAATTGTGACAAATGAAATTTATATAAATCAAAATGAAATATGGGGTACAAATCTCGATTATAATCCTCTGATTCTTCCTTCAAAATATGTTGACTTGAATATTGGAGTTGACTTTGCTTCTTTGATTTTCTCCAACGTTGACTTGAATGTTTATAACGTTAATTCGAGGGCTTGGCAGCTTAATCTCGGATCAAACGTTGAATTTGATATGGAATTTGAAATCTTCAAGGTTGACTTTGTGACTTTGATCTTCCTTGAATTTGATTTGAATTTCTATAACGTTAATTACGAATCAAACGCTATAATTCGTAGGTTTAGCACCGTAATTACGAATCAAACGATATAATTTGATGAATATCTTCAAGAACGCCTTGAATCTCGCATAGAACGCCTTGAATCTCGCCTAGAACGCCTTGAATCTTCTTTGTATTTGAAGAACTTTCGCAGAGAGAATTTGGAAAGCTTCCTTCATCTTCTCTAGCTTTTTGAATGAACTTCTGTGTGTGTAATTTATGAACTCCAAAGGACCCTATTTATAGGTGTAGGATGGAAGAGTTATGGATAATTTGGATTTCTTTATAATTATCCATTTGATTTAATAAATAATTATCATAATTTCGGAGTCATTTGATTGGCTGATAGAAGATTTAGATAGATCTTCTAGATATTATCCAAAAATTAACTTAAATTGATAATTATCCATAAATCAACTTGAATTGATAATTATCCATAAATTAACTTTAAATAGATAAATATCATTTGTCGTAAACGACTTTTGATTGGTCAATATTGTCATGTGACATGATTTGATTGGTTGCAAAATTTCAATATCTACACATATATTCTAAAATATTGACTTAATAACAATCTTATAATTGACTGAATTTATTTCTTATTTTTTTATCTTCTATTTTTTCTTCATTTAATATTAAATTAATGCCAAAATAAAAATAAAAAATATATATCTATCTAGCACGCACACCAAAAAAATGTGTTTTTTCTCGCTCACGTTCGCTCCATAATCCTCAGATCCCTCTCTCAAAATCCCTATATTTTCTAATTGGATTCAATTTCCCTCTAATCCAACGCTCTTGGATTCAGATATAGGTGGAAAAAGCAACGAAATTACAGACACAATAACAATTGAGTGTGTGTGTGTTGGAATGTGAAAGTAGGGGGTAATGGGCTCCAAGAAAAAATCAACTTCTCACAAAAATTCTCGGAACAAGGGCATGTCGATCTCAGGCAAGTTTACATCTTTACTTCTGGGTTGTCAGCATTTGAATGTAATTTGGGATTTTGTTTCTAGATATGGGTTTTGTATATGAAGGGTGATAAGAACAAATGTTTGGTTCCTTTTGTAATTTTGGATGTTTTTGAAGTTGATGAATCTGAAGTTTTGATTGCATGTTGTGAATATGAGGATTTGTTGTCCTAGTTTTAGCTGCTTATTTGGATTAAATTGTGAAGGAGTGTAATGTAGATGTTGAGATTAGAAGGTTGTTGACTGTTCCCTATTGGGTTTTTTTTATTCTTCGAATTAAGCTATTGTTTTTGTTTTATTTATATATAAAGTGTAAGTATGAGGTTTTAGTTATTTAAATAAAATGGGGATGATGGGCCTTTTCAGGATTTGCTTTATTGGGGACTTGGATTCCACTGTACACAGTTATGTTCGTTTGTGTGTTTGTATATGTATCGATTTTAGCGCTGCTCTATATTATATATCCGTGAAAGGCGTAAATAAGTGGACAATTGTTGTGGAGGATAGTTATGAGTGTTGCGAGTACTTTGAAAATTTTGTTCAATGAAATTTGAGGAATCATGGAATTTTTTTTGTTGATCCACGTGGATTGTAACTATATGTCGATAGCCGATCTGGTCCTTTCATGTATGGTTTGTTTTCTAATAGTTGCACGTCCATACTGTGATGTCATGAGTGAGCATTTTAATTGGAGACGTGGTCACTAGATTTGGAAGTTTTTGTTTAGTATGGATGTACGCAGAACTTGTAACATTTTGGATAGAAACTGTTAGAATGTTTGATGAGCTTATACATAACCAAGCATTTAAACTGGTCCAACATTCGTGGTTTATCTACCATTTTCACTTATATAGCTTTTTAAGTTTGAAATATCATGTCGAACTGACTGTGTGAGAACTAAGTGAAACTTGTTCAATTAGTGCATTACGATTTGGTGCTCTAATTTTGGGAAATAGAGTCCCACGGCGGTTGATCACATTATTGCCGTCGATCCCCTAGCCATCGTGGAAAAAGAATGTACGTGTAGTCCATTGTTATACACTCTCAAGGAAGCAAGATAGCTTGGGTGATAAATTTGACAGCCTTAGTTATAACATCCTTGTATTCTTTTTTATGGTTAAATATACAAAGAGAAAAGCTTATTTGAGAAGTGGGAATTTACCTACCAAGAAATTCAAGGCCTGTCACTTTTGGCGATGGTATAAGGTTTAAGTTCAAAATAATATTGATACTTAATTTCTGCTTGATTTTAAGAGATCCTTTTGGGCAAGAGCTTGAATTATTTACATGTTTCTGAAGGTAAAAAATTTTAGTTCTCCATGTGCAACTAAAACTTAGATGTTGCTTTACCAACATTAATAATTTAAAGATCATGGATCTTGGTAACGGGATCTGATTTTACTGAAATATGGTTTCCATTCAGAGATCTTATTATATGTTCCTTGTAATTGATGCTTTTTTCAATTTTGCAGGAATTCGTATAAAGCATCAACAAGAATTAGAAAACTTGAGCCTGGCCTCACAACCTTTCAAGACGTTTAAGCTTTTTGTTCTGGCCATAATTGAATATCTCAGACGATCAGTAGCATATCTTCTATCAAATGGTGGTTGGTTTATGTTGTTAACTACCATTATTGCGATTGCTGGCATGCTACTTATTACCATTGATGGTCCTCATGAGAAGGTAATTGAAATAATGTATTTGGTTATCCTAAATTCGCCAAACATAGTAGTATTCTTGTAAATGGATATAATAATTTGCAGCATTTAATTAAATCTTAATTGCAGCATGTTGAGGAACTTCTGCATTATATGCGATTTGTTTTGTGGTGGGTGACTCTTGGTGTTGCATCGTCCATTGGACTCGGTAAGCCACAAAAATTGACTTGATTAGCATTTCCTTTCTAATTTGTTGATTGATTGATTTTGGAAAAATTGTCTGATAATAAAAATTAACAATGCCATTGAGGCTAAATACTTTTTCTTGGGCTTACATGATGTAATCTTAGGGTGTGTTTGGATTGAAGGATTTGAATCGACAAATCCATTTAAGTTTGTTTGGATGAATTCATGTTACGATGGATTTCAAATCCATCGTCATTCATTTTGACCTATTTTCTCCGTAACTACGGTGAATTTCAAATGACACCATTTTAGGTGTCATTTCAAATCCTTCCTCCAAATCCCCTTCCCCAAATCCAAATCACTCAATCCAAACACACCCTTAGGGTTTAGGGTATAGTAACAACCTTGTGATTTGAACCAAGATTTTTTTATCAGTCTTTATAGTTGACCCAACACGTTAAACTTGCTGCCTCATGCAATATTTTCGTTGATGATTATCTAAACTTCTACTTTTGTCATAATCTTAACATAGGGTCTGGATTGCACACTTTTGTTCTCTACCTTGGGCCTCATATTGCCTTGTTTACCATAAAATCAATCCAATGTGGCCGAGTAGACATCAAGAGTGCTCCATACGATACAGTTCAGTTAAAAAGACACCCTTCATGGCTTGGCAAGGATTGTGCTGAATTTGGGCCCCCGTTATTTCCAACGTCAAATGGTGTACGGGTCCCACTCAGTAGCATATTGCCCCAAGTCCAGTTAGAGGCAATCCTGTGGGGCCTCGGGACTGCGCTCGGTGAACTTCCTCCTTACTTCATTTCAAGGGCAGGTATGTACTTCGTTTCGATGTTTAACGTCATCTGTCTTTGAGCGGGTTTTGCCCTTGTGGAGTGTTGTTTTAGAAATATGAGCTATATGCCTTGAATTTTACTAAATATGCCATTGAGAGTGTTGTTCTACGTTCTTTTTTTCACTACATTTAATCTGCACAGAAGTTCATGTTAGTCTATTTCATAAGAAGTACCAATGATTGCCCTTAAGGCTGGCAAAAACCTAACTAGGTTTCCAATGGGCTGGGTCATAACATTTTAGAATTGTAGTTTCAATTGGGTTGGCTGTTAATAATATTTGGGTCCAATCGGGTTTAAAATTGGGTCCAATTTTGGTCTAAATTGGGTCCAACCTATTTACATTTTTACTCAATAATATTTCATTTCCATCTCAAAAACCCTTCACCACTTAGAATCCTAATTTTCCTTCATTTTCTTCTTCCTTCTTCATTTATTATCATTATTCTCTCTATTTCATCACTTCCATCTTGGGTCCATATTGGGTCCACTTTGGGTCCTTGTTCGGACCAACTATAATGCATATTTTTTGACATTGGACCCAATTGGACCCAACACACTTTAAGCCCAACCCAGATGGACCCAACCCAAACCCGACCCAATCAACCCAATTGCCACCCCTAATTGCCCTTTAAATTGCTGTAGTGGTTGCTTTAATTGTTTAATGATGAGATTCTTGTTGAGGGCCTTACATATGTATTCTTTATACAGCTCAATTATCAGGTGGTAAAGTGGATGCCATGGAAGAATTGGATGCTTCATCGACAGTAGATAGTGGATTTATATCTGCTCGTCTAAGTCAAATTAAGCGCTGGTTTCTGTCACATGCCCAATATTTAAACTTCTTCACCATTTTGATTCTTGCTTCGGTTAGTCATATACAAAGTTTCTTCATATGGCTTCCAATCTTAACTATTTGTTTACACTTTTTCTTAGTTTGAGGTTTTATCCGTTAATAGTGAACGATTTTTTGGGAGCTGTACAATCCGAACCTTGCATTGTTGTGCTCCATGTGGGTCCCACTACAATGGACGGCTGTGATTGTCTTCGGAATCGTGCTAATGGATCTTCTCATCACCTCTGGGATTATTTTTATAGGTACCTAATCCTTTGTTCGATCTTGCGGGCATAATGTGTGGACAGTTTGGCATTCCTTTCTGGGAATTTTTTCTAGCAACAATGATAGGGAAGGCGATAATCAAGACTCACATTCAGGTTTTTACAGTTTTGGCTTTAATTTGAGATAATTATTTCCTATATTTTGGCTTACATGGAATAAATTTCTCATCAAAATGTCGATTATGTGCAGACGGTGTTTATCATTTCTGTTTGCAATAATCAACTTCTTCATTGGATGGAAAACGAACTAATTTGGGTGCTTAGTTTTGTACCTGGTTTCGACTCTATCCTACCAAACCTTATTTCTAAGCTTCATTCCATGAAAGACAAGTACATGGCCACCAAACATCAAGTTCCTTCAAATATCAAGGTACTTTTCGTTCATGCTTTCCTAATTTATGGCTGCGTTTGGATTGAAGGATTTAGAGCAAAATGTTTTCAAATGAATACAAGATTGAGAAGATATTCCGTCATAGTGATTGAAAATATATCTCAGATTGGTCACAAAAGGAGATGAAAATCATAGACCATGTTTGTTCATAAATTCGAAAAGTGTATTATGTTTTATGGATCAATTTTTTTTTTATTTTTAAATTTCAACCACAACCCATTTTCAATGCTGTATTTTTCTCTATACTAATAATAATTTATTTTGTATTTTTCAGGGGGCAAAATGGGAATTTTCCCTCGCTTTCGTCTGGAACACCGTGGTTTGGTTCATGCTGATGAATTTCTTTTTCAAGATCGTTAACACAACCGCACAACGGTATTTAAAAAAACAGCAAGATCAAGAAATTGCTGCATTGAAGAATAAATCATCAAAGCACTCTGATGAATCTGATGGTTCATCTAGATGAACTTATTTTTCCATTTCGTTTTTGGTTCAAATTCATTTCCTTTTCATTTTTAATAGTTACATTAGAAATAGGGGTTAGAATTCTGCGACGTTTATATAGTCACCTCGAAAGCCCCGAGAAGCAGATGGATTTATAACCACCCCTTGTGAAACTGGTAAAAAAAAAACAGCATCTGAGAGATTGTTTATCTTCTGTAACAGAATTAAAATTCCAATTAACATGGAATATGGAAATTGTGACAATTTTTTGGGTGATGCAAAATATCATTTGCTTATTGTTCATGTGTTAATAGGTGAAAATTCTGTATAATTATGTACATTATTTGGTAATTTCTATGAAATCTTGAGGTTTTGCATCTTACATTGTATACCTCATTATCTGATTTTTGACAACTTTGAACAATAGGGGTGAAATTGTGATTTGTTTTTACTCAACTTTATGATGTTTTTTGTGGTCTCTATAATTTACCCTTTAAAATATGTACTTTGACATATACACATACACGAAAACTTCGTATAAATTGTTTCGTGCTATATGATATTTTGTCAAGATCAAGGTTCGTGTTATCGTGCTTTCACCCTTATCAAACCCGCTAAACTGAGGGAGGACCAAATCGTAACTCCCTAAATACAAAAAATTGCATTATGATAATAAACGAGTTTCCATAAATTCTCAGTGTCAAAACTCCAAAAATGTACCCTAAAAGAATTGGCTACAAAGACTAATTTTACAACAATTTATTTCCTAATCGTTCTTATGAGCTATCGAGACACATCGATCACTGATGTGAACTCACTTGTGTTGTTCGTAGTCCTCAGGGTCGTCTCTTTATAGTTTTATCTATTCTATAATCACCCCTTATCCCGACAAACGGGATATAGTAGCATACACTATACACAACTTCTATAACTAAGAACCATCTCGAGATAATAACAATTGATTTTCCGATTAAAAGAAAGCTGAAGAAACCGAGCAATCTTAAACAAGAAGACCATCTAGTAGCGGTTGCTCACCGCCTGCTTGTCTTCTTAACACTCTTCTGTCACCTTGATGATCCCTGTGAAAAGTATAGGTGTGAGATATTTGAGATGAGAATGTAAACATAAATTTCATGACGAAAGTCGTGTTCTAGGAGGGAAATCGTAAATTGATTAAAATTTTAATTTTAGCTCATGAAATCGGTATATTCTTTATAGGAAGTATCCCAAAACTATTTTCTGAAACGAAAATTTTTTCAATCCAAAAAGTCTTTTCAACCACTACTACATTACACCACTACCTTTCAACCATTACTTGTGAAGGCAATAGTGTAAAAATACAGAATTTATTTTCAGATTTCATCCAAAACTTCGCACGGACAAATCAGACCTATTTTACGGGACAGCTATCCAGTTATGAGCCATTTACAAAGTAGACTTTTCGAAATGATTGGAAAATGTGTGGTGAAAATGCAATCCTAGAAGTCCATTTGCACTTCTCCAAACTGAACTTTTGATACGTGTTTTCAAAGTCCATATAAAGTTAACCATCAAACGAGTTTTTAAAAACAGACTTCCATCTCTAGAACTCATTTGGAATGAATTTCCAAAGTATCATTTCTTATCAAATATCAACACACAATCAGCATCCACTAATGAATTATTCTGAAGACTGTGTGCAACTCTATAGCAATACTAGTAAAAAGCAGCATAGAGACCTTACACTGGTGGATTGAAGCTCTACAGATGATGCATCTTCATTTTCCTGCAAAATATGAGAGCATTTACTTCCTACTACATAATCGCTTGATAAAATATGACACTACACTTGTATGAAATTTCAGAATCAGAGTATTTCAAATTCATTTTACTTGTCTGGATGAATTTGAGTTAACTATATGAAATCATTTAGCAATTACTTTGAACTAATTCCCAATCATTGCTTGAATTTCAAATCCACTTGATTATGGAACCATTTTAAATCATCAGTCCAAGTTATCTAGGAATCCTTAAAGTCCTCAACTGAAATGCAACATGAGAGAATTGTGAAACTGAAGTACCTCAATCAATAAGTCCTTCCTTGTAATCATTCCAATAACACGAGAAGCACGTGGAACAACCAGTATATGCCTTAATCCCAATTGCCGGAATAAATTGTACACCTGTAATCAACATTGCGATAATAAACAAGTAAAAAACCACAAATGATTATGTGGACCTCACTTGATATGCATCAATAGTAAGACAACTATAAAACGAGTAAATTACAGAATAAAAGCTGTTGACAGTTTCACACCCTATTTTCAAGTTGTCAGAATCTGACGAGGGTGGCCTGAAAACTTGCAAAAGCTAGGGGGTCGTGATAATTACTCAACAAGATAGGGGGTGTGCATGTAATAATCCATAAAGTAGAAATAATAAATTATTCACCTTTGTTAATGACATATCATCAGGAACAACATAAGGAGACGGGTTTAAAAACGGGGCAAGATCAATGTACATTTCCAAATCATCGGGTGTTAGGTGAATGTCATCTATAGATAACCCCTTACTGGAAACGGGTTTGACAAATTCTGTGAGATTGTGCCTGCATCACGAAAAGCAAACCAACCGTTCATGTTTTTCGTTTTCAGTGTAAGTAAATGATGAAGCATACTGAAATTCTTTAGGCCTTCCTTTACCTGATTGGCACAGGTCCATCTCGTGAATTAAAAGGCAATGGACTGTGTTGAAAATCAACCTTTGACTGCAACAGTACTAGCAAATGACTGCATGAAGAAACAGTGATCCTCACGTTAGCCAAGTGAAAATATAAGGGTCTGTTTGGATTGTTTTTGTTTTTGATGTTTTGCAAAATAGTTTTGTAGAACAGTTTTATCAAAACAATTTTGCAGTATAAATAGTATTGAAATCCTATTTGGTTGACTATTCTGGAAAAAATTGCTTCTCTTCTCTTCTCTTCTCTTCTCTCTCTATGTGTTTGATGAAAAGAGAAGTGAAATGAGGAGAAAGAAAATATATTATTTTTTAATGAGGGGTTAAGTGCCTTGTTTTTCTAGTTTGGAGTGAAAAAGTGTTCTGAAAAACTTAAAAACACGTAAAACCTGTTCTGCAAAATAGCAAATTTTGGAGTTTTATTCTTCAAAAACATAAAGTGAGAACAAGCCCAACCAAACGCATTTTCAAGTTTTTGTTTTGCATAAACAAAAACACACTTTAATAACAGTCATCCAAACAGACCCTAAATATTTAAAAATAATAAACTCTGACCTTCTTAGTATGAGGCCAATAACAAGTGTTTCTCCGCTTCTTGTGTGATCAATGACCTAGATGAAAAGGGAAATATGATATTAATCTGAGCTCCAAGCCACTGACAAAGTAAGAGCAGCATAATACTCCTAACTTACTGGAAAGCCATTGTGATTGTTGCTTCTCAAAATAGAAAGTACATCCACGACCTTGACAACACGAGGGAAATACACAACCTACAAATGTAGGAATAACAATTAGTGAATCGCTAACTTTGTGCAGCCAGATTAAACTTTAAGTTGCGGAAAGAAAAATACAAATTTCGTACCTAGGACAATAAGAAAATTATCGATTTCATATGTTAGACTAACAGTCCAATTAAATTGCAAGATAAAAATCACAGATATAAAAAATGAACATGACATACAGTGCCATAATGGAAGCAATACACCAGAACACCAAATATAAAGCAAAAAGCGTCACCAACCTGTTGATTTCCACAAGCCTCCTTGGCCGTCATGTTTCGCATTTGGTATTTTGGTCTTGATTCTAGCAAAGGAATTCCCCTTAATCGAGCCTGCTCTTCATACAAACCTTCATTGAAAGCATCACCGACAGCCTGTCAAGAAACACCTTAGTAGAACTCAAGACATTGGACAAACAGGTAATGGAAAGTAGTATTGACTAGTGATTTCTACACATTCAATGCCTTTGGTTAATTCTTCATTAAAGCATATAATCCATACATATATATTATTGAATTGGTAAAGCAGCAGCCATTTAAACAAGGTAGCAATAGTGATTTGAAAACGTTATCAAATCTTTCACAAATATGTAATGGATTCCACATGGTCAGAACAAGTTATATTCTAAAAATTAGGAGAACAATATTAACGAAATGGTACTGAGGAAGAGAATGCTGGGTGTGAAGTAAAGAAAAGAAAATAGTGGGAAGAGAAAAGGACAAAGAAGAACTTAATCTTTGAAAGTGGTTCCTGGTTTTCCTTTCTCCTCTATGTAGATGTGAAATTAATCTACTTTTAAAAAGAACACCAGATTATTACTCTAAGTAGCTCTTTCAATAATATAGCGCTACATGTGTGAAAAAAGAGCATACCTTTGATATAAGAAGAACCAACATAATCAGAGGCAAGAGTTTCAGGTTATTTGTAATCTCAACCATAATTACACAAAGGCAAACCGTCATCCGCATCGAGCCTCCAAGAAAAGATGCAGCTCCTAAAAGAGCATATCTGAATTCCAGCAGTAATCATATAATTTTTTCATGAATTACAATTGCATACACATAAATAAATAAATTCAAGTCATTCCTATTAGAGTCCAAAATCCGAAGCTCTAACACTATATTATTTAAATACTATCATAACTAAAATAGCAATTTCTTTATTATTTGGGTCCAGCAGTACATCTTAAAATAGTAAATTTTCCCCAAGCAATGTAAAACAACTGATATCAAAAAAAAAAAAAAAAAAAGGAAAGGGCACTCACGTTCCTTCTTCAATATTCAGTTTTTTGTAAAAGCTGACAACAAACAGGCCAACAAGCCGCCCGTAAGTCGAGCCGATCATTATGCCAGGAACAAATTGGCCAGCTGGGACAGCAGTACCAAAAGTGAGTACTGCTAAGGAGTAAAACATAACCTAAACAAGAGAAAGCCAACGTTAAAAGCATCTACAGAGGCATAATTTAACAATACTAAAACAATCCACAGAGATATAGGACAAAGTGGCTGGGCAACTTCTACCGTTTCTCACTGATAGAAACTTATATGGACATTTTGCATGATCAAGAAACAACGAACAGCATCAATAATTGTAAAATTTCAGACCACGGATACAATGATATGGAATCACACTTTTCTTTGAAAATCCCTCAGAATTATTTGAGACAACAGAAAAAGACATTTTTGCTAAGGGGCGAAAGTCCATTCCTAGAATGACCCATAATGAACTGCCAAAATAGATAAACATAAACAACAAGCAACACATTATCAGACAAATACATTTGCAGGCCTAAGAGATGAGTAAAGTATGCCATGAGTATGCTGGAAAACAGAAAATGTCAAAAGACTAAAATTTGTCAAGCCACAGATTGAGCGCACATGCATATATAGTTGCACAACATGTTTAGTATACACCTAAACCATAAGCACGTATTTTTTGTAGTTTAATATGAAATCATGTGTATCGATCCCATTTATTATCACATACAAAGAGTTAGAAACATGTATAACACATTGGAGCACCACAAAATTGAGTTATCAGCACTTATAATACATTGGAGTACCATAAATTGCAATCCTCGTAAAAAAAAAGGAATAAGAGAAGGTAATGCAATACCAAAAACGTCAGCAGGCTTTGCGCGCTAAATTCGTGAATTGTTTTTGCACTGAACAGATTTCTGATGGCATCATCCTGAGAATATATACAGAATGCAATAGCAAAGAGAACACAGTATTCCACATCATAACAATAATAATCATTTTAATTAAGAGAAGAACTAAAATGGACTTTAGTTTACCTGTGTGTTGAAGAATATGGTTGCAAGGTCGTTGTATTCCTTGTCGTTACCACAATAAAACTGTAAATACATTAAAGACCAAACGTAATTACCAATGACATAAAGTGAACAAGAAGCATGTGTTTATGAATTAAGCAAATTATATAACTACATGGGTTAAAGAGTGGACATGTTAGAAACATGTTCTGTTCTTTGTATTTCCCCACACCACACCACCCTCAAACCCAACCCCCAAACCAACCCAACCTACCCTCAATCCACACCCCCCCCAGGAGAGTGGGGCAGGATCAGCAAATGAGTGGGGATAGCTTTTGGAGGAGGTTTGGCAAGAAAGTGATGGTTCACTGTATCAATCATCACTTTCATGGAAACTGATATCCCAGAAGTTGGTTTAGTTCATATCTGTTATGTCTTGTGAGAACACTAAAAATGTTATTCTTTTTCCTATTTCTGTGTTTCCTCATTTTTTTCACTATTCTTTTAAAAATGGTAAATCTATACTAACATGAACCTACTGAGTATTGTGGCAAAATACAAAGCCAAAATGTTAAATCAGTTCAATATCCCCTATAAACATAATGTCTGGCTTTTCAAAACCTCAAATCTGCTTTAGTTAGTACACATCAACAACACAACACTAAAAACTGTTACTCTCATCAAGTGGACCCACCCCCTTTTCACACACACACACACACACCCGAAAAGAATATAGAGAGAAATAAATAAAATCCCTAACAACTTATAAATTTAGAGGACCTAAAGCTGAAATTATTCGCATATAAAAAGCATACAAAATAAATCCTACAGAGACGAGGAACAGTACAAAGATATCTTACATTGACATAATTCCCATACATCCCTGGTGGACGTGGACATTCAATACCAGAATTAGCATCCGCTTCAGGGCAAGGGGTGCATTTTTTAAAAAGTGGTAATCCAAATGAAATAACTGAGGTTATTATTGAGACAATACACACTTCAATAACCTACAATTTTAGTAAAACAGGTCAGACAGTAGTTTACCAAAAGAGTCTATGTATGAATATCTCATCAGGAACTTACTTTGACACGGCTCCCTCTCTTGTGCAAGTAATTTCGCCGCCAGAGAGTTATGTACCGAGTAAGCTGATTAAAAAGTGCTCCTGTGAATCAAAAAGATGGCAAAACCTTATCACCACCATAATTCATTTCAGAAAAGGTTATTTTAATATTATATTACTATTCACATACCAAGAAGACCACCGATAACGCCAATAACAGCCATTGGCAACAACTCCTGAAATGAGTAATCTTCTTGACCACTAAAAAAAATATTGGTTAGAAAACAAGAAATGGTTAACCATTGAAGATGACTAAGTAAAGGTTCAGATAGTCACCCTGAGATATCCCATATAATGAAACCTCCAGAGCCAAAATGTCCACATTTTCCACTTTTACACCATCCCATTGCTGTACGTACAACAACAGCCACAATGGCAGAAGTAAAAAAGACACGCCACATAAGTTGACTCCTCCACCTTAATAAGAATGAAAACATACCCTTCAGATAACTAAAAATACCTGTTTCTATATATATATATATATATACACCATATTTTCTGTGTGGCTTCATATTTTATTTCGCTGCTAAACTTGGGGGAATGAAGTGGACAATTGAAAAGAAATTACCACAACAGTTAATACTGCAAGCTTAAAATGACGATACAGGCTTATAAACAAAATTGTTGCCATCAATGAGAGCAAAAACTACCATGATGTTACTTCTTCCAGTGCAAATAGTACACCACCAACTGGAGCTCTAAAAGCAGCAGCCACTCCTGCTGCACATCCACAGGTCACCTTGTTCAAAACATTAAACCAGTAAAAATGAGCAACTCTCAGAGGCCTTATAACCTCTGTCATCATGACAACTGGCCAAATCAATTTTTTTAAATTTGTGAATGAGACATTTAAGATATGAAAAGGATGTAATTCAAGTTTAACATTTCAAGAAAGCATGTCAAGCTACACAGCAGACACTTCTCTAGCCACATTCCCAGCTGATTGTTAATAAACATGGCACATGCAATATGTAAACACATTTTCAAGGTGGACTTCATTTATAATAACTGGTACCGTTTTCCCATATATTTACACTCTTTGATTCTAGGAAATTGCTAAGGAAAGGAAAAAACATGAGGAAACCATTTTCTTTCTTCCACAACTTCCCTCACCAAATGGTGAGGAAAAATTATTGGCTCAGAGCCGTATTAAGTTTTCCCTCCTATTTTCTTCTCTTTTTCATTTTCTCTATTAACCAAACAATGGAATATGGTTTTCCTTTTGTTTTCTTTTCCTTTCCCGGACAGATTCCTTGAACCCAACAAAGTGTTAAGATTTCTGCTTGTGCATAAAAAATGCAACTCAATTTCTAGACTTTATGGGGAAATGTCAATTACTGATCAATTACATTTATCTGATTGAAACCATCATATTACAAGGACTCAGTTGATACAAATGTTCAAACAGACATATTATAAACATAAGGGTTTTCTTTGACATCCGTACTTTATCAAGAGTATTTTCTATGAATCTTATTTCAGGATGGCTCAGAAATCAATGGAAGATATCCTTCAGTTGGGGACAAAAAATAGTTGCTTCTATCGTTTATACTTCCAAATCTCATAACAGTTCCTATGCCTTTCAATTAAGATATGTGTAGGTAGTAAACTATATTGTAAAATTACTCGAACCCAGATGACATGCTAATTATGGTTCCGTGTCCAGGAGCCAAAAACATAATACCACAAAACTTAAAAGGACTTCATGCTGATTTTTAGCACTTAATCTCCATAAAAGAAACTTAAAATGGAGTCAGAATCTGTCACTTAACAAAATCCAAAATAGTTCTCGTCTGCAATGTACAGGGAAAGCCAAAACAAAGGGTAAAAATAATATAGAGAATTACATGCAAAAGTAATCCAGCTACCAAATGCATATTAAAAGTAACAAATCTTAGCATATCACTTACAAGATCACGACGATCTCGCTCGCTTGTAAAAAGCTGTAGCCATCTTGAACTCAGATGATATTTTGTGGACCCACCCTGGAATCATAAATAAAAGGACAATTAACCAAGGTTCACAATAAATTGCTGGTGGAGAGGCTGGGAGAGGAAGAGAGATTGAACAAAATCAACTCATTATAACCGAACAATAAAAGTTGTGTGATAGATGCAAACTAATCAGAACTCAAAGCAGTTGCTCCACAAAAATGCAAATTTACATCATCAATGATAATTTTCCATACATAAATGTAGAGAGATTAAATTCCCTCTTCAATTGTAACTTATCCTGGAATATACACATGATTCCCAGTAAATTCACAATTATGTGTTTCTAATAATCACACACTTACCTGCCCAAGCAACGAAGCAATACAGGCACCAGTATGTACAAGTGGACCTTCTTTCCCAAGTGCTAGGCCACCTCCAACAGACCCTATGCTACCAAATATCTGTAAAAGGAAAAATTACTGCTTAAACCTTCACATGACAACAAATAATTACAAGAAAGCGTTTCAAAAGGCCACCATACCTTTCCTATCAAAGTTCTGAACAGAAGTATACCATGCGTGTCAATCCCTGCAGATTTAAATGGATATCATCATCAGGTCAGAAAACAAAAGAAAAAATCCTTATTATCTATCAACTAGGAGGGTTATATAATTACAATCAGACTTACCATTTAAGTAACCCTTTATTTCAGGAATTCCCGATCCTGCAGCTGCTGGTGCGAATTGTGTGATGATATATACAGAAGATAACACTAAAGCCAAGTTGATCAACGTATATACCAAAAATCCCGCCAAGTAAGACTTCTGAATTATATTGAATGTCAAAGAATACTTCCAGCCAGCAAAATTCTCGACAGAAATGTTGATGAAAACAGCAGCTAGTCCAGTGCCTGAATGTCAAGTAAAGGCAGTCAATAACTTAACTACTTCTTCCATATGTTGGGGCTGCGATGGGGAGAGGTTGGGATGGCATCAGCCAGGATCAAATGTATGTAACACAACTATAGATCATTGAAATTCTAATCTTGAGATTACATGTAAATACATCTTAAGGTCCATTAGTTTACTGAGAACTATAATGTTGAGAGCCACAAATTTTTGGAACTTCCAGCAACCATATGTTCTATAATTTAATTACTTTAAATTAATGCTTTGATGTTCAGTATCTCAGGATTCAATCTGTATGATGAGCAAATTATGTTTATATATACAATTAGAAATGCAAAGCAACTTAAACCATTCATGCTTACGTCATGACTTTTACGAGCTTATTTGATGATGGAAAACAAGTAAAGAATATAAAGCCCTATAAGTTACAAGAAAAGACCCAAATACCAATGAATGAAGATCTAAAATGAATGTAAAAGGGGTGTCAAAAATGTCCCTGACACGTGTTTTTCAACTCTTGTCCATTAACAAGAAAGGTGCTCTCCATGGTCACAACACAATGTTTTCAAGATAGTTATGTCAGAGAAGTACATATAAACTTTAAAGTTGGGTTAAAAAGCAAAATTAGTTTTAAGTATGGAATAAAATAGCACGTTTTTTCCCCGAAAGATTTGGTTGTATATCCAAACACTCATCATTTCAAGTAAGCAGACAAAAGCACACCCTAATACGAACTCTCCAGAATACGAAATGGCCTGCCGTATGCCAAACTGTTCTATTTTAGTATAAGATCCAAATACTCAAAAGAGAGGGCCTCCAGAACTCACCAATTCCAATAAGCAATGCGAAGAACCATTTCATCGCCACACTATATGCGAAATACAGTTTTCCCCTATTTGCCTGCGATCGAAAATACAACTTAACCATCATTATGATAAGAAAAAAAAAGACAAGCACTACTAACATTCTTAGTCATGTCTTTTATTAAATTCCAAGCTGCCAATTTATTTAAAACAGGACCTTTCATGTTTAGTTCATTCAAGTTCCTCACTTGTGATAACGCTTTGTTTCTCCATAATCAACAAAAGAAGCCAAATAAAATTGCACTCCAGAGTAATAATCAGATGAACACCAAAAATTGCAACACACCAAATAAAAACAAAAATAATCTACACACAGCTATTCGATCCTTCTCAATAATCAGTTTTATCCAAAACTTCTCCCTGTTGTCTCTAAAACCTAAAAATCATTACTTAAGCAGCAGGAAAGGCTACTACATCTTTGCCACCAAAATTAAAAATAACGAACAAAAGCTCCACAGCAAAAACCAGCTAACTAGAGCCAAGGATCAATCACCAAACTACTCGAGAGCTAAAATGGACAAGCTAAAATTCATAACCTATATAACCAACCAACAACACAACACATAAATCTGAAAAAGACTTATACTTTACATGTAAATGCGAGTACACACTAAATTAAAACGAGAATCAATCTATACACAGATCGCCAATTCTTGTCTACTATCGGCTTTCTTCAAAACTTTTCCCCATAATCTCTACATCATAAATCTTTCCTTAAACAGCAGTGTAGATTGCTAAATCTTTGCCACCAAAATTAAACATAACAGACAAAAGCTCCACAGCAAAGTCCAGCTAACTAGAGCCAAAGATCAATTACCAGACCACCCAAGATCTAACATGACCCAATCAAAAATTCAAAACACATAACAGACCATTAACACAACAAATAAATCTAGAAATGTACAAAATTCTTTCTGCTCTATATCTAGCATTGTCAATGATAAGGAAAAAAACAGCACTATTTCTGCATGCTAAGTCATATCTTTCATGAATTTCTAAGCTGTCAATTTATTTAAAATAAACACCTTTTATGTTTACTTCAATTAAGTTCCTGACTAGTGTAGTATTTCATTTTTGCACACAACCATCAAAAAGAAACCAAATGCTTGCAAAAGTAGCCAGTGATGAATCCAATTTACGCACTAGAGTAATAATCAAATGAACACCAAAACTGCAACACACTAAATAAAAATATAAATTAGTCAACACACAGCTCGCCAATTCTTGTGAATAATCAGATTCATCTAAAACTTTTTCCCATAAGCTACATTTTTGCCACCATAATTGAGAAAGTGTTTCCAAGCTCTACTGCTTATGGAGAAATAATTATAAGTGAAAAATAAGAGGAATCAATTAAGAAGCAGAAATAATTTACATCTGCAAACACAAGCGGAAAGTTAAAAAAAAAATTAAAGTGGAGTGTATGCAAAAAAAAGTGATTAATGTCTCCAAAATAATTTAGATTTATTTAAAAAAACTCATAATCACTTTGAAGCACCTCATAACCAACTTATAGATTAAAGCTAAAAACTGATTAAATTTAGAAAATTGGAATCATAAGTCGCATTAACAAATTATTTTAAACTATGATTCAATATTTACTTAATTTTAGAGTTTGCAAACAGTCAAAACACTCCTTAAATATAACAAAGAAAAGCTCCACACATAATCCAGCTAACTAGAGACAAAGATCAATCACCAAACAACTCAAGATCTAAAACCACAAAACGGAAAAATCAACAGACAACACAACATAAATCTGAAAGAGGTTAACAATTTCATATACATTAGACTGTCCACCTGTTCTAATCTGTAAGCAGAATTCTCAATGACTTCATAATCAAGGCTCTCAATAGTGCTCCCATCATTCTTCTTGTACTGGCCGATCTCATCCACCGCAGTGCCGCCGTCCGCCTCCGCCTCGGAATTCGGCAGCCTCGACCACAACAGCTTCGCCGACTCCATTCCGTTTTGCAAATGATTCGACAACATTTTCTTCTCCGATTATATATATAAATTTGTACGTATATGTAAAGACTAATTTGATCAAAACCTAAACCCCACTCAATAGTATCGAATCTATACAAATCTCACATGAGATTTAGCTAAAAATAACATTTTGGATCAAATTAAAACCCTAGAAAAGTATAACGTATGAGAAAAAAATGAGATTTGAGAGAAATCTGGTGAGAATTATATGATTTAATAGCAATCAATTACGGAAAGTTCGATCCCAGATTGTAGAATTATTTGATTACAGAAAAAAAAAATGGGATTACTGAATGGAAAAATTGTTTTCTAAGAAAAATAATTTGATCTTAGGAGTTAAGATTAGGAAGAGAGACGTGTGAAATTGAATATATTCTCGATTCGGAAATTACAGAAGATATAAACCTCATCATTTTATTAACTAACTAAATAAAATATAAATATTATTTTTGAATTTTTTTTAAATATAATTGGTATGTTTTATACTCTTTGGAGTTAATATTAGAGTGAAAAATGTTTTTTAAATTTATTTAGGCTTGTGGAGATAGTATTTTATTGTGTATTTTAAAAAGTTTTGACAAAATAAATAATATATGTTGACTAAGTTCTATCTGTTCGAACGTCAACTGACTAACATTTAATTTATCGATATATATGTATATAAATTTCTTTTTTTAATAAGAAATAATTACGAAGTTTAAATTTTGAATGAAAATAAAGATAGGTTAAAAGAAAAATGAAATTGACAAAAATATATTATTTTAGATTTATATTTTAAATGAAACAAACAAAATAGTTTCAAGAAAGACTGAAAGAGTCAATAAAATAGAATTATACTAGCTCAAAAGATGTAGAAAGAGGATCAAAATATTCATATCAAATTATTAAATGTAATCGAAGGATGATATTTTGAATTTTTTTTTTCCTCAGTAGTAACTAAACAATTTTATGCAGAGCATTGTATATTTGTTAAATTTAGTAAAATTTATTCAAGTAAAATTTGGCCTCTAATCGTTTTATAAATCGATCTGATACGAACAAAATTATTATGAACCTATATAATTTAAAAATACTTTTTATCTAAGAAATATGATTAGCAAAATCATTTACTTTGTATTTTGGTCTACTACATTTAGTAGACAACACTAGAATAATAATAATGAAATCTCACTATAAGTACAAACCTATACCAACCTAGTATATAATTCCAACTAGGAATCTAGGCTATAGCTATCACTAAATATTGATTAATGAACAAATTCCTTTATTACCATTAAATGCAATATTGTTACTTTAGCATGAAGCACCTATTATAGTAAATCGGGTTAAAAAAATAATCTATAAAATTATGAGGAAAAAAATTATAATAAATTGGGTCCAAAAAATCAGTTTATTAAATTATTGGACGATAGGTGTTTCAAAAATAATCTATAAAATTATGAGGAAAAAATTTATAATATATCATGTCCAAAAAATCAGTTTATTATAGATTATCGAACAATACGTGTTTTTGTAAAATTATGAGGATGTATTATTTTTATGGTTGAAAAATGAAATAGTCAACCAAATTAAATTATTTCACTATATATCTAATTGATTCCACTCAAACATAGTATTATACGAGTCCAATTTCTTATTAGCTATAAATTATTTAATGGTTATGAGGACACTTATTTACCTTTTTAAAATAATAATTTAGTTATTAAAAAATTTCATCCACTATTAGTGGGTCACTTCAAGTAGATCTACACTAAGTTCAAATCACCACCTTTGTTGCTACACTAGTAGGAATATGCTTATAATCTATGTTGATTTAGTAAACATATATTGAGTGGTCTGATTTAAATTGTAACAAATATTCTTGTTTTTATGTAATTAATTACAAACTTTTGATATTTATTATATATATAAATTTTATTTATGTTCATTATTTTTCTTTTCTTTTTCTGGAGTGGGGGTTAGGAGTGAAGAAAAATATTTTCTCTTGAATGTTATAGCACATGTTGTTCGAACTTTAGTTAGGGGCTTTCGATATTTTGAAAATTTTAAATTATTTATATAATAAAATTCATGTATAACAATAAAGTATATATTATATAAAATATATTCGGTTGCTTATAGATGTTACCAAAAATTGAACTTTTACAAGAGATGACGGTTGAGTGAACTTATAAAGTTCTTAAATCAACTTAAAAAATATTTAAAATTGATTGAGAATAAATTTTTATAGTACAAATAGTATAAGATATTTTTTAAATTTTGCCAAACACACTTAAATAAATATTGCATATATTCCAGGATAACTTTGGTCGTAGGCCTAGCAAAGTTGCTTTGTAACATGTCATAAAGTCTTCTAAAGATGCACAAACTTTATTTGGATGTATTTTTCATTTTCTTTTCAACTTTCACTTTATAAATGTATGACAAAATGATTATTTTTAGTGTAAAAATATGTATTATTTTCTACTTTTCAAATGGTTCTAAATTTTGATAATTAGATATTCTATATATGAAGTTTTTGTAAATAAAAATTAATTTTATAAATTGGTTTGAATTTGATGATTGATGACGTGTAAAAGGAAAATATGAACTGAAATATACAAGTGATTCGAATTTGTCAACACCCCAGGTGGCAATCGGGTGGATCAGGTTTGTGTTGATTCCAATGATTCAGTTCTTAAATGGGTTGAGTTTTTAAATGGTTTTGAAGTGGAACCGAAGTCAACCCAAAAGGGAACCAAGCCCAACCCAACTCAATACCTTACATTTTGTTCTTTATAATTTAGATTATTGACAAACGGTTCGAGCCTAACTTGAAATTAGTTGAACCCAACTTGGAACAAAGTTGGAACCAATTAGGAACCAAAAATAATTTCTTAGGAACCAACCAAACCCAAACTTAGTTTAATTGGGTTGGAACCACGGTTCCGAAACCATTTTACCACCCCTACCCCTAACTATCCGGTCATCGATAGAAGTTTCAAAATTGGTCCAAGACAACCATGATGCAATCATCCACAACTAGGGGTGTCAACGGGAGGGGAATACCCAGACTCAAACCTTACCCAAATACCCACAAAAAGTATATTTACCTGGACCAAACCTAAACCTAGACCCGATCACATACCCGACAAGCCAAAAAAAAAAAAAGTAAGACCCAATGGACTGGGTACGTATCGGGTCGTGTCCGCATCGGGCCAATGCCTATGGGTAAACTTCGGGTAAAGACCCAGAGGTATTTTAAAGGGTAAAATTCGGATAAAAACACTCGCGGATAAAAATTGGACCAAACCCGAACTACCTAGTGTCATTGGGTCCGGGTCAGGTAAGCTTTCTACTGAACGGGTCTGGGACTGGGTCGGGTCAAGTAAGCTTTCTATAGAACATGTCTGGGTTTGGGCAATCTCCGCCCATAGACAAGTCTATCCACAATGTTGCCAAACCAACCACAATTTACAGACAAACTACTATCAAACTTTTTCCCAAATGTAAACATCAAGGAAGAAAACTTGCTACTAATCCAGATTTACCATTTCAATAACGTAATAGGTAATAGATTATAAACGTCGTTACAACATTTACACCTAAAAGTAATGTAATCCATCTTTACATTACCATATAACAGCAGTTTGTTAATATCTCAGTAGAATTAATTCGTTTTGTCTATTAATTTTACGAGGAACTAGAATAGGCTTACAGCTCAAATGCTTGAACCGCTACATTGTACGATCTTCTAAAACAGTTCCATCAATTGATGTGCAACATCTGCATCAAATAATCCCATGATGTCAAAACATAAGAAATTTCATGCATAATTAAACACTGTAAAAAGTTCCATCTTTGCTCTTGTTAGTTCATCCAATCGCCATCTATTTCAAACCTTCTTTTTCGTTCAAGTTTATATTCCAATTATGACCCGAAAAAAAGGCTTACTTCCCGCTTAATTCTTTAACACAATAATACCATGAAGATGAGAACAAAGATTAAAGTCATATTTATGAACATAATTCTTCTAAAGAAACTTGATACCACTTATCTTCACTCATTACCCAATTTTCCAAAAGCAGTAAAATATGATTCACATTTACAAGCAATGAGAAAGATCCTAAAAAATCATATTCGGTCTCTTACAAAGCTACCCCAGATTAGAGCTGATTTATTCTATTCACCTATGTTCAGAGGAAAAAATCACCACTCCCTTTGCTAGAGTACAAAGTCGAACAATGTAATTGTTTGACAAACTCAGCATCCTTTTAATACTACTAAACTGTTGAATTTTAATGTTTATAATGCAATTTTATACTATCCAATTAAATTGGCAAAAAGGAAAAAGGGATAACATTATTTATTTGAATAAATTACAAAGATATTGTTCAATCCTGATTACTAATAACTCTTCCTTTCTCGTTATTAGTAAGGGGAAATTACAATTCCATCCCTTTCTTTAAGTTGTCAAATCTAACATGGGGTGTTTGATAATTTGCAAAGGCATAGGCTCATTGTAATCACCCTACAAGTGAGGGGGGTGCATGTAATCATCCCTATATGTTTTTTGCATTTAGAAAATAGTCAAGTTGATTTATCAACAGTTTTAAGGAACCTATTATTTTCACATGGAGGGACTATTTGTATCACATAGAACCGACAATTTTAAACAAATGCAATGACATTCAGAAGGATATGTATGCTTACCTCTGAGTACAGATGGTGGCGTGTGGAACTCACGCCAAACATTATGGCACGAAGAAAGATTCATATTCAAAAATTTGGCAGCAAGGTATGCAGCACCAGCTGCTATCTGGTGAGGCTTGAACTGAAGCCACAACGAGCTTCTAAGCCTGCAAAATAACAATTTACTTCAATAACAAGCACCTTTTATAACAAATATTAATTCCCATTTACATCCGGGCAATAATCAGATAAAAGCAAAAACAAACCATTTGGAGCAACACCAAAAATTGAGATGACATGGGCTTATGCTGATAAAATATATTTGCCACAAAAAACATGCATTAAATCGACATTTCAAGTAAAAATAGCCAATAAGATAATTGAGGCAATTTTCCCTTACCGACTAATAAAGCAGCTGAGATGGAAAAAACCCAAGATTCTTCTGCAGTATGTTGACTAATATAGAAATGTTACAGCATCTAAGACATATCAACTTCAAGTCCCCACCTTTGCTCACCATGTTGATCTAAAGTAGGGCATACAAGCGCAGGAATATATGTTGCACGCAAATTAAACCTCCCGAGCAAGCAAAAATCTCCTCAAATTTAAATAGCAAAGGGCTTGCTAAAAAGAAGTGTAAATATGACTTCCGCTAATTCTCCAAACAACTTTTCAGTAATGAATACCCTATTAAGATGACATGCATAAATCTACTTCTAGTTTGTGTAATTAGACAAAAGTTTACTTATAATTCTATAAATGATGCTGTCCCCAGCAGTGAAAAAGGAACAGATGTATCTTGGAGGTCAAATGTATACCACGTTTCGTTTAAAGCTGGAAAAGCCACTCCTCAGTAGGAAAGAAATTGAAATAATAATAACAGTATAATACTACATATATTGATTTGCAAGATTTAGTTAAATCTTGCAAATGGTCCTTTGTTAGGAAACAAAAAAGGGCATTGAATGTTGAATATTTTGGAGTGTTTGGTAGTATATTAAAAATAGTAGTTGATGTGATACAAAGACAATAATTTAAAGGGATTTGATTAAGTGCTTAAGTTTGTCATAAAGTAGGAGAGATAGTGTAATATGAATGAAAGGTAATAATGGATTTTTATGTAGAAAAATGGTAAAAGAAAATGAAAATGAGAACTGTTTGAAGATATGGGGGTTTGGGTGTGAATTTTCATTTATGGAGATCCAAAAAAAATAAAAAATTTGTCTTTACAAATATGGCCAAACATAACCAAATCATTTTCTTCATGCATTCCCTATGTGAAATATAAGGGAATTTTAAGGTTATGGCCAAATATGACCAATCCTCCTGCATTCCAGAAGACCTATGAAAACTATATACAAGAACTCAAAACTCCAAACCCAGAAGAACTAAACAAGTAGAATTTCAAGGTCTTTTCTGTGCTTATTTGAAAACAGTTGTCATCTTTTGAATCTTTCTCTAATTCTACTTCCCAGTAAAACTTTCAGAGTTAATTTATTTTAAGTAAAGTTCAGCATCACTAACGATATAAACCATGTAGGATGAGACAGTACTTACATAATTAAAGCTTGTGATAGCAAAACTAAGAAAATCTGCTTATTGGCCTTCAAAAGATGCTTTTGATGAAAGATATGAAAATGATTCCCTGCCCCAACTTTTTTAACATGCTATCAAGAAAAATAGAAGTCTGACTTCATTATAATGACCCAATGATTATACTACACATGTAGATAAACCTGGGCTCAAGTGTAAGATTCATCACAGAAGAGCGTGCAAAGTCCATTTTCTCCCTCCCTCCCTCATGCTCCCTTCCCATGAAGGCAGTGAGCTATAGTTCTTTTTCCTATATGGTGGAGAATGAAAAGAACCTTGAGGCTATGCGTAAGCTTTTCCTCAGTACATGACATGAGACAATTATAGAAGTCTATATATACGGATGAACACTTGGTATCAAAATCTCCAGAAGTGAGATAAATATGAATAAAATTTTTTGAAGCTGAAATGAGTAGTCATAAGACAAGGGCAGGAACGGGAAGACTATAGATGAAGATTTGGGAAACAAGTATGTCTTTTGTCCAGGGGTTCTGAAGAGGGTCAGAGAATTTGAAGAGTATCAATCAGTAGAAGTCAAAACCAAATGTTTTTCAAAGTGAGGAAAAAGAAACTCAGTTGTGTCACCATGTGCAGCTCATGGCCAGCAACCTGATCACTCTCAAAGAAATGACTAGGCAAACATCTCCATAAACCCCTCAGCTGTTCACAAGCGTCCTATGTGGAAACATAGTGAACAGACAAACACCTATCCCACATAAGAATTTCCATATGAACACAGATCAGAATGTAGAAATGTCAAAATTGGTTTGACTCATTCATGAACTATCTTCTATAGCCAGTGAGCATGTCATTAATGTGTCAGCATGGGAAAGGCATCCATAAGATATCTCTAGTTCAACTTCAGATGAAAAACAAAACATTTGATGAACAGCACATCAACCGCCAGCTATTACTATCATAAGGTGAGCATGCTAATCCTCTAAAGTCCCTGCAATTATATGCCAATCCAAAACATCAATATCACATGCCAGCATGATTACAGGGTAAAAGGAGATGAAAATTGGGCTAACAAAGTAACATGCAATTCAAGAACAACAGCAGCGACTCAAAATCAGACTTATTCTAGTCACAAATAATCTGAATCTGAATTACGCAGTGGCAATCATAACACATGTTGGCCCCTTCCGCATTGTGTGCGCTAAGTACTCCCATTTAACTATGCATCGCCTAATGAAGTTTCCTATTACCAATTAGCACGTTCGAGAGAAAACAATCAAAGAAGTAGACTTACCCTTCACTGACCAAGTTCAATGCCAGATTCACCAAAAGCGATTCAGAGAAACCTATTTTTTGAAGTGTGGATGTCAGAGATTCATATGGATGCTGCACATTTAGCTCAAAATTTAAGGTTGTTAAAATCAATTGCTCAGCCTCAGTGATCCGCTCGCGATATTGCTCGAACCAATCCTGTCAAAGCAAATGAATTACAAGGAGTCAACAGCATGAATAAGACCCGTAGTTTACAAAAACGAAAATAAAAATAAACAAACTTCAGTAATTGAATACAAATAACAGTCCAAAAGGTCAACAGAGATAGTATATTTTTGCAAATGTAAATTTCACAAGAAATTTCCATAAAAATATCACTTTGACACATATAAAAGGAACAACAATATATAAAGAGTATTCTTGGCATCAAAAGTTCACCTCTTTGACATATTCCGCATCAATTAGCCATGCAATAAATCATATTTATAATAGAAGTTCTCTTTTTCACATGTTGCTAAATCTTTTTTAGCACCTAAGAACTATGAAGAGCACATAATATGTTATTTCGAAAAAAATAAAGCATATTTTCGCAATTTATTGATTGCATTAAAACAGCTTATTTAGCTTCTATTGCCTTCAAACTTTTGGTACTCGTGCATATAACAGTGTAAAAGATTCAGACACGGGAGGAATATGAGTACAAAAATAAATGTCCATACATAGAAAAAAAAACTGGGATGAGCTATCAAACCACTGGAAAAATCTATTCCAAGAGAAATAATACTGTAATCCTTGAAACTTTATTTTTGTAAATGTGTCAATTAAATTTGTGCCTTCAACTTTGAGACTCGTGGATCTTGATTGCTAGAAAGCATTATTTAAGCTCCTTTGCAGACAAGCGAGCACACACACAGAGAAGATAAAAGTGAGAGATTACTAACAATTGGAAGCATATATGAGAGAAGAGTGAAGTCCTGGTTGTGGACAATTTCACACGACACTCTAAGTACATCATTAAGTGGGCGTGCTGTCTCCTCAGATTTTGCAGCGAGGAAAAGGGCAGCAGTAGCTATCAACTGCCACAATAAAAATCAGTCAATTAGCTTACACATCAACATATCACCATAATCTGAGAAGGAGTGGTTCTTCAAATGAGATAATTTTTATATAACATTGTGAATATCAATTCAAAAAGAGAAAATGCCATACTCATAGAACAGAAACTCACATATCTATCATGAGAGGCATGAGAACGATGAACAAAGAAACGATGGCATAGAACCATGGCGGTCCCAATAGTAGTCTGTGGTCTGCAAAAGCATTAAAAAAGTGTCAAATCAAAAGGCAAATAGAACATTAGTACTGCATATTCAATTTCATGCAAAATATCTTGCAAAATGAAAAGCCTACATTTCAAGCTGAACTCCGAGATTTTGAAGAAAGGCACAGTAGGAGTATCGCAAGTGTGTCTCATGCAGTGCATCGATGCCATCTTTCCTTGAAGGAGAGCATCTCTCTATCTCATCTCTTGACATAAAAACCAATTCCTCATCATCCTCAAACATAGATCGATCCCGCTTAGAGGTAGTAAAAGCAGAACCACTTGCATCATCAGGTCTTGTTGCGGCAACATCAGCTGAACTGTTGCAAGCTAACTGGGCTTTGCAGTAAGTATCGAAGTATTGGGGAGGTACATATTGCCACTGGTTAGCATAATTTTCAAGACCATTTACGTATGAGACCTTTTGTTGGTACGGTCTCCCAGTGCTTTCAAACGACAAAGCTGATACCTTTCTCCTTTTTGAGGAAGGTACTACATCAGGCCAAACACGGTCATAATTGGGTCCATCTAGCATAGCATTTCGAGAAAAATCCCAAGACGAATCATGATCCTTTATACCAACTTTTTTACCATAGGGATTGTTATCATAATTGTAGTTGTAATTCGCAGCAGCAGTTGCTCTCACGCCCATATTGCTGTTTCCACCATAAGCTGATCTACCATCAGTGGAAAAATGGCCACCTCGTTGTCGGAAAGGCTGTGCAAGAGACATAGTTTTTGTCTGATTTTTAAATCTAAGAAACCTACAAGGAAATGATACACAAAGTAAAAAATGTGTTTAGCAAAAAATTTTAAATATGCAACAGCATGTAATTTCAAATAAAAAGAAAACGATATTACTGATGTTTGGAAGTTTTATTAAAAAAATCAATTACCACAACAAAAGTTAATCAGAACTCAAGGCAAGAAGCTGTTTGTCTAAGACAAATCATTACACCAAATATAGTCTTGCCAATACATCAAAAAGATTACGAAATCATCCGCTCAATTTATTTAAATAATCCGAAAATTCAGCTAGATAATAGATCACAAATGAATACCGGAAGTGAGTCAATACGATTTTTCTATAAACGAATAAAAATATACTATACTAATTACAACGCCAGGTCTAGTCTTGCCAAAACATAATAAAAAACAATTTTTTCGAATCTGCAAATTTTAATTAGATAATCTGAAAATTCAGCAAGATAACAGATCGAAAATCAATACCGAAAACAATTCAAATTTTTATACACAAAAAAAAAATGATAATCTGAAATTCAGTATGTGCAAATTTTAATAACGTGGTCTGAAAATTGGACAAGATAATAGATCGCGAGATCAATACCGATATAGATTCATAAAAAATTTCTACAAACGCATCAAAATTCACATTTTTTAACCGCAACAAGAGACAAATAAATAACATTAACAAAAAACAATCGAATCAACCTGAACAGCGAGAAGTAGAGTTCCAAGATCCGGTGAATGATCGCTCGCCAATTTCGGATTGTAGATATATGAGAAGGAATTTGTGAATTGCGTGTGATTAGGGCTTGAGAATGGTGAAAAGGGAATAAAGTGACCGGAGATATTCTGGTATTATTATATATAAGTTTGCTTGATTTATAAGTCAAAAATGGTATTTTAATTATAATTTTGTATGAGATATTTTAAATAAATAAAATTAGTCCAACAGAAAATTAAATTACTTGAAAAAAATAAGAAATATGACAAATGAGAGAGAGTAGAGAAATATACTTTATGATTTTAAGTTAAAATGTTGAAAAAAAATTTGCTAGATTTTCAAATTGCATATAACCCCATCAATAAGTATCTTATTCTAGTCAAATTGAAATTTAATATTGTACAAAGGTACAATTGGCCATGATGAGAAATTAGGGTCCAATTGGATACGAGATTTTTTTTCCATGATAAAAATGAAAAATATGGGGCCAATTGGATGGCACGTTCGTCTACGAAAAAAAATCTCATGATAAAAGTAAGGAAAAAATATTTTTAGGAGTAAGAAATATGATATGAGATTTTTATTTGGAGAATTTTTTAAGAGAAAAATATGTAATGATTATGGTTGATGTGATATATTTTTGTTGTGAAAAATTGTGTATATAATAAATCATTTTAGTCAAAATCATCGATTTAGGTGTCAAAAAATAGCCACAATGGATCTTATTTTAAACGTCGCATTATTTTACATTAGAATATGTGATTAATATGATTTTTGGAGTTGAAAAATAGCCGAAAAAAACCTTATAAATCGATTGTGTGAACTGTCAAATCATGAATAGTAAGAGTAAATTTTTCTCTCTTTTTTGCAAAAAAATCTTCAAATTATCTAAAACTTTATGAGATTTTTTTAAAGAATTTTTTCGTAACATACCAAACAATTGAATTTTCGGAGTTTTTTTACTCTGAAATATTTTTTTGGGAGTAGAGGTGGCCAACCAATTG